>OY757916.1:10589111-11129111 GCA_963585895.1 Sepioteuthis lessoniana | reverse complement strand
ATTTCTACATAATATCAATACCGTATACACAGTTATATGGCTTCAAGTATTTCAACATAATATCACTAACGTATACACAGTTATATGGCTTCAAGTATTTCTACATAATATCACTAAAAAAAAAAAAACGCCACACGTAAAGCGACAACCAAGTACTATGACTGGGCCCTACTCAACAACAGAGATATTAGAGATAAATATGCATTGGAATTAAGAAACAGATTCGAAGCACTACAAGAGAAGGCAGAAATAGGTACCCCAAATGACGAATATGAAAATTTTGTAGAAGCACACCTTGAGGCGGCAGCAAAGTGTATTCCAACAAAACCTAGAACTAAATATAGAGCCCCTTGGGAAACGCTAGCGGTTAGAGAAAAACGTACACTTGTGAAGACTGCCTCCAAAAGCTATCAAAAGAACCCAATAAACACAAATGCACGAGAACTAGAAAAGGCACAACATCAATTAACAGGAATATACCTAAAAGAACAGGCAGAATACATACAAAATCAGATAGATAAGATTAGAGACTCGGTGGAAGACAGACAATCCAGGATAGCCTGGCAAACAATAAACGAAGTAAGTGGAAGGAAGAGCACAGCCAAAGCAAAATTGAAAGCTGCAAGCCAACAAGAAAGAGTAAAACTGTGGGAACAGCATTTCAAAAATCTACTAGGAAACCCACCGGAAATAACGGATGAACCGATCACCAGAATTATTAGCAAGCAATTAGACGTAAAACTAGGTCGTTTCACCAAAGAAGAACTCGACTCAGTTCTCAGAAGAATTAAAAATAGGAAAGCGGCAGGGCTAGACGAGATCCCCCCAGAAGTGTGGAAGACTAGACAATTCGACGATATACTGCTCCAGCAATGCAACGCAGTCTATAGTCAAAATAGGATAGAGAGATGGACGAAGGGATGCATCCTTCCATTCCCTAAAAAAGGCGACCTCGGACTAGCCAAGAACTACCGAGGGATAACACTTACATCCATAGCAGCCAAAATCTACAATGCCCTACTATGAAACCGCATAGAACCCAAAATAGACAACATCCTTAGGAAAAACCAAAATGGCTTCCGGAGAAATAGATCCACAACCTCACAAATACTGACCATCCGTAGAATCCTGGAAGGCGTTCGGGCAAAAAACTTACAGGCGACATTACTATTTGTCGACTTTACCAAGGCCTTCGATTCCATACACAGAGGGAAGATGGAGCAAATCCTACTAGCATACGGCCTACCAAAAGAAACCGTAGCAGCGATAATGATTCTCTGCAGAAACACCAAAGTGAAGGTGCGTTCACCAGATGGAGACACGGAATACTTCGACATTGTTGCAGGAGTACTACAAGGAGACACGCTAGCCCCATACCTCTTTATCATCTGTCTAGACTATGTGCTTAGGACTTCGATCGACAAAATCAGAGAAAATGGCTTCGAGCTGACTAAGAGAAGAAGCAAAAGGTACCCCGCAAAAACAATCACGGACGCCGACTACGCTGATGACTTGGCGATACTAGCGAATACGCCTAATCAAGCAGAGACACTACTGCATAGTCTGGAACGAGCCGCAGCTGGCATTGGCCTCCATGTCAATGCAAACAAAACTGAATATATGTGTTACAACCAAACGGGCAACATTGCCACACTAGACGGAGCCTCTCTGAAACTAGTCGACAAATTCACCTACCTAGGAAGTAGCGTCTCATCAACCGAAAAAGACATCGACACACGACTGACGAAGGCATGGACAGCTATCGATAGGCTCTCGATCATATGGAAGTCGGACCTAACTGATAAAATGAAACGCAGTTTCTTCCAGGCTGCGGTTGTGTCGATACTGCTATATGGATGCACCACATGGACGCTTACGAAGCGGCTGGAGAGGAGGCTGGACGGAAATTACACAAGAATGTAACTGAGAGCAGTATTAAACAAGTCCTGGCGACAACACCCCACGAGACTCCAACTATACGGACACTTGCCCCCCATCACGAAAACTATACAAGTTCAACGAACCAGACACGCAGGACACTGCTGGAGAAGCAAGGACGAGCTCATAAGTGATGTACTCCTGTGGAACCCCACATATGGATGTGCAAGAGTGGGTCGACCAGCACGAACATACATACAGCAACTATGTGAGGACACAGGATGTAACCCTGAAGACCTGCCGGAGGCAATGAATGATAGGGAGAAATGGCGAGAGAGGGTCAGGGATATCCGCGCTGGCGGCGCGACATGATGATGATGATGATGATACATAGTTATATGGCTTCAAGTATTTCAACATAATATCACTAACGTATACACAGTTATAGGCTCTCGATCATATGGAAATCAGACCTGACCGATAAAATGAAACGCGGTTTCTTCCAGGCAGTGGTTGTATCGATACTGCTATATGGATGCACTACATGGACGCTAACTAAACGGCTGGAGAAGAAGCTAGACGGCAAATACACAAGAATGTTGAGAGCAATATTGAACAAGTCCTGGCGAAAACACCCCACGAGACACCAACTATACGGCTACTTGCCTCCCATCACGAAAACTATACAAGTTAGACGAACCAGACACGCAGGACACTGCTGGAGAAGCAAGGACGAGCTCGTAAGTGATGTACTCCTATGGACCCCCACATATGGCCAAGCAAAAGCAGGACGACCAGCTCGAACCTACATACAGCAGCTATGTGAAGACACAGGATGTAACCCTGAAGACCTGCCGGAGGCGATGAATGATAGGGAGAAGTGGCGAAAGATGGTCAGGGATATCCGTGCTGGCGGCACGAAATGATGATGATGATGATTTCTACATAATATCACTAACGTATTCACAGTTATATGGCTTGAAGTATTTCTGCATAATATCAATAACGTATACACAGTTATATGGCTCTAAGTAACTATCACTATTTAATTCAACTGGTTTTAAGACATGTCAATACTTTTTAGATTTGTAATGTCGAAATCAGTTTTTTATTTCGCAAATGAATATATGGTTTCAAATAATAATCTATAAAAGAAAGAAAAATGTTTAAATATTTTTAATACAAATAATTTGTAAATATTTATATGGATTTAATTATCCCTTTGTCATTCAAATAATGTGTATACAATCATTAGGTTTCAAGTATTCCTATCTAATACTAATAATGTGTACATAATCTTATAGTTTCATGTATTCCTATTAAATATTAATAATTCATGTAGTGATGTTTTCATGTTAATATTCCATTTTAATAAGTTAGTTGTACATATTCTTATAAGGTCCCAGTATTCCTATCTAATACTAATAATTCGGACGCAATTATATGGTTTTAAGAAGCTCAAAATCCTTATTTTTCTACTGTGATATGTTCCCAAGTATTCCTATCTAACACTAAGGTTTCAAAGTGATCTATTTGACTCACAGAGGTATAGCCACTTCAGATCAGGCCTGGGCGTGATAGTAATGAATAACTGACTCCACTCTCTCTAGAGCTCCAAAACCGGAGTCTCACATCTAGATTAAGTTTAATGTCAGACCCTAGACACTTGTAACGGTGATATTCTTGCATAATGGGAAGGGCTAAGGGCAACCTTTAGCTTCAAAGATTAATTCCATAAGTTAATGATATCATGGTCATAACTCAACGGTTGACAGACTAATACACAAGTATATGTGGTAAATATTTTAAGAATTTATGCCTGGTTTCCAACGTGATTGTATATATATATATATATATATATATATATATATATATCCTTCTACTTAGAAAATAGTAACAAATAATCTTCCTACTCTCAGTCTTTTTACCGTATCATACTAAAATTAAATGGCAATTTATCTATGTATAGAATACCACGTTACTCGATTTTATATATATATATATATATATATATGAGAATAAACAAATATCTAAAACCGTTTGGAAAATTAAAATGGGCTCAAAGGTTGGCCAGTAGAGAAGGTTGGTTGGTTTTACGGCATGTCAACCCTTTTCGGGTCATTTAACGTCGAATTAAGTTATGGCACAGAAACGGAAATGGAAATAAGAGGCCTTTTTCCCAACTTTATCTGGATTATTTGTTGGTAGTTATCAATTGCAGCATACTAAAATTAGTAGATAGTTCGTCCTCGAATAAGGAAAAGGATCAAACAAATTATGAAAAATAGAAAGGAAACCCCTTGACGTAATGGCTAACATGCTGGACTGAGACGCCGTATTAAGAGACTTTGATCTATTACGTTTACTTTCAGACTAAAAGGTAAGAAGCCCCTTATCCATCCCGCGCCTATGGGTAAAATAGTACCACAACATGCAGAATACTGCAAGAATTATTGTAGAGACATAGGATGCCAGCAAGAAAATCTGCCAGAAGCGATGAATGATAGAGATGGATGACGAAAGTCTTGGAATTTGATGATGACAGTTCTTCAGTAAGGATGCCTTTGGCATTAAATAACCTACGAAGGTTGATATGCCACTAAACAAAGAAACTAAAACAGGCTAAGGATGAAATTTTGAAATTCGGTGATTATTCAAATGGACTTTTAAATTAGATACAGAATATGTATAGCACTGCATGAAATTTAGAAGCAACACCCCACAAAACAGTAGTTGTACGGACACCTCCCTCCCATGTCAAAAACAATTCAAGCTGGAGAAGTAGGGACGAAATCCTAAGTGATGTTCTCATATGGACTTCATCACTTGGACACGTCAGTGTAACTGACCAGCAAAGGCTTGCATACATCATCTCTGTGCGGAAACTGGATGCACTCTAGAGGACCTACATGAAGAGATGGATAATAGGGACAGATGGTGAGAGAAAGTCAATTAACTCCGTGCTGTAAGTACAAATTAATGATGATAAATTATTTATATATATATATATTATCAGGTCGTGCCGCGAGTACGGATTTCCCTGACTCTTCCTCTCCATTCGTCTCTATTGTCCATCGTATTCAGTAGGTATTCAAGATTACATCTTATGTCTGTGCAGAGCAGTTGTAGATATGTTCAAGCCGGACATCCAACACCTGTTCGTCCATATGAAGGAGTCCACAGAAGAGCGTCGCTTATGAGCTCTTCCTTACTTCTCCAGCAATGTTTGTCTGATTTGAATGGTTTTAGAGATTGGAGGTGACCATATAGCCGACGTTTTGTAGAATGTTGCTTTCAGGATTTGTTCAATATGGTTCGAAGCATTCTTGTACAATTGCCGTCAAGCTTTTTCTCCATGCGCTTAGTCAGCGTCCATGTAGTGCATCCATATAGTAGTATTGACACGACTGCGACTTGGAAAAATGCGTTTTATTTTATCGGATAAGTTTGAATTCCATATGACCGATAGCCAATCGATACCTGTCCATGCCTTTGGCAGTCACGTATTGATGTCATTTTTCATAGATGAGACACTGCTTCCGAAGAAGATTAATTTGTCCACCAGTTTCCAGGAACCACCTGTTAGGATTGAGATGTCTCTTGTTTGATTTTGATGACAGCACATGTACTCTGTTTTGTCTGAATCGACATAGAGGCCTATAGTCTCTACTGCCTTCTCCAGACAATGCAGCTGGGATTCCTCTGGACGAGTGTATTGCCAGAAGCGCGTAGTCCGCGTCCTTAATAGTTTGTACTGAGTATCATCTGCATCTTGCTTTTTCCAGTGTAAAGCCATTTTCTTTCATTAAATCTATCGATGTCCGAAGGACGTAGTCTATGCAGCTTATGAACAGGTATGGGGCTAAAGTATCCCCTTGCAGAACACCTTCAAAGAAGTCTGTGTCTCCATCTGGTGATATATGATTTAAGATGAATTAAAGACATTTTAAAAAATTGTTTGCAGTTGCTTTAAAATACATGCAACTCAAGTAACAGCAAGTCGATCTTAAAGTAAACTCAAATGATTCGTTTTAAGATATAACAAATTAATTTTGACCGAAGGATATGGAGCACTTCTAAGTAATGGGAATGATGACTAAGGAAATTATATATAATGTTGGTTTCTTTCTTTAATTCAGTGTTTATACACAGCGCCACACGGACTTGTAGATGTATATATTAAATATATATATATATATATATATATATAGGCATAATGATTAGAGGGTTCACCAATGGTCAGAGAGACCGGAATTCAATCCTAGGTCAACTCATACCAAAGACTAAAAAAATGGTACTTGATGCCATCTTTGTTTCGGGAACAAGTGGCATAACGTCCATTTTAAATTATAAGAGTGTAAGTCCTATACACGTAACAGCATTTGATAGCGAGGCTCTAATTCTGGAGATCTGAGGAATGATGTGTACTCTTCAGTGTCATTACTCCCAGTTCCACTCCAACCTGGAGCGGTAGTACATGTTAGGGTTCTATCTATGGGTCAAATAGATCTGTTTAAAAGTTAGTTGTATCCCATAGAACCATGTTAAAGATTCTCTTTGAAACAACTACACAAAATTGTAAATATGAATGTACTATGAACGCGATTCCCCAACATCTAGTCTTACACCAACCCTTGTTAGAATTAATAAGACAAACCCCTGGACGAGCAAAAGGGGCTAATTAGCACATTATTAATTACCCCCTTGTTTATGGAAAGAATTGCACTTGTGATAAAATAGTATACACCTTTCTATACGCATGTGTACGTGACTGCCGACGTTTTGGGTTTTTTTTTTGTTTTTTTGTTTTTTTTAGTTTTTTTTTGTTTTTTTTGTTACTGTTGTTTTTGTCTGTTTGTTGTTTGTTTGCATTAAAAAGGTTTTTGGTTAGTCAGCTTAAAAAATATTGAGTAACGGAGAAATTTTAATGAAAATTTTTAGAAGCCAATTGATAAAATATTTTCAAAAGGTTAATTCATTTCTTCCGTTTTGATTTATTTCAAAACCTTTTTTCTTCACAAATGAAATTTGCAATATGCATTTTCTAACAATTGTTAATTTTTTACAAAAAAACAAAAAAAACCCATACCTAATACAATAGAAAAAATCCATTTTAATTCTTCTGTTACGTTCTTTTGTTAATTCTGCTTTCTTTCCGTTTTGCCGAATCCATTAAAAACTGAGTTGACGACAAAATTTACTCGAAGTTGAATAAAGACGGCGAGCGCATTTTTAAAATACGTGCAGTGATGGACAACTTAAAAAAACATCTTTAGACTAAAAAATATATATATCATCATCCGTAAGGCGGACCGACAGTACGGATTCTCTTGATTCTATCTTGCTATCAGCCATCGCTCTCTGAAAGTCCTCTAGATGGCATCCAGTGTCCCTTGTTTAATGTAGGTTTTTGCTGGTCTGCTAACACTGGTGTGTCCATAATAAGGTCTTCACAGAAGAACGTCGCTAATAAGTTTGTCCTTATTTCTCTAGCATTTCATAGTATGTCTTGTTCGACTTACTTTGATGGTTTGAGAGATTGGAGGTAAGTGACCGTACAGCTACAGTATTGCAGAGTTCTGCTTCTAGGCTTTGTTCAAAATAACATGCAGTATTCTTGTTAAATTCTCATTGAGCTTTTTTCTTTTTCCGTGAAGTCCAAATGGTGCAACCAACAATAGTGCTAACTTAGAAGAATGACCGTTTTATCTTATAAAAAAAAGATCACAATTCCATTGGGTCATTGATTAATGAATATTTAAAGACACATATGAAATATAGAGACAAATCATACGCACACAAACACATATCACTTTACGCATTTAAACATGACGACCTGAGTTCAAATCTTGGACGAGGTTGTTTACTTTTTACTTCGATCAACTTTTAAACAGATCTATTTGACCCATCGATGTTATTCTAACAGGTACTATCTCTCTGGATCAGAGTGGATATGGGAGTAAGAGCAATGAAGCAGGACTCCACACCTTATCACAAATCTCTAGAATAGGAACTTCACCCTTAGATGCGATTTAGTGTCATACCAAAGACATCTCTTTGTAGGGGGGTCTTAGTTCTCTACAGGTGATGTAGCCGCCGTATTCTATACCCTGTCGACTGAACTGCTCTTAAAACTGCATGACTCTTATGAATTGAAACTTATTCGACAGAATCTTAAAGAAATCAAAAAGCATATGCCAAGAAAATCTTTTTCAAAAAAGCAATTTTTCGAACTTTAAATTGACGTTTAAAATAGTTTTCCCTGTTATTGTCATTTTAACGGGCATGTTGCTTCCATTATATTGAAGACTATGTCATATTTGTGAACGCTAAACAAAGAAAAATATATGTTTATTCGTTTAAAATAGGGCTTCTCAAAATGGCACATATAGACCCCTGGGAGATGAATAAAATTTTAGCCGAAATCATTTTCATTTGAGAATTTTCAAAAACTAATATTCTAAATAAATGGTGTTGTATCTAATAAGTGTTGACAGAAAATTTAGTGGCTACAGATATTCGCATGTTTTGGGGGTTCTGTGGTGATAGACGGTATATATATATATATATATATATATATATATATATATATATATATATATATATATGTGCATACATCGCAAGTTATTGACACATTAAAAGGACTGAACACCTGAATCAAATTAGACTTATCATCTGCAACAGCAAATTTAAAGCATCAAATCCCATTTTCTTCAACGACTGTCCTGATATTGACACTAAGCTGGATCTGATGGTGAGGCTTGAATCTTGGAGCTTTGAGGAATGTGGAATAACCGTTCATTGCCATTATTCCCGGGTTCACTCAGACGAGTAGTTGTTGTACTTGTCAGAACCCCATCTTTGCGTAAAAGCGAACAATTGAAACCATTTAACTATGTTCAAATAAAACTATTAGTGTTTGACAGCAGTACATGAAACCATTTAACTGTGTGCAAACAAATGAACTCAGGCTAGTTTAAAAATCGTTACCTGCAAACAATTTATTTACAAATATTATATCTCTAATATATATGTATGAACAGGATTTGGCACTAAATAACCTACAAGGGTTGATAGGCCGTAAAATAAAAGCAGTTATAAAATATAATAAACAATAATAAAAACGCTCTGAAATCCTACCAAAACCAAACGGGAGTAGTTCACATATTGCAAGTGTCTCTCGGACATCACCGGACAAACTCCTTAAACCTTCATTGGCCATACAACAACCACTCTCTCCCATTGTCTTACATATCCCTTTTCTGATACTACCACCACCCAATGATTACTCTAGGTAAAATACTAAACTGTACCTGATTGTAATGCTTCAGTTCTGGAGCATTGGGGAATGTTGAGTATCCATTTATTGCCATTACTCCCACATCTACTCTTGCCCGGAATACTCGCGACCAAGAAGCAGAAGAAGTGCTTAGTGGGGTCTTGAAAATAACACAGCGTAATATGGTTAAGAGAAGAAGTTATGGGTCAATAGAGCAGTTTGTCTTGTTTCCCTGTCTCTGTCTGTCTCTCTCACACTACAGATATTTGACTCCTTTCGATAGAATAAAAAGACATTTTTATAAAGAATTGTCGTCCTTAATCCTTCATCACGCAATACAATACAAATTTGTAATGTTGCAGTAAAGTTTTTAAGAGTTTAAAGTTAGATTAAGCCTTTACTCGTTATCTTTGACGTTAATACTTTATACTTTACAATATGCAAATTGTAAGTGGGGCTTAGAATAGACTGACTGTATCTGCTATAGAGGGATAAGACCCCAACCAAAATAGGGTTGTCTTGGGTATGACGCATCTGTTCTGGACATCTGGGGAGTCCGAAATACCACTTTATTACCATTACTCCCATGTCCACTCTGACCCTGAGTAGTAGCCACTATTAGAGTCCCAAATCAAATATATCTGTTAGAAAATCATTCGTATTCAATATCACTCTGTGCAAAAGGAAATAATTCTTATATACCTCCGCAAGAACATGCAAATATGAACGTACTATAAATCCGATTCCTGTGGTGTAATGATTATCGTCGCAGGATATGGACACGGCGACACGAGTTCAAATCCTGGACCTGACTGATTGCATTTCCCATTGCACTAATACCCTTGGGAAAGGTATGAATCCAAATATTCCCCCTCCAGCTATGGGTAAATAGTAGGGCAGACTAGGTTCTTCAGCCTTGGTGAGGCAACTAGTCTAGGAGAAGGAAAACTCTGAATTGAAACCTGTTAAACTCTGCTTAAAAATTGACCTTGTGTCATATCCTGCCTGAGCGGAGGGGTTGGGTAAATATGATAAATCCGATTCCTAACCTCTAGGTATAAAATAGCCTTAGAGGGTTTGAGATGCTGTTAAAATCAATCAATGTAGGCTAAACAACATTTTTGAGGATTGGAACATCCTTTATGAGCCAATTTAAAGACAATAGGATGCGGGGGGGGAACACAGGCGTTACCACTCTGACATCCACTCTTCGTAGAAAAGAAAACTGCTCTCTTACTACAGCTGTGACGGTGCTGTAAATTTAAGAGCAAGACCTTTTTTTCATGCATACCCCGTTTGAAATTTGGAGGAATATCACTCTTTCACTAGTTTTCTTTCCTAATGACATTTAAATGAAATAGAGGCAAACGACTTCGGTCGGAATTTAAAACACAATTTTATTGCATATCGTTTTTCTAAAGTGTCAGATAGCATATTTGAAATTCACCAGCAGTTACAATCAGGCTTTAGTAGGGTGTATTCTAATTGCTGCAGTAGCTGTTCATTTGTACCTGAAATCATAAAAACTGGCCAGTCATCTTATAAGATGTATAGCAATAACATAATGATTTTTTAAGAGTCTACGACAATTTTAAATGTCCATACAAAAAAAGTCTGGAAACTTATCGTATGCACCGCGTATATATTGAATATATATGACTTGTAAACATTGTGTTGTTAACCTTTTTAAACGAGCCTAAGCTCATCTGTTTGAACACTGTTAAATGGTTCCAAGTATTGCTATGTATCACAAACAATTCCATTAAACATCAGTCATTTGTTTACACACAGTTAATTAATCAAACAGTTCTATTTCTAACAATTTAATTTTTGAATTGTTCAAAGTATTGCTATCACTAACAATTTATTTAAACACCAGTCACTTGTTTGCACACAGTTTAAATGGTCAAACAGTTCTATTTCATTCATAGACATGACCCTACCAGTTGCTACTGCGCCAGATTAAAGTGAACCTGGAAGTAATGGCATTGAAGGGGTACTTCGTATTTCCCAAATCTCAAGGGCTGGAACCTCGACATCAGATTGTTTGATGTCATATCTCGGATACTCGTTGGTAGGGTCTTACCCCTCAGCAGGAAATGCAGCCAGTGTTTTTTACACCCCCAGCCGACTGGGTGGAATATGATCTCAAGTATTATGTAAAACTATTATATGGTTCTAAGAAATTATTTCTATTAGATAATTGTAATTTGCTTCCACGCAGTTATATTGTTTTAAGTAACTAATTATAAACTTTATTAGATAATTATAACTTCAAGTAATTATTTTTAATAGAGATAATTTACAGTTATAAAGCAACAATTTTTGAAAAGATCTACATAGATCTTTTCAAAAATTGTTGCCATATAACTGTAAATTGTTGATGAGACCCGTAAAAAGTACTGCCACTCCGGGTCAGAGTGAACCAAGGAGTAATGGCAATAAAGTGGTGCCCCACACTCACCAGGTCTTCAGGAATGGAGCCTCACTATCAGATACAATTTAATGTCATATTCAGGATACTCTATTACTTATTTAAAAAAAATCCTTGTATACGTTAATTTGCACAAAAAGGAGATACAAATAGCCTCGTCCAAGATTTGAACTCCGCTGGTCGAGTTCATTTCTCACAACGATAACCGTTACACCACGTGCGCTTCCTGGAAATATTGAACTCGTTTTTTTATGACTGATCTCTATGATTCAACAGCATTCACATTAGTGAACCAACACATTAATGTGTGTTCATAATATAAACACATATACGAGTCTCCACAGTGAGTGAATGAGAATGAGAGAAAAAGAGAGCAAACAGATCCATTTAAAGAATCACCATGCAAAACTACTGTGAATGAATCGATCCAGTCTTTTACGAGTGACCTCCATGATTCGGCACAGACGTTACATTGTACCAGAGAGAATCGTTAACATCGATTTACATTGATAAAGGAGATGAGGAAGGAAGCGGCTGGGAGAATAGGAGGGAAAGAAAAAAAAAAGAAAGGGGGCGGGAAACATCTGAGATGGTGTGTGATTCAACTGAATTAGTTCAGTCATGCTTACGGCTTAGTCCATGATGTTACCGTGGAATATTGCAAAGAAAACAGTTGACCGATCCTGAATATGGGGGGCACACAATACAAACCGCTCAGGTAAATGTAGACTCGGAAGGCGTATTCCAGGGAGTATCAGACTGAAACAACCTTCTCACAACCACCCACCTGTTTTTATGCATCTTGTAATAGACATTTTTTATAGCATGCATGGATCGGTGAGTTTGTAACCGGTCGTCTATCTGACTGGGTGTATGCTTGACTTCATCCGGGTTACTATCAACTGGAACAATTTCCCTTTTATTTATTTTATTCTTTATCGTTGGCCTCGAAGGAACGGAACATATTTTTGACATCAAAGATTCATTTGGCAAGCAATCCTGAACTCTGTTCTTTCTTAACGATGTTTTCTGAAAGAGATTTTAATAAGACTTTTGGCCTAGTCGGCTGTCGATTGGGGGTTGTGGACTGTAGAATACAACGTCTGCATCTCTGCGGAAGGGTAAGACTCCCCCAAACCAATATCCTGGATAGGAATCTAAAATAAGTCTGATAGTGAAGCTTCTATCCTGAAGTTTTCAGGAATGTAGGGTTCGCATTCATTGCCATTACTCCCAGGTCCACTCTGAACCGGAGTGGTAGTACTTGATAGGGCCCCATCTATGGGTTAAATGAAACTATTTTACCATTTAACTGTGTGCAAACAAATGACTGATGTTAAATTGAATAATTAATGTGATATAACAATACTTGAAACGACTTAATTGTGAGCAAACGAAAGAGTAAGGCTGAGTAGAATTATTTCTGTTGAATAGCAATATTTGAATCTCTTTAACTGTGTACCGAAAATGAACTATTGATATTGCATAGCAAAACTTAGAACTATTTAACAATGTGCAAATGAATGAATTGTATTGAATAGAATTATTTGCGTTAAATAGCAATACTTGTAACCACTTCACTGTGTACAAACAATTGATTGTTATCAAATTGAATTATTTATGTTAGATAGTAACGCTTGAAATCATTTAACTGTGTGCAAACAAATTGGCTCTAACTTTTAAAAAAATTAAATTACCTCCAAACAATTCACGTATAAATTTTATGTATACTCATTTAGCTGTGTGCAAATAATTGACAAATGTTAAATCAAATTGTTATTGTTTCATAGCAATACTTGAAACCATTCAACTGGGCGGAAAAAATGATTAATAGTAAATATAATTATTCGTGTTAGATAGCAATACTTGAAACCATTTAACTGTAAGCAAACAAATGAGATCTGGCTTGTTTAAAATTTTGCCTAAAAATTTTATTTTCAAATGATATACAACAGAATGTGTCATTAAATGACTTACAATGGTATTATATGCTATAAAAACCCAACCAACCAACCAACCAACCTAATAAGGCTTATTGCTCTTAAAAAGTGGACCGATTTCTTTGAGGTAATCTTAAACTTCCTATAATGCTAGACTTTTATGAATCATTATTACACTAACCCGACTTTTGTACGCATGTTACCGTAAACATAGAAATGGCACATTATAACAGGCAAAAATAAAGACAACTTTCAATTTCCCTATTAAATGCTGTTAAATCGTCACTTGACTGCTACCAACTTTAGCTGAAGTGTTTATTGCATTTTATTAGATGAATTATTATTAGCCTTATTAACTATACTATTAACCGAGTTGGATACGAATGCACGTGTTCGAATGTTTCGCCTGGTTATCATTTCGCATAATCAATGAACCATTACGATTTGACTGCATGAGAAAAGGAAAGGAAGAAAAAGAATACGCTTCACACCAGAAAGAAAAAGAAAGCAAATACAATAAGAAAGATCGGTAGTGATATCGAAAAAAAGAGAGAATGATAAAGCGAATATATCAGACGCTTATCTTCTGCTTCAGTGTAATGGAAGGAAGGCAGAAAGAAAAAAGACGGGAAAGGAAGAGAAGATAGAGAAAGAAACGGGTAAATTAAAGAACTAAGGGAAAAAAATTGGTGCTTGTACACAGAACTTTGAAGCAAACCCTTTATTTCATCCACGGGAGTAGACTGTTCCAAGTCTGTTAACCATGTTAAGTTATAGAAAGTATTCCTTGTTATTCTCACCTTGAGTTGGGATTGAACCTGCAGGCGTTTTCACTTTAAAGCACTTATAACCAAATGACTTATCCGCTGAATCAAGTGTCTTTGCCAGGTAATTCAGAATGAATTTCTCAACTTATAACAATATTTAATTCTAGCTAATCACAATCGCTAAGGGAGAACAGAAAAGCCAAGTTCTCACTTTGGAAAACCACTGTCCAATGACTACTGCCAACACAGCAGTAATAGTAAAAAGCTATCATGTTTTGATTCAGCTTTGTTTCCTGTAGATTTACAAGGATCATTAAATAAGTTTCCAGACCTTTTTCGTATGGGCACTTTTATTGATAGTACACACATGAAACGCTAGTCCCCTTTGAAGTAATCTCCTCCGGCTGCAATACACTTTTTGTACCGTTCCAACTTCTGGAAGGCCCCATGGAAGACCTCTTGTGTGAGCGTATCAATGACCTTCGTCACAGCCTCTTTCATCTTCTCAATTGTCCCATAACGACAGCCTCTGAGCTTAGAGAATAACCAAAAGTCACAAGGGAGGATGAGGAACTGTTTTGATGTCCAACTTAGTCCAATAGTCTGTGACAAGGATGGAGTTGTGGACTGGGGCATTGTCCTGGTGGAAATGTCACTGACCCGATTTGAAGAGTGCTGGCCTCTTCTGACGGAATCTCTTCCTGAACTCCCTTAAAACCTCAACATAGTAACCCTAACCCTAACCCTTTGGCCAATCAGCTCGAGTGTTCTGACTTCCTTACTCCTTTCACACCTCTCATCATCCCTCACAGACTCCCCGTCTTCCTTGAATCTCATATGCCACACAAAAACTGATGCTCAATTCATGCCAGATGGTCCAAAAGTAGTCTGAATCATTCCATACATTTCTGTGGCATTTTTCCAAGTTTAAAACAGTATTTTATTGCATATCTTTCTTCTAAAGTGTCTTCATGTCCGGATTGAATTTTTGAAATTCACCAGCTGTGAAAATCAGGCTTTAGTAGGGTGTATTCCAATTCCTGTTGTAGCTGTTCATTTAAACCTGAAATCATAAAATTGATCAGTCATCTCACAAGATGTATATCAATAACATACTGAATTTTCAAGAGTCTACGACAATTTTAAATGCCTATACAAAAATATGGAAACTTATTGAAGGCACCACATATTTTTTTAGATTATGTTGATTTTATACCATTAACTTCTAAAATTTATTAGATTCATGCATTTTCCTTTCTTATCAGTTCAACATAGAGTTCTTGGTTTCTAAGATATAGAGAGTAATGGGCTTTACCCTTCTATGCTAGCCCATAGCATATTGTTTAAGGGTTTAAATTCAACGTTTTTTCGTCGACAAAATCGGTTACTTTAGTAAGTTTACAGAGCCCTAAATGCCATACTATCTCCTCTTAGCTCAATGGTTGTTGGGAGATAAAATGGATTTAACCCCTTTTCCCCGGGTATAGGCGTGAATTGAAACGCCAACATACACGTCTGGAATAAGAACTTGGATGTTTATTCTATTTTCTTCATCAATATCTATTATATGCCATCGGAGCCCACCTCTCACTTTCTCTCTCTCTCTCTCTCTCTCTCTCTCTCTATATATATATATATATATATATATATATTTATATATATATACGTGTGTGTGTGTGTGTGTAAGAGTTTAGGCAGAAGATTTTATGGTAGGCATATTTTTTATAAAAGATGACTTACATGGATTTGGAATTCAGTTTTCTATTAGACTCCGAGCGAAATGTCGTAACTGAGGATGAAGGCTTTGTAATAATTGTCCAAAATCTCTGATATCATGACCTGAATTCCTCTACTTTCGACCTTTGTTGATCATTGTTAAGAATGTAGGTATGACCGCACTATAGAATATGTGATCAATGAATATTTTGAATGAGAGCGTCAATCACGTGCTATTGACGACATGTTTGAACGCGCAATCCGTTGGCAAATAGTTTGAATGTGTAGAATTTATCGATAAGGATGACACGACTACTTACTTGTATCAGGTGCATTAAGTATACTTAAATAATAATAATAATGATAACAAATTCATACTAACAAATGGTATATGCACAACCCAGCACCTGTCCTAGAAAATGACTCGCATAAACTCCTATCGGACTTTAATATACAAACGGATAACCTAATCCCGGCCAAGAGACCAGACTTAATAATAATCAACAACAAAAAAAAAAAAGAGAACTTGCAAAATAGTCGACTTCGCTGTCCCGGTAGACCACAGAATAAAACTGAAAGAATGTGAAAAGAAGGAGAAGTACCTCGACCTTGCTAAGGAACTGAAAAGACTGTGGAACATGCAGGTGACAATTATACCAATTGTAATTGGTGCGCTTGGAACAGTAACTAAGGGATTACTAAAGGGACTAGAGGACTTGGAGGTTGGCGGACGAGTGGAGACCATCCAAACGACAGCATTGTTGAGAACTGCCTGAATACTAAGAAGAGTCCTGGAGACTTGAGGAGACTTGCTGTCACTCAGACTTCAGCAGTGAAAAACCATCGGCTATCGTTGATGTGAAAAGCTCTAATGAGTGAACAATAATAATAATATGTATACACACACACACATATATATATATATATACCTGCGCACGAGCTGGATGTTACACAAAGTCAATTATTTAAGCGGAATTTAACAGATCTGAATTCAGAATTTTCCTTCTCCTAGACCGGTTGGCATACTAAGGTTAAAGAACCTAGTCTGCCCTACTATTTAATCATAGCAGGAGGGAGAACATTATGATGCATACATTTCTCATGGTTATTAGCGCTATGTGAAATACAAACATCCCCATCTATGATTCGAACACGGGACGCTATATTCATATTCAATAACCAGAAAACCTCACACAACTACTTCTGAAAAAACTAAGAAAAAAAAAACAACAACTGTGTGGCCAACAAAGCCTTCATTAGATGATGATTCTGGATATAGAAATGGTTTTGACGCCATAGTATCATTATCACTAACTCGGTGAGACCAGCAGTAACGCAGAACACCACCGGACTTCGTTGGTTTTCTTTCACACCGAATGAACAATCAAGATGCAGCTTTGGTGTATAATCCTTTGCATTAACTGCTTTTCATTAACCAAGCGAAAATTCAAAGATGTAAAAGTTTAATTAATTTGTAAGATAACATGACAATACACTGAACGAGAATCGATTTTCCTCGAAATTCTCGGAGGAAGTCAGAGTACAAAATCTCAATAACTGATCTTTGATTCAGTGATGTTGATAAGAATTGTATGACGAGACGAAAACATCATTAGAAAGTCGAGATAGCATTATATATAGTCCAATTTCAAACGACTATTTTTTTTTAAACTGGTAATCCGTACCGATAAGCAAAGGAATACTGTGTGCAATGGGGAACCCCTGGCTCTGGATCCCTTCAATCGATTTACAATTTCGGAATGAGATTTACGCTCTAACCAACTCAGGCAACCATTTTTATTGAAATAGGTCTGCTTTGCTTGTTGATGTTATTATGTTATTCTAACCCTACATCGTAGGTGCGTATCCGATTATTTTTGTGTCGAGATAGTGATTGCATGGTCTTTCCCAGGGGCTATTAGTCTTTTTTAGAGACATCCAAACTTACCATATATGAGTGTGTGTGTGTGTGTGTGTGTGTGATAGATTTCGTCAAATATGGCGTAATAATTGATTTATTGTAAAATAAAGTAACCATTGACTTTACTTATTTAACTCTCTCATTCGGTTGTAGTCTGCGACACATTGTCAGTTTAACAAATCAATTTCAGAAGCATAATTTTGAAGACCACAAGAATGTTTGTAAAGTATTATAATGAAGTGGGTCAAAATGCTCAAACAATTTATTTTTGCATGATTTGGTCGACAAATTGAGCTATTTCAACAATCATCATCATCATCAAGACGTGCCGCCAGCACGGATATCCTTGACCATCTCTCGCCACTTTTCCCTATCGTTCATCACCTCCGGCAGGTCTTCTGGGTTACATCCCGTGTCCTCACATAGCTGCTGTATGTAAGTTCGGGCTGGTCGTCCTGCTTTTGCTTGGCCATATGTGGGGGTCCATAGTAGTACGTCACTTACGAGCTCGTCTTTGCTTCTCCAGCAGTGTCCGGCGTGTCTGGCTCGTCTGACCTGTATAGTTTTCGTGATGGGAGGTAGGTGGCCGTACAGTTGGCGTCTCGTGGGGTGTTGTCGCCAGGACTTGTTCAGTATTGCTCTCAACATTCTTGTGTAATTTCAACAATAAATTCTGAAAAGGTTGTAATGTCACTAAGCAGAAGATTATCGAAAGGACAGTTACCCTGTGAAGGTTCTCATACTGCCCATAGGTTGGAAGCAAGACAGTGTCTTAGGTATCACATAAAACTGCATCTGATGGTGAGGCTCCGATTCTGGTGAGTATAGAGGAGGCTTTCATTACCATTATTCTTTGATCTACTCTAACCCAGAGAGATTGTACTAGTTAGGGTCCTAGTTCAGGCTCAAATATATCTTAAATCTGTTTAAAATTATTCATATTCGATTGGACTGTGCAAAAAATAACCCCAGACAGATTGACATTCCGTTAAAATCAATCAATTACTCATCAATGTTTTATATCGATTATTTCGATGAAGTTAACTGAAATTAAACGCTGTTACTGCTATTTAGCCTAAAAACTCTCATGAAACTTTTTGCCACCGAAATAAATATACAAGATCACGGGTGTGCCTATGCCTACCTCTATAAACAAGGGTACCATCGTACTTTTGCCTCACACACATAATTATAACATATTCTATGATATATTTCATAAAGAATTTGTTTATTTAAAAAAAAACAATATGTTAGATTTTCTTTTCCTTTAAGCAAAAACCATTTCTAATTAAATTTTGATTCCAACATACATAAATAAATGTTTGCCTTGATGACAAACCTAGAACTAGGGGTGTCCTCGTAGTAAGCAAGTTCGTACTCCATTCGCGCAATTACGTTCACTTTCGGGCAAATACCCTTGGGAAAAGTATAAACCCCGTTATCCTCCCAGCTATGGATTAAATAGTAACACTACTATTTCTCTAGGGAAATGGCTTTGGCATTAAATAACCTACAAAGGTTGATATGCCATTAAACAAAGAAACCAAACCAAGTATATATATACACACATATGTATACAATATTATATATATATATATAATATTTCTATATGTGTATGTATATATAAAATGTTTCTACATGTGTATGCAAGCATATATATATATATATATATATAGAGAGAGAGAGAGAGAGGGAGAGAGTGAATATTTATATATATATATATGTGTGTGTGTGTATGTGTGTGTGTGTGTGTGTAAAATGTATCTATATGTGTATATATGTTTCTATATGTGTGGGTATATTTATATATTTTTCTATATGTATGCTTATATATATATATGTATATCATCTTTAAAAAATCAACAATCGGTCATATTAAGATGATAAATTTATTTCCATCCTGTCAAAAGCTTTGATATAAATCAATGCTCTAAAAAAGAAAATTATTTGTTAAATGAGACGTAAATTATTTGCTCTGTGGATTTTATTAAGCTCTTTACCGGGATTATTTAAATTTAATATTCTATTTTTGAATATCTTATTGGTCTTGATTAGAATTATTCCCTACTCCGGATTTACTGGATTGAATAATATCTTATATACGCACACACACACACACACACACACACACACATATATATATATATATATATATAGAGAGAGAGAGAGAGAAAGAAAGAGGGGGGAGATAGATAATGTTTTGATACATTGTGTATATATACATATATATGTTTTTGTATGAATGAGTTGATAGTCTTTCTTTCCGTTTATTTAGTGCAAGTTTATCATGGATATACTAATACTACCATTACTCATTGATGGCTAGGGATTTGACTTAATATCTTCCCTACCTCCAAGCAACCCAATAACAGTTTTAATATTGGATGTCAGTTTTCGGTGAAAAATGTCATCATACTTAGTATATATAGTTTGTTATAATCCACAGACTTTACGATAAATGGAAGGAAGTTTCGGAATCTATCTACCCGGAAAACGATGTTCCATACATATGTAAAACAGATTATCCAAAACCATTTAAACGCTTTGGTCGAGAAATTTCCAAGGACACAGACTTAAAGTTAATGTGGGAATTACTGATGCAATATTATGTTAAACAGAACGTAATTAACTTTAGAATATACAGATGACCTGGCTATTAATAAGTTGATGCTTGCAAAACATGATTCACTTCAATATATTCTAGTTGAAGGACTCGGCAGTGGTCGGGAAAAAAGACATTTTTAAACTCTCCCATCGCACTCAAAATATGAGTTCCCAACCGTTCAGTTAAATATGTGAACTCCTTGAAAGCCGACACAAATGATTTTGGTAATAGTGATTGTGGATTGTGTAGGATCAACCACATTTTTTGGATGAGCAGATAACAGATGAATTGGGCATTAGCTTATTAGAGATTCTCTGACATCAGAGGGTTTTTTTATTTTACGAAACCGATTGCATTGCCGAAGCAAAAGAGCCCAGTCAATCCAACTATTTACCCATAGCATAAAATGAAATGTAAACTGCCTCATCTAAGATTCGATCTCGGTCCATCAGTTATATATATATATATATATATATATGTGTGTGTGTGTGTGTGTGTGTGAGTCACTGCTATAACATGCAGAATAAACAAGAAGGACAACACTTACCGGCTCAACGTCCCCAGCTAGCATCCGGTTGGCAGACAAAAAGTAAAACGTCCGTAACTCAATACCGAACCGTAACACCTGAAACATGACTGAAACAAGTCGGTGTATATATTCACTGATATTCACACTCACTTGGCCTGCAACAAATCACTACCCAGGGAATGGACTTGGCCACCCTCGAATATGTGGAATGTCCCAATGTCCACATAATCTCACTCCAACTCGTAATTCATTACTACGCATGTGAGCATTGGGCACCTCTGGTGGTGTAACGGTTAGCAAGCTAGACTAGCAAACCTATACGAGTGAGTTCGAGTTTCATTAGGCGCCCCATTCATTCGGCCTTGTGCCACATCAAAGCAAAGAGCTTTGTAAATTACTACGCATGTGAGCATTAACTCATTGCTACTGAGTCTTCGATAGAATTCCGACATGGCGCTGCAGACAGGAATATATATATATGTATATATATATATATATATATATATATATATATATATATATATAAATGCAAATTAATGTGCGTATTTCTGCACAATGGCACACGTCAAAATGGTCAGGTAGAAATTGTTCATATATATATATATATATATATATATATATGATCATTTCTAACTATTATAGTCATGGGTTAGCAAATTCGCAAAAGGATTTTAAAATGCAAGCGTTAATAAATAACTATCCTATATTATTCATGAGTAATTATATTTTTATATTTCTGATAGTATTGTGTATAATTTGTGTAAGAAAGTCAAACATTTAATTTTATTATTTACAAATGAATACGTTCAATTTACAATGTACGTTAATGTTTAATCTTTTTCATCACCTTTTGAAAAATACGCTGCCAAGACAAACACAAAATGAGAAATAAAGAAACAATTGTTTTCTGATGAATACAATGAAACCAAAAATACAATCACGTACAATATATGGTAAAGCATTTCGTTTTTATATAGAATCACTCATATTCGTGCACAGTCGGCTAGAATACACCGACTGCATCTTTGGAGAGGGGTAAGACTCCCCCCACCCAACGAGTGTCCTGGATAGGACGCTAAACAATCTGATGGTGAGGTTCCTGTAATGATGGACCTTTGGGAAATGCAGAGTACCTCTTCATTTCTATCGCTCACAGGTCCATTCTGACCAGAGTGGAAGTACCTGAATAGGGTCCTATCTATGGGTCAAATAGAACTAAACCGTGTACTTATGCTAGACTGAATTGTTTGAAATAATTGAAATATAACTGTTTTACATTTAACTGTGGGCGAACAAAAACTATTCTTATGCTAAACGGAATTATTTGAAGTGATACCATTTAACTGTGGGGAAAAAATGAGCTCAGGTTTGTTTAAGAATGTTATCTACAAACTGTTTAGAAATCATATATTCAATTTATGTATAAAAGAGAATTAGCATTAAAAAACCTACAATGGTTGATATGCCACCAAACCAAACCAAATCTATCAGATTCTATTGACGTGGAAGGGTGTTTGTAGACAAAGAAAAACACAAAATCAAATGAGTAAAGTTTGTAAGAAAAATTGCTCAAGTTTTATGAGGTGTGCACAATCATCAGACAGAAAATTATAGATCTTTACCGGCTACCCTCGTTATATCTCGTGAGAATCGCTTCGTCATTATATGAAAAAACGTAACACTAATAAAAAGAAAGAAAAAAAGAGGCTTATAATTTTTTTCTGTGAGTGCGAGAGGGGTCTTTTTTCGTAGCTATCTCCTGAACATTTGTCAGATTAAATACATGAAACTAACCTCGTCACTTCCACTATTTATGAGGTCAAAAAACATTTCGACAATTCGTGTCAAAGACTCTACCTAATTTTGTTTGACCGGTAATGGCATATTTTGCCTTCTAATGACCTCATATTACCTCTGAGTTCAACCTCGCATAGTCTGTGTTGGAGTCTAAGGTCGTGTCAATATCAGTGAAAAATATCATGTAACTGCGACTTTCTGTTTAGTTTGACAAAGACAGATATAAACACAAACGAACAGACTTCCATATAATGTGCAGATAAACTTAACCAGTCATTATTTTTGCTGAGATATATAGGTATTTACTGGAATGTACACCTAGACAATAGATGTGTTTTTCATACGAAAGCAAACAAAGTCGTCTAAGGTAGTATTTATATTAAACGACACCCTGGCAGATAGATCGTAACCCATTGGCTGTGTTGCAGCCACGTAACATGATTGACAAATGGGGAAACGGTATTTATGAACTATTTCTTCCGCTCTTTTGTGTCACTCAGTAGTGAAGTAATACTTAAACAAATGTCCAGGAAAGCTGTAGCTGTCCTTGAGTAGAAGCGGGCATAAATATAAAGACCAAATAATTTGGAGTCTGCCAAGAGGAAAAAGGTGGCTACAGCTGTCAAAGATCAAGTGATAATTTCGAGTAGTCAGATATCACTATTCTGTCTTTCCACCTTACCAAGCCCCGTTCTAACGGTCTTGCACACTACTCTCAACTCACCCCACCTTCCGAGCTTCATGTCCCACACAGGCAAAGACATTTAATCTGCTATTATTGAACTGTAAAGCCGGGCGGAAATCACCTGTGAGAATCTTGCTTGACCGTTTGGCTTGAGTCCAAACAAAGCCCACTATATACACTCGTTGATGTATTTAATGATCGTAGCCTGGTTGTGTAGACTGACCGTTGGTCAGGTTGACCTCAATTTTAACCCAGGAAGACGATTAGAAGCGAACTTGCCAATGACCCGGATAACAGTGGCCCTATAAATGGGTTTTACATGACGAATGAAGCCGAATGAAGCCGAGCGGCTCCGAAAATGAGAATGTCGAACGATAGCAAATCCAATAAAGTTGACAATATGGCTTGCAGATTGCGAAGATAAATTTTTTCATGCGTGTTTCTCTAACAAATAAATCAATCTCGGCGTCAAGTATTTGCCACCAGTGTGTTGTTTAGAGATGCCGCCCATCAAACCATTCCAGACCCATCACATACCTATTGCCTATTCACCCCACCCCACACATACAGCAACGAGGGAGAGGACTATATCATTCTCTGTCTTTTTTGAGCCGAACCTAAAACACACTCCAAACCTGACAGCTTCGTATCTTTGATTATTTTCAATCACTTTTCTGCCTTTTTTTTTCTTATTTTTTTATTTATTTATTTATTTATTTTTTTTTTTTGTCATTACGTTATTTGTGATTGAATGTTTTGGTACACAGTCAAAAATCACGGTTGACTTTCTCGAGAAGTTCGCCAAGAAAGGGCTTATTAAAAACTGAAAATGCGAAAAAATATGTTCTTCGGATTTTCATCTCGCGTAATTGTTTTTTCGGGTTTTTTCTTTGGGTTTTTTTGTTGTATTTTTTTGGCGGGAGGTACAAAAACCATTACGTCACTTTGATCTTTTTCTCTCGCCATATTTTCTCATTTTACACATACACGCACACATATATGCACACGTATACACACAAATATATGCATAATTCGTATTTAAATCCCTTTAAATCAGAAAATCTCATATTTTAATCTTACGTAATTGACTTTTGTTTTTTGCTTAAAGATCACTTTTATTTGTTTGTTTTATCACACACACACACAAAGTGTTGGGAGTTTCAGACGTCTTTTACAACCTGTATTTACATTACAGAAAATATCAAGGCAAATAATTTTTTTATGATAAAAATAATAATTGAACTCTGAGCAGAACTGTAAAGATTCTGTGTGTTTATTATTCGTGACCGTTGAAATTTATTTCGTTCCTAAATAGAAAAACCAAATTCTAATCAAAAAGGGTCTTCGCTATGATTCGACTCAATAAATAATGAATACAGAATTTGTCTTGAATGTAAGTGCACTTTCAAAGTTTGGGTGAATTGTGAAGGTAGTCCTTAATTACTCTCTACTCTCAGTTTCACAGTAAACTGGAATGGTAGCACCTGCAAGGGTTTGTGGGTCAATGGTGGGTCTGTCGTGTTCCATAAAGGAAAACTGGCGACAGCTGACGTAGACTGATAAGCCTTAAACGAGCTATGGTCGAAATAGCTGGGAAAACCGATATTTTAGGATTGGTTTGGTTTTATGACATATCAACCATTGTAGGTTATTTAATGCCAAATCTATTTTTATGCTTATAAACAGTGCTATTTCAAACAATACAGTTTAACATAAGTGCACAGTTTAAATGTCAAAAACAGTTCTATTTCAAAGTTAAATTATGTTTTTAACGCATAGATAGAATCCTGTCAACTACTATCGCTCCAGGCCAAAGTAGACCTGGGAGCGATAGCAATAAAGGGGTACTCCACACTCCCCAAAGTTCTGATATTACTGGTGCTTCACTATCAGGCTTTTTAGTGTCATATCCTGGACACTTACCCCTCTGCAGAGATGCAGTCGGTATATTCTGCAGCTGCGGACGACTGACTACGATTTTTTTAGTCTTGGTTAGCAATCTTCCAAGGAAAGAGAGAGTCCGATAAAAAAAAAACCTAGGATTTAGTCATCTACCCATGTCCGTCCTGGTTTGCAAGGTTAGGACTGAGCAGTCCCAAGAGAAAAGAGAGATGTCAGATTTGTGCACACTGCGCAAACTCTGAACTTTCCATTGCTCAAATTTGATGGCAGAACTTATATGTCCTCACCTTTTACCAAACATTTCAAGTCAATAACTTGATAAATCTATATTGGGGGGGGCCTCGTGGTGTAATGGTTAAATGGTTCTCCATAAAGGAGAATGCTGTCGAAACAGCTATTTTTGGCAACACCCTTCCATACACGGAAGAGACCTCGCATTAAACTCGATTTTCTGTAAAACCTGTCCTTGTTGGATAAATAATATATTTAGAGACGAGACGTAAATAAAGATGAACAAGACAAGATTGACGTCACTTCCACGTCATGAGCGGGTAAAGGTTTGTATGAGACTGAACCGGAAAGAATTCAAAATTTTTCTTTTATCTTGTATCTTAGGATGCTTCAACCTGTTAATATTGCACTTATAGAGTGGGATTTCAAAGAAGAAAAAACATTATTTCTTTTTGTAATTTGCTTAATTAATTCAATACTATAAAATGAAACATTATTTCTTGTTTGTCAACACACAATCTCGTAAATAAATGAAGTATTGTCTTCAATATAGAGAATTCATTGATTTTAATAGCATTTCAACCCGTCAAAAGTTATTTTATTCCAAGAGGTTTGGTAATTGCGTTCGTTGTACGTTGATATTTGCACGTTTTGTTTTGTCGTTTCTAAATCGGTTTTTGCGCAGTTATATTGCATCGGGTATTCCTATCTAATAAAAATAATCTGATCACAGGAATACTTGAAACCTTGCAACTATCCTATACTGATATTTATACACAATCATATGGTTTCAAGTAATCGTTTATATTTAATAATAAACATGTTTCCATACAGTTAAATAATAATTTTAATTCGGATGAATCAAATTTAGTTTCAAGTAACTAATTCTTTTAACAAATAATTCACTGTTACAGGGCCATTGGCATGGCCTACTGGTTAGAGTGTTCGCCAAGGGTCCAGGAGACCGCAGTCCAATCCCAGTTCGAGTCATACCAAAGACTCAAAAAATGGTACTTGATGCCGCCTTGCTTAACACTCAGCATAATAAGGTACAGATCAAGGGTAAATTGAAGCATTCTAGGAAATCGAGTTGCGCCCTCCTCTACACTTCGGTGTAGTAGATATTGAAATGAGAACCTTCGGGTCGCCCTCTATTAGGGTCGTTAACTTTACTTTCTTACATGGTATAAAGTATTTCTACCGAATAAAAATAATTTCAAATTTCTTTGACCCAAACACGGGAACCGTGCAAGTACTACCATTCTGAATCAGAGTGGATCCTGGATAAATGGCAATGAAGGGGTTCAGCATACTCCCTAGGTATCCAGAACTGGAGCCTCACCATCAGATATAGTTTAGTATCAGAGTGGACCTGGGAGTAATGGCAATGAAGGGGTACAGCATACTCCCTAGAGATTCAGAACTGGAGGCTCACCATCAGATGCAGTTTTGCGTCAGAGTGGACCTGGGAGTAATGGCAATGAAGGGGTACAGCATACTCCCTAGAGATCCAGAACTGGAGCCTCAGCATCAAATGCAGTTTAGTGTCACACCCGGGACATTGGATTGAGTCATAAATGATTTGCGTTTTTTATACCATTTTGTAAATACAAATTTCAAACTTTGAATGTTTTAAACACAACTAGAAATTTGCTGAGTAAAGACCTCCTTCATTGCTCATTCTTATTTCAGTAGTGAAAAAATGCCGATCATAATATAATCAATGATTTTACGTCCCTAATATAGACGAATTGAAAATGTATATTCGGTATGCAACGTGGAATTTAAAAATTTTAAAAATGCAATAGAATCAGCTAAGAAAATTTCTAGTGTTTATGGCCAGTGTGTCTATACTGACAACCAAGTCTGAAACAGGTTTTTAAAGTTTCGTTCTGTAGTTATGTCATTAAGAGAAGAATCTAGAACAAGACGCTCATCAGACCTCGAACAAGAAACTTTCAGAGGATTGGTAGAATACAATCTGCGCAAAAGCACTCGAGAATTGGCAGTTGACCTCAATATATCCCAATCTACAATCTTCTGCCACATAAAAGAATAGGAAAAGTGATGAAGTTGATCATTTGGGTTCTTCATACTCTTTGTGAGAAGCATAAGGAAGGTCCCCAATCCAAAGCAAAATGTCTTCTTTCAAGGCAAAGAAAGGACCTGTTTCTCAAGAATATCACCCAAGTGATGGAAAATGGGTCTTTTATGAAAATGTCCAAAGCAAAAGGCTGTGGATTGATAAGGATCGATATCTGCATATATGTAACAACAGCTGCAACGTATGCATGAAAATCTACTCAGAAAATTTTTCGCGCCCATTTATAAGAAAAACATTGTACTTCTCCATGAGAAAACAAGATCACATTTAACAAAAATCTCACAAAAAATATTGGCTGGTCTGTTTCACCCTATTCTTCATATTTACCAGAATTTACACCAAGTAATTTTCATCTTTTTCATTCTTTACAAAACGCTTTGAATGACAAAAAAATTCTTACGATCAAGTGAAAACATTTGAGGGAAAACGTCAAGCGCAGAAAACCATGTGAAGTTTTCTTGACAGAAATCAATAGTTTATCTGATAAATGGCAAGAAGTGATTCAAAATAATGGTGAATTTACTATTGATTGAAATTAATTCACTGTTAAATTATTCAGGAATAAATTATATTTTACTCAAACAGAAATTATTCATTATTCAACTCCATTGATATATATATATACATAATTTTGCAGGATTTATAAATAAAGAAAGCTAAATATCGGCGATAGAACATATTTATTTAAGTTTGGATAGCATAGACACAGTCAGTAATGATTGGTGACAGTCAGTTTCCCGCCTATGCAATCATCAGAGGTTCAGAATCCAGGCAAGAATTTCAAAATGTCAACAAGCGCCTATAAGCAATTCTCTTTGATAAGTTAACAATTTATAAGTGATCGATTACCCAAACTTGGTCAGATGATTGCATACGCAACAAACTGATTGTTGTCCAGTCGCCTGGGGTTATAGAATACACCGACTGAATCTGTGCAGAGGGGTAAGACCCATCGCCCCAACGAGTGTCCTGGATATGACACTAAACAATCTGATAGTGAAGTTCCAGTAATGCTGGAGTTTTGGATAATGCAGAGTACCTCTTCATTGCCATCACTCCCAGTTCCACTCTGGTCCGAAGTGGTTGCATCTAATAGGGTCCTATCTATGGGTCAAATAGAACTAAACTGCATACTTATGCTAAACTGAATTGTTTGAAATGGAACTGTTTTTGACAATGAAACTCTACTTTCGCTAAACTGAATTATTTGAAATAGAATTTTTGACTAAACTATACAGCTTGAAATACAAATGTTTTTGACAATTAAACTGTGTATTTATGCTAAACTGAATTGTTTGAAATAGAAGTGCTTATTTATATGAAAATGGATTTGGCATTAAATAACCTACAACGGTTGATATGCCATAAAACCCAAATAAACAAACTGATTGTTACTAAACTCAGTGACTACGCTAGCCAAACGTATACGAGCATCATTCAGTAAATAAAGTGAATTTTGCAATAAAACAAATCATATTTCATGCGACGGAAAAGGCAACTTTATTTTTCAAACTAACCTCCATTCATTCAAACATTTTCCAGTCGGAAAACAAATTTTGTATTCATTCTAAATACAAATCTTTTGTCTGAATGTTTTCTTTTTTCTTACATTGCTCTTTATTTCCCCATTGAAAACTTTGTTCCACGCAGAAATTCTTTTGAGGGGGTCTGTTTCCAACCAAACGAGCTTGTGTTTTCCCCAATTTTTCTTTCAGTATGAAGACTTGCACTGTTCGGGTGAAACCCAACGACAACTGACCTTAGAAAAGCAAAGTTGTGAAGAAATGTTCTCTACTGTAACTCTTCTGCCAATAATGAACGTATTGAATGAATTAGCCATTTTGGATGTACTCACCATTGTGTGTCCGTCTTCATCTTCAAACTTATTTCGACTTTCATTAAACAATTTATCCTTTTCGTGAAGATTTTTTTTACTAAAGCATGCTTCTCAGTTCACATTACACATTCTACTGTAAATTTCACGTGGTTTGCACTTCTCAGCCACCACAGATTTAATAACAGACCTATGTTGAAGCCTGGAGCACTCTATTTAATTTTACGTGGTGCCTTCAATAAATTTCCAGACTTTTTTTGTACAGGCATTTAAAATTGTCGTACACTCTTAAAAATTCAGTATGTTATTGCTATATATCTTATCAGATGACTGACCAGTTTTTATGATTTCAGGTTCAAATGAACAGCTACAGCAGGAATCGGAATACACCCTACTAAAGCCTGATTGTCACAGCTGGTGAATTTCAAAAATGCAATCTGGACGTGAGGACACTTTAGAAGAACGATATGCAATAAAATTCTGTTCTAAACTTGGAAAAAAATGCCACAGAAACGCATAGAATGCTTCAGACTGCTTTTGGAGCATCATGCATGAATCGAGCATCAGTTTTTGAGTGCCATAAGAGATTCAAGGAAGTCAGGGAGTCTGTGAAGGATGATGAGAGGTGTGCGAGGAGTAAGGAAGTCAATAGACCAGAGTTGATTGACCAAAGGGTTAGGGTTAGGGTTACTATTTTGTAGTTTTAAGGGAGTTCAGGAAGAGATTCCGTCGAAATAGGCTAGCACTCTTCAAATTGGGTCAATGGCATTTCCACCAGGACAATGCACCAGTCCACAACTCCATCCTTGTCACAGACTATTTAACCAAGATGGGCATTGAGACAGTTCTACACCCTCCCAATAGTCGAGACCTTGTCCCTGTGACTTTTGGTTAATCCCTAAGCTCAGAGGCTGACGTTATGAAACAATTGAAGAGATGAAAGAGGCTGTGACGAAGGTCATTGACACGCTTACACAAGAGGACTTCCATGGGGCCTTTGAGAAGTTGTTGGAACCGTAGAACAAGTGCATTGCAGCCGGAGGAGATTACTTCGAAGGTGACTAGAGTTTCATGAGTATACTATCAATAAAAGTTCCCATACGAAAAAAGTCAGGAAACTTATTTAATGATTCTCGTATGCCATTCTGAATAGCCTCAAAACAAATATTTTTTCGAGATTGTATCTTTTACTATAAACCAATCACAAGCAATGCCAGGTTTATATTTATCGACAAAAAGATTTGAGAACAAAAAACTATCCTGCTTTTTGAAAATAATTCACTCTATTTATTGAATGACCCACATATACATGAATCTTTAAATTGTTACATTGTTCTTTATTGATGATTTTTTTCTAATTAAACTGTTGAATTTCCACATTCAGCTAGTTGGTGTCTCTGTGTGTATATATATATATATATATATATATAATCTGGAATTTTTTGGAATTTGCCGGGTAGATGATTAAACAGAAGCCTTTTTGGTCAATTTATAAAAGGGAATTGCTCACGTCTGTTTGTCAACATTAGACAATTATCGCCGTGACTCCGGACCTCTTGTGATTTAATTTTAAGCCGTCAATCGCTTTGATGAATGTATAGCAACAGATTGCCGGGCCTCTGTTATTGAATTATCTCCTCAATCACCTAAGATAAATCCACGAGTTGGATTCTTTCGACTTTGCCAGTAATTAACTTGGAATGCAGTACGTTCTGCATTCTCTATAGAACTCGAAAAATTGATCAAAAGAGTTTAATTATATTTATTAGATATCGCGAGTCGCTTCTTCTGGTTTGATTTATTTTGAATGTTTCGTTTCTTATCTGAGTCTATAGTTTCCGAATATTTCTTTTTGATCAAAAATGTTTTAGAATATATTGCAAATTAGAGTTCGTTATAATAATTGATGGCTTCAATTAGAAGAGATTCAGAATCAGTTTCTTTCGCCTTTTCAAAATGGCTATGGCTTTTGTTTAAGCTATTGGCATGTTCGACAATTTAGCTCAACGAAGAAAACGAAAACACAACACAAAATTAAAACTAGACGCGATCATTCACAGTTTAAATTTCAAGATGATCAAATGATATTAAACTTATAAGTTAGGGAATATTTGCAATAATGAAGCTGTATAAAGTTTAACCCTCCAGGTAATAAGCTCTTGTGTTTACTTATTAAATTGACATATAAAACAACCGGTATTTAAATTTCTGAAGAGTTTAGAAATGCGTAAACGGAAGATGGACGATGTCTGCGGCGATAAAATTAGAGATCGTTTCTTCTCAGAGAAAAACATTATTAGGTTATTCATATAGAATTAGTAAATTGTTCCTTTCACTTGATTACCTTGTCAAAAACTCTTCTTTCTGCGTGCCTCACACTGACCTTGTGTCATACTTAAGCTAAGCGTAAAAATTAACGTTCTTTTGTTACTTATACAAAACTAGAACATTTTAAATACTTTGTTCACTCGCAGCCCAATCGCCTGGATCTCTGCAGAGGAGTAAGATGCATCCCTCAACGAGTGTCCTGTATGTGACATTAAACAATCTGATGGTACTATTTACCAACCCCTCCGCTCGGGCAGGACACGACACAAGGTCAATTTTTAAGCGGAGTTTAACAGGTTTTGAATTCAGAGTTTTCCTTCTCCTAGACTAGTTGCCTCACCAAGGCTGAAGAACCTAGTCCGTCCTACTATTTACCCATAGCTGGAGGGAGAATAAGGGGGTTCATACCTTTCCCAAGGGTATTTGCCCGAAAGTGAACGTAATAGCGCGACTGGAGTACGAACTCGCGTACTACGATTCCGCAGTTCATCGCTTTAACCATTACACCACGAGGACACACCCAAACAATCTGATGGTAAGGCTCCAATAATCCTGGAGCTTTGAGGGATGCTAAGTACCCCTTTAATGCCATCGCTCCTGGGTCCACTTTGGTCCGGAGTGGTAGCACCTGAAGGTGTCCTATCCATGGGTCAAATAGAACTGTTTGACATTTAAACTGAATGCAAACAAATAACTGATGCTAAATTGAATTGCTTGAAACAGAACAGTTTGTTCACTTAACAAATGACTGGTTTTTAATTGAATTGTTAATGATACATAGCAATATTTGGAATTGTTTAACTTTGTTAAATTATGTTAAATTGAATTGTTGGAAACAGAAATGTTTTATCATTTAAGTGTGTCTATCTACAAAATATTTTTACAAATCGTGTATATTTAATATATGTGTAAAAACGGGATTTGGCATTAAATAGCCAACAATGGTTGATATGCCAAAAAACCAAACCAACCCAATTTGTTCACCCGGTCGAGGAGGTTTAGACTACTCAGATTATATCCACTGAATTAACCTGGCATATAAAGCAATCGGTATAAAATTTTCCAAGTTTAGAACTGCATAGACGGAATGTGGACTGTGTCTGCGCCGCGAAAATTAAAAACAGTTTCTTCATAGAATTTTTTAAAACAAAATTATGTGATATCAAGTACATATTCTTTTATCCATTGATGGGACTCAAACTGCTACAATCAATCCGGGTCAGAGTGAACCTGGGAGTAATGGAAATCTAAGGATACTCAATACAAATTTAGAACTGAGCCTCACCACCGAAAGCAGTCAACGTATTCTAATACATGACGATTTTTTACTCAAATACTTTACTTCTATGTGGCTTCATTTATTCGTCTCGAAAGGTTTAATTTGATCTCGTTTCTTTATATTTTAATAGCAAAATAATCTACCCCATCGAATACGAATAATCTTAAACAGATCTATTTGAACCGTAGATGGAATCCCAACAGATACTACCACCCTGGATCAGTGTAGACCTGCGGTAAATGGCAACAAAGTGATAACTCCAGATTTTCCAGATCCCTAGAAAAGCAGCCTCACCATCAATTACAGTGTAGTGTCATTCCCACGACATAAAGAATTTTCATTTTAGTTCTCCTTGTTTAAACTATCAGTGATACCTGGTATTTTAGGTTTCAGGGTAAAAGATTTATACGTTGTCAAAGAAGGAAAGATATATAAAATTCAAAGATGATATTCCGAATATCTTTTTCTAAATCCTTATCTGATGAGTCCCATATAGGTCGAAACATCATAATAAATATATAAAGATTCCATAAAATTAGTTTTAAAGTCTTATTTCTCTGCCATTCTCTCAGATATCTTATTCATATTTTTCTTTGCATAAGGACACTTTTTACTTAAAGATAAATAATTACTACGTCTGCATGAAAGTTAAATAATAATGACAATGAAAACTTGTTAAATGGCGTCAAGATAAATGAAAATCGACTCACAAGATGGCATCATTTTATAAAATAATATCGAGCAATTTGAAAAGAAAAAAAAATGTTTAAACATCGACAAAAGATAAAACCAATTCCTAATCTGATCGAAATATGCAGATGTGTTCTCCAAGTTTTTCTTTGCTTATATGTGCATCATCACACACAAAAAATATCTATCTATCTATCTATCTATCTATCTATATATATATATATATATATATATATATATATATATATATATTTATATATATATATATAATGTGGGTTTCTGTATGGAGGTATGTATAGCTCTATATAAGCACGTATATATTTCTGGATGTGTCAATATATATATATGTGTGTGTGTGTGTGTGTGTGTGCGCGTGTATGTATATATGCATGTATATATATATATATATATATATATATGCATATGTATATATGCGTGTATATATATATATATATATATATATGTCTTTATTTACGTATCTGTATATATAGACGTGTTATTTACGTGCTTTTGTCCATATGTACATATATGTATATCCTCATATATATGTTTATAAATATATGTCTATATGTAATGTGCATATGTCTATATGTGTATGTGTATATACATATATGCACAAAAGTGTCTGTACATATATATATATATATAAGTATATGATTCCATATGTATATATTTATGAATATCTATATATATGTATATACATATGTGTGTGTGTGTGTGCATCGATATATATGTATGCATATACATATCTCTGTTTGTATACAAGTGTGTATATATGTTTACGTATATTAATGTCCGTATATATGTATATGTCTATATTTATATGTCTGAACGTATATATATATATATATATATGTGTGTGTGTGTGTGTGTGTGTGTGTGTGTGCATATATGTGTCAATGTGTTTATATATATCTATATGCCAGTTAACATGCATTTAAATGTGAATGTCTGTGCATATATATATATACGTACGTGTATAAGCAGATTCGCATGTAAATTTATATATTTTACGTGTATATTTGTATATATGTTTCTGTGCATATGTGTGTGTATATACATATATGAATGTATATGCATATTACTATGTGTGTTGATTAGTGTGTATGCATAATTACATATATGTATTTGAGTATATATGTGTATGCTTACATGTATGTATATGTATATATAACTCTATATGAATGCATATTATTATTATTATTTTGCATATGAGTCTTATATATCAATATATGAATATCAAATCAATTTATATTCATAAAACAGTTCTGTTTCAAACAATTCAGTTTAGCATAGGTATACAGTTTAGTTCTATATGGCCCATAGATAGAACCCTATCAGGTGTTACCACCACGGGCTAGAGTTGACCTTGGAGTGATAGCTGTAAAGAGGTACTCTACGTTCCCCAAACATCCAACATTACTGGAACATCAATATCGGATTGTTTTGTGTCAAATCCAGAACGCTTGTTGGAGGCGTCTTACCCTTCTGCTGATATTCAGTCGGTGGATTGTACAGCTCCAGTCAACTGTATGTGGTTATACACTTTTACACGTATATACGTATGAGTATATATCAACATTTATGCATATGTATGAATGTGTGTATATATACACATGCATACAGGCGCATGTCTTCGTATATGTATTTGTGCATAAGCTGTAAGTAAAGCAAAGTTGGCGACCTATACATATGTTGCATGAAAATACAAATAAAATTTACATATATATATATATATATATATAGAGAGAGAGAAGTCTAGTATAACAAGCCAATGTATGTTAGTCCATAGAAAATGTTAGGTATGAGTACATCCTTGCTTTACAGGCAGTGTCCAGCATGCCTTGATTGTCTTACTTGGATGGTTTCTGAGATGGGAGGGAGGAGATCATACAGCTTATGTTTCTAGGATGGTTCTGTTAAGATTTGTTCAACACAGCACAAATCAATCTTCTGTTGTTTACACACATATACACGTTATATATATATATATACATATATATATATATAATTGTGTACGGATACATAGTATACATATAGATTATGCATGCGTTTATATATTATATATATATATATACATTGTATGTGCACGTATTATATGTACATATCATATATTTATATCAGTGTATATACAATGTATATATATATATATATATATATATATATATATATCGTAAACCTATATTATACTTGTATGTGTGTATATACATATATATAAATATTCATACACATACATAATATGTATATAATATCCATATTTGTATTGTGTACAGATGCGTGTACACGTATACACTTTTAGATACAAAAATATTTACAATTTGTATCCCTAATGTTTTTTATATGTATTTCCATCGTATATATATATACATATATATATTGTATATACTATTCACTCATATATATATGTGTGTGTTTGTGTGTGTGTATGTGTTTGTATGTCTATATATATATATATATATATACATTTGTATTATGTATGTCTATAAAACGTCTCTCTCTCCCTTTTTTAATATATGCATATATATATATATCCAATTTCATATATGTGAATATATATATAGTTTGTATATAATGTGCATATGTTTAATTTATCAACAATTTTTTTTATTTATTCTGTATGCATGTATAGCTATGCGTATATTTGTATGCATATATACACACACATATATCTATATTGTTTATTTATATCATGTGCGTTTATATATATGTTCATATATATCGTTATATATGTGTGTGAAAGAGAGTGGTTGAATGGCGCGTAAATGTATAAAGAAATCTCCTCACGGTTTGTCATATGTATATTTTTCCATCGAGTATTTGTAAGTATATGAATTTTAGAACTTATTGAAAATGGATTGCATTATCAAAGAAATGGTAAATTATTTATGCAGAATTCCTAGCGAGCAGGATATATCCCAAATCATTTGAAAGTCTAATGAAGTACTCGAAATATAATTCAGATTCTTTTAGAACAGAAACAAAACAAAACAGGACAAGAAACTAAAAAAGGCAGACGTGGTGGAGGGAATGATGGTGATACAGATTCAAGTGAATATTTAGAAATCTTAATGTTCAACTATTATCTTTATATATATATATATATATATATATATATATGTATCCTTGTTGGCCTAATTTTGTCTGTCAAGCAAGCCGAAATGACCATCCCTCTTTTTCTTCCTCTTCACTTCAACTGACACGTTTTTGTTTTTGTTTTCTATTTTATTTATCTATTTATTTATTTTTTTTTTATCTCACGGCGATATCGGACGTTAATAAGATTAGGAATATCTTTCTTGTTTGAATTGAAATATTCAGTCTCATCGTTGTCCATTTAAAGAATTGCGATTTTTTTTTTCTCTGCCGCTTTTCAAATAAAAATAATTAACTTCTTCTTTTGCCTCGAGTTGTCAATTAATCTTATATTCTGAATTACAGTCTGATTAATTCTTTCAGAACTTATACTTAGAATAACGCAGATTTTACAAGCACACATAGCCCCAAGAATTAAAGGTCTGCTTTTTATGACTTAATGTGTAGATATTCTTCCTCCTAAGTTACGGCGCGTGAAAAAACATATTTTGTACCTCAATGTCACAGGGCTTCACAGGATTGTGCTATATTTTCAAAGTGTTAATTATCCTTTGAATTATTCAGGTATCTTCTCCGTAGTTATTTACATTTCATCCAGCTGGATGAGATAAAAACTACAAATTTTGGAAAACTGCCGTAAATTGCGGCATCTATCTGACATATAAATCTACCTGAAGATTTTTGCTCAAAATTCTGGGTTATATCTATACCTGCTGTATTGATTGTGAGGATTAAAAAAGAAATAAAATATATAAATAAAAAAAATGTAACAGTTTCCCAGGAGGCATGTGAAAGGAAGCGGATGCCTGAAAAGATAAGCTTCCTGGCGCCAGAAGTGAAATTCTCTCTTTTAGCTGTTACCACTGTAATTGAAAGGACCTTTTTTTTTGTCGGCTGTTAGCAAGATAGCACTCATGCTCACCAAGTCCTGGTATTGGCGCCAGCCGTGTATCTTGCAATCATTCGCCTTTGCTAAACATACCTTACTGGACGCACCAACTTCAAACTTTTAACCCCGAAAATGACTGATATATTTTGCCACCTAGTCTGGGAGATGCAACTATTTCTACTGGAACAGGAAAACGTTTTCCCCACAACAGAATAGTCGTTAAGCCCTAAAATAAAGTTAGAGTTAAAACGTATCCTTATCTTTTTACTTCTGTCCTTAAATCTCTCACAGCTTCCACCAACAAGAGAAGACAATAAGTGAATGGCGTAAGAAGAAGAAAGAGGAGTCAGATACGAAATTCATTATAATCTCAATAAAACCGACAACCTACACCACGAATAAATAACAAACCTTCTTAGCCCCAAAATGTCGATATCTAATATATAAAATAAGCTACTAGTAGGCCAAAACTTACCCGGTAGGGCAAAATGGGGATGGGCTATGACAATCTTTATTTTAAATGTTGTATTATATGAGCATAGAGATAATGTCAATGTATATATATTCAATAAACAACCATAATGTCTCATTAAACTGTCATTAATCCAGTTGTGCATTGGTGTACGTAATTGTTCTCTGAAATTAGAATTAAATCAGCCAAAAATGAAACATGCTAATCTTTTACATTATAGCTTTTATTCATAAGGATCCACAACCTATCGCGCTATTATGAAATTGCGCATATAATCAACATACTGTAGTTGTCAGACTGGCCCCCTGGTGCGGCGATGTTCCAGTCACTGTTTACACCCAGTGGATCAGCTACTTGAACGTCGTGTGATATAACGTTAATATAATTCTTAATTATTTTTAGTTTTAGTATTTTACATTAATCTCAGTTAATTTGTTAAATATGTTCACCAAACATGAGTTAAATCCGGAAATGCCCCGTGGTGTAATGGTTATCGTCGTAGAAAATGGACACGGTGACACGAGTTCCAATCCTGGACGAGAATGATAGCATTTCACCTAGCACTAATACCCTTGAGAAAAGTATGAATCCAATTATTCTCCCTCCAGCTATGGGTAAATAGTAGGGCCGACTAGGTTCTTCAGCCTTGGTGGGGCAGCTAGTCAAGGAGAAGGAATACTCTGAATTCAAACCTGTTAAACTCCGCTTAAAAATTGACCTTGTGTCATATCCTGCCCGAGCGGAGGGGTTGGTAAATATGGTTAAATCTGGAAATGTCTGTTGCAGTCTTCTGGATTTACTATAAGTGGTATATATCGATTTTATATATAGAGAACTGTTCTACTGGTTGATCACTTTTTAATAAAGGTTTGAATGTTCACCCAGTTGTATATGTCGACCCCTAATTTTGAATAGATTTTTTCGGGGCTTAAAATGTCGACTTGTCCTACGCAGTTTTCTGTAATCAAAATTATACCTGAAATAACGACATTATTTCATCATAGATTCTCAACCAATACATCTTAAGAAGGCTGGTGAGCCCAACGGTCGACATGACCCTTTCAGAGAATTGCTTTGCTAAATTAGTTGAGTTTTCCTTCCATTTAGTAAATGAACAATGTTCATCCATCGATTTGATAATGACCATTAACACTGCTGAAGATCAGCAAATGAATTACGCAGGTAATACCCCCACCTATTAAAAAGAGTGTTCTTCTTAAGGGACTTAAGTGCATCTGGTGGTAGGGCTCCTATTCCGGAACTCTGGGGAGTGCTGAGTACCTCTGCATTGCCATTACTCACAGGTTCACGCTGACCTGGTGTGATAACACCTGTTACGGTCTCATCGATGGGTCGAATAGCGTTGTTTGAAATTTATTGATATTAAATAGACAAACTATAAGACACAATCGGTTGCAAATATTCATCATTAAGTCTCCGTAACGAACTGGATAATACACTGGACTGCGACATTGTAGTGAGTTCGAATTCCAGTCAGGCTATTACGTTCACTTTTGGATCAATGCCCTTTGGGAAAGGTATTAACCCTCTTATACCCACCCCCCTACAATGGGCTAAATGTTATTCTACAATGATGACATTTTTTTTATCAAATAACCCACGAAAGTTGATATGCCATTAAAAAAAGAAAGCTTATTTGTTACATAAAATCATAATTGTTTTAGAAAAGACTGAATTCACGAAACGAACCTGGCCCAGACGACTGGGGCTGTAGAATACACCGACTGCGCCTCTGCTGAGGAGTAAGACTTCCCCCAACGAGTGTCCTGGATATGATAATAAACAATTTGATAGTGAAGTTCCAGTAATGCCGGAGGTTTGGAGAATGCAGAGTACCCCTTTGCTGCCATCGCTCCCAGGTCCACTCTGACCCAGAGTCGTAGCACCGGACAGGGTCCTATCTATGGGTCAAATAGAACTAAACTGTGTATTTATACTAGACTGAATTGTTTGAAATAGAACTATTTTTACATTTCACTGTGATTAAATAAATGACTGATTGAATTGTTAGTGATACATAGCAATACATGGAAACATTTGACTAAACTAAATAGCTTGAAATAGAACAGTTTTTGATGATTAAACAGTGTACTTATGTGAAAAGGAATTGTTTGAAATATGACTGTACTTACGCTAAAGCGAATTGTTTGAAATAGAACTGTTTATATAGATAAGTATGTTGTCGATTTTGGGTTCTATTCGGTTTCGTAGTAGGGCATTGTAGATTTTGGCAGCTATGGATGTAAGTGTTATGCCTCGGTAGTTTTTGGCTAATCCGAGGTCCCCCTTTTTAGGGAAGGGGAGTATGCATCCCTTCGTCCATCTATCTATCGGATTTTGATTGTATACTGCGTTGCAGTGTCGGAGAAGTATGTCGTCGAATTGTCTGGTCTTCCATACTTCCGGGGGAATTTCGTCCAGTCCTGCAGCTGCCGCTACGGTTTCTTTAGGTATGCCGTACGCTAGTAGGATTTGTTCCATCTTTCCTCTGTGAATGGAGTCGAAAGCCTTGGTAAAGTCGACAAATATTAATGTCGCTTGTAGGTTCTTTGCCCGTACACCTTCAAGGATTCTGCGGATGGTTAGTATTTGTGAGGTCGTAGATCTATTTCTTCGGAAGCCAAAAAAAAAAAACCAAAAAAAAAAAAAACCAAAATGGCTTCCGAAGAAATAGATCTACGACCTCACAAATACTAACCATCCGCAGAATCCTTGAAGGTGTACGGGCAAAGAACCTACAAGCGACATTAATATTTGTCGACTTTACCAAGGCTTTCGACTCCATTCACAGAGGAAAGATGGAACAAATCCTACTAGCGTACGGCATACCTAAAGAAACCGTAGCGGCAATAACGATTCTCTATAGAAACACTAAAGTAAAAGTACGATCACCAGATGGAGACACAGAATACTTTGACATTGTAGCAGGAGTACTACAAGGGGACACGCTGGCTCCGTATCTCTTTATCATTTGTCTAGACTACGTACTTAGAACATCGATTGACAAAATCAAAGAGAATGGCTTCGAACTGACGAAGAAAAGAAGCAGAAGATACCCCGCAACAACAATTACCGACGCCGACTACGCCGATGACATAGCGATACTGGCAAATACACCTGACCAAGCCGAAACACTTCTGCATAGCCTGGAACGAGCAGCAGCAAGCATAGGCCTCTATGTTAATGCACACAAAACGGAATATATGTGCTATAACCAAACGGGGGACATCTCCACTCTAGAAGGAACCCCTCTTAAACTAGTAGACAAATTCACGTACCTAGGAAGCAGCGTCGAATCAACCGAAAAGGACATCGAAACGAGGTTAACGAAAGCATGGACAGCTATCAATAGGCTATCGACTATATGGAAATCAGACCTAACCGATAAAATGAAACGCAGTTTCTTCCAGGCAGCGGTCACATCGATACTGCTATATGGATGCACTACATGGACGCTAACAAAACGGCTGGAGAAGAAACTAGATGGCAATTACACAAGAATGCTGCGGGCAATCCTGAACAAGTCCTGGCAGCAACACCCCACAAGACACCAACTGTACGGCCACCTGCCCCCTATCACGAAAACTATTCAAGTTAGGCGAACCAGACATGCAGGACATTGCTGGAGAAGCAGAGATGAACTCATGAGAGATGTACTCTTATGGATCCCCACACACGGCCGCGCAAAAGCAGGACGACCAGCACGAACGTACATTCAGCAGCTATGTGAGGATACAGGTTGTTGTCCTGAATACCTACCTAGGGCGATGAACGATAGGGAGGAGTGGCGAGAGAGGGTCAGGGATATCCGTGCTGCCAGCACGATATGATGATGATGATGATATAGATAAAATGGATTTGGCGTTAAATAACCTACAATGGTTGATATGCCATAACACCAAATCAAACCAAACGAACAAACTAAAATATCAACCGGTGCTTTAATAATATATATATATATATCGTGTAGAGGAGAAAAGATGTAAGAAAAACAAACTGGCTTTCTGGTGAGGTCCCAGTAATGCTGGAGCCTTGGGGAATACGGAGCACCCCTTCATTACCATTGCTCCCAGGTCCACCCTGGCCCGGCGTGGTAGCACCTGATAGGGTCTTATCTATGGGTTAAATAGAACTAACGGCTTACTTCTGCTAAACTGATTTGTTTTATTAAACTGAATGGCTTGAAATAGAAATGTTTTTGACAATTAAACCGTACTTACATTTAAACTGCGTGCTTATGCTAAACTGAATTATTTCAAATAGAACTGTTTTTTGACGTTGAAACTGTATTTACACTAAACTGAATTGTTTAACATAGAACTGTTTCAACATTTAACTGTGTGTAAACAAAATCAGTACTTATACAAAACTGAATTAACTGAATTGGAACTGCTTGACTAAACGGAATAGCAAGAAATAAAATTGTTTTTCACAATTAAACTGTACTTACATTTATACTGCGTGCTTATGCTAAACTGAATTGTTTGAAATGGAACTATTTTTGTCATTGAAACTGTACTTACACTAAACTGAATTGTTATATATAACTGTTTGAATAAACTGAATAGTTTGAAATAGAAATATTTTTGGCAATTGAACTGTGTACTCATGATAAGCTGAATTGTTTGAAATGGAACTGATTATTTGTATAAAAATAGATTTGGCGTTAAATAACCTACAAAGGTTGATATGCCATAAAACCCAACCAACCAACCAAACTGGCTTTCTGCGGAATTTCGACTCGAATTCCTTATGTTTGATTGTGACAGCAACTTACCGATTAAGACGGGAAGGTTTCGATGTAGACGTAATTCAAATAAGTCATTTTGCTGTATTTGTTTAATAAGTATTATTTATTATACTAAGCATTTATACGGACAACTAGTAATTAATAGCATATTAAGGATTTTTTTTTTTGTTAGTTCATGTAGAATAATGCAAAAAAAAAAAATACGATGAAATGAAGAAAAAAATAATATGCGAAGAAAGACCTAGATAAAAACGTATTATGACGAAAATAAAATAAGGTGAAAAACATTTCCGAATAATTCATTTTCGGCAATTTCAGGCTCGGCTTTTATCAACTGATTTATGGCTTGCAATAGGTTCTTTAAGGCTGCTGGCCAATATTTTGGAGCCTTTCTTTCAATTCATTTCCTAACTGTTTGCCCTTCCTCATGCTTTTATTCTGAAAAATCGTATTTTCTGCTGCCCCCGATCGAACTTACGTCGACATCACTGGTGAACTGTGATCTCTTAAACCCATACAAAGTGTACCCGTCCTTTCTCTTGTGTCACCACTCCATCCCACCCGCTCAACTCCCACAATCATTATAGTTAGGTTTATATAGGGCAAGACTTGAACTGTGAGCTCATAAAGAACGCGTTGGGCCAACAGTTTGTTTGATAATACCATTGGTCTATAGACTTGATTCGTAATCATTACTTGTTTTATAACATACAGCAGATGAACTGTGTTGCTCATAAAGACCCTGGCAGGCAGAACGCCGGCTAAGGTAATGCTATTGGTCTGTGCTTTTGCTTGTTAGTAGCTTTTTCCTTTATACGACGTTGAGGCAGGCTTGGCCGTGCGTTCACGGAGAGCCTGCTGGCTTGTGTGTTTACTCCATAATACTATTGGTCATTCCCCTTGTTTGGTAATCACCTTTACTTTATATTGTGTTAGACCATGAATTGCGAGCTCATAAAGATTCAGCCAGCCCGTCAGCTTATTTGACAATGGTGTTTGTCCGTTTTCCTGTTCGTTAATAATTCTTTGTGTATATCATGTTGGAATCGAGCGGCTAAGACAGAGCACAGCTTTGTTAATTCCGTTTTGCACTTGTCTGTGTGAATAAACGAACATATTGACACAGAAGTCTGAATTAGGGGGACACACACGTAGGCATAAACATATATATATATATATATACGTTCATGTTTGTGTGCGTTTCTACACGTTTTACAAAACATATCTACCTGCACACACATACACTATATATATATATATATGTGTGTGTGTGTGTGTGTGGATATAATTTGGAAAGGGTGAAGAGAAACGCTGTGTTAGTGAAAGATTGTGTAGATGTATGTATATATATATAATTATAGATATGTGTATATGTATGCATATATATAATGCTTGTTTTTGGATAAATACGAGTATGTGTGTTATTATGAGTATGTATATTTGTGGAATGATCAATGAAAATCTATGTGTGATTACGGATATATATATATATATATATGTGTGTGTGTGTGTGTGTGTGTGTGTGTGTGTGTGTGTGTGTGTGTGTGTGTGAAGGATTAATTGCAAGTGTGTGATTACAGATATGTACTCGTTTTTAGAAAATATAAATGGAACTGTATTTTAGAGTACGTCATTATGTGCATGTTTTCATTTGGAAGAAAGTAAATCAAAGCGTGTGTACAAAAGATCACGTTGAATAGTAAATGCAAATGTGTGTGTGTGTGTATCTAATTAATTGTACGAATATATTTGAGAAAGTCTAAATTCACATGTGTTTGACGAATGATTACGAGTGTAATATATATATATATATATATATATATATATACGTGTGTGTGTTATTATTGTTAAAGATAAATGAAAGTGTGTGTGTATGTGTGGGATTACAGAAGGTCTAGATTCCGTCGAGTGTGTGCCAAGGAAAGTATTCCAGTTAAAGTATGTGTGCGTGTGTGAAGATATAGTGTGTTTATATATATATATAATGCTATATCACCGATATTTGACATCCTGTATATAAAGAGAAAACTACATTTTTATGTATATATATATATATATATATATATATATATATATATATACTTTTGAGTGAATAAGTGAACGAATGTACCCATGTGAGAGTGTTAAGAGAGAGAAAGAGAATGTTAGTGAGTGGGGGATTAATTGCATTCATGACTGGGTAGACCTATTTGTAACCGAAAGTATTCACATGAGTTTTTGATTTGTGTGTGTGTGTGTGTGTGTGTGTGTGTGTGTGTGTGTGTGTGTGTGTGTGTGTGTGTGTGTGTGTGTGTCTTTACATATGCGTGTTAATGATTGGATGTTTCATTATAAGTTTAGCTCTGTGAGCGCATGTGCATGTATGTACACTGACGTTTTCAAGTTCATTATTGCACAGGTTTCCTAGAGTCTCTAACTACTTATTCACAATAAAGTAAGGCCGATTGATTTTTTTTTTCTTTCTTTCTTTTTGCACTTGTTTATATAAATGTCTGTACATGCACGAATACATGCAGTATACTTCATAGTTCTAGTGGCAGTATTCTTCTACTTCCTTCTCTATCAGATGGTAACGGCTTGAAAGGCGCCTCCTAAAAGTTTCTTCCCCTACAACTGCATTAGTATCCATAGAGATAACTTTTTGTCGTGTTGGATTGAAACAATAATGAAGTGACATGATGCAGAAGTGGTTGCGGTTATATATAAGTTATCTCCCTTTATTAGATATATTTCGGGTGTCTACTTTCAAAATATTTTAAAGTAAGCATATCTGGTTGTTGCTCGTGTTGAAATCATTAAGAAGTTTTGTAAACTATGTAGGTTAGTGATTAGATAAGAAAATAAAATTTGATAATCAATTTATTGTACATTGACCTATTTGGACATTTGCTCCCGGCTGGATAGTTAGTGAAAACGTTTCGGCTCTTGGACTAATCGAAATAGATTAGTACATAAACTTATTATTCAATAAATGTCCGTTGTCCGTCCAGCTAAGATTCTCTCGGTTAGAGGCCTGAATTCGATAAAACTTTCAGCAGTTGATAAGAATATGTCTATAATTTTTTAAAACGATGAATTTAAGATGGAATCTTATTCTTACAGCGCTTACCCACTCTCTTGGTATTCCTTACGAAAAGTAACTCTCCTTCCCACTATGCACTGAGACGTTGTCTATTGCGACCAGATGTTGTGCCATGGGGGAATTTCTACGTTTTTTAGTTTGTTTTCTTAACGGCTTATTGGAAATATTAAGTTATTAGTAGTTTCCAAGGGAATCTAAAATCTAAAAAAAAAAAAGAACGAAAAAAAGAAAGAAACAGAAGATGTCTTCAATACGCTACACTTAGTGTAAAGAAGGAACTAAGTAGAGTTGGCGACCTTCGTCGGGGGTGACCCGACGGCTCACTTTTCAATAGCTACCACACCGAGGTGTAGGGTAAGGCGCTTCTCCTTTCCCTGGATTATTCCACTTTACCTTTTATCCTTACCTTATAATGCTAAGAGTTAAGCAAGGCGGCATCAAGTACCATTTTTGAGTCTTTGGTATGACTCCACCTGGGATTGAGCCCCGGTCTCCCGGGCCATTACCGAACACTACTCATTAAGCCAATGAAGAGACTAACCACAAAAAGAAATAAATGCCTTTTTAATGTATTTAATTATCATGAGCGCCTCTACTTCCTTTATTTTCAATAATAACCATTTTATATAACTATGAAATATGAAATAATCCTTCATCCCAGAAATTCAATGAATGGGGAAAACTCTGTGGTGTAATTGCTAAAGTCTTGGGCTCCGACCTCGAAGTAAGCGAGTTCGAACTCCAGTCGCGCGATTATGTGCTCTTTCGAAATAATACCCAGGGGAAATCATAAAACCCCTTATCCCTCCAGTTATGCATCAGATAGTTTCACTGCTGTTCTTCTACAAGAATGACTTTGATATCAAATAACCCATGATGGTTGATATGCTATTCAATAAAGGAACCAAATCAAGGAATTCAGAGAAAGATTAAGCCAAATAAAAAATATTTTTTATCAACTCTTCCTTTACGAACAAGATGAGATACAAGGTTAATTTTTTAACGAGTTTAAATTCAATATCCCTTCAACTAAGAAGATTACCTTACCAAGTCTAAAGAAATCAGTTTGTTTTATTATTTACCTATAGCTGGAAGGAGAAGTGATAGATTTATGGTTTTCTAAAGGTCACTAGCGTGAAGTAAAACACAGCTTCGTCCAGGATTTGAACTTGGGTCTCCAACTCCATTTCCTACGATGATAACCGTTACACTATTCATGCCTCCTAAACCTGATGTATGTATCAATCCAATACTTATACTACGAGAATGAAGCGAGGTTTTAACGGGAAAATATTTACTTGTAATCTCAATATTTTAAGAGATAATGTATGAATGATGTCCACAATAATTTTAAACAGGTTTGGTTTGGTTTAGTTTTATGGCATATCAACCATTCTAGGTTATTTAATTCCCAATCCTTTTATATATATATATATATATATATATATATATATATATATATATATATATGATTTCTAAGCACATTTTACTGATAACTTTTTAAACGGGCCTGCACTCATTTTTTCCACATAGTTAAATGAGTTCACCTATTTCAACCTTATACGAATAATTCTATTTACTGTTAATCATTTCTTTGCACACAGTTTATTGTTTTCATGTATTGCTCTGCATCGCAAACAATTCAATTAAACATTAGTCATTTGTTTCCACCCAGTTAAATGAGCAAACAGTTCTATTTCAAACAATTAAGTTTAGCATGAGTACACAGTTTAAATGTCAAACAGTTTTATTTGATCCATAGTTAGGACCCTATTAGGTGCTACCACTCCGGGGCTAGAATGGAGCAGGGAGCGATGGCAATGAAGGGGTATTCCGCATTTCTCAAAGGTCCAGAATTACGGAAGCCTCACCATCAGATTGTTTAGTGTCATATCTAGAACACTCGTTGGAAGTGTCTTATCCCTCTACAGAGATGTTGTTCGCGTATTCTACAGTCCCAGTCGAATGAGCCAACACTCGTTGGGAGTGTCTTATTCCTCTACAGAGATGTTGTTGGTGTATTCTACAGGCGACGGGGCTTTAAACAGGTAAACAATCCATATTTGTAATATCAATGTTTTAAGAGTTAATGTATCAGTGTTGTTCACAGTCATTTTAAATAAGTAAACACTTCAAACTTGCTTGAAATATTAATGTTTTAAGAGTGCACGTAGTTCGAATTCATTTGAAACATAATCTCAAACAGACCAATTTGACCCGAACCAATATAATAATGCCATTCACAATTATTTTAAGCTGATAAACACTTCATCCTTAGTTGTAATATCAATGGACTTCGAGATCATTTGAAATATTATCTCTGACTAATTTGACTTAAAGATGGAAGCCAAACAGATACAACCACTCCCGGCCAGAGTAGACCATACAATAAAAGAAATGAAGAAATGCTCCATACTCCCCAGACCTTTATAATTGGAGCCTCACCCCTAGATACTGTTTAGTGCTATAAACAGGATTCTCCTTTTTAAAAGGGGTCCTACTCCTCAAAGAGTGATGCAGCCGGCGTCTTCAAGCATTCTCCGTCAGCCGAAAAGCTGAAAAACCTTGAAAAAAATAATCATTTTTCGGCATTAAATAACCCATGTGAAGTTAATATGCTGTTGAGCATATAAACCAAACCAAGTTTAATTTTCATTTCATTCAAAACACCTAATTTTAACTAAAAAAGAATGAAAACGCCTCAGAGAAATAGCACAATCATTTTTGTATATTTAAATAATATTCATAAATATTGCAGATACACTCCAGGGGGAAAATAGAACCAAATGTAAAATAGTAAATTGAATTATCTTAACAACAAGTAAGCGGTCAGGAAATAAGACGTAAACACACAAATTGACTTGATATTGGTTAGCTTTTGCATTTTGATTGTTTTATACTTATCTCTATTATACTGAGATTTTAAATGATTAAAAAAAATGTTATTCATATCAAACACGGATACCACAAAATCATCATGATTGCATCAAAAATTAATTTATTCTCTAATTTACTGTTTGACACCGATCTGCATCCGGAGGTAAAGTTTCTATCTCGGCGCACAGCAGTACCCCTTCATTAACATTATTTCCAGGTCCTCCATGATCTGATGCCGTTATATCCGTTAGGGTCTTATCAAAAGGTCAAATAGACCTGTTTGAAAATTGTTTATATTTAATAGTAATGCTTAAAAACTATATAACTATTTCGGTTTGGTCTCTTTGTTTAATAGTAGATCAACCTTTTTGGGTTATTTAATGCCAAATCCATCCTTGTTGAAGAGCAGTAGTGGCACTATTTTAACCCATACCTGAGCTATATAAAGTAAATTTGGCGACCGTAGTTGAGGGCGACCAGAAGGCTCCTTTTTCAATAGCTTTTACACCGAGGTGTAGAGGGCGCTACTCCTTTTCCTGGATTGCTCCACTTTACCCTTGATACGTAACTTGCTGAGTGTTAAGCTAGGAGATATCAAGAACCACTTTAAAAGTCTTTAGTATGATGCAACCTGGATTGAACCCAGGTCTCCCGGACCATTGGCGAACATTCTACCCACTAGACCAGTGAGCCGATAGTGAGCTATATAACTGCGTGCAAACAAAGTATTACAGATAAATAAAAGAAAATTACAACGGAATATTGAAAATATAGTTGTAATTACAATCAACCATTTACAAATTAATCAAATTACAGCATTTAAAGATATACAAGTCGCTTTTGAAAAATAAACCATTTTAAATCAACCATTTATCTATAGCATTTTAAGTACGTTGCTCTAATAAAAATTGCACTATGATGTGCTGTTTTTTTGCTCGGTTATGATTATGTACATTCTAGTGGGTAGAGTGTTCGCCAATTGTCTGGAAGACCCGGGTTCAATTCCAGGTCGCGTCATACAAAAGACTTTAAAAATGATACCTGATACCTCCTTGCTTAACACTAAGCAATATAAGGTAAGTATCAAGGGTAAAGTGAAGCAATCCAGGGAAAGGAGCAGTGCCCCCCCTTACACCTCGGTGCTGTAGCCATTGAAAAGGGGGCATTCTGGTCGCCCTAGGCTAAGGGAGACAACTTTACTCACTTACATACAGATATCAATGAGATTTTCGTAATTAACTAAATGACTCACGAATCCATCGGGTTCCCCATTATAAAAATTGTCCATGGTTATATTGGTGCTTCTATTTAGGAAGGAGTGAAAACTTCTAATAATTATTTCATAGTCATGTCTGTTACATTGAGAACTTGGGAGATAAAATAATGACATTCAGTGTAAACACAGAATCTTCAAAATTTTTATTGAATTTCAGATTGAACGGGAAATTGTTTTATTCTCAAAGAACATTTTATGTAAATCAACTGAGGGTAAATTTGCGAACAAATTTCAAGTAATGGTGTTCCCTTCAATAAAGAAGGGTTTAATGGCATGTCAACATGCGTGGGTAAATTAATGCCAATGGCATCCTTGTAAAAGAACCACAGTAATACTATTTAACCCATAGCTGGAGAGAGAGAAGATGATTTATACCACCCCCAAAGGTTTTAATCCGAAAGGGAACGTCTTAGTGCGAGTGGTGTTTGAAAAGCTTATTTTTGAAAAGCTGAATATTTATCACTGCCTCTCACCAGACAGGCTTTGATATTAGGACTTTTTTCTTGTGAGGGTTTTAGGGAAGAGGGAGGTCAAGCCCGAATCTTAGCATGTCCCCTACTGGACTATGTTGGTCATAGGCTCTCACTGGGTGCAATGTGAGCCAGATGACGTTGCTGGAACTTGGACTCACTAAGTACAATGTGAGTCCGGCACGTATGCCTTCTCAAAGCTTGAACTAGACCCGAAAGTTTTGTGCTACGCAGTGCCGTCAATGACTGTTCACCCAACCGAAGCTGGTGGCCATTCGACCACGAATCTATCATTGACCTTGAGCCCGCCGCATCCGGCACGAATGCCAGATGGCCCAACTAAAAAGCCGGTGTAGCGTGCACGAATGCAAGCCGCTGACTTTAGCCCTTATACCTCGTGGACACAATTTGCAAACAGAGTTTGTTTAAAATCTTAATGATTATAGTTTGAATTACTGGATAATTTTTGTTAAATTTTAGGTCAAATAAGAGGTGATCAAAAAGTATCGAGATTGAAGCTGTTTTTACAAAGAGGGAAATGAACTATGAAAGAAATATTGATTTTTTTAATATAGTCCTTTTGAAATTAAACATTCTTCTTCCATTGGATTTTCAATATTGTGAAACACTGCCAACTTCGTTCAGGATTTGAATTCGGATCGCTGATGTTTTATTTCAATACATATGAACTGTGCAAGGCTAATTGTCCAACACCGCATGAAAAATGTATAAAGTATACACCTAACCCTCCATCACGAGTTGAATGTGACACAAGGTCAATTTTAAGCGGAGCACAGCTGGTTTAAATTCAGATTTTTCCTCTTTCTAGACGAGCTGTCTTATCACAGCTAAAGAACCCATTCTGCTCTACGGATTATCCATAGCCGAGAAGACGGCAGAGCAGATGGATTCGTGTCTACAGGGAAAAGATTTGGTAGTTGTCGGTTTTTGTAGTATCTGACTCTATTTGTTCTTCTTCTTACCCCATTTAACTTTTTGGCGCCCTCTTTGACTGTGAAGGCTGCAAGACAATTGCGGAAGGAAGGTAAGAGACGAAAATACCGTTTAAGTTTCAACTATATTTTTGAAGTTTAATGACTATTCTGTGGTGTGGAAAGTTTTCCTGAACCAGTAGAAATATGACACGTTTCCCTGACAATGTGCTGAAATATATTTGTCATTTTCGGAGGTGGTGAGTTTAAGGTCGTTGGTTAAGTGTCGTAGGTGTTATTTGAAAGATATGTTTCAGTGTTGTCGGCTTGCTAGCTGCGGACATATCTATATGTCAGACTACGAGGCCCTATCCACACATACGTTCGCTACTTGCAGCCAAATGAAAGTGGTCCTTTCAGTACTTCTGTGAATGCTGAAGTAAGAACGGTTTTTCTCTGGTGCCAGTAAGTCTATCTTTCAGGCATGAGCGGTTGCGACTTCCTCTCAGAGATTTATAGGAACTACTACACATTTTGATTTTTTTTTTCATCTTGTTAATCTCCACATGCCTCTACCTAGGGCATTAGCGTGAAGTGAAATGCCGACAGCTTTGTCCATGATGTGACGACGGGTCGCTGATTCTATTTCCTACAACGATAACCGTTATACTAAATGCGCCAGTGTAAAGAAGTATTTTATTTGTTTCCAAATACAGAGAAAGTCAGATTTGAATCTCTTCTCATTGAATGAATGGGCTAAATAATTTGTGCACTGGGAGTAACTTGTAATCGGCGCAAATAGGTTTAATTTTGCGACTTCAGATACAGATGTATAAGCACAGACAAGTTAATATATATATCGAGCTCTAACTTTACTGTTATTAGAAACGCATTATCCGCTACGTTCCTCCGTTATTGTATTTAAATAAGATTATCTCCACAGTGTTTCGAGATTTTTTTTACCGCACTATAACTGCCTTTTATTCTGTACTTAATTACAGGTGTTTTCATGTATGCATATAATATTGGTCTGTTGCTGTTAACAAAATTATCTTTGTTGAATTCTAATGCATTTGATTAGTTTGTGGTTTAATGTATATCTGATGATAGAAAAAGGACACTCATAGTTGCATCCAAAAAAGAAAAAAAGTTAGTGTTAGATAATACGATCATGTTACTAGAGAATATGTTTATTTTCATAAAAGGAATACTTCAAATCATGAAAGGCAATTGCAAGAAGAGGAAAAGTGTGAGTTGCAACAAATGAATCGCAAACCACTCGGCTGGAGTTGTAGAATAGACCGACTACATCTCTGCAGAGGAGTAAAACTACCATGCCCGCCACAACGAGTATCTGGGATATGACATTAAACAGTCTGATAGCGAGGATCCAGTAATACTGGAGCTTTGAGGAATGTTGAGTACCCGTTCTTTATCATCCTTCCTAGTTTCACTCTGACCCGGATTGGTAGCACCTAATAGTGTCCTATCTATGATTTGAATAGAATTGTTTGATATGTAAACTGAGTGCAAACAAATGACTTATGCTAATCTGAATTGCTTGAAATAGAACTATTTGATCATTTAACTGTGCGTAAACAAATGACAGATGTTTAATTGAATTGTTAGTGATACATAGCAATAGTTGGAGCCATTTAACTTTGCTGACTTAAGCTAAATTGAATTGTTAGAAATAGAACTGTTCAATCATTTAATTATATGTATCTACAAAATGTGTTTTCAAAGCATATTGTGACGGCAAATTAAAATAAAAAGATCCCCGGATGAGCAACCATTTAAAAGCGTATGGGAACTGGTGCATTTAAATATTATCACCAAACGGGGTGTTTATTTTTCGCACGTGTGAAGACGGGGCGGTCTGGCACTTGATCCCTCGTAGAATAAGTCCTTGTTCAGAGTCCTTTCTCGGGCATATGGGAACTGGCATATTATGTGGGGGTTAATTTGTGGCTAGACTGACCGCCGCTGGCAAGGGGTTTCCAAACTTCACGTTAACACACACACCCACCAGGCCACTAGCTCTTCCTACCCCTAGAACAATGGAAGATATGGACCTCTAGGTATAGATATAATAATATTAATTATAGTGGTCAACAATTCCAGTTTCCCGTATAATATTTTTAAAGGAAAGAATAGGACAATTTGGGTGAGAATAACATAAGGCGAAAGAAGCTGAAAACAAACAGGAAACAAACAACTTGACAGTAGACAACACAATGAGCAAACTTCAACACGTGGGGACATTAAAGTATAACAATCTTTTTAATACACACGCGGACACACATATTCAACGTGTCGGCTATATTATCAGCGGATAACACATAACTATAAATGTCTTTCTTCCTTTTTTCCTTTTCTTTAGTCTTCCTTTAAATTGAGAGAGAGAGAGAGAGTAATTGCAATACTTAAGAAGGGTGTAGGGAGAAACAGTCTAAATGTTTACTTATCTTTTGACGGGTTCCTTCGGAGAGTATTTTCTCTTTTACGGGCTGGCGGAATTTCATATATATAAATATAGCTCTGGCTTGAAGGCATAGGTGCTTCTTGTCCAAGATTCTTTCCGTTTTCTTCACCCGGAGTTTGGCCCGAGATTCACTCCATCTGTTCACGACGACATCTCTCTTCAAAACTGATTTTCTTTACCCTATTTCCGCTGACGGAAATGGGGGGGGGCTACTTCCGCTTTAGGGTTCTGGCCAATCATTTCGCCTCTATCTTCTTCCTTCCCCTGTCAGGCGATTCTTTAGGACTACTGTCTCTTTCACCCGGTCACAGAGTACAAACATCTGTTGGCTCTCATTCTGACCTGGACTTGTTACTTCGGCTGCGAGGAATTGACCTAGATTCATATTCCTCTCTTAACGGTCATTCTTTGGGCGGCCTGCTAATTCAAACACGGAGGGGTAGGGGACATTCCTTATCTCTCTCTCTCAGTGGTAGACCACGTGTCAATATATTTAATATATATGTAAAAACATGATTTGGCATTAAATAACCAATAATGGTTGATATGCCATAAAACCAAACCAAACCAATCAAATTAATCGAGAGGAAAATTTTAAAGGCGTGGGGCAAACAATATATATATATATAGTTTTTAAGTAAAGTTGGTTACAACACCGAGGTATAGAAAGAATGTGCTGCTCTTTTCCTTGGGTTGCTTCAATTGGCCCTTGAACCGTACCTTATAATGTTGAATGTTAAATAAGGAGACATCAAGTACCATTTTTTGAGTCTTTGGTATGACTTGAGCTGGGATTGAACCCTGGTCTCATAAGGCCAATAGGCCAGTTATATATATATATATATATTATCATTATTATTATCATCATAATATGAATGAATGAATGAATGTGTTCCATTACCAGTTCATTTTTCGTCGCTTCTCTTGTATATCAAATCTTTTTAAAACTTTCTAAATTTTTTTTCCAATTTGTCCTGACTATAACCAAAGGTCGAAAATGGTTGAAAACAGTCAAAAAAATAAATAACACAAAATTAGTATTCTTATTTTTCTTATCAGTAGTCCATCTTATATATTCCTGTCTAATGATTGTGCGGTCCACACGAAACTTTAAGTAAATTCAGGATTTTGCTATTTTGAGTTTTAAACCTGCTCTTCCGTAGTAACATCGAGCTCTTTTTTATGCCCTTTCTTATTCGCATTTCTCATATATATATATATATATATATATATATAGAGAGAGAGAGAGAGAGAGAGCTTAATAGCGTTATAATCAATGAAAAATATCCCTGTGCCCCTCATTAAAAAAAAACACGAATAAAAAACAGCAAACGTATCATATAGGTAAGTTGATAAATATTTCGACTAATGCCATCTAAAGATCATAATCACGTAATCATTTGTCTTCATTTCTAAGATCGACATTGATAATTATTATTACTAAGAATATTGGGACTATTGACTTCATCTTTATTGTTATAATCCCAACGTTTCAGCTGATATGTCCTTCGGCCTTCTTCAGGTGTCCTGCAAGGATACATGGCACAATGGATACGTCGTTTGTTAGGAAAGTGCTTCTAAGGGTGATTATAATATACATATGGTTTTCTAGTACACTCAGTCATTTCGTTTCTTTTGAAAATAGGAATTACTGGCCGCAGTTTGAAAGTTGCCTCAAATCGTCTTCAAACCGCCGCGCAATATGCATCAAGTTGGATTTAGTCGAAAGCGAGAAGTTTTCAGCATGAATGAAATGCACGCAGAACCACCATTCTCGTGTGATTACGTAACCTCAAGAAACGGTTACTGTAAATGCGTAATAACATCAATGGCAAAAAGTAAACGTGTTTTTTTTTAAATCACAAACTGCAGACTATAAATGAAGATGAACGTCCAATGTAATCTCTGCTGATCTTTGATCTGGCGTATATATATATATAATTCTTTTAAATACCCTGTCCGGTGGCAAAAGCTGCTTGGTAGCGCCAGGGGTGGCAGTACCGCCTTGAGCTACCGAAACAGAATTATTACCCCTGGTTGGCGGCTGATGAGGGCAAAGTATCGCACGTGCTTTCACACGATGTATGATGAAAAAAAATTGTACACACATGTATTTACACATATAATCATAATAAATAAATTAATAGATATTTAAAGCAAGGATAACTTGGACACAGAGTCATCAAGCACTGCTGACACTGTGTCTACGCTATCCTAACTTAGGAATGTATGCTCTATTACGGATATTGAGCACTTTCTATAAATATTGCAAATTACCTTATTAATTGTTATTCCTTAGAATATTCGGACTGTTAACCTCATCTTTATTGTTATATTACAACGTTTCGGCTGATATGTCCTTCGGCCTCCTTCAGGTGTTTAAGTATTTGCTGTATCGTGGCAAGGAAGAGATACACAGTGAAATAGAGTTAACTATCTATTAACTGAAATGGTACAGTCCAACAAACATTATAAGTCTCTCGCTGTGGGTGTTACGTCCGAAGTTGGTCTTACTACAGACCGAGATCTTTCAGTACCCACGTGCTTAAGAAACACGACGTCTTTTATACCTCTGAGATACCGGAAGTCACGTGGTACGAGCCACTATACAACAGTATTTCTTGTTATTTTTACCTGTTGTTGGGATTGAACCCGCAACCTCCAGATGACTTCACTCAGAAGCACTTTCCAAACAAACGACTTATCCACTGTGCCATGTGTCCTTGCTGGCCACCTGAAGAAGGTCGAAGAACATATCGGCCGAAATGTTGTGAGTGTAACAATAAAGATGGGGTCAGTAGTTTGAATATTCTAAGTAATAACACAGAAACTCGTAGTTGTGCAGTGATTACATTCATTTTTTTACTGAATATACTATCATTGTAATTTTAATCTCTCTCTCTCTCTCTCTCTCTCTCTCTCTCTCTCTCTCTCTTATGACTGATTATTAAGGGTCAATAAATAAATAACTCAGTACGGAGATATGAGGTGCCACACAAATGTATCCAAATCTCTGAGGAGGGTTTCCTTGGTTCAACGTACACGAAGACAGGCAAGGTGCTTACTACAGCAGCTGCTCCCCCTATACCAACTTAGTTCCCTATTAATATACCCTTTGGGTAAGTCCATTATTCTGGTCACAGGTGAGTCACCTACAACACTCTCTTGTGTGATTTTATGACGCAATTAGTAATCTTTTCATTTCTTTTTTACTTCCAGTGATGATCTGATTTTATGTTCAAACGTTAATAACCAGAAACTTCATTTATGTTACTTATCGTATGATGTTCGCATCTTCAAGACTTTAAGCTTTCATTTTGTAAACTTTTAAAGGCTAAGACTTCATATTCGACTAAAATTTCAAATTGAAAAATCTACACCTGAACTTTATGTCCGTTTGTCAAATATTCAGCTTTTCAAAAATCGAGTCAATGTAAGATGAAATGAAGACCATGCACTATTATTATCATTAATTTACAAATTCGATTAAAAACTGTTTTCTTTAAGTTAGAGTAGTTTAATAGACGTATGCTAAAATAAATAATAAAAGGGTGCGGCATGGGATTATTTGATTTGATTTACACTTACATAACTCCTCTTCTGCAGGGGTTGTCCTCGTGATGTAATGGTTAAAGCGATGGACTGCGGAATCGTAGTAAGCGAGTTCGTACTCCAGTACTCGTGTTTTACGTTCACTTTCGGGCAAATACCCTTGGGAAAGGTATGAACCCCCTTATCCTCCCAGCTATGGGTTAAATAGTACCTCTACTGTTTTTTTGCCCAGTCGGCTGGGGCTGTAGAATACACCGACTGCTTCTCTGCAGAGGGGTAAGAACCCCCCCCACAAACGAGTGTCCTAGATATGACACTAAACAATCTGATGGTGAGGTTCCAGCAATGCTGGAGCTTTGGGGAATGCAGAGTACCCCTTCATTGCCATCGCTCCCAGGTCCACTCGGGCCCGGAGTGGTAGCACCTGATAAGGGTCCTATCTATGGGTTGAATAGAACTAAACCGTGCTTCTTTCACTATACTGATTTTTGCATTTAAACTGCGTATTTATGCTAAACTGAATTGTTTAAAATAGAACTGTTTTGACATTGGAACTGCGTACTAGTGCTGAACTGAATTGCTCGAAATAGAACTGTTTTTGACGTCTAAACTGTGTACTTATGCTGAACCAAATTATCTGAAATAGAACTGTTTGACATGTAACTCTGTGTATTGCCCAGTCAGCTGGGGCTGTTGAATACACTGACTGTACCACTGCAGAGGGGTAAGACCACCTCAAACGAGTGTCCTGGATATGACACTAAACAATCTGATGGTGAGGTTCCAGCAGTGTTGGAGCTTTGGGGAATGCGGAGTACCCCTTCATTGCCATCGCTCCCAGGTCCACTCTGGCCCGGAGTGGTAGCACCTGAGAGGGCCCTATCTATGGGTTAAATAGAACTAACAGCATTCTTATGCTAAAATGAATTGAGTAAACTGAATAGCTTGAAATAGAAACGTTTTTGACAATTAAACCGTACTTACACTTAAACTGCGTGCTTATTCTTAACTGAATTATTTGAATTAGAACTGTTTTTCGACATTAAAACAGTATTTACACTTAACTGAATTATTACATATAACTGCTAGAATAGTTTGAAATGGAAATGTTTTTGACAATTAAACTGTGTACTTATGCTAAACTGAACTGTTTTCAATAGAACAGATTATTTACATAAAAATGGATTTGGCGTTAAATAACCTACAAAGGTTGATATGCCATCAAACCAAACCAAACCTACTGTTCTTCTAGGAGAATGGTTTTGGCATTAAATTACCAACAAATATTGATATGCCATTAAACAAAAGAAACTAAACCAAACCAATCCCCTTCCACAAGCAGAAAGTGATATTAGCTCAATTGTTACGTGGAGAAAAAATGTTTATTCAGTCTTGCTTCTCGTAAACTGGTTGCCTAACCAAGGCTAAAGAACCCAATCTGCCCTATTATTTACCCATAGCTGTTGGAATAGATTAGTTTAGGCTATTACCTAGCGGGAAGTCAACCAACATCGATCAAGATTTAAATTCCTCAGTCGGCTGGATCTGTAGAATACATCAACTACTTCCCTGCAGAGGGGAAGACTCCCCCACCAACAAGTGTCCTGGATATGACACTAAACAATCTGATGGTGAGGTACCAGTAATGCCGGAGCTTTTGAGAATGCAGAGTACCCCTTCATTGTCATCACTACCAGGTCCACTCTGGCCGCGGAGTGGTAGTATCTTATCGGGTCCTAGCTATGTGTCAAATTGAATTGAATTGTTTGAAATAGAACTGTTTTTGACATCGAAACCGTACCTATGCTAAATTGAATTGCTTGAAATAGAACTGTTTATACAATTAACTATATGTGGACAAAAACAATATACATATTAAACTGAATTGTTTGAATTAGAATTGTTTGGCTAAACTGAATAGCTTGAAAGGGAAATGTTTTTGACAATTAAACTATGTACTCATGCTAATCTGAATTGTTTGAAATGGAACTGATTATTTATATAAAAATGGATTTAGCGTTAGGTAACCTACAAAGGTTGATATGCCATAAAACCCAAACAACCAACCAACCAAGATTTGGACGTAAGTTACCATGCCATTTCTTTGGACGATAACCGTTATTTTAACCGCATCACTTTTATTTCAACTTGGAATTACACACAAAAAAAAATAAATACTAAAACTATACAATAATTCATTAAATTGTGACAAAAACTATGTATCATATCTGGCGTCCAGTCATCTGATACCCCTGCTAATCCTTAGTCCCTTAAGCTTGTTGGACCAGTCGGCTGGGGTTGTAGAATACACCGACTGCAACTCTGCTGAGGGGTAAGACTCCCCCAACGAGTGTCCTAGATATGACACTAAACAATCTGACGGTGAGGTTCCAGTAACGCTGGAGCTTTGGGGAATACAGAGTACCCCTTTATTGCCATCGCTCCCAGGTCCACTCAGACCGGGAGTGGTAGCACCTAATAGGGTTTTATCTATGGGTGAAATATAACTAAACTGTGTAATTACGCTAAATTGGATTGTTCGAAAATAACTGTTCTGACATTTAACTGTGTGATTAAACTGCGTACTTATGCTAACGTACTTTCACTACGTTCACCAGACGGAGACACAGAATACTTCGACATTGTAGCAGGAGTACTACAAGGGGACACACTAGCCCCATACCTCTTTATCATATGTCTAGACTACGTGTTTAGAACGTCGATCAATAAAATCAGAGAGAACGGCTTCGAGCTGACAAAGAAAAGAAGCAGAAGGTACCCCGCAAAAACAATTACCGACGCCGACTACGCCGATGACATAGCTTTACTAGCAAATGCACCCAAACAAGCTGAAACACTACTGCATAGTTTGGAACGATCCCCCGCAGATATTGGCCTCCATGTCAATGCACGCAAAACTGAATATATGTGCTTTAATCAAGCAGGCGACATTTCCACACTAGCCGGAACCTCTCTAAAATGGGTTGACAAATTCACCTACCTAGGAAGCAGTGTCTCATCAACTGAAAAAGACATCGACACACGGCTAACGAAGGCATGGACAGCTATCAATAAGCTATCGGTCATATAGAAATCAGACCTGACCGATAAAATGAAACGCAGTTTCTTCCAGGCAGCGGTCGTGTCGATACTGCAGTATGGATGCACCCCCTGGACGCTAACAAAACGGCTTGAAAAGAAGCTAGACGGCAACTACATAAGGATGTCGCGAGCAATATTAAACAAGTCCTGGCGGCAACACCCCACAAAGCACCAACTATACGGCCACCTGCCTCCCATCACGAAAACTATCCAAGTTAGACGAACCAGGCACGCAGGACACTGCTGGAGGAGCAGGGACGAGCTCATAAGTGATGTATTCCTATGGACCCCCACTTATGGCCGAGCAAAAGCAGGAAGACCAGCTCGAACATACATACAGCAGCTATGTGAAGATACGGGATAGTCCAGAAGACCTGCCAGAGGCGATGAACGATAGGGAAAAGTGGCGAAAGAAGGTCAGGGATATTTGTGCGGGCGGCACGACATGATGGTGATGACTTATGCTAAACTGAATTGTTTGAAACTTTTATCAAAACGACTTTATTCAGTATTAAATGATCTTGTAACATATTGACCCCCGGCCTGGTGCATCCGGTCGAAGATATCAGGGTATAACCTTGACTGTGGACGGGTTGAAATGGGTGCAGATGTGACGCCTACAAGAAGCAGGTGGATGTCAAACAATTATATAACCCGGTGCCACAGACAGGTTCAGTTAGTTGGAGGCAGTTAGTTAGAGATAAGATGCTGTAGAGAGAACCAGCACCTAGTAGAGGGCTATGGGCCCTCAGGACCCCCGATTGAGCAGCCCAGCAGAACGAGAAAGAAGTGCTGCTAAAGGCAAAGGAACTGGGGGTCAATATGTTGCAGTTTGTTCAGTCTCCAACTCACCTCTCACACATAACCCTTTCGCAACCCTTTCGAATAAAGTGTGAGAGGTATATTTTTGTAAAGAAGTGTGTTCGTTCGTCATTATTGTTGATTTTGTTGCCGCATGCATCTGTATATGTTACAATCTGAAAGGGGTTTATACGCTGAAAAACAAAACAACCAAACCTTTAAGCTCGAAACCATTCTAGAGACTTCGTTAGTTATAATTGGTATATTACTTAAGAGCCTGCGGTGGACATGAAAAGCGAACTTACAGACAAAACCTAGTGTTTTATATATATATATATATATATATATATATATATATATATATATATATATATATATATATATTTAATATGTGGCATAACTAAGCACATGTGAATGTCACACCTGTTTAAGATTGATGCATACTGCGAATTTTCACACCTACAAAATACGAATAGCACTTTTGTCTCATGCGAAAATTATATTTTTTCGTAGTTTCTACACTTCAACCCCAAGAGCCACATTCGTGATCTTGTCTTCACTCATTCGACTAAAAGAAAAAACTTTGAAAAAATAAACAAATATTCTGAATGCTAAAAGAAAAAGAAATTGCAAAAAAAGGGCGGTGAATTCAAAAAATGAACATTAGATTAAAATTACGATTGACTCCAAAAAAAAAAAAAGAAACAATGAAATATTCTGTCACACATATTTTTTAAGCCTTCGTCAATTGTCACTCGAGTATATGACGACAATACTCCAAGAAGCGTTCGGTTGATAAGGCGTCTTAGTAAAACATTGTTTAGTTAGTACTCGTTTATAATGATTGAATATAATATTGATATATCCTGAAGGGTAATGCCGATTTTTACCTGAATGAGATATTTGCATGCTCTGGCTTAGAAGCATCACAAGACTAGATGTATGAGGCACCCAGTGAAAATCAAACTCATTTGCAATGCTCATCTTCATTAAACCACACGAGGCGCTAATATACGGGTAAGATGTGCATACGAAAAGTTTCCAGACTTTTTTCGTATGGGCACTTTTATTTATAGTACACACATGACACTCTTGTCCCCTTCGAAGTAATCTCCCCCGACTGCAATGCACTTGTACCGTTCTAACATTTTCTGGAAGGCCCCATCGAAGTCTTCTCGTGTGAGCGTGTCAATGATCTTCGTCACAGCCTCTTTCATCTCCTCAATTGTCTCAGAAAGACAGCCTCTGAGCTTAGGGAATAACCAAAAGTCACCGGGAGCAAGGTCTTGCCTATAGGGAGGCTGAAGAACTGTCTTGATGCCCATCTTGGTCAAATAGTCTGTGACAAGGATGGAGTTGTGGACTGGTGCATTGTCCTGTTGGAAATGCCACTGACCCGATTTGAAGAGTGCTGGCATCTTCCCAAGGAATCTCTTCCAGAACTCCCTTAAAACCTCAACATAGTAACCCTAACCCTAATCCTTTGGCCAATCAACTCTGGTTTATTGACTTCCTTACTCCTCGCGCACCTCTCATCCTCCCTCACAGACTCCCTGCCTTCCTTGAATCTCTTATGCCACTCAAAAACTGATGCTCGATTCATGCAAGATGGTCGAAAAGCGGTCTGAAGCATTCCATACGTTTCTGTGGTATTTTTTCCAAGTTTAAAACAGAATTTTATTGCATATCGTTCTTCTAAAGTGTCAGATTGCGTATTTGAAATTCACCAGCTGTGACAATCAGGCTTTAATAAGGTGTATTCCAATTGGTGCTATAGCTGTTCATTTGAACGTGAAATCATAAAAATTGGTCAGTCACCTCATAAGATGTATAGCAATAACATACTGAATTTTCAAGAGTCTACGATAATTTTAAATGCCCATAGGAAAAAAGTCTGGGAACTTATCATATACACCTCGTATTTCCTATGCTTTGCATTAGCACAAGGTCAGAAATATGACGCACCCAGTGAGAATATAATTCATCGGCTCAATAACCCAGAAATAATAGTTGATATTATAATACTATAAATTATTTATATTAGGAATAGTTACATGAAGCTATAACCGTTTATTAAGAATTACTATGAGTTACTTGAAACTATATAACAAATGACTATTACGTTGAGATGATTACTTAAAGCTATATATTTATAATTATTTGTAGTAGATTTGAATACTTGAAACCCAACAATTGGGTGCTGATTATTTGTATCACATAGGAATACTTAATATCATATAACTGTACAAAAACTCTAAAACAACTATACCCAGTCGGCTGGGGCTGTAGAATACGTTGACTGCATCTCTGCAGAGGGGTAAGATCCCCCGCCCCATGAATGTCCTTGAAATGACACTGATGGTGAGTCTCCAGTTATGAGCTTCAAGGAATGCTGAGTACTCCTGCATTTTCATCTCTCTCAGGTCCGCTCTGACCCGAAATGGCAGTACCTAAAAGGGTCCCATCTATGAGTGGCCCAGTCGGCTATGGCTGTAGAATACACCGATATAGAACTGTTTTGATATTTAAACTGCGTACTTATACTCAACTGAACTGTTTGAAATAAAACTCATTTTATTTAACTGTGTATTGCCCAATTGGCTGGGGTTGTAGAATACACTGACTGCTTCTTTGAAGCGGGGTACCCCCCCCACTAACAAGTGTCTTGGTGAGGCTCCAGTAATGCTGGAGATTTAAGGAATGCAGGATATCCCTTCATTGCCATCGCTTCCATGTCCACTCTGACCCGGAGTCGTAGCACCAGATAGGGTATTGTGTATTTATGCTAAACTGAATTGTTTGAAATAGAATTGTTCTTGACATTGAAACTGCGTACTTAAGCGAAACTGAACTGTTTGAAATAGAACTAAACTGTGTACTTATACTAAACTGAATTGTTTGAAATAGAACTGTTTTCGACATTGAAATTGTAGTTATACTAAACTGAATTGTGTGAAAAATAACTGTTTTGACTTTTAACAGTTTATAAACAAAAAACTATACTTATACAAAACTGAATTGTTTCAAATTTAACTCCGTGGTAAGGGTTGATACGCCGTAAAACAAAAGAACCAACCAGTCCTTCTACTGGTCAAATAGAACTGTTTGATCATTTAACAATGTGCACACAAATGAGTTATGTTGAATAGGATTTTTAGTGTTAGTTATGAATATGTGAATCCACCTTACTGTGTGCACATAAATCATTAAATTTAAATAGACGTATTCATATCAGATAGCGACACTTGAAACCATTTAACTGTGTGTGTAAACAGTAGCAATACTTGATTGTATGCAAAAAAATTGGCTCTTTTTTTAATGAAATTACACACAAACTTTACTCTTACCCATCCATTTAAGGGACTGCAAATAAATGTCATATATTGATTTGTTAGTGTCACATAGTAATACTTGAAACCATTCAACTGTGTGCAAAAGATGATCAATAGTAAATATAATTAATCGTGTTAGATATGAATACTTGAAACCATTTAACTGTGAGAAAAAATAGTTAATTTTAGATAGAATTATTTGTGTATGATAGAAGAGCTTGAAACTATTTATCTGTGAGCAAACAAATGAGCTCTAGTTATTTAAAAATTTTATCTACAAAATATGCGTTTACAAATCATATATATATATATATATATATATATATATATACAACATAATTTGTCGTGAAATAACCTGCATAAAACTCAACCAACCAAATCTAAAACAGCCATAAAAAAATATTGACATAAAAGTACACAGAACGCAATTACCTAACCTCTAACCCTAAAATAATCCTAAATGTCATTTCAATCAATCAGTCAGTCGTTTCCAGCCCCACCCCCCAAAGATGCCGTGGTGAATCATCGCATCAGGCTCATCGCTAACTACACCAATATATGTCGCAAAATGTCAGGATTAGAATACAAGAAAGCAATTTAAAAGACATCCGGCGACGCCTTCTTTGATTTGCTGTAAACGTGTTGATGTTTCGTAACGCGTCCACTGGTACTCATGCAGCGTGGTATTCAGAGTACCTTGTATTTCTAAGAGGTCATCCACCCCAGAACTGAATAGACTCATCATTGCTTAACTTCGGTGACTGGACGTGTGCTTTCAGCGTGTACTGACTGTTTGTTTTGGTTTGGTTTCTTTGTTTAATGGCATATCAACCTTTGTAGGTTATTTAATGTCAAAGCTATTCTCCTTGAATAACAGTAGTGGTGCTATTTAACCCATAGCTGGGAGGATAAGGGGGTTCATGCCTTTCCCAAGGGTATTTGCCCCAAAGTGAACATAATAGAGCGACTGGAGTACGAACTCGCTTACTACGATTCCGCAGTCCATCACTTTAACAATTACACCACGATTACACCCCCGAGCTGACTGTAAATCTGTTTGTTATTTTGTTTTATTGAATCAGTAAAATTTTCAACTTACAGATATGTTGGAAATGGAGAAAGAAGAATATCCTATTTGATATTGACTACCATTTCCTTTCATCTTTGATTTTTAGTTACATTTTTATTGCATTCCACTTGTATGAAAATCTTCGACAATCAGGAAAAGCGCAAGTTGGAAATGATACTATTAATACTACCAATATCAAATAGTTAATAATAAATAAGCAGCTAAAGACCTAGAAAACAGAATAATGAGAGCTTTTTAAAAGTGTAATTTGGGCTTCCGCAAATCAATGACTCGATGAGTAGAGCAACTGGTAAGTTTAACCAAGCTTCCCTGTAACAAAAGAGCAATGAGTTCGAATCTCAGCGAGAGTTTATCTATAGTTTCACTGTTGGAGATTGACGAATTGAGTGAATAGAGATTATAAAACAATATAAGAAAATACTCGTCAAAACCAATATCAATTGGTTACGTTTCGTCTAAAAATTAAAATGGAAGAAAGCAGCTCTCAAAATTAACAAAAATTGATAATGTTGCATCTAAAAGTTAAAATAGAAGAAAGTAACAGACACGGTTATTTATGGTTGGTGAAGCTGTATTTTAAAAAATTAACAATTGAAACCCTGCTGGATTCTACTCCTAACAGCACTCTACGTTGATATTGGTTTTTCTTTGTTTTAATGGCATATCAATATTCGTGGTTTATTTAAGTCCAGGCCCATCCTGCTTGTGGCACAATTTAACTTATTGTATCAGAAATCGGGAATACTTACCTTTCTAAAGGGTATTAGTACAAAAATGAACGTAGTAGCGCAGCTGCTGTTCCAACTCACAAGGATGTCGTTGTCCAATACGTTTACCTCTACGCCACGAGGAGTCACTTCTTGTTGATATTGATGCGTCTTCTTAAAGGTTTTATCTCCGTTATATCGAGAATTCGCTTGGTTAAAAACCTATATTCAGCATGAACGCAAGCGCCACAAAATTATCATTTAGTTGGCAATTGAACTGAAAATAACTTTATTCTCTAAGATAATTATTTTAAATTTTTTGCTCTTATAAAAATCTCGTTTTAATGTGCCGTTTTCCTGTGATCTATAACCATGCATACATACGTGCGTACTGAGAATGTTATAAATGTAATAACAGAGAGACAGACAGACAGACAGACATTAAAATACTTAGATAGATATGTAAAAACGATGTTCAGCACCAATGCAGCTCTCACAAAATATTCATTATTGCAAATTGGACTGAAAATGTCTTTATTCTGTTTGAGCATTTTAAGTGTTTTTATGTCTTACAGAAATCTGTCAATGAAGAACTATTTTTGCCGGGTTAGAGGACGTACAAATGCAATGAGAAATTTTATAATAGGCTTTTCTGGGGTAATGTTACAAATGGAATAATTCTAGTAACAGATAGTTCGGTTTTGATGAATTACTGTTACCAACAAATATTATAATTCTAGTAAAAGGTAGGTAGAATTTAATGAATTTTCTTGGTTGGCTAGTGTCATCAGACAGAACGAAATCGTCTCGAGTTTATTTTTTTAGTCTTATTCCGTAAACGGGAAAATTGGGAACAAAAGAACGAAATGAGAGATTGAATTTGCAAAGGTTGTCCGAGTGTGTCATAAAGCTTTATTTGTTGTGATAATCTATTTTCATTCGGGCCAACGGTCCATTGGAAAGTTGAAAACGAGTTGACACAAACGAGCTTTTCATGATACCTGGATTAATCCAGGCTGGGATTAAGAAGCTGAAACGATTTAATCTCGCCCTTTACCAATTTGTCCATTTTTAAGTCGATTCGCTAATCTCAAACGGTGCTAATGAAAATCCCCGACTCGACAGTGCATTGTCACCGGAGTGTTGTCATATCGACGATAGCAGACAATCGCTATCTCGACGTCATCGTTACAAAAGGGGCCTAAGATCGATGGCAAAATAAATTTCTGAGATTTGCACGTCAAGGTGGGTCGGGAGATATTTTCTGTTTATTAGACGGTGCCACCCCTCCCACTGGCCATCTTCACCTCTTCTTTTCTCGGAAGAGTAACAAACTGTATAATTATAAAGTCGAAACTGATTAAGCATTGTTATAGGAATATAAACAGTTTGTCAATACTTATCTGATAATTTCTAACAGGTGCACCAAAGACTGTTACCTTTAGGTGTTTCTATCTAAATGGTAAAAGATCAATAATAGTATTCAATATTTACTACGTAGACGCTACTGACAACAATATCAGCGTAAATCGAAAAACAAAATTACGTTTCACTTGGAGGAATTCGCTTGAAGTTTCGTTTTAAAAATGGAAAATGTGTGGTTTTTTTTATTTATAGTGATTTAGAATATAAAAAAAGTAGAAGTCATTTATATATATATATATATATATATATATATATATATATATATATATATTATCCGAGAATCCGTTTATCCAGTGGATCTGAAGAAGTCCTGTTATATTTTTCTTCCTGTTTTTGGTTCACACCAGAAACTGAAAAACAGGATGGAAATAAATTTATAATCCTAAAATAACCGGTCTTTGTTTTTTCTTTAAAGATATATATATATGTGTGTGTGTGTGTGTGTGTGTGTGTGTATGTGTGTGGAGGGCTGAATAAGTGTGTGTAAATATGCGTGTGTATATAAGTGCATATATATGCTTGTATATATATTTGTGTATATATGTATAAATATTTATATATGTATATATAATCGCGTATATTTATAAGTATAAATACAGATATATATGTATGTATTTATATACATATATGCATAAATGTACATACATATAGGTGTGTATATCTATCCACATATTTATGTGCATACATATATATATATGTGTGTGTGTGTGTATAAACATATGTAAACATATATGTGTATATATAGATGTATATATAAACGTCTAAATATGTGTTATATGTATATATGTATATATGTACGTGTATGCATGTATATGTTTGTATAAGTGTATATGTGTGTGTTTGTGAGTATATGTGTGTATGTACATGCATATGTATATGTGTGTATGTACATGCATGAGTATATGGGTAAATACATATGCATGTATATGTTTGTATAAGTGTATATGTGTGTGTTTGTGAGTATATGTGTGTATGTACATGCATATGTATATGTGTGTATGTACATGCATGAGTATATGGGTAAATACATATGTGTTTACGTGTGTATATATATATATATATGTGTGTGTGTATTTATATGTGTGTCTGTGTATGTGTCTGTGTGTGTCTCGAACAAAGGTGTAAATTACTTAATAAAACACCGATCTACAAAAAAATGAATTTTTATTTTTTTAATTTGAGTCAAAAGGTTTGTTGTAAGCAAAGATAATAGGAGTCAGAACATAAATATTTTTAAGAGAGAAAGGGAATATTCATGCACGAAATGTAGCAGTTTTTGTTACCCTTAATCAAAATGGATTTATTTTGTGTGAGTAAAATCTGAGTGAGATTTGTAGATAGAAATATATTTATACTTTAAACATATATTCGGCAGCGACTAAAATTTTCATTTGGAGGAAACAGATTGAATAGTGTTATGAATATTTTTATTACAATAAAAATGTAAACAAACATATGTACACTTATCTATTTATTTATTTTTTTATACTTAATTATTAGGCTATATATATATATATTATTTCAAGAAAAAAACAATATTTGGTTACATTAGGATAATAGATTTATTTCCATCCTGTTAAGAGCATTGGTATGAATCAAAGACTCTAAAATGATTTTTAACAGGACTTCATATTGACCGAATATTGTTGTTGTTTTTTTTTAATAATATCATTTGCTCTGTGAATTTATTTATATTGAGCTCTTCACCAGGAATATTTAAACATTCGAAATTTGAATAATTTACTTGTCCTGACGGAATTGTTCCCGACTCCGCATTTACTGGATTGAAGAATACCTTATATATATATATATATATATATATATATATATATATATATAAAGCCACGAACATTTAATAAAAGCGTTACAAATGGAAGGGAACCTACAATACTGAACCTCGGTAATAAAAATATGAATACATAGCAATCCAGACACAGGTACACCTTTTTGTATATATATATATATATATATATAGTAACAGAGATTCAATGCTGTTATATTTGGCAATAAATAAAACCTAATTTGGTTGTACAATGTCACACTAGGAATAAAATACTGGTACCTTGGGTTTAGAAGAAAAAAGTTTTTAGAAAACCGAAAAGGATGTACTTTATGGACGATACACACTGGTGTATATATATATATATATATATAGAGAGAGAGAGAGAGGGGAGGGGAGAGAGATGAGGCAATCACGATATAGTATATATCGGTGCCTCTAAATTAACTTTCAAAGAACGATTTTTACCTCCATAAAACCCCTTTCAACTTAAAACATTATTCTATCAGCAGAGCATTATCAAAATATGTCAAGGAAAAGAAATCAAAAATCAGAGAACCCCAACCCCGAAAAAAATCAAATGGAGTCTTTTTTAAAGGTATAGTCATAAAATGCCGGAGCTAAAACTTTATATCTGCATTAAATGCTGAGTAGTGACGTTTCCGTACCCTAACAAACTGTGAAACAATAATCTGAAGTGGTCGCGAAATGCAAGCATCAAAATACATTTTCTAAAAAAATACATTTTTCATCACAAATTCATTTTCTGCTATTAAATGGATGTTTCCTCAATTTATTTTTAAAATGCTCAATTTAAAAATTCTGGTATGTAGTACAGTGGACCACGTCTTACACGAAAATCCCCTGCAATCATCTGATGTTTGTTTCACACATAAAACGGCTATCAATGTCGTTTGTGTCATATTAAAAATAGTTTTTAAGCCCCTCTGTTTTTAGAAGTACTTTTATCTTTCATTCTATAACGAGAAATTGTAATCTTTTATTTATACTTTATTACTATGTATATATGAATCATGTGTGTGTTGAGTGTGAAAGGGAGTTTAATTTACTATTTCCAACATAAAAGTCTTAGCATCATATTTTAACATGAAAATTTGTTCTCTGGTTTTCTGTAGTTTGTCGCTATTTTCCAGGTTAATTTTGTATTATTCCAGTATGATACTTGAAATTATGACCAATAATTTAATAAATTAACTCCATAAGTCAATAGATTTTACCCCTTAATTCTATAGATTAGGCCCCATAATTCTGGATATTGCACACCATAACTCTATTGATTGCTCCCCATAATTCTGAAGAGTGCCCTAAATAATTCCCGAGATTCCAACCAATAATTCTATAGATTGCACCCCATAATTGTGTAGATTAAGCACACATAATTCAGTATATTGTACCCTATAATTCAAGAGATTAGGCCCTATAATTACATATAGATTGTGTCCCATATCTCTGGTGATTACAGCACGCAATTCCAGAGATTACGCCCCATAATTCTGAAGATTTCGGCCCATATCTCTGAGTACTGCACCCATATTTATATAGATTACACACCATAATTATATTATGTCCCATGATTTAGGAGATTATGTCTATAATTCTATAGATTACGCCCTATTTGGAAGGACTTCCGATCCCAAGTGTATGGTCATTTGGTTTATCGCCTTCATGGTTGTTTTGATGCGGCTAAGTCATCGGTCGACTTCTTTGCCAAGAAAAATGTTATTTCTGTTCCAATGAATCTTTCAAACACGCCAATTGCTCACTGAAGCATTACACAGTAACAACTTGGCTACGATCCACCAATTCGTGATAAATCATTCCGTTTTACATTCCACCTAAGACAAAGCTAATTTTCCCAGGTAGATGCTGTTTTCTTGGAGATGCTGGTGCCTTTTTTTAGGGATTTGTTTACGATTTCCTCCTTTTTGGATCCGGCTAAAAAGTACATTTTCATTTTTAGTGTCAGAAAAAAGATAAAAACAAGTGTCTTAGCACTGGGCAACGATATTTTCATGAGTTAATTTTCTTAGTTGAAGAATTTTTTTTTTGTCTTTTTAAGTAGAATTTATTAACTGCAAAAGTAATAAGGAGGTGAATGAAAATCAAAAAATTTCTAAGATTTTTAATACCATGAAAAAGATGACGTCAGAATCTTTTATGTATATATATATATATATATATATATATAAGGATTATGGGTAATAACAACCGTTATATTGAAATCGATTAAATAGAATAATCTGAGAGATTTTTTTTCGTCTGGTGTTTTAACAGATATATGAGAATGTCCTGCATGTAATGGGAAAAAATTACTAATTAATCAAGTTCACTACAATACAAAAAACGATTGAGCATTTGCTACGAAGACTACTTTGTTACTTTCTCTTGTAGTCACTATCGAAATTGCTCTTGCCCATGGGTTCAAGGACCTTCCTCGAAGAACCTAGCGTCAAGGGATTGGAACTACGCTTGCACCACTGCATCAACAACATCATCTGTAAGGAAACGCTTCCCGGATAAATAGCGTTTGAGGAGCCTAAACGGATATCAATCTAAAGTAGTCGACTCAACATTGTGAGATTGGTACAAGAAAACATCCCAACCATGGGAACCTATGACTGGAACTTGTGTTCTTTCCTTAATTAGTTTGGGACCCGACGAGAGGATATCTCAAATTGTGGGCGATTTCATGGACCACCAGCCTTGGAAGTCACCCAAGTAATATCAAGAAGTGTATTCCACCTATTTTAATGGCGGCGGTCACCTTTGTTGTGTCACTACATGCGCTAAATATTGAAGCTGTTCTGGCTGTTAAAAGAAGTATCAGTTGCTTTGAATTTATAGCTTTCCCAGTGTTATAAATGACGATCCCATGGTGCCTATCTGTACTTTAACTATTCCGTATCTCTCGTAACAGAAAGTTATGCATGTTTGCTATTTTCTTTCAAAACTAATATTCGACAGGTGATGCTTTTAGGCTACCAAAGAGAGCTAGATACATGACATGACTGATATTGTGGCAATGTTTTTGAGATGATGCCTCACTGGATAGGAAATAGAAAGAAAGAAATTGAGTTGTCAACCAAAGAAGGTTGTACTGCTGCCGATGAACACAAAAGTCTCATAAGTGTGAATGGTAACGCAAAAAGACTGAAGATGTGTGAAAATGCTTTTTCTAAAAAGTAGTTCAGTATTAAAGACGAACTCACTTGTTGAAGACCGTTGACTGTAACAACCAGAAAAAGCAAAAGAGATTTTTTCAAAGTAGAGTAAAGGTATTGGCACTAGTGGTGGGCATTTTGATTAGTATCATATTATCGATAAAGAATAATCATACACACACATATATATATAATGCCGTTTACTATTTTTTATGAATAACGAGTGCTCATTATCGATGATAGTGCATGTGTACATCTAAGTTTGGATAATATAGACGTAATTTATTGTGCTTGATGATAGTCAGTTTTTCGTCTGTGCAATAATCAGACCAAGAACCTCCCTCAATGTAGGTATCACTTTATACACTGTTGTGTGGATTATGATGAGGTAATATACTCTGAGGGAATTCTGGGGAGGATGGTCTAGCTTATACCACATGGTTATTTACGAGAGTATATTATATCCTTTTTTATTGGCCTAATGAGTAGAGTGTTCGCCAATTGTCCAGGAGACCAGGGTTCAATCCCAGGTCGAGTCATACCAAAGACTCAAAAAACGGTACTTGTTGCCGCCTTGCTTAACATTCAGCATTATAAGGTTAGGATCAAGGGTAAAGTGGAGTAGCACCCTCTCCTTCATCTCGGTGTAGTAGCTATTGAAAAGAGAGCCTTCGGGTCACCCTCGAGTAAGGTCGCCAACTTTACTGACTTTATTTAAAATTGTTGTTATTATTATTATTATCGGTAAAGAGTTACACACACATATAAATAAAAGAGATAAAACAAGTAGGAATCTTTGTAACTATTTGATTTCAGGTTGCTTTCAACTAGTTTCGAACTTAGGTTATCTTGAAGAGAAAAGGTTTTGAAGAAATTTCTAGAACCTACATACAACAGCTCTGAAGACTTGCCTGGAGCAATGGACGATAGAGAAGGGTGGCGATAGAGGGTCTAGGATATCCGTGCTGATGGCGCGACGTGATGATGATGATGTTATAAAAGAAGCGAAGAAAAATTATCAAGTGACATAGCATATTCATTTGTTAAATGAAATTTATTTTCTGGTATCAAAGTATATTCGACTGACATTTATATGATCTCTGCTATCATAAACACTCGGCATTAAGATCTCAATTTGGAAGATATTCGTCTAGCAAGGACAGAGTGTTTCAAATTAGCCATAACGGTTTTGATCATATTTTTAACAAACTTATGCATTTATTGATCTAGATGTTAATGGGCCGACTCATATCTGTCCATCCTATTTTAAAGCGTTGTTTTAAGGATGGTTTAGCTTAAAGCCATTTAGGGTAAGTATTTAGAAATCTTTTATTTATTTAGCTTTGTAGATTAAGGACAATAACACGCACCAGACCAGGGGTTCCAACTAGCATCCAGTTGGCGTACAAAAATAAAACAAGCTATGACTTGATATAGACCTTGCAGCTACTACTAACTTGAAGCTGGTACTTAAACAATAACATGTCCACTCGTTAACCAGCAACCACCCACAATCCAGGGAATTGACTAGCCCATGTGCACACAGTGGAACGACCCTCTCTTCTATAAATAACCCTCCTTCTTCAGGGTTCAGTCTTATCTCAGCAGTCACTCATTGTGCACCGCATTCATCTGGCCTTGTGCCACATCAAAGCAAAGAGCTTTGTAAATTACGATCTCAGCAGTCACGCAAATTACTGCTGATTTTGATAACCTACCAAATTTAACAATTTTCGTGTGTGTTTCTATAATCACCATGGTTTGTCCAAGGTTTTTTTTAATCTTTTCTATAATGGTGAACTAGTAATCTCAGTTAAACTCTTTACTGATTGAGCGGAAATGTTGTTCTATAACTATTAGTTTGTTGTTATTCTTGGTTGCATATGGCCCGTGCTGAGAATAAAGGAGTTATAACTTCAGATGCATTACTTGCAGTAAAACCGTCGTATTTCTAAGGCTTTACAAACAGTGGCTACAGTATTTCCTTACAGAAAACATTACGAGTCACCTATTTGCGTAAAGACTGTGGATTCTTTGAGAGGGAAATACTGTTTATCAAATGCAATCAGATATAGTTTTAAAACGAATATGCATCTTACGAAAGTTCGAGCCTGTCATAGATTTTTAAAATTTCGATGTATTAGACGTTACTTCTTTTGGAGTTGCCAGTGGTGTAATGGTTATCGTCGCAGGAATTGGACACGGCGACACGAGTTCAAATCCTGGACTGATTGCATTTCACATAGCACTAATATCCTTGGGAAAGGTATGAATCCAATTATTCTCCCTCCAGCTATTGGTAAATAGTTGGGCAGACTAGGTTCTTCAGCCTTGGTGAGGCAACTAGTCTAGGAGAAGGAAAACTCTGAATTGAAACCTGTTAAACACTGCTTAAAAAATTGACCTTGTGTCATATCCTGCCCGAGCAGAGGGGTTGGTAAATATGATTAGACGTTACTTCTGAAGTTTCAACATTATACATATTTTCTTGGTCCTATAATCAAACTTTTGATTCTATTTTGATTCTATCAGTTTCTTGACTGTCGCTATCTCAACTTTATGTTGGGATAGCGACTGCCGAGAAACTGATAGTCACCAAGCACAGCTGAGTTTGTATTTACGCTACCTTAGATCTATATATGTTCTATCACCGCTATCTATCAATAAATATACCAAACTGCATGGGTAGAGTATTCGCCAATGGTCTGGGAGACCGGAGTTCTATCCCTGGTCGAGTCATACCAAAGACTTAAAAAAGGGTACTTGATACCTCCTTACTTAGCACTCAGTAATAAAAGGTACGGATCAAGGGTAAAGTGGAGCAATCCAGGGAAAGGAGTAGTGCCCTCCCCTGCACCTCGGTGTAGTAGCTACTGAAAAGGGAGACCTCGGGTCACCCTCGACGACAGTCACTTACTTTACTTTACTATATATATATGTGTGTGTGTGTTTGTGTGTGTGGTGTCCTGGGTATCACACAATACAACATCTGGTCGTAAGCTCAATTTCTGGAGTTCTAGGAAGTGTGGAGTAGCTTCTTTCCTTCAATTACTCTCAGGTTCGCTCAGACCTGGAGTAATATGACCTAGTCCATTCTATGGGCTAAATAGATATTTTCGAAATTTACTCATATTAGATAGGAAAACTTGAAACCATATAACTATATACAGAAATTATAATTATAATTAAATATTGTAGCAGTGTCAGCAGTAGGACACAAAGTTTTGTCCATTAAACGACACAACCCACATGGTGTTTAGTTGTGATTAGTTGGCCGCAGGATTTGGTCTAAACTGTATATGGTCCGCTGCACAAAAAGAAAAAAGAACAAACAAAACTTGAAATACTGTTGTTTTTATTCTCTCTTCTTGTTTAACCTGGTAGGGAGTCATGTGATACTTTGCTTTTCCGGCATATGGGCGGCAAATGAAGATTTGATCAGTTTTCTATTCTATTCTCTCTAACAACCGACCGCTACTTATGCAATGTTCCCCTTGTGACCAACTATAGTGGACGATTGGTGGGATGGGGCCCCAGTCTCGCGGCATTACTACCACTGCCTTGAATTCTTGACCTCCGGAAAAATTAACCCTTTCATCTCCATCGAGAAATGCTTCTTTTTCTATTGTATTATCTGTTAAAGTCTGTTAACCTCCTAACTTGTCTAAGCATCATTTAGATACTATTATATACACACATACATACATGTACATGCATTAACTATGTTCACAAACACCCATGCGGATACGCTCACACCCACATGCATTTACATATAGAAATTCATATAGACATAGGTGTAATGGTTATCGTCGAAGGATTTGGATACGGCGACACGAGTTCAAATCCTGGACCTGACTGATTGCATTTCACATAGCACTAATACCCTTGGGAAAGGTATGAATCCAATTGTTCTCCCTCCATCTATGGGCAAATAGTAGGACAGACTAGGTTCTTCAGCCTTGGTGAGGCAACTAGTCTAGGAGAAGGAAAACTCTGAATTCAAACCTGTTAAACTCCGCTTAAAAATTGACCTTGTGCCATATCCTGCCCGAGCGGAGGGGTTGGGTAAATAGGATATAGACACGCTCGAACTTACACGTATATGCATTATTAGAACAGAATCTGAACGCCTAGAGAGAAAAGAGCTAAAAGCGTCTCAATATGAATAGTTACTTGTAAACAATATGATTGCAAAAATGATTGACCTCGGTATGTCAACTACTGTTAGGTTATCAACAAGAGTTGATATGCAGCAAAACCAGCCAACCGACCAAGTAACACACACACACACACACACACATATATATATATATATATACATATATATATATATGTGTGTGTGTGTGTGTGTGTGTGTGTGTTCAATAACTAGATAGAGAAGTGCTATAAGTTAAAATTACCACGCAGCAGAATCTGTCGTACTCACGCTGAGCAAATATGTCTTGTCAGAATGTGTGAACCGTATTTGAACAATATCTATAATCAATCTAACTGTAGCATATTTCAGTCACGTGACGTGATTAAAGACGGGCATGTCTCGGCTGACGTCATTTCCGCTAAAAGTATTGGGAGTAAAGCCGATATAAAGGTAAACTACAAGGTTTCGCTTTCTTTCCGGCTTTACAAGCGCCCATGGCATTGCTAGCCACACGGCTGAAGGTGTGTATGCAGTGGAGGCGGGGTAGAAAATCGTGACAGAGAGACCTTATATCTTGTTCATCTTTGCTTCCTTGCTCGCTCGTCTACGTCGTGAATAAACAAACACAAAAAACTCTACTTATTTTGATTACACTCACACTACTACGAAAGCAATTGATTTATAAATCAATATATATATATATATAATGTTTCGAAAATGATGCAAATGTCTCATGGCAACTTGACCTTCGTACAGTTCTATAGACCAGAACTGGGGAAAGTTTTAACGTTTAATGGCCACATTTATTATCAACACTTAAAGCTGCTTATAATAACTTTTAGTACCTCTTTATTTCCATTACTCCCAGGTCCACTTTGCTCAGAGTGGTAGTTCCTGTTAAGGTTCTATCTATGTTTCAAGAAGATATGTTTGAAAATTATTAGCATTGGATAGGAATACTTGAAACCGTGCAACTGAGCAAATTATTTGTTAGGAATATTTGATATCATATGACTGTGTGCAAATAATTAATTATAAACAAATGAGAAAGTTCAATTTTTTTTTTAAAGATGGAAGATTGAAATATAGCAATGATCACAATCAAAAACGTAGAAATGAATCAAACTTCGGTATCAAATAACACATAAGGAGTTGTTATGCCGTTAAACGAATAAACCAAGCCAAATTTGATTAATATATACTGCTCAAATAAAAACAGAGTTACTGATTTTTTTAAAAGAAAACTTTGTGATATCAGATAGGAAATCAGTGGTGGGCAATTTTAATTGATCTTTCGGCTATGTTGTAGAAAGTGATTTAGAAGTCTGTATGCGGCCTTAAGGCTGCAAATTCCCCACCCCTGTAGACGACATGTCCCTCTTAGGGTCGACAACCAGCAGCTCACGGATCGCACTCAACGCTTTTTTCTTTTTTCTTTCATCTCTTTCCTTAACTTAAAAAATCTTCAATGAGAAAAAACATTAAGCAGAAATAAAAATTAAAATCTATATTTACTTAACAGCTGGCATAGCAGCCGATCACCGCGCCCCTAGTGTTAGGCCGACACATCCTTTGATGTCGCGTCAGAATGAAAGAGGGGGTAATCAAAATCAGTCCGTGTCTCCTTTGAATTTTATTATATATATATATATATATATATATATAATTATAATTATAGATTTCTTTTAATAAAACTTTTTTGTCTTGCGGCTCGCTGTTAGATTCAATCCAAAATCTCTCTCTCTCTCACACACACACACACACACACACACATGCACACACAAGTTTACTGACCTCTGTTCAAATGTTGGCTAAAAATCTCTTATCCTCGCCTCTATCGTTAATTTCTTTTCTGCATAAGTGTGAAGAAATTTGAACATACATTTTTGATCAAACAGCAAATGGTCCACTGAAATACAGTCTTTATCCATAAAATTTACATATTATTTCTTTTACTCGACTTTTTAAAATCAATTTGAGCCGGAAAAGGCATTCATTTATTGAAAAAAAAAGTTTTAAATCACAAATTTCGTGGGGGTATGAATTATTTCAAGCTTAACTGACATATATCAGAATATTATTTGAAATATAAATAAAAATACAAAACAGAATAAAATTCATAACTTAGAGTTTCACGCTTTTGGTCCTCAGCTGAGCTACTATTCAACATGTCTAACCTTTTCAAGTGAATAAACATTTACTCTTTTTTTTTTATTTCATATTCTTTTTTGAGTCAAATGCCTGTTTTATGGTTGATATATTAGATCTTATGTGAAGGGAAAAGTTGATATATTAGATCTTATGTGAAGGGAAAAGTTAATATATTAGATCTTATGTGCAGGGAAAAGTGAATATTTATTTTCATGGCGGCATTTGGTACCAACTCCGATTTTATATTAAGCATATGTCTGAGGTGTATGATTGGACAGCTATTTTTCATCTATGCAGAATTAATTAAAGGTGGTAGACAAGGAATTCTTGTATTTTTCTTTTTCATTTTTTTAAAAACTTACTCAACTATTCTTGTATACATATTATAGAATGTATGAGTGAGTGAAAAAAAAATTCAAATCTACTTTTTTCATTTGTCTATAACCATTTGTTAACTCACAGTTATACATATTTACCCAACCCCTCCACTCGGACAGGATATGACACAAGGTCAATTTTTAAGCGGGGTTTAACAGATTTGAATTCAGAGTTTTCCTTCTCCTAGACTAGTTGCCTCATCAAGGCTGAAGAACCAAGTCTGCCCTACTATTTACTCACAGTTATACGATATCAAATATTTATATCTATTCACAAATGATTCTCACGGAGTTGTATGGTTTCAAGTATTCACATGCATTAAAAATAATTTTTAAATAGATTTATTTTAACCACAGATGGTAACTTAATAGGTACTATAACTCCAGAAATTGAGCCTCACCATCCGATGCAGTTTAGTTTCATACTCACGTAACCGCTTTTGAAAGGTCTTACTCCTCTATGGAGGATACAATGAGCATATTCTAAGCCCGGTCGACTAGGGTTCAATATGGCGGTATTTTGGATAGAGTGATATATAAATAAAAAATCTAGGATGAACTGGCTGTATTATCAGTTAAGAAAATATAAACCGCCATTTCCCTGATTAAAGGAGTATTTGTTTAGTTCCCTTTTCTTTTGATTTAAAAAAAAAATTATCTCAAGAAATAGGTTTTGAAGTTGTAGTTTGTTTGTGTGTGTGTGTGTGTGTGTGAGGGTTGGATAAATAATCATCTAAAATATTTTGCATGTCCGGTAGGGAGCGCTGTGGGAGCTGATAGTTCAATTCTTGGCCTCTTTTCGCTTTTGGTCTTTGAACAGTAAAGACGTTGTCTCTGACCTTGTCAAAGAACGGTAAAGCCATATATCTATCTTACCTACCGGATCAAGTTAGTATTTTTTTATTTTATACACCTTCTACATACTGCTTGTTCATGAAACAATGTTTGGAATTCTATTGGGACATGGTTGTTATATTCTTTCTTTTTAACACTCTTTGTAGGTATATTGTGTAAATAAAATGTCGAATATTCTTGTGTATACAAATGAGATTTTTGTCTTTCATTCCGTTGTGTTACATGTTAGTATCTCACGGATTTACTAATGTTAGTATTGTTCCTTGGAGAGTGGGGACTCGATTAAAGTATCTTCCACACAACTAAGCGTCCAGCATCCGGTTTAACTGTACCTTTCTGAAAGATTATCTGGATGAGAGTTAAACGCTTAGACAAATTATGGAGAACATCAGCTGTCATATGAATTCAACTCATTAATTTCGACTTATACACGAGTAATAATATCATCGACCGACAGCACAGATTCCTTTAACTCCCTCTCACTATCCCTTTTTTATCGACCATCGCACTTCGTAAGGCTTCAAACTTGATGAGTCTAAGTTTTCGCTGCTCGGCCAATGTTGGTGTGTCCATGTGTAGGAGTCCATAGGAGAACTTCGCCTATGATTTTTTACTTATCCATGTGTACCCAGTATGTCTTGCTCATCTTACTTGGATGCTTTACCTATACTTATGTTGATATCGCTTTCAGTAGATGAGACATTGGTACTGAGATATATGAACTGGTCAACTAATTTCAGAGGATGACCATTTAATGGCACCATCTTCATTAAAACACATGAAGTTTGTTTCATCGTAGAAACCCATGCCTCTTTCTACTTGCTCCAGGCTATGTAGAAGAAATTCTGGTGTATTTGCAAGAAACGCTAGATCATTAGCGTAGTCTGCATCAATAGTTTCTGCGATATATCGTTTGCTTTTTTTTTGTCTTTTATTTAACAAAAATAGGAAGACTTGAAGCAGCTCCTGACCTTGAAAAATTAATCATTTCGTGGCCATGAATCAAAACTCGACTGATACACGGGTATATACGTTAATTCATCGCATGATGATGATGATGATAAATAATTTTGATGCAAACTGATATAATAATAAATCAGTGTCAATTATTTAGAATCATTTATTTCTTAACTCAGCTGACCCATCTAACCGCTACAATTAATAAACTGTGATATATGTATATATATGTATATATATATATATACTGTGAATTAAATGTGCCGTCTCTTATGATAATGATCCACAGTGAATACTTCTAGCAGTTGAAATCAGCGCGGCTAATTAACATAACAATGATACACTTATATAAACAAACACTTACAAAACATGCAAACAGCTAGAAAAGAGCAGAAGTTGGTACCACTATTTAACACGACTTTCACGCACGCAATTACAGTAGATAATATGTCAGTAATCACATGTAATTATCGTAATGTTATAGAGTGTAAAAAATACGTTAATAGGAGTAGAAGACTTTGTTGGATCCATCTACATATTGGGAGAGGAAGGCTTCTTTGTTAGCTCCAAACAAGAGGCTGCAATCCTGGTGTTTTATCCAAGATCGAACACTAATCACAGACACTGTAGGCCTGGTTGTAACTCCCTCAGCCACAGATATATGCTACCTGGTGAATTGCTGCGCACTGTGCCAGATCTCTCTGCAGAAACCGAGACGAACACCGTTTTCAAGTTAACATTCAAAAATCAAGCGTATTTTAGATTCAAACGACCACATCAGCGACCAGAGGATAACCACATAATGAATAATGCGATAGAATGAGTTGCCGTCTTATTAACACTCTCGATGACTGATTAAGTGACCGTTTATAAAAAGCTAACAGAATATATTAGTTGACGTATCAGTCTTCGTCGGGTAAGAAGACAAAACTGGATCGCAGCTGATTATAATAACGATATCTTGATACTGTGAGCCGTTTCAATAGATTATACGAAACAGCTGCTTATATATATATATATATATATGGAGAAATGGTATATTTTGGTAAATCTGACAAGATGATAAATATAAGTGGGAAATTGGATTAATCAAACACTTATAGCAGGTTTAGTCGTAATATGTTGTTCTTTATTAAAGGAAAAACTTCTTCAGACCAAAAATTTTTTTGAGTTTTTCTACATTTTAGTAAATGAGGAAATTGATAAAGTAATGTTTAAAATGTAAGATGATATAAAGGGAGAGAAAGGGTCTAAAGATAAGAGACAGACAAGGAAAGAAAAGGGAGGGAAATAGATATAGGTTTGAGTGGTGGCAGGGGTAAATGGTTTTGACTGTGACAATCAGGGTAGATGGTCAAGTTTAGGTTTCATTAAATGTATCAGGTTTCATCTGAGATTTGACCAGAGATGGATTAATTTCAGTGAGAAAGAGGGAAATATGAGGAGGAGATAGGTTTTGAGATGGAAACGAAGAGGAAGGATGGAGTGTTCGGGGGGGGGGTTCTGGCGTATCCCGTTTCATCCCTCTTTATTCCTAATTACATTTTCACCATTATTTTATCTATTTGCTTAATTGGTAAAATGTAGAAACTAATCAAAAATATGTTTAGTCTGTAGAAATTCTTCGTTGATTAAAGAACGAAATATTACTACTAAACCAATTGTAAATGTTTGATTTATCCACACTTCCACTTATTTTTATCATATAAATATATATATATATATATATATATAACAGTAATTATTGTTAATATTTTGCTCTACTTAGTATTGAGCACTTTTTGCATTGTAGCTTAGCAGCCCTAACGGTGTTTTTTTCTTTTGATCAACCAATTGCGTGTCTTTTGATTTTTTTTGAATTGGTATGACAAGGTTGTCCTTTTCTTTTTTTTTTTTTTTTCAAATGTATATATTTTTCCCCTTGACAGTGATTCGTTGTATATTTTTATCTTTTTACCATAAGGTCTATTATTTGATATATATATATATATATATTTTGTTTGTGCGTCTTTCCCCCTCTCTCTCTCTAACACACACACACACACACACATATATATATATGTGTGTGTGTGCGTGTGTGCGTCTTTCCCCCTCTCTCTCTCTCTAACACACACACACACACACACATATATATATATATGTGTGTGTGTGTGTGTGTTAGAGAGAGAGAGGGGGGAAAGACGCACAAACAAAATGGGATGACACAGGTAAAAATATTCCTTCATAGTTAAATACTTTTTGATTATTTTTAACTAGTTTCAACCTTAAAGCATCTTCCGGAGAAAAGTTCTTGTGGAAAAATTTTTTTTCCTGTTAGAAAGTTTTCAAAATAGTTTTAACAGAGTTGATGTTATGAAAGAAGAAAAAGAAAATAAACTGTCAACTTCTTATATCCATCTGTTGAATGAAAATCATTTTTTACATCAAAATGTTTTCAACTGATCCTTTTCCGATATCTGCTAAGCACTTTGCAATGAGATTTAAACTTATACGAGGATCATAAAATAAGTTTCCAGACTTTTTTCGTATGGGCACTTTTATTGATAGTACACACATGACACTCTAGTCCCCTTCGAAGTAATCTCCTCCGGTTGCAAGGCACTTGTACCGTTCCAACAACTTCTGGAAGGCCCCATGGAAGTCTTCTCGTGTGAGCGTGTCAATGACCTTCGTCACAGCCTCTTTCATCTCCTCAATTGTCTCATAACGACAGCCTGTGAGCTTAGGGAATAACCAAAAGTCACTGAGAGCAAGGTCTGGACTGTAGGGAGGGTGAGGAACTGTCTTGATGCCCATCTTGGTCAAATAGTCTGTAACAAGGATGGAGTTGGGGACTGGTGCATTGTCCCGGTGGAAATGCCACTGACCCGATTTGAAGAGTGCTGGCATCTTCCAACGGAATCTCTTCCTGAACTCCCTTAAAACTTCAACATAGTAACCCTAACCCAAACCCTTTGGCCAATCAACTGTGGTGTATTGACTTCCTTACTCCTCCTACACCTTATCATCCCTCACAGACTCCCTGCCTTCCTTGAATCTCTTATGCCACTCAAAAACTGATGCTCGATTCATGCAAGATGGTCCAAAAGCAGTTTGAAGCATTTTTTCCAAGTTTAAAACAGAATTTTATTGCATATCGTTCTTCTAAAGCCTCCTCACGTCCAGATTGTTTTTTTGAAATTCACCAGCTGTGACAATCAGGCTTTAGTAGAGTGTAATCTAATTGCTGCTGTAGCTCTTCATTTGAACCTGAAATCATAAAAGATTGGTCAGCTATCTCATAAGATGTATAGCAATAACATACTGAATTTTCACGAGTATACGACAATTTTAAAAGCTTGTACAAAAAAGTCTGGAAACCTTTTGAATGCACCACGTATGTCTAAAACATGGGTAGGGTATTTTTAATTAGCAATAATCACCTTGATCAGATATTCAAAATAACCATTTGTTTATTTACGTGTTTGTTTTAACCTATATATGTCCATCCTATTTCAAAGCAGCATTTTATGGATACTTTAGTTTCATATCAAAGCCATATGGTTTCATTATTTGGAGATGTTTTATCAATTAATGTTTGCATATTTTTAGTATGGCCTGTAGGAGTAGAAAAAACTCCAAATTCAAAACCCAAAATGTGTTGCTTGAGAGAATCTGCGGCCATCTGGTGCAACATTCTTCTGTTATCAACTCATCCAAAACGTATGGCTTGTCCTACACAAGCTTGTACCACTATAAATAAACCATATGTACAGTTAGTTCAAGGATTCAGATCTTTAACTAAACTGTTAGCTACTCACAATTTCAGATCGACGAAAGAGACCATCATACAGACACACACACACACGTATGTGTGTGTAAAATAATTAGGGATTTTGGTCAATTATTTTAGTTATAAATTTTTTCAAAACCTTGTTTGTGTACACAAGTCAAAATAAGAATCGAAAAGTTTGTTTTAGAATCAGCTGTAAGGAAAATACATAAACATAAACAATTAGGAAAATATCACCCGATAATTAGCTGATATTTAGCAATGACGTGTCCCTAAAAGTTTTAACGGTTACGTGTGATTAAAGAATTACTTAAAGAATTATTTGAAGAAAGTATATAAGAAGGAAATTTCGAAGACTCGAGCAGTTGGAGTCGAGTCGTCAAGTCAGAGTCAGAGTAAGAGCAGACGGGGGTTAGAATCGACAGACAGTGAAGAGGCCTCCGTGGGGGTTGACCGCAACCGGACGGCACGTGAACATAGGAAGCAGCCGGGTACGAGAATAATAATAAATATTTCTCTGTCTACCTTTTCGTCTCCAACTCCTCAATCTATGTGTCTGTTTAATGGGCTGAAATAATTACTTCACTTTATATCTCTTGTTTCGGCGACTACTATGAATAAGGTTGTAACAACCAACTTTCGTATCGTGTAACAAACGGAATCGTTTTTGTATTGTGTTTTGTTACAACTTTCGATTTGGTACAGGTAACGCTATATTACGTTATTTTACGTTCAAACCATCCTCGATGCTCAATAAATGGACATGTCAAATTACGTAGCCTCACAACAAATCCTTTGTCTGTCTCTCACATATTCGAAAGATTTATTAACAAAATAAATCTAATGAATGAGAATATGTCCGTCTTTGGAAGATGATAATAGAGGGGAATGGAAACTTATATGAGAATAGCGCAAGAGGAAATAAATTCAACTGTTTAACACAAATGTCAAAATTATAGCATTGATATTTGACTAATATTATCGCATAAGATTTACGTCAACGTAAATTATAAATTGTTATGTTTAGAATTAATTCTTTTGCAAATCACACACTCTCTCTCTCTCTCTCTCTCTCACACACACACACACACACACACACACACATGTTCTCTCTCTCTCACACACACACACACTCTCTCTCTCTCTTTCATATATTCATATATATAGAGAGAGAGAGAATGAAGGTACAGACAAATAGGACAGAGAGTCAGAATTACTGTGAAATGCTTTGATTAAATTGATTTCCACAATGATTCAACCTTGTAAATCTTTCGTAAAGAGGAATTTAAAAAAAAATTATAATTATAGGAGCAAAGTTTTAAAACCTCACAGGATTTGATTTTAGAAAAACTAGAACATTTCTGCAATGATAATGTCATTTGATTCTTATCAAAGTTTCTAAGAGAGAAAAGACAAAAAAAAGGAACACTTACAACAAAACGAAGCTGCAATTTGCCAAGCGTGTAATCGTGAAATAATTTGATTGTGTCGTCAAATGAATCGTTCGAATTAGAAAACTGAAATGAGTTACTGGATTAAATGAGAAAAATGAGAAAAAAATATTTGCAACTCTTTCGCAATCAATTTCATTTTTTTAAGAAGGAAGCCATATAAATAGTGAGATTCCTACACACATTCCTACTCTTCCCCTATATATATATATATATATATATATATATATATATATATGAGAAACTGGAATGAGACGTGCCGAGAGCGATTTAAGTGTGTTACTGTGGTTGAAATCAAGAATTGACATAAGGGCCCTGTGGTGTTTTCACAAGCATGTGTTTTTGTTTTTCGTATTGTTTTGTGGTTTGTTCTTAGTGGGTGGGGGTCTCAAATCGTAGAAATCTAATAAATTCTTAAAAACTTTCAGAAAGTAATAACAGTTTAAAAGATAAGAAATATTACGCCGTATCACTTCTAATGAATCCTAGTATGACTGTTTGAATTGTTAAATGTTACGAAGGCGTCAGACTCTTCTAACCTTCACCATCTGAAGCTGTTAAGAGTTGATGCCTCGGGGACAGAATCCCTCAGACAAGGCCCACTTTGTTTTTCTTTTTTTCTAGTTCTGCCCTCAACCGTCTTTTTGACCCGGCAAAGGAAGTGAAACTTACCAGAGTTTAATCTCAGTCGAAAGGCCAGGGAGCTACGCTCAAACCTAAAATAAAACATCAGATTCATATGTAAACAACATAAGTTTTGATAAGAAAATGCAATGCATATATTGCTATTTACCATATTTTTGCTTAATTATGGTACAAAGCTTGATGTATGGGGCCCCCAAAAGTTATTTGTCGCTGCCTCCCACCAGACAGGACTTGACACAAGGTCAATGACCCGAAGGCCGATTAGAGGGGATTTAGGGGAAGGGAAGATCGGGCAAGAGCCGAGACTCGAACCGTGCTGGTCTACGCTGCTCATCGACCCACTTATAGCAGTGTAGGTCTTATGAGTCAAGCAGTTTCACAAACCCAAATCTGGGTCCGTGCAGGGATACCGGGTTTAACTTGAACTAGACAGCAAGGTCTAGCGCTATACATAGGGGACAAAGGTGTCAATGTTGCAGCTCGCCTACCCGAAGGTGGCGCAGCCGAAGTTGGGGGCCTTTCGGCCTCGAATCTGCCATTGATTTCGATACCCCATCCGACACGAATGCCAGACGGCCAAGCAAAAGCCGGGTAAGTATTAGGGCACCCAATAAGGCTCTAACTCACTCATAATAGTTTGCAAGTTTAGCTTGTAAACCATTAAACCACGTGTGAGTATGTCTAAGCATCTTTTCTTTTACTGTAATCGTAATTAACATCGGTTAATTCAAGCGAGCAAGCATTTTGTTTTCTGACAGTTCTAAGAAATGCTGTTCGACCTTCATTAGCTAATAGAAATGTTTTTCAAATTCAATTTAATGTAAGCACCCATCCACTCTGCTAATAAGATGATGGCGGTAATAACATACACGTATTTTCTTTCGTTCTAGGGCTAGTATTCATAGTATTTATTTTCATGCCTACATTTAAGCTCGGAATTCTTACTCAGAAAACGGTTTTTTCGAGGAAATTAATAATACCAAACTTTTCCCCCAAATATAATCTGCATTTTTTTAGCTCAAGACAGAGTTACATTTCTTTAAGCAAAAGTCACATAAAAGAAAGAATCGGTTTTGAGTACTATTAGGGTTTTCTTAATGCTTACACACACACGTATATATATATATATATATACGTCAGAACAGATGAAATTATTTACGAACGAATCGGTTGAATCAGAACGTGACTCTCAGATCCCAGGGATCAAACTCAAGTATATTCGCCTTCCATCAAAAAGATGGTTAAATTCTTGTTTTAGGCCAGGGCGCAGAAAAGGGAAAAATAAACATGAAACTCATCATAAGGATACGGTTCCTGGGGTAGCAATTACTTAGAGATTCAACAGATGAGGGTCAGAATATGATTAACTGATTGATTTTTAACGGCATCTCCGGCCATCTAGGGTTAGTAAGAGGATTGTTTACATTTCCATATTTTGTGTAGTTCGAGAGTTTTGCACACGGTTACATGATATCAAGAATTTCTATCTTATGCAAATAATTTGTAAACAAATCTTTTTGATTTGTAGATGGGATCCTACCAGGTATTACCACTCCCGGTCAGAATAAATCTTGTAGTAATGACAATGAAGTAGTACTTCATATTCCCTAGAATTCCATAACTGGAACCTGACCACTGGATGCAGATTAGCTTCATACTAAGGACCCTCCTTTTGTTGGGGCCCTACTCTTCTTCAAGGGATAGAGTCAGCGTATTCTAAGCTTCGCCGGCAGGGCTGAGGGTCGGAATAGTCTGAGGCTTGCGTGATAATTAATACCATTAACCCTCAAGCTTGCTACTCTTTGGAAAGTTATAAACCCTCCCCAGATATTGATTAAATATTTCTACTACTGTTCTTGTATGACGATGGATTTGGCATTAAATAACCCACAAAGGTTGATATGTCATTAAACAAAGAAAACAAACTATCATGCTTGCCTCCCGCTTTTTTTTCTGTTCAGTAAAAAAGTAAAGTTGGCGACCATAGTCGAGGGTAACCCGAAGGCTCCCATTTCGATAGCTACTACACCAATGTGTAGGGGGGGCGCTACTCCTTCCCTGGATTGCTCTACTTTACCCTTGATCCGTACCTTATAATGCTGAGTGTTAAGCAAGGAGGCATCAAGTACCATTTTTTGAGTCTTTGGTATGACTTGACCTGGGATTGAACCCAGGTCTCCCGGGCCATTGGCGAACACTCTAACCCCTAGGCCAATGTAGTCTTCCCTCCGCTCGGGCAGGATATGACACAAGGTCAATTTTTAAGCGGAGTTTAACAGGTTTGAATTCAGAGTTTTCCTTCTCCTAGACTAGTTGCTTCACCAAGGCTGAAGAACCTAGTCTGCCCTACTATTTATTTGGAGGGAGAATAATTGGATTCATACCTTTCCCAAGGGTATTAGTGCTATGTGAAACGATATCAGTATCGTCCAGGATTTGAACTCGTGTCGCCGTGTTCATTTCCTACGATGATAACCATTACACCACGGGCACCTCCACTTTGAAGAAACAGATATACCAGAATGCATGACCAAAGGAAAATCTCTACTGATCCAAAAAGACCCCCAAAAAGGAACCGCTCCTAACAACTATAGACTCATAACGTGCCTACCCATGATATAGCAAATACTAACACACAAATTAGGGAGGAGATTTATGACTCGCTAATAAATCGAAGAACAAAAAGGATGCCCCAAGGGAACAAGAGGAACAGGAGATCTACAATACATTAATCAATACACCGCAAGGAGAGTAAAACAAGACGAAAAATGTAACTATAGCATGGATTGACTACAAAAAGCTGGATAATATGTTACATATTGACCCACGGCCGAGCTGTCAAATAAAAAATGCATCTGTGTAAATAACAGGTGTATCCGGTCGAAGATATCAAGATATAACCTTGACCGTGGACGGGTTGAATTCGGTACAAATGCGACGCTCACAGGAAGCAGGTGGATGTCAAACAATTATATAACCCAGTGCCACGGAGAGTTGAGTTAGTTCGAGTCAGTTTGTTGAAGTTCGAGTTGCACTTCAAGGCAGTGAGAACCAGCTCCCTGCAGAGGGCTGGGCCATCAAGCTCCCCGGTTGAGCAGCCAGCAGAATGAGAAAGAAGTGCTGCTATAGTCAGAGGAACTGGGGGTCAATATGTTACAGTCTGTTCCGTCTCCAACTCACCTCTCACACACAACCCTTTCGCAACCCTTTTGAGAATAAAGTGTGAGAGGTATATTTTTCTAAAGAACTGTGTTCGTTTGTCATTATTGTTGATTATGCTTCCGCTTGTATATGTGTATAGTTGTATGTGTATTACGGCTATACAACAAATAGACGTACTCAAAATGTACATGATATCCAACAAAGTCAGGAAGTTTATCGAGGAAACCATGAAATTGACAGCAGAAGGAAGAAGTTAAGCTATGGTGAAAATCTAGAGAGGTATACTCCAGGGAGATGCACTATCACTATCAAAACAATGAAAGAGCGCTTCCAGGGGTGGTGGGACAAACGAATGATGGCTGACTACTATTGAAATATCAAAAGTGATTTGAAAATGATAGACAACCAAGACAAAGAAAAATTACCATAGTTTTTATGTCCATGAAGGTTTTATTTCTGCTGTTTGTTTATTAAATGATTCGATGAAAAAACATGTTGGTCTTGGTATTTTCAATCGTGTTGTATTTAGACTTTGGGTTTGATTGTTATTGGGGGAGTTTACGCCTCCGCAGAAATTCAGTTGGTGTATTCTACAGCCCCAGCCGACTGGGCTAGGATTATTAGTTACTTGAAACCGTATAATTGTATGTCGACAAATGGCTATTGAATAGAAATAATTACTTGAAACTATCTAATTATTTGTACAACTACACAAAAAGGGTAAATATAAATGTGCCATGTAATTCCTCAATATCTAGGCATAAATAAACCGAGATAGGTTGATGTGCCGTTAAAAAATCAATCGGAACAATTAATTTTTGGATGACCTAAAGTAAAGCCCTTCACGTCTCCAAAGCCGGCGATAAACCACGTGATTGTAAACTGACGGTAAATTTGGGCTAGCAGTTAAAGTTCCCAGAAAAACATCATCGCAATGAGATTGCACTTACGTTTAACAAACTTTTTGTATGTATTAGTTTTTCAAAATAAATACATGATAATGTGGAAACTTTATTTTGGGATCAATTAATATTATTGTAAAATCATAGAAAACGCACGCAGTATCAATATAGATATATGATATTTCTTTAATTGGGTTAATTTGAAGTTTTCGAAATATTTGTTTATATTAATGAAAATTGATTTCAGTGTTCATACTGAATATTTTTGAAAATTATTATAAATTATTCTTTTTTCAGAAAAAGAATATCTCTTTTCTTTTACCTCCTATTTCTTCATTTTCTTATGCTCTGTACGCACACTTTTTTCTTTCATCTAAATAGAATTCTTCATTTAATAGAATCAGTATATTTTGGAGATAATTCTTTTTCGTGCTGAATGTGAAGGTTAGTGTTGTGGTCTTCAGATAAGACCGGTGGAAGGACAACTCAAACAACGGGTGATAGGTGAACGTTATTGTATTAACAGAGCGGAGGGGTTGGGTAAATATGATCTGTTTCTTCAAAGTATCTATTCATTTCGATGGTCTCTCTGTCGTGGATGGAAGTGATTTTTTTTAAACAGAATCCCTGTATGCCTTCATGGCCTGATGTTTTCCACAAACATAAATGTACAATGAAGGTGAGTCTGTAACCTCTCAGAATAAAATAACCCCAGAAAGGTTGACATATCGTTAAAATCAATCAATCAATCAATGACGTGGAGTAAGCCATTGTTTCAGAAATTAATTCCAAAACTTAACAGTTTCGAAAACATAAATCAAGTGTTGATCTCCATACGACGTCGACCTATACACGAATATATACGCCGATCAGTTGCTGGAAAAGCTTTCCATCATGAGTATATCAGATAAATTCGATATTAACTGCAAGAATTTCTCTTGAGACACAATGGTACGTTGATCTTGTGGTGCAGCCGAATCAAAAAAAGAAGGATGATATGTTCGGATTAAGTGATGCTAAAAAAGTCGAAGAAAGAGAGAGAAAGAGAGAGAAGGAGAGAGAGGGATGAAATACTTCATAAATCAAAGAGACTGAGAGAGAAATATTTTAGAAATATATATATATATATATATATATATATACATATATATATATATATATATATTAGAAAAGAGAGATATATATAAAGTTCTGTATTAATTTCATTGATGAATTACTTTTTTTTTTTCTTTTGACCAATACTAAATTAGCAACCATACACACACGTACACATATTTTATTTGCAATTCTAAATATATTGTAGATGATATTGAGTTAGACAAAATAAAGATTTTTTTTCAATAATCTTCTTCATATGCTTTTATACAGTGTCAAAGTACTTACTTTGGGGATGACATTTCAAAGTATAAAAAATACTTTGCGACAAAAGAGTTTTATTTATTTATTTTTATTTTATAAACTTGTTTATTTATTGTGTGTGTGTGTGTGTGTGTGTGTGTTAAATGGAAAGAGTCATCTGTTTAGTCTAATGAAACAATGTTTGATAGCTAGGCGCGACCTGCAATTGTCAAAATGACAAAGTAGCCTGAATTCTCTCAGCGCTGTTTTCCAAGGGGCCATCTTGATAATTTCATAGTAATAGATCCATCCAGTTGGCAATATATTCTGGCCCGCCATAAACATTGCGACCCTTCAGCCACGACCATTTGCAAAAGCATGCCCATGGCAGTTATAAAGCAGTTCATGCGAGACTGGTGCTCTGCTGCGCAATGAAGCTCCAACCTAAATATCCCATGACGAGCAACCCGACTCAAACATGCAGCCTTGATTTTTCTGTCGTCCCTCTAACTTTTCTTTTCTTTTCTTTTTTTTAATTTGTTATTGTCATTGCTATTCGCTATGAAATTCCCCTTTTTATGAAATAAAGCCATTTTCCTCTCTATGTTCGAGAAGGAAATACGTCCAGGCTAAAAGAAACGCTGTAATGGACACAATACAACCCAAACACAGACCCAAGACACATTATAGTAACTTCCACTGGTGCAAATTAATCACGCTTCTATTGATATTTTGGCAATGACCATGTGTGGCCCATTGACTTGTTTTTTTAGGGTTTTTTTTTCTTTTACCTAGCACCAGAAGGAAAGATTAGTACAGAATAAAAAAAAGACTTCTCTGCGTAATAATCCGGAAATTAGATATTCATTAAATCTATGGAGGTATATTATATTTTGATAATTACACTCGAGTGACTCGATAATGGTTTATTTTTTAACAAACACCAAAACGAAAGATTAGCGCTAAACATTAAAGAAAAGTAGTCTTCAACATTAGAATCCGAGAACGAGGTTTTCGTTTAACTATCAGAGATATTTCAAAGAGCGTCTTCCAAGATGTAACGGAAAAGTACGTGAAAAACCCTTTACGATTTTGATTATCATCTGGTCTCCCATATTTCTAGTCTTGTTACACATAAAGCCAGTTTAAAAAGAAAATTTTAGGACACTCACATGATGTTTTATTATCATCATCTGCAATAGAAGCATGTCAAATGTGCATTGTATTTCAGTATTCGTCTTTGAATGAAACCGACTTTCTTTTATTGGATTGCTCAGTCGGCTGCTGCTGTAGAATACACCGACTGCACCTCTGCAGAGGGGTAAGACCCCCACCCCACCAACGAGTGTCCTGATATGACACTAAACAATATGATACTGAGGTTCCAGTAATGCTGGGGCTACTGGGAATGCGAAGCACCCCTTCATTGCCATTGCTCCCAAGTCCACTCTGGCCCGGAATGGTACCACCAAATAGGACCCTATTTATGGGTTAAATAAAACTAAACAGTATACTTATGCTCAACTGAATTACTTGAATTAGAACTGTTTGACTGAAATGAATAGCTTGAAATAGAAATGTTTTTCACAATTAAACAGTGTACTTATGCTAAACTGAATTGTTTGAAATGGAACTGATTTTGACACTGAAGATGTACTTACACTAAACTGAATTAATATAGCACTCTTTTGACATTTAACTGTATGTAAACAAAATCTATACTGAAACTGAATTGGCTGAATTAGAACAGTTTGACTAAACTGAATAGCTTGAAATAGAAATGTTTTTGACAATTAAACTATGTACTCATGCTAAACTAGATTGTTTGAAATAGAATAGATTATTTGTATAAAAATGGATTTGGCGTTAAATTACCTACAAAGACTAATATGCCATAACACCCAAACAACTTTTATTGGAGTTCACAGAACACTCATTCCCACTTTCAAATCTTTTGGCTGCTGTTTTTTTTTTTAATAGATTATCTATTTGTACACCAAAAGCATTCGCTTACAATGTTACAATGAAAAAGAAGAGCTTTTGGAAAGATTTTCTGGGTAATACATGACATCATCAAGATCTTCGACAAGAAACAAAATGATTTGTCTGACTTAGTTTGATCTGATACACCCTCACTTTTACGAAATTTCTTAACGAAACCCAGTATTGCTGACTTGTTGAGAAGCGTAAATTCGAAAAATTCCACTTAAAATTAATCTCTCACACGTTTGTGCTACTCATGAGCGAAATATGCTCCTCACCTAAAAACGACGTATTTAATGACCCTAGACAGTCCTTTCTTACAAGCAATTATATGCTTTCAATAATAATAATGATAATAATTATAATAATCATTTGTAAACAATCATACTACCAAGTAACTATTCTAAATGTTGCATACTCATATGCAGATGCATGCAGGCAAAATCATAACGGCGACACAATAATAACAAGCGACACAGTTCTTAGAAAAATATACCTCTCACTTTGAAAGGGTTGTGTGTGAAAGGGAGTTGGAGACCGAACAGAACTGCAACATTTTGATCCCCACTCTATTGGCCATAACCGTGTTTCTTTCCCGTTCTCCTGGGCTGCTCAACCGGGGGCCTGCGGGCCCAGCCTCTCTGGGTGCTGGTTTTCTCTACCGCATCTTATCTCCAACTCGTCTGATCCCAAACTCGTCTGATCCCCAACTGATTTATCGGGGGCCTGAGGGCTCCCTCTGCTGGGTGCTGGCTTTCTCTTCCACATCTTGTCTCCAACTAGTCTGATCCCCAACTGATTAATCGGGGGCCTGAGGGCTCCCTCTGCTGGGTGCTGATTTTCTCTACCGCATCTTGTCTCCAACTCGTCTGGTCCCCAACTCTCAATCGGGGGCCTGAATGCTCCCTCTGCTGGGTGCTGGTTTTCTCTACCGCATTTTGTCTCCAACTGATTGAATTTCCTGTGCACTGAGTTATATAATAGTTCAACATCCACCTTCTTCTTGTGGGCGTCACAAATTGCACTCATTCAACCCATCCACGGTCAAGGTTATACTCTGCTATTCCTCGACCGGATGCACCTGTTATTTACACTGGTGCATTTCCTATTTTGACAGCTCGGTCGGGTCGAAGGTCAATATACGACATTAATACAAATAACTTTCACGCAGTTATAGGGTTTCCAGTATTCCTATCTTATGCAATAAATTTTTCCAAGTGATCTATTTGACATAGATTGGATTTTAACAATTACTACTTCCCTGGATCTGAGTGCAACTGATTATAATATTAACACAAAGAAATGAAGAACTGCGAAACCAAATGATATTATTATATAGGAATATTTACTTTAAAACATACGTTTGAATAAACTATTAATATAAGATATGAATACTCGATACTATATATGTAACATTCTCTGCGACACGTTTTAATAAACTAGCGTAACGTAGGCGACCTTAATACGATGAATTTGGCGTGGTAACCGTACTGTAGTATCCATGAGGTCAAATGACCGTGTTGGCACAGTCGATGGGGCTATTGAATACACCGACTGTATCTTTGCTGATGGGAAAGACTTCCCTAACGAGTGATCTGGATAGGACACTAAACAATATTATGTTGAGGTTCCAGTAAAGTATAGGACTTACACTCCTATAATTTAAATTTGGCGGTATGCCACTTGTTCCCACAACAAAGACGGCGGACGCAAGCAAATATTCAGTCTCGGGAAACCATTGACCAGGAGAACAACGTGACCTGCTTAAAACTACGTCCGCGTTTAAATTTCACTCCGCGTTTTTTGGAGCCGATTCCAAGACAAGTATTTTCTATAAATACGTCGTCTTCAAACACTCTTTCTCTTTTTCCCAGTTTCTATTGCTGCTCTAACACACTCTCTCCCGTGTGACTCTCTTATTCATCAACAGGCGTCAAAGCCACAAAATGGATAAGCCTCGCAAACATTCATTTCTTCAAAATACTTTGACTATGAGACTTTTTCCCGCCTCGGAAACACCGACTGTTTCAAACCACAGGAAGAAATGAACATTTAAAAATATGTAATCAACCTTAATAGGACGCTTTCATTATTTAACCTTTTCTGTAGTTTTAGTTGTATTAAACACACACATACCACAGGACTATTTTATTAACAATATAGAACCGTTTAACATTCCATACTCAGTATTCGGCATCAGACGAGAAGGAAGAGATTTTAATTATCAGCCAAAATTACCTGCCCCCCAATGGAACATTACAAAAGTGGCGACCAAGAATAATTCAAAACATTTTTTAATCATATATTTAATATACGTATATAACAGGATTTGGCATTAAATAACCTACATGCGTTGATTAGCCAGAGAACACAACCAACCAATCTTTACAAATCATATGTTTAATATATATATATATATATATATATATATATATATATGATTTGGCATTAAATAACATACAAGGGTTGATATGTCATCAAACCAAACAAATGATTGTGTGACTTGTGGTCCGATGAGAGAGTGATGGATGTCCGCTTCGGATTGCTACATTGGTGAGGTTTTTTAGAACACGGGCTCTTTACCTGTATTTTCTGCTTAAGGTAATTTACAAAGCTCTTTTGCTTCGATGTGGCACAAGGCCGAATGAATGGGGCACCCAATGAGACTCGAACTCACTCGTGTAGGTTTGCTAGTCTAGCTTGCTAACCGTTACACCACCAGAGGTGCCCTTGTATTTTCTGCTTAAGGGTGGTCAAATTTTCTTCATTCTTTGGTTTCTCGATAAGAAAAGAGGTTCTTGATTTCTTTCTGGGTTGAAGATTTTTCTCTTGTCAGGTTAAGACAACGATACCAACACCAGGAATTTCATTTTTACTTTGGTTGTTTATCCGTCAACATTTAATCAAAATTCGATTGATTTTACAGGGAGAGGAAGCGAAAGATTAAGAGACGATTAATTATTTTGATTTGGGAAATTATAACTTTGACTTTCCGGGTCGATACATACATACTTCGCTCTAACATACTATGTCAATCGTCAATCTCCTCACATGGTCAAATATAACATATCCTCGAATACCCCCCTGACCTGCAATCGGAAAGGTAGGAGCCTCTTATGTTTTTCAACTCTTATCCAAAAATGTAAGAGGGCTTACGTGTTAATGGTACGCGGAGTGACTCGAGTGGTTTCGTTTGCCTGGTCTGGCTCGTTGGCTTAAGTGGTCACTCCTTGGCCTCAGAAGGGTCGTCCCCCCACCAACAAGCTTTCACCTGATTCGGCCGGACCAAGTTCATTGCTTGGACCCTGAGACACTCCACTCTGGGCTAAGAATTTCTGGCACCTCTGGTCATGCGCGCTTCTGCTCGTGTTCGGCTCCCGTTTTAAAAAAAGGTCTTGTACCACACTTCATCTTGGTGGGGGGATGAACAAATACTGCAATCGGAGAGCTATTCACTTATGATGTAGAAGCAACCTTTGCTTAAATTTTCAAACCGTCAACCATGAACTTCAAAGGATGGCCGCTACACTGTCTTGAATTTGTTATTTATGTTGTATCTGAGAGAGGGCTGACCAATGATTTAGTCTATTTAAACTTAGCAGCACCGTTCACCCCAGATAAAATGTAACAAATAATTGTGTATAAATTGCTATAATACAAATACAATACAAATTTATGTTGTATCTGAGAGAAGGCGGAGCCAAGATTTAGTTTATTCAAGCCAAACAGCACCATTCACCCCAAAATATAACATACATAATTTTGCTTAAATTGCAATTAGAAATTCTTAAAACAATACAAACATGGGAAAACAAATGATTAAACCAACTTTTTTTAATAAGTGTAATTTTAAAAAATTACAAATGAATCAATTTCGGCATTAAATAACCCATAAGTAGTTAATATGCTGTTAGACAAATAAACCAAACTATTATCTTGTTTGCCTGATCTTATCTATATTGTCAATGAACTGTTACAATTTCCACAAAGAATGAACAGGCTGACTGTTGTAAGACTTTCCAATTTGGATATCTCGTATCTTAATCTACTGAGGCCACCAATAAAACCATATATGCTTCAAAACAAACAATGTTTGTTTGTGTTTATCGCATATCAACTTTTGTAGGTTATTTAATGCCAAATCCATCTTTGTATAAATAAACACTTCTATTTCAAACGATTCAGTTTAGCATTTCTATTTTAACCTATTCAGTTCAGTCAAACAGTTCTGATTAGTATAAGTATAGTTTTTGTTTACATGTCAAAACAGTCCTATTTTAAGCAATTCAGTTTAGCATAAGTACACAATTTAGTTCTATTTGACCCATAGAGAAGTTCCTATTAGGTGCTACCACTCCGGGCCAGAGTGGACCTGGGATCGATGGCAAGGAAAGGGTACTCTGCATTTCCGGAACCTAACCATCTGATTGTTTAGTATCATATCCAGGAAACTCGTTGCGGGGTTGGGGGTTCTAACCTGTCTGCAGAAAAGTAGTGAGTGTATTTTACAGCCCCAGTCGATTAGGCAAAAAAACAATGTAGCCTCCGATTTATCAAGTCTTAATATAAAAAAAAATAAGAGAAAATTTCGACAACTACATTTGCTAATTAGTACTGTCAGTGAGACTTACAATATGTTGACCGTGCTGGGAACAAGGCAGTTGTCTCTCTATTTTGAGATTGATGGTTGGAGCTTCCGACATGCACGTGACTGTTGGTCATGTGACATTTCCAGAGGCTAGTTCTTACGCTTTTTGGCAGAAGATATCGGTCGAAGAGGAACCCCCTTTTTTTTGTCTCCGCTCTTCGAGAAGCACGTGCGTGCAAATTCTCTTCTGAGAATTTTCCCTACACCAGGACACTGTAAGTGTTTAACTGCAACTAGTCAGCATTTCTTGCTCTTTCGAACAGCTTTTGTAAACTTTTTTTTTTATTGTTTGAGATATTTGTCATGTTTTAGAAATATGTGTAAATACATGTATATAAAATATATGTTATTTTAGTCTAAGCTAATTTTGCGTTTTTTCCTTACCAAAATATTTTGTATTAGGTTATCTTTAAGCTAGAAAATGGTTGTGGTAGTCCAATGAATACCAAACACTATAAATTCTTATAACTGTTTACCCTGCTCAAAATGTGTTCTGAGTATGACACTAAACTGCATCTGATTATCCCACTTTGTGTCAAATCTGGCCAGGTGAGAAGTTGGATAAATATCAAATTACATCGGATTGTGAGATTCCATTCCTGGAGATCTGGTGATATAAGTAAAAAAAAAGACCTGTTAAACATTATTCGTATTTGATAGGACCGTGTGCAAAAAAACAAGATAAAAAGGAAATAAAAACTTAAACAACTACACAAAAAAAAACATAAAAATGAACTTACAAAAAATGCGATTCCTTATCCTCTAGGCATAAAATAACCCCAGACAGGTATACATGCCGTTAAAATCAATCACTTGTTACCACTTTGCATCACACGGATAATGACTGAAATTTTTCTGCATTTAATCTTTTAAACGATTTAAAATTCTTTTCTCTAATTTGTAATTGTTTTCCATCAAATCATTACAGTTAAAATATCGACCTCCATTCCTACATATTACCACTAAGCCCAATGTGTTTCTATGCAAGTCGTATTTTCATGTTCTGTTTATTCAAGAGATAAACAATCGTTCGATTCGTAATTGTTAGAAATAAAAATAAAAGTACGAAAAGATGAATCACTTGAGGGAAATTATACCCGTCTCTTTGTCTTGATTAAGGACTTTGTATTTTATTGTTTCTCGAACACGGTTAAATAAAGAATACTTTTCTTTCAATAAAAGAAAAAGCAGTTAAAAGATTCGAAAGAAAAGTATGTGTTGGACAATAATTGTATCTGGAAGAAAATCAATTGAGTGGAACTTTATTTACGCTTATTCAATTAAGTTCTTCTATGCAGCAGCAGCAGCTTGCTTCAAGTGACTCACTCACTCTTTCTCCTTAAACCGACAAATTACAGCTGAACGGCTCATGCAATGAAAGAAGAAATAATCTGCTTACACGCAAATAATTCGGGGCTTCTTCGATATACGATATATGCGCATAAAGGTGTTCCCTTAAGTCCTTCGGCTCATCAGAGCTCCTGTTCTTTCTGTGACTTATCAACTGTAATGTGTGTTTATCAGAAGCTTGGGGTGGGTAAATCCTATTTTTCACTCTTGTATCTTAAAACTTGCTAAGTAACCTTGGTATGACACTAAACTGCATCCGATGGTGAGGCTACTGTTCTGGAGATTGAGGGAGAGTCAATTACTCCTTCATTGCCATTACTTGCAGGTTCTCTCTGTTAGTATAATCCCTCTGCCACGAGCAGGATGTGACATAAGGTCAATTTTTAAGCAGAATAAAGCTGGCTTAAGTTCAGAATTTTCCTTCTCGTAGACTAGTTGCCTTATTAAGTCTAAAGAAGTAAACCTGCCCAACAAATACTAACACTTTCCTGGTTCATGCCTTCTTGTCGAGAACGAGTAGTTTTAGATCCTTATATGGAAGGGGTCACTAATAACAGGGCAACACTTTCACCATGCATGGACGGCTTCTCGGGTAACAGGGTTGAGAGTGAAACTTATGGCTAAGTTGTGGTTCCAGTTTGATTGCAGATGTTAAGCAGCATTAAGCCTTTTCCGGATTTAAATGGGTGACCATAATGATGCAGTGGGTGCAGTTAGCAGTTTGAAGCCTTTTCGCTAGACTAACGAAAGCTTAGTAAGTAACACATCACGCTTAAAGCATCAGTTCCTGTTAATAATTTACAAAGCTTTTTGCTTAGATGTGGCACAAGGCCATATGAATGGGGCACCCAATAAGACTTTAATTCACTCTTGAAGGTTTGCTAGTCTAGCTTGTTAACCATTACACTCGAGGCGCCCCCACCGGTTCCCATTATATCACCGAAGTTAAGCTCTTTTAAACTAGATATGTAGTTGGATGAATGACCACTTAGGAAGAGCAAGTGCTCTGAGTGATGCGTACCTGAATAAATAAACCTTAATTAATTCCAGTAGATATACCTCTAAGTTATATTCTGACTATGTCTTTCTTACTCCCCGGCCCAACATTGGAAAAGTAGAATATGACATCCATGTCTCTCTGGTTGTTTTTGAAGCTAGTCGGCTGAGTGTGTAGAATACACTGACTGCATCTCTGCAGAGAGGTAGAACACGAGTGTCCTAGATATGACATTAAACGATCTGATGGTGAGGCTACAGTAATGCTGAAGCTTTGGGAAATGCGGATTACCCCTTTATCGCTCCCCGGTCCACTCTAGCCCTGAGCGGTTGTATCTGATAAGGTCCTATCTATGGGTCAAATAGAACTGTTTGACATTTAAACTGAGCACAAAAACGTCTTGGATTAAACACAGAACTTCACCACCGGATACAGTTCTATTATAATTACTCTCAGGTTCACTTTGACCCAGAGTGGTAGTACATGTTAGGGTCCCAACTATGGGTCAAATATGTCAGTTTGAAAATCATTAGTATTGGATAGGAATACTTAAAACCATATAAATGTTGAGTTCTATACATTTATATGGTTTTAAGTATTCCTATCCAATACTAATGATTTTCAAACTGACATATTTGACCCATAGATGGGACCCTAACATGTACTACCACTCTGGGTCAAAGTGAACCTGAGAGTAATTATAATAGAACTGTATAGCAATACCTGAAACCTCTTTGGGCCTTGAGTGTGACATTGAATTTCATGATTGTGAGGTTCCAGTTTTGGAGTTCGGGTAATCTGGAGTATCTTTTCATTACCATTACTTTCAGATCCACTCAAGCCGAAGTAGTAGTACTTGTTAGGGTCCTGTCTATGGGTCAAGTAGTCAAATAGTATTCAATATTTTGTTAGGGATTATTATTATAATTTGTGAGTTGAAACCATGTGTGCAAGTTCTTCGTAATAAATAGGAATCTCTGATTAATTGAAACACTAATGTTAAATTGCATTACTTGAAAACATTTAACTGTGTGCAAACAAATGTGCTCTAACTTGTTTTAAAATGAAGTTATCATCAAACTATTTGCTTAGCAATGATATATATATATATATATAATTTGGCATTAAATAGCCATCAAGGGTTGATATGCCGTAAAACCAAATAAGCTAACGTAGCCTGTTACTTTTCCAATAGACCTCAGAGAATGAGCGAGAGACTGAGAGACAGAGACAGACAGAGAGAGAGAGAGAGAGAGTGTGTGTGTGTGTGTGTGTGTGTGTGTGTGTGTGTGTGTGTGTGTGTGTGTGTTATTCATCAAATGTCTTTTTTGTTAAAGGTGTCTGCTATAACATGACTCATGAACATTTAAGAGTTGAACATCCAAATTTTCTCTGGTTACGAATAAGATCTCACTTCGCATAGATTAAGAGTTAGTGAACCAATGTTAGTAAGCTTGAATCTCCCTGGATGCCTCTTTCAAAAAAAAAAAAAATAAATAAATAGAGAAATAAAATAAGCTCAGTAATTGACTTTTAATCAAATTCGAAATCAGGCTAGGGAGGGGCCTATAGAATACATACATTGCATCTCTGCAGATGGGTAAGGGCCCGAAACGAATGTCCTGGTATGATGTTAAACAATCTCAAAAAATCGGCTTGGGCTATAGAATACACCGACTGCATCTCTGCAGAGGGGTAGAGCCCCCCAACGAGTGTCCTGGATATGACACTAAACAATCTGATCGCGAGGCTCCAGTAATGCTGGAGCTTTCGGAAATGCAGAGTACTCCTTCATTGCCATCGCTCCCTTGCCCACTCGGCCCCAGAGTTGTAGCACCTGATAGGATCCTATCTATGAGTTAAATAGAACTGTTTGATATTCAAACTGAGTGCAAACAATTGACTTATTCTAAAGTGAATTGTTAGAAATAGAACTACTTGATCATCTATTTGTGTGTAAACAAATAACTGTTTTTTAAATTGAATTGTTTATGTTAAATAGCAATACTTGAAACCATTTAACTTTGTTGACTTATACTAAACTGAAACTGTTTTATCATTTACCTGTGTGCAAACAAATGCCTGATATTTCACCAAATTGTTAGTAATACATAACAACACTTGGAACAATTTAATTAAGTGCAAACGAAAGAGTAATGTTGAAATAGAATTATTATTGTTATATAGCAATAATTGAAACCATTTAACTGTGTAGAAACAATAGCAATACAAGTGGGCAATCAAATTAGTTCTGACTCATTTAAAATGAAATTGCCGACAAACTAATCTCTTACATATCATGTATATCTATTAAATTGTGTGCAAACGAATGATTGACAGTTAATGTAATTATTTGTGTTTGAAAGAAATTCTTGAAAACATTCAACTGTGTGCAAAAAGGAGCTGATGCTCGTTTAAAAATGTTATCAGAAAAATGTGTTTAAACATCTTATATATTCAATATATCCGTATGAACAGGATTCGGCATTAAATAACCTACAAGTGTTGATATGCCATAAAACACAGACAAACCAATCGAGAGTAGGTTTTTAGCGAATATATTTCCAAAAGTTTATGAAACACCCTGTAGATGGAGTGATTGTTTGAAAAACGTTGATAGTTTAATCAATATTATTCAGCCATAAAAGGCGTTGTGCGGAATGAGTTGCGAAATTTAATCTCATTTGAATTCAAACTACGACTTATGGCGCTGCCACTCACAACTTAGCTCTACCGACGAAAGGATTCAATTTCAACGCGTTTGTAATTGCATCTTTATATTTAATACTAGTTTACTTGTGCCGTCCAAAAGATGATGCAATATTTAGCTAATCATGTAACTGCGTTGAATCGCAAACTTTCATTTCATGATTATCTATAACTCACAGTCTCTGTACCTCACACACACACACACACACACACATATATATATATATATATATATATATATATATATATATATATATATTGGCTTGTGAAATATACAATGTGTGAATATATACAATGTGCGTATATTTATGTGTGTCTTTGCGTATATATCATCATCATCATGTCGCGCCGCCTGCGCGGATATCCCTGACCGTCTCTCGCCATTTCTCCCTATCATTCATCGCCTCCGGCAGGTCTTCAGGATTACAACCCGTGTCCTCACATAGCTGCTGTATGTAAGTTCGTGCTGGTCGTCCCACTCTTGCACATCCATGAGTGGGGGTCCACAGGAGTACATCGCTTATGAGCTCGTCCTTGCGTATATATATATATATATAATGTGTGTATACATATGTGTATATATACATTGACTGTGTGTATGTATATGTATATAATGTGTGTATATATATGTATATATATACTTGCATATATAGAATATGTGAGTGAATATATGTTTTTCCAGAAGGATGATATTGGCATTAAATAGCTATGAAGGTTGATATGCCATTGAACAAAGAAGCCAAAACAAACCAACCGAAAGGATACGTTGCTCTGCATTTTGTGAATTTTATGTATGTATATATATATATATATATATATATATATATATTTATATATATAAACTCCGCTTAAAAACTGACCTTGTGTCATATCCTGCCCGAGCGGAGGGATTGGGTAAATATATATATATATATATATATATATATATATATATATATATATATATATATAATGGTTAAAATGTTCATCATTGCCCCGAGAGCTCGGGGTTCAATCCCAAGTAGAGTCATACCAAAGACTAAAATAATGGTACTTGTTGCCTTCTTGCTTAACACTCAGCATTATAAGTTACAGATGAAGGGTAAGTGGAACTACCCAGAGAAAGGAGCCGTGCCCTCCCCAATACCTCTGTGTAGTAGCTATTGAAAAAGGAGCCTTTGCATTGCCCTCGACCATAGTCGGCTAATCTATATATATATATATATGTGTGTGTGTGTGTGTGTGTGTGTGTGTGTGTGTGTGTGTGTGTGTGTGTGCTTTGTACCCAAAACTATTTATGCATTCTACCCAAATCATATCAGAGTTTATCAGTAAAAAGTATCTGTCAAAATGAAAAAGAAATCGAACGTGAAACTAAATTTGATGGAGCTTCCCCCATGGCCCTTTTCCCAGTAGAAGGTTCATCAGGTAATGATTGCGAAAACAAATATCAGCAATTTGTTTTCAATGAATATTTTTATTAAATATAATTATTTTCCTCCTTACGAGATTTTGACACCTGTTTAAGCTTGAGGCTTTCACTAAGGCCTGAATGATAGTAAGTTTCCTTATATTTAGATGAAGAAAAATGATTCGGATTCCCTCTTTAGCTTTCTCCTATGAAATCATGTCCAGGTTATCTCGCTTATTATCTCCTTAGATTGGCTTTTGAAATATCATATAATTGTTTTTCTTTCCGTTTTTGTAATATTATTTTATTCCTGGCGCACTTTTTATACTAGCATTAGCTGGTGGCCTTTAACTGAATTCTAAATGACAGCAAGTCTCCACGGGTTTCCGGGACCCTTCTGTGTATTCTACCAAGTCTTAACAAGGCTGTGGTGTGGATGTTCTTAATTTTTTCTCTGATTTTCAATTCTTCTGTTTTTTCCATGCCTTTTGGGATCATTCCAAGCACATCAACAACAATTGGTATCACTGTCACCCTCATGTTTCAAAGTTGTTTTTTTTTAGTTCTCTTGCAAGGTCCATCTTTACCATCCTGGGGTGGCTAGACTTGTACTCTTTTTCTGTTAACCGTTTTATCTGTCTCCACATAATCTACATTTGATACCCTGTTGCATGCTATCGATTTTTGCTTAAATATAATTTGTCCTTGTGGCGTTGTTTTGCGCTTCTCTTAAAAAAAATTCAGCTTCTCATTATTATTATTATCATTATTATTATTATTATTATTATTATTATTATTATTATTATTATTATTATTATTATTATTTTACTCCTTTAAGAGTTTTTCATACCAGCGCTAGCTTAAGGTTTTTCACTAGATTTTGAGTAACAGTAAATCTCCTCGACTCTTCTCAGTGTTCAGACCGATCTTAAATTATTTTGTTCTTTAATTTAGAGCATTCCAACTCGGAATTTTAACTGAAATTTCAATGCGATGCATTTTTGTTGAGTTACGGCAACATTCATTTAAAAAAAAACTATTTCATTATGTAGATGGTTGTGGTCGGTTAACATTTAATTACTCAATGAAAAATGGGTTTAATTTCAAAGTTTGAAAGAAAGTATATTCGTCTAGCTGATTGTGTGCGCTGGTATACATCGATATTTTAAAAGTATTGATATTTACCAACTTCTCAAAAGTTCAAGTTCAAATCGCATAGAATACTCATCAAGGAACTCAAATGTCAGCCCCATGCTGTTATTAAATTTTAGATTAAATTAATCTTGAAATTGTTTTATTCTCTGAGTAAGAGCATTTTAACACAGCTACTCTAACAGAAATAACGTTGCGAAGCGTTATTTTTGCTATAATACGGCAATATGTATAAAGAAAAAGGCTCTGGAGGTGCCCGTGATGTAATGATCATCGTCGTAGGAAATGGTCAGGATGACACGAGTTCAAATCCTGGACGAGACTGATTACATTTCACATAGCACTAATACCCTTGGGAAAGGTATGAATCCAATTATTCTTCCTTCAGCTATGGGTAAATAGTAAGGTAGACCGAGTTCCCCAGCCTTGGTGAGGCAACTAGTCTAGGGGAAGGAAAACTCTGAATTCAAACCTGTTAAACTCCGCTTAAAAATTGACCTTGTGTCATATCCTGTCCGAGTGGAGGGGTTGGTAAATATGATAAAGAAACAGGCTCTTTAAAATATAGATTATTGCTGCTGTTTATAGTAAGGCTGTTCTTTATACTTCGTTAATATGGCAAAGATAAAAGGCCACGACTATCGCGCATGCGCTGCCGGGTGCCAGAAAAAGAAAATCTTGCAATTAGAAGATTTGAGTGCTGTCGATAGAAAAGCGATAGCGAAGACTGATAGAATATGCAAATTTTCACTCGTCCAGGCTAATCACAGAATTCAGTCTAACGTAAAAGACTGTCGTTTTTTGTTGGGTTTTTTTTTTGTGAAGTTTGAATGAGCTCAGGAAGGAGACTAGATTATTTTCTGCTACGTTTGAGTCACGCTAATTTTGACGACGCAATTTTTTTCTCCAATTTTGACAAGATAGTCGTCTGTATTGGAGGGTCTAGTTTTGAGTGAGGATTTGGACCTCCTACAACGATAATATTTTTACACAGTTGGCCAGCCAGTCAAGGAGAAGAAAAACTTTGAATTCTAAGTAACTGTTCTCTGTTTAAAAATCAACCTTGTGTCTCCTCCAGCCAATAGCAATCGTTGCATATATATATATATATATATATATATATATATATATATATATATATATGATGTATGTTTGCATAGAAGCGCGTACAGAGTGTGATGGTTTCTGACTCTAATTCAAATTCTAAATGAGGTTGTTTGTATTTCTTTTCCCGCTAATATCCTCGTGGAAAGGATAAAAGTCTATGTTCTCTCCAACCCCGCTGCTATGTGTAAATAGTAGGTCAGACTGCGTTCTCTAGCTTTCGTTGGGCAACCACTCTAGGAGAATGAAAACTTTGAAGTCAAAGTACCTGTACTCCGCTTAAAAATAGAACTTGCGTCATGTCCTGCTTCTGGCGGAAAAGGTGAGTAAATACATTCGAAGTTTAGCTTAGTAGGACACAAGGCCTGAAGTGTGAAGCACTTGCCGACAAACTCACTTGTAATGGTCTATAAGTTTAGTTTGCTACCGACTGCACTTCAGCAGTGAGATAAAACCTCTCTAACGGGTGTCTTGTGTATGACACTAAATTTCATCTGATGGTGAGGCTCCAGTCTTGATGTTTTGGGGAATGGGGAGTACTCTTTCACTGCCATTACTCCCAGATCCGCTCCAGTCCGGATTGATAGTAATTGTTAAGGTTCCAGCCATGGATCAAATAGAGTTGTTCAATCATTTACTAAGGATTATTATTATGATTATTAGTTATCATACAGCTGTGTACAAATTATTTATATCACATAGGAATAGTTTTGGTTTCTTTGTTTAATGGCATATCAATTTTTTTAGGTTATTTAATGCCAAAGCCATTCTCTTAGAAGAACAGTAGTGGTACTATTTAACCCATAGCTGGGAGGATAAGGGGTTTCATATCTTTCTTAAGGGTATTTGCCCGAAAGTGAACGTAATAGCGCGACTAGAGTTCGAACTCGCTTACTACGGTTTCGCAGTCCATCACTTTAACCATTACTTATCAATACTTGACAAATAGAATAACTAATGTTAAATAGCAATACTTGAAACCATTTAATTGTGTGCAAAAACACTAATAATATTATTTAGAATTATAAGTCTTTGATAGTTATACTTGAAATCATTTGACTATGTGTAAACAAATAAGTTCTTACAGCTCGAAGTTACCTGCAATCTATTTGCTTATAAATCATATATATATATATATATATATATATGTGTGTGTGTGTGTGTGTGTGTGTGTGTGTGTGTAAACAGGATTTGACATTAGATATCCCTCGAGGGTTGATGCCATAAAATACTAACAAGTCAACGAGACTGCTTCCCATTATACCACCTAATGTGACTGCTGTTGCTATTCGTGGAGATACTGTACGTTAAAAACCAGGCAATAGATAAATATTGAACTGATTTAATTTCCAGATTTAAAAGAAATTATGTTTGTCCCGGTGGTAGGGTGTACACGAGTGTTGGTGATTATTTTAAAAAGTTTTGATATCAGCCAATTTCTCAAATATACAAGTTCAAATCACTTAAGTTTTCTAGCTAATATCCAAGCCAGTGAGCCAGGTGTTAGGGTAATTATATTTGCTCTGCTGAGCACTTGTGTTAAGTTCTTTATGAGCATTGTAAATCAGAATAATGGCTTGTAAATCAAATGTCATTTTAGAGTTGCTTGATATGCATCAGTTCATGAAATTATCTGGTAATGATGAAGGGTCGGTGTAAAGTTTGTCTTTGCTTAATGAAAGCAGTAACGGAAACATTTTAAAACACTCTTTTTAGAAATATATCCCATACATAAACATGAAAACATTTGTTAGCTTATTGATTCGACTGTATTTTTTAAATTTTAAACTCGTGTTTTATTAGAAAGATTTTTATCAGTGCTTGACTAACCTGTAAGTAAAAGATTTTTGTTTAATTTTTAAATTGTATATTTTTTGTTCTTACTTTTCTCGACTTTTGTAACTTAAACAATCTCAAATCAAGAAAGCTATGATCGTAAAGTGATAATTAATCTAAAACATGTATTCCATACAAGTTGAATTTTTTTCTTTGTTCCACTTACACTTATATATAAGGACCATTCAATAAATTCGGAGTTTTTTTTTTAGATATTTTTTCTCGGGTTATTATCCAACAATGTCAACTCTGTATTGTTTGGAATTTCTTTACGGAAGAAAAAAAATTTCAATCTCCCAAAAATATTTGTTTTGAGGCTATTCAAAATGTTGGCAAATTAAATAGTGCTCCAGGCTTTAACTGAGGCCTATTATCACAAATGTTTGGTTGCTGTGAAGTAAAAACCATGATAAATTTAAGGAAGAATGAGTGACGTTTTCAGATAAGTGTGTTTTAGTAAAAAAAAAGTTTACAGAGTTTTAAACATGGGTTTGCCACAACGATCCGAAAATATACTCTATGAAGAGACAAATTGGCTGGAGCGGCAGAATACATCCACTGCATCTCTGCAGAGGAGTAAGACTCCCCCAATGAGAGTCTTAAACAATTTGATCGTGAGGCTCCAGTAATGCTGGAGCTTTGAAAAACGCAGAGTACCCCTTCATTACCATTGCTCCCAGGTCCACTCTGACCCGGAGTGGTCGTACCTGACAAGGACCTATCTATAGGTCAAATAGAACTGTTTGACATTTAAACTGTGTACTTATGCTGCTGAGTTGTTGGGGATAAAACTGTTTCTGCATTTAACTGTGTAAACAGAAAACTCTACTTATGTTAAACTGAATTGTTTGAAATCGAAAACTTTGATCATTTAACTGGGTAAACAAATAACTTATATTTGATTGAATTGTTAGTGATACATAGAAATACTTGGAACTATTTAACTTTGCTGACGTGCTAAACTGAATTGTTTGAAATAGAATTTTTTTACATTTATCTATGTGTAGACAAAAAACTGTATTTAAACAAATGGCAGTGTGTAAACAATAAACTGTGTACTTATGCTAGATTGAATTGTTTCAAGTAGAACTGTTTGATTATTCAATTGTGTATTCGTTGAAATAAGTGAAAGCATTTAACTGTGTAAAAAAATGAGCTCGAACTTGTTAAAAACATTAATCATATTCAATATATATGTATAAAAAGATTGGCATTAGATAACCTACAATGGTTTATATGCCATGAAACCAAACCTACCTACCTACAGTCTATAGAATAGAGAAACAATGACTCTCCGGCAAAGAAAAGGTCCCTGGCGCAGTGGTCATAACCAAAGGTCATGCTAACAGTCATCTGGGACATAAAAGGATCCATCAATATTGATTTCATTGAAAATGGTGCAACAGCGAACAACGTTTCCTTTTGCCAACTGCAACGGTAAAACTTACCTTATTTATCAAATGACCAATAAGGACCCTGTCAAAAATAACTAGAATCAGTGTGTAGTGTATATATATATATATATATATAAGGTTGGGTTGAAAAGTTCATCAGCTGTTGATAACTTTTTAACCAATTGGATCCATATTTACCGAGCCCTCCGCCCGGGCAGGATATGACACAAGGTCATTTTTTTAAGCTGAGTTTAACAGGTTATAATTCAGAGTTTTCCCTCTCCTAGACTAGTTGCCTCGCCAAGGCTGAAGAACCTACTCTGCCCTACTATTTTACCCATAGCTGGAGGGAGAATAATTGGATTTATACCTTTCCCAAGGGTATTAGTGCTATGTGAAATGCAATCAGTCTCGTCCATGATTTGAACTCGTGTCGTCGAGTCCATTTCCTCCGACGATAAATGTTACACCACGGGCAATTGGATTCAAGCACTACAACACCGATGGAAAAAGTGTGTAGACAACATGGGGAACTATGTTGAAAAATAAACCTCATTTCCAAGAGAGTATCTTGGTTAGCCTATGAACTTTTTCAACCGACCCTCATACTTGCACTCCATGACATTTCTTCCTCAGATCAGACCTCTTCTCCCCAGCCTTCGGACAAGAATTAATGCAGAGTTAGTATTTTACTAATGATGCTTTTTCTTCGGACAAGATACGGCTAAACCTTGGTCTTGGAGATATCAGCTCTATGTCCACCAAAGGCATGATCAGAAGACACAAGGTCAATTTTTAAGCGTGGAACAGTTGGTTTGAATTCAGTTTTTTTACAGTTTAATGACATCCCCAGACAACCCCTTTTGTGGGAGGTCTTACCCTCAGTAGAGCAGGCAGTCAGTGAGTTCTGATTCTAGTCTGAAGAGCTACACTTTGATCCGAGGTAGAGTGCATAGATATTACGTTCTCATTCGATGTCGAAGTGCCGTGCGAAAAACATAAATAACTTTGACATTTTTTTGTCATAGGAACTGCAGTTGTAATAAATACGTTCCGTTGCAGCCAATAAAGAACCAACTCAAGATTAATTGCCTTCTTAGACCAAAGAGCTAACCACGATTCCTAGATTTTATCAACCGTCCACAAACTGACGTTTTGTAACGTTCTGCACAATAAATTTTACCATCGTGATTTCCTGTTCTCTCAAATGAATTCACTGAACAGTTATTTTGATGATGCATCAACGTGATCTTTCTCATTACAAGTATTACAGGTTGTTGAAATTGCCTTCCGCTTCGATGACCGGTGGGGTTTTTTTTATTAAAAAAATACTTAATCGTTATACGTTTTAATTTGTGCTACGTAAGTCAGCACACGTGTCACCGTTTTCATTGGGAGGAAAATTACTATAAAACATAGAGACGATAATTTCAGAACTCGTAATTTGATGAGCTATTTTATTCGTATCAACAACAATAAGCTGGTGAATTTTAGTTTAAGAACTTTTGCCTTATTCTTGCTTTTGTGGTTGTTTTTCTTTCCGTTCAAACAATTTTTAAATTACTTCTTATATGTTGTGTGCCAAATCTAATCTATGATTTGTTCATTTTCGGGTGCTTTGTATCGTGTAATTGTTTACCGTAAATTGCGGTGCATAAGTCGACTTTTAAGCCTGCAAAAATCTCTACAAAACAAGGGGTCAACTAATACGGCAGGGCTATAATCCAAATCTTTATCACAAAGTGGTCAACCAGTGGTAAAGGTTTGGATTTAGAGAGATTTTTTAACACTTAAAAAGTCGCCTTAAGCGCAGCAATTTTCTACATATCTGTACTTGAAACTATCCAATCCCTCCGCTTGGACAGGATATGACACAAGGTCAGTTTTTAAGGGGATTTTAACAGGTTTGCATTCAGAGTTTTCCTTCTCCTAGACTAGTTGCCATACCAAGGCTGAAGAACTCAGTCTGCCCTACTATTTACCCAGAGCTGGAGGGAGAATAATAGGATTCATACCTTTCCCAAGGGTATTAGTGCTAAGTGAAATGCTATCAGTCTCGTCCAGGCTTAGAACTCGTGTCGCCACCGACGATAACCATTTCACCACGGGCACCTCCCAAGAAACTATTGTTACTGAGTTCGATTCTCAACGGGTTCTTTATATGTCTGCTCTTATACTACAACTGAGCCAAACTTAGTAAGTAACTATATTAGCAAACCATTAATCAAAATGGGAAGAACTAAAGCTAAGATAGTATTATGCTAATCTAAAGGGAGGGGAATTTTCACATTGCTATTTAATACTTGGAAAGAATTAGTTTCACCGTTCTGTATTGATAACCAAACGATTTTATGTAGAGTTAAATGATATGACACGCTGAATCTGGCGGTGAGGCTTCAGGTCTGGGGAGTGTGGTGTACTCCTTCATTGATATTACTCCCAGGTCCACTCAGACTCGGTGTGGTAGTATCTGTTAGGGTCTCATCTATTGGTTGAAAAATGTTTCAAAATTATTAGTATTGGATAGGAACGCTTGAAACCATATACGTGGAGCCTTCAATAAGTTTCCAGACTTTTTTTGTACAGACATTTAAAATTGTCGTAGTATTCAGTATGTTATTGCTATACATCTTATGAGATGACTGACCAATTTTTATGATTTTAAGTTCAAAGGAACAGCTACAGCAGGAATTGGAATACACCCTACTAAAGCCTGATTGTCACAGCTGAGGAATTTCAAAAATGCAATCTGGACGTGAGGACACTTTAGAAGAACGATATGCAAAAAAATTCTGTTTTAAACTTGGAAAAAATGCCACAGAAACGTATGGAATGCTTAAGACTGCTTTTCGACCATCTTGCATGAATCGAGCATCAGTTTTTGAGTGGCATAAGAGATTCAAGGAAGGCAAGGAGTCTGTGAGGGATGATGAGAGGTGTGGGAGGAGTAAGGAAGTCAATAGACCAGAGTTGATTGGCCAAAGGGTTAGGGTTAATATGTTGAAGTTTTAAGGGAGTTCAGCAAGAGATTCCGTCGAAAAAGGCCAGCACTCTTCAAATCGAGTCAGTGGCATTTCCACCAGGACAATGCACCAGTCCACACCTCCATCCTTGTCACAGACTATTTGACCAAGATGGGAATCAACACAGTTCCACACCGTCCCTATAGTCCAGACCTTGCTCCCTGTGACTTTTGGTTATTCCCTAAGCTCAGAGATTGTCGTTATGAGACAAATGAGGAGATGAAAGAGACTGTGACGAAGGTGATTGACACGCTCACACAAGAGGACTTCCATGGGGCCTTCCAGAGGTTGTTGGAACAGTACAACAAGTGAATTGCCGCCGAAGGAGATTACTTCGAAGGGGACTAGAGTTTCCTATGTGTACTATCAATAAAAGTGGCCATACGAAAAAAGTCTGGAAACTTATTTAATGATCCTCGTAAATGTGTGCAAAGAAATGATTACAATTAATATTGAATTGGAATAGTTTCTTGAAAACATAAAATTACTAAAAACTATAACACTTACCGCTACTTATTCGTATTCAAAATAATTATTTAAAGCTCTAGTTCTTTACAAAGGATTAGCAATTACTATATTAAATCATATTATTGTTTGAAACACTTAAGACCATATAACAAAGTTCAAATTATTGGTATTAGATAGGAATACTTGAAACCATATTCTTGATTCTAAATTTTTGGGATTATATAGGAATACTTGAAACCATATTCTTGATTCTGAATTTCTGGTATTAGATAGCAATAACTGAAACTATATTACTGTTTACAATGGATGGTATTTCCTAGCAATACTTGAAACCATATTACTGATCCCAAATTATTGGTATTAGATAGGAATACTTGAAACGATGTTACTGATGGCAAATCCTTGTTATTAGATAACAATACTTGATAACAATATCACTGATTGCAATTTATTGGTTATTAGATGGGAATACTTGAAACCATATAACTGGGCACAAAAAATAAAAAATAAAACTACTATTACATAAGAATTTATACGTATTCCAAACGATGAGAAGGTGAATTAATGTCTAAGAAAGTTTGTATTATCTTTTCCCTTAGTTCCTCCCCCCACCTCTCTCTCTCTCTCTCTCTCTCTCTCTCTAGTCTAATAAACCAATTACTACCGACCAACTGCCCTATATTTATGTTGTGAGGCAAATCTAAACAACGCTATGTTCGTTTTGTTTATTTTGTTGTTTTTGTTGTCCTTTGAGTGTTTTGTTTGGTTTGATTTTTTTATACTGCTTTGCGTGGTATAATATTAACTCTGTAGTTGCAGATGGCTTAATGGTTATCGCTGCAGAAAATAGCTTCACGACTCTTTAAAGCTTTTTTTTTTTTTTCTAAGCAATGTTCCTTCTTATTTGCTAATGACCTGCAGAAGACCGAAAAGCCTGTGGATAAAGTGAAGAAGTAGAGAGTTCTAAGAATATCTAAACTTTTGAGTCGACATTGTTTCTTTTTCTTTCCCCCCATTTCGCTGTCGTACTGCATCTGACTGAGAGAGGGGGGCAGTAGGTGAAATGAACACAGACAGCCTCGATTGAAATTTGAACTTGGTGCAACGAATCCATTTTTCCGCGCTGATAACCCTTATTCACTTAAAATATACACACACAACCATGAAGACACTCGTATAAACATATATATATATATAAAAATGAATAGGTTTACGAAGAGATTTGTATTTTTTCAAGATGTATTTATTTATTTCGTTCTTACATGCGTTTATGTTTCCAGCTTGTTCCTTTCGTCAGAGAACATATATGAAAACTTCAAACACGAATGAGTTCAAATCTCATTGAGTACCCCTTTCACAAAGCCTTATGCCATATAAGTTCACGGACGAAAGCAACAATGTGTAAACATACACGTATGTAAGAACGAAATAATTAAATAAATCCTAAAAAAATACAAATGTCTTCGTAGACCGATTCATTTTACAAAATTTCTTTCTCTCTTTGAACTTAAACGAATTTTTCACACACGCACGCATATATATATATATATATATATATATATATATATATATATATATATATATATATATATATATAGTATTTTTGTTAAACGGGTGGTATAATTTTTGTTTGTTTGATTTTCTTTTTTTCCCCCAGAGATTAAATTCTGTAGAGTTTAGTAAAAGTATAATTTTATAATATCCGTTTTGATTCAATAGAACTAATTAAAACCTGGTTTCTTTGATTTGGAAGGAAAATAAACTTATAAACATAAAAAAAATTTGGGGTGTACTAAATTATGGGCTTAAGATGGAATAATCTTCATGAATAAATATGCCTCTAACTTTTTTTTTTCGTATAAAAAGTTAATTTTCTTCAAGACTACATTTATCAGTATTTCATAATGTCTTGAGAAAATGGATGCTATACGCTGTTTTGAACAAATCAAGGAAGCATCACACCTCAAAATAGCAGCTGTATGGCCACTTGCCTCCCATCTCACAAACAATCCAAGTAAGACAGACAAGACATGCAGGACGACTTGATGATGATTATGTCACGTGAAATGTTATACAATCACAGCGAGTATAATTACTGATTCTCTATCAACATAACCTTGGTGCCCGTGGTGTAATTGTTATCGTCGGAGGAAATGAACTCGGCGACACGAGTTCAAATCCTGGACAAAACTCATTGCATTTCACATAGCACTAATACCCTTGGGAAAGGTATGAATCCAATTAATCTCCCTCCAGCTATGGGTAAATAGTAGGACAGACTAGGTTCTTCAGTCTTGGTTAGGCAACTAGTCTAGGAGAAGGAAAACTCTGAATTGAAACCTGTTAAACTCCGCTTAAAAATTGACCTTGTGTCATATCCTGCCCGAGCGGAGGGGTTGGGTAAATAGGATCAACATAACCTTCAGCAATGAGACTCTGTAATCAAAAATACGAAAATGTTATTCAGTTATTCATCACAATTAAGTACACCTCTTATATTCATGCATATTGGGGGGTGGGGAGTTGCGGTGGAGTTTGTGGGATGCTAAAAGGTATTGCAATTTTATTTTTAATTTTTATTTATTGCGGACTTTTTGTCCTCATCTTGGTAGGTTTTTTTTGTATTGTTTCTTCTTTCACTACATTTCGGCCAAATTTCACCTCTGGCCTTCTTCAGTTGATTTTACCACGACCTCGGATAGGAAAGATGAGTCTTGTAACCGTATTCCCAGTAATTACTGCCTTCCATAGTTGTTGTCTATCGCACCACGTTTTTGACCAAGTAAACCTCTGGCCGGCTTGGGTCGGATTTGAAACCGCTATCCTCTGACAATGCTCACCTGGAACCGTAGAGACTCTATCCGCTGCGAAACGGGCCCCGAAGGGCGATCAAGGATGGATTTTTTGGTCTTATAAATCCTTCCTATCCGAGGTCGCAGTAAAATCACCTGAAGAAGGCCAGAGGTGAAATTTGGCCGAAACGTAGTGAAAGAAAAAAAAAAAAAAAAAAAAAAAAAAAAAAACCTACCAAGCTGAGGACAAAAAATCCGCAATAAATAAAAATTAATTCTCAGATTAAGAAGCCTCATCTCAAAATGATTCCAATTAAAGACAATTTTACTTTTGTTTCCAGAAATACACTTCGATAGAGTTTGGTTAAGAATAATAACTAATAATACTGATTGAATTGAAATAATAAAAACCTGATATGTTTGATTTAGAAGAAAACTTATTTTGTATAAAAATGCTAGTGTACATATATTTATGGGCATTAAATAGATCAATATTGCTAAGGTTCGGTTTTTAGTATATAAACATTTATAAATGGCTTTACAAAGTCAAAGTCAAATGTATTATTATCAGAAAGAAACTTTCTGAAAAAAAAATAATAATGATTCCTTAATAAATAGTGACCACGATTGCAATCAATATTTTACCCCAGGGCCATTTCCGGCTGCTACCGAATTGTGTGAATTGGAATAATTCAGATTGTATATGGACCATAATAAAATTCCATGAGTAATTTCTCTTATTGCATAGATTGGGTCTTTCAGAATTCTGTTTTGGACTGGTCACGATGCGACAGATGAGGTCACCGGCTGACTAGTTTTTGTCCCCTGTCTTATTCTTATATTTTGCTCTTTGAGTTTCCGGATAGCAACTTAGACAGGATGTAATTGAACAAGGAGTTAGTTCTGGTAATGTCCAGTTCCCAGAAACAGGAAACTCTGTTGGAGAAATGCAATGGAGAGACACTTTTTAAGAAACGGTCGTTTTTGCCTCCGGAATTCTATAGGAATATATATATATATATATATATATATATATATATATATATATATATATATATATTCAAATAGATCTTTTATTGGTTTGAATGAAGGAATAATATAAATAGATATTAATAACTAATTCTATATAGGTTCGATTTTATTCTTGAAATGTTCATAATTTCTGTATTCGATTTTAGACAGATTCTTCATTAGAAATTTACTGAAAACATTGTAAAAAGAAGGTATATGCGGTAGCGTAGTGGTTAGAACTTATCGAGCAGTGCAAAATAAAATATTTCTATCACCATTTTTATGTATTTCATGTATTTTGCACCAATTCCCTGGAGTTGTGAATAAAAATTTTAGTTATATGATTATTTGATTTATAGTCCTTCTTAATAGATTTTCGCCACCCGTATACGAAATAGCTTGTTTTGGAAAAACGGATTGCCCAGTCGCCTGGGGCTGTAGAATACACCGACCGCTTCTCTGCAGAGGGGTAAGACCCCCGCCAACGAGTGTCATGGATATGACACTAAGCAATCAGATGGTGAGGTTCCAGCAATGCTGGACATTTGGGGAATGCGGAGTACCCCTTCATTGCCATCGCTCCCAGAGTGGTAGAACCTGATAAGGGTCCTATCTATGAGTTAAATAGAACTAAACGTTGGTTGGCGTTTACTGTTTTTATACATTTAAACGGCGTATTTATGCTAAACTGAATTGTTTAAAATAGAACTGTTTTGACATCAAAACTGCGTACTTACTCTAAACTGAATTCCTCGCAATAGAACTGTTTTGACATGTAACTGTGTGTAAACAAAATCTGTACTTATACTAAACTGAATTCGCTGAATTTGAACTGCTTGACTAAACTGAATAGCTCGAAATAGAAATGTTTTTCACAGTTAAACTGTACTTACATTTAAACTGCGTGCTTATGCTGAACTGAATTATTTGAAATTGAACTGTTTTTAACATTGAAACTGTACTTACACTAAACTAAATTGTTACAATTAAACTGTGTACTCATGCTAAACTGAATTGTTTTAAATAGAACTGATTATTTACATAAAAATGGATTTGGCGTTAAATAACCTACAAAGGTTGTTATACCATAAAACCCAACAAACCAAACCAAACCAAAAACGGAAATCGGCTGATGAGATATAGCAAGCTATGAATTTGCTTATCCAATAAGAATTATTCTGTGCTAATTTTGTAAACATTAGAAAGACAGTGAATTTATGCTTATTGTAAGAAACATTTGCCTTTGAGAATTTATTCTTCTGATTAGTCAAATACGTATTCTCTTTCCACAATAATATGACTGGTCTCTCTATAATATTGAAAGAATTTGGCTTCTGGCTTTTGTAAAGGAGTATGTACAGAGACCAGCTGCTCTAAATTTGGAGAAAAATAAAGTGAAGCAGTACTTTAAGTGTATTTCAAAATGTTTGTCAAGTAATAGTTTTTCTTCGTTTCAGTTGAATTTATTACTCATCATAGTTCTTGAAATATAACATCAGTAAAATTGATTTAATAATAGATATAAAAATTATAATAATTCAGTGAGTAAACTTTGTTGAATTTTTAAAATTTTCTTTGGAATGTTACGCTTGAAAGTTAGTTGTTATAAACAACAAACATTTAAAAAAGAAACTCAATTGACATTTCGCTAGTGATGTATTTAATTGAATCTTTAATTACTGTAATTAATCTTGATTCTTTCTTTGTTTAATGGCATATCAACCTTTGTAGAGTATTTAATGCCAAAGCCATCCTTCAAGAATAACAGTAGTGGTACTATTAACCCATGGCTGGGAGGATAAGGGGGTTCATACCTTTCCCAAGGGTATTTGCCCGAAAGTAAATGTAATAGCGCGACTGGAATACGAACTCGCTTACTACGATTCCACAGTCTATCGCATTAACCATTACACCTCGAGGACACCCCCTATTAATCTTGAATTTCACCAGCTAGATCATAAATTTTATAAGTATATCCCAGCATATTTTTCAGGAAACCTCACTATCTCCACACAAGACGGAACCTCTCTGAAACTAGTAGACAAATTCACCTACCTAGGAAGCAGCGTCTCATCAACCGAAAAAGACATCGACACACGGCTAACGAAGGCATGGACAGCTATCGATAGCCTATCGATATATGGAAATCAGACCTGACCGATAAAATGAAACGCAGTTTCTTCCAGGCAGCGGTCGTATCGATACTGCTGTATGGATGCACCACTAGGACGCTAACAAAACGGCCGGAGAAGAAGCTAGACGGCAATTACACAAGAATGTTGCGAGCAATATTGAACAAGTCCTGGCGGCAACACCCCACAAGGCACCAACTATACGGCCACCTGCCTCCCATCACGGAAACTATCCAAGTTAGACGAACCAGACATGCAGGACACTGCTGGAGAAGCAGAGACGAGCTCATAAGTGATGTACTCCTATGGACCCCAACATATGGCCGGGCAAAAGCAGGACGACCAGCTCGAACATACATACAACAGCTATATGAGGATACGGAAAGTAGCCCTGAAGATCTGCCAGAGGCGAAGAACAATAGGTAGAAGTGACGAGAGATGGTCAGGGATATCCGTGCCTGCGGCTCGACATGATGATGAGGATGATATATATATATATATAGCATAGATAATTGGATTAGTTTTCGGAACATCACAAATTCTGACAATCCGTCGAATTTCAGAAGTTCGTGCCAAAAGTAACATCGAGGCGACACTCTTATTTGTAGATTTCTCCAAGAATTTGACTCCATACACACAGGGAAGATTAAACAAATACTTCTAGACTATGGTCTCCGCCCCCCACCACCACCACCACCAAAAAAAGAAACTACTGCTGCCATAATGATGCTCTATTAAAACTCGCCAGTAAAACTTCGTTTTCCGGATGGAGACACAGACTTCTTTGCTGCTGGTGTTCTGCAAGGGGATACATTAGCCCCATATCTGTTTATATTTTGCATTGACTTAAATTCTTCGAACGTCGATATGTTATATAATTGCGGAAGGATTTCTTTTTTTATATTATCATTTTTCGTTTTATATATCTTATCTTTCGGTTTAGTTAGGCTTAGAACCTTTCAGCTTAGTGCATGGGTTAGTTAGATGCACACATTGAGTGCAGGTGTTCAAGCGTTTGCGGGGAGGATATGACAATCACAGATGTCACAATAAAAACTCCAGATAGACAATGGGACTGGGGGATGTGAATGACGTCATGCCCGGAAGCGATGGGCTGGGATTCTGTGTGATTTTCTGATAAAAGCAGTGAGTTGAGATTTGGACTTAGACGGAGCGAGTTGGGATTCGAGTCTGGGCGATGCCAGTCCAGTTGTTTGCTGCTGGGTGTGCGCGCGTTTGTTGGGTCAGATGAAACAATCAGCATATAAAAATTGTGTCTCTCTCTCCTCGTGTCGAAAACCTAAACTTAAAGAAGGTAATAAAAGTTTCGTACCTGGACCAAGAGAGTCGTCAGTGTTTCGTATTTTTCGGATTCCTATGCGTATGAACATAATATAAACATCATGAACGTTTTTACATATCCGTATATTTCACGTATTAATATATGGGTATGTTACAGATATATCTAATGAAAGAAAATAGCTATATGCTTAAAAAGGTAAGAAGAACACGATACCCCGCACAGACTATTAAGGCCGTAGACTACGCAGATGGCATAGCGCTTCTGGCAAATACACCGACCCAAGCCAAATCCTTGCTAAGTGTGGAGCAGACAGCAGGTAGCATTGGCCTCTTAGTGAATGTCGATGAAACGGAGTAAATGTGTTTTAATAAAAAAAAAAAGAGACATCTTTATACTAAATGGGGGCTCTTCGAAACTAGTGGACAAGTTCACCTACCTCGGAAGCAACGTCTCATCTACGGAAAATGACATCAGTATGCGAGTAGCGAAGGCATGAACAGCTATCGATTGGTTATAGATCCTACAGTGGTCAAACTTATCCGATAAAATAAAACAATTTTTTCTAAGCAGCGGTTGTGACAATTCAACTATATGGATGCTGACTAAGCATATTAAGAAAAAAACTAGACGAGAATCGTACAATAATGTGTCGAGCTATATTAAACAAATTCTTGAAGCAACATCCCACAAAACAGCTGCTGTACGGCTACCGGCCTCCCATCTCTAAAACCATCCAAATAAGACTGGCAAGACCTGCGGTACACTGATGTCGTCTAGAAGACTTGCCGGGAACGATGGGTGATAGAGATGAATGGCAAGACAGAGAATCAGAAAAAATATGTACTAGCAGCACGACATGATGATAAGGATGTATAGCATCCCCAATAAATAAAGTATGTCCGGGGAAATTTTTATTAGAACAGCTTTAATTCTTCTAAACCAAGAATACCAATGCTTTATTATTTTTAGTGGAACATTATACACTCAAAGCGGACATTATCAATTTTTCTTTGTTACAACTTCTATAGCATTGAAATTATGCAAGCAAAAATTTTTAAAATGCAACTCTTCTGTGAAATTACAAAAATTGAATAAATAAGGTGTTCTTTGGACGGCTTGATATTCTTAGTCTAAAAAGAAACAATTACTCAAAAAATGTAAATATGAACATAATTCCCTTAAGTCTAGGCATAAGAAAGCTTAGATTAACATTTAAATATCTCAATCACTCGCTCGCTCTCTCGCTCTCTATATAAATATATAGGGAATGGTAGATTTTGGTGAATCTGACAAGATGATGAATATAAATAGAAAAAAGATAAATCAAAAACTTACAACGGGTTTATTGGTAATATTTCGTTCTTTATTAACAGAAGAACTTCATCAGACTAAACAGTTTTTGCGTTTTTCTACATTTTAGCAATTGAGCAAATAGATAATTTAATGAAATAGATAAACTAATGAAAAATGTAAAAAGCTAAAAAAGGAAGGAAAGGATCAAAAGACAAGAGATAGATAAGGGAAGAACAAGATGGAAATAGATACAGGTTTGAATGGTGGTGATAGGGGTTAATTTGGTTTTTGATTGTGACCCTCTGGATAGATGGTCAAGGCTAGGTGGCACCAAGTGTATCGGGTTTTATCAGAGATTTGACCAAACAGAGGTGGATATTACGTCTGATGATTGTGCACACCACATTAAACTTTTTTTTTGAGACTGGTGAATTTGTAATTGCTACATAGAGAGCTTTTCTTGCTCACTGCTGTTTTAGAATATTAATACTGCTATGGGTTGAAAATTGGAAAACTGGTGAATCGGTAATTGTTACACAGAGAGCTTTTCTTGCTCAGTGTTATTTTAGAATATTAATACTGCTATGGGTTGAAAATTTGAAGACTGGTGAATCTGTAATTGCTACACTAAGAGCTTTTCGTGCACATTTTTGTATTGAATTTTCAACTCATAACAGTATCGATTTTCTATCCGGAACAGCATCATTCCAATGTAACCTGAAATGAGCAAAAAAAGCTCTCTGCGTTGCAATTAAAGATTCAACAGTCTAAAAAAAGAACACTTCAATAGAAAAAGCACGATGTGCAATGATTTAAGCCGGAATTTTAACTGATTGTATTCAAAAAAGAAAATGGTAAGACTTTAGCTAGATGGAGCTATCAGTATTACTTGGCTAAGTTCCCTTACACAACACAGGTGAGAGCTTAAAATGTGGGAGGTATATATATAGTCATCCACAGACAGACTGTTTCGTTCTATCAGAACTCTTCAGTGTGGCTAGACAAGCTAGATTCCCGAACTTGGGATCGAAACCTGGCTGACTGAAACGCCAATCCAAGATTCTACCACTCAGCCACGAGGAAACCAGCGCAAGCGAAAGAAATTTAAACGCTTATGTATCACATTTGTTTTGTTTTGGTTTATATATATCCGCTCAATGGCGACCGAGAGTTCAATTCATTTGAAGAGCATTGCTTTACGCTAGTGGCAACCATTACTTCCCTTGCTAGAGAGCTCAACTCCACAGGGGTAGAGGAGCACACACACACACACACACACACACACACACACACACACACAATATATATATATATATATATATATATATATTATTGTAGTGCTGTGTGGTATGAGAAAAGATTACTACTATATTTCTAACAAAAATGTTGTATATTTAAACAACTGGTAACTAAAACAAATGTTGTTTGTCAAGTTTACACAAGAAAGTAAAAACTATTGAGCGTGCAGAGTATTGCATATTTTGAGAAAATAGTGTTTTGAAATGAAAATTAAAATAAAAGAAAGAAAGAAAGAAAGAAATGCTGCTTTTCTACGGATATTTTATTTCTCCTTTGTAACAATTCTGTGTAAACAGATCTGACATTCCTTAGAGAATTCCTAATTGACGCTTGGAGCGATTTCATCAACTCGACTCAATCTTCCTTTACTCTTTTCGCTTCTCTCTTTCTTTTCTCACTTTTTTTTTTTTTTTTGGTTTAGTTTTTAATTTTTTTTTTTTTTTTTTTCACAATTTGATTTCAAATATTTATTTAACTTTATTGATTTTACTCTCTCGGCTTCGTACAGTTTCATTTAGTTCTTGGGCTGGAGTGTTCTTAAAGTGGTTATAAAAGCACAACAGATGTTGGCCATGCTGCTTTAAAAACAACAACAACAACAACAAAAAAGGTTCTATTCTTTTCTATCTTCAGGGCTGAGAACACTTAAAGCGTTGACAAAAACAAATGACAAAAGTAGAACTAAAATGCTAAAGTTCAGATTATTTGAGTCTTAGCAGCTCATCTAGTTCTAGTGTTAATGATCAAAACAATAAAATGTACAGTTCTTAAAAGAAAAAAAAATCCACGTATCTCAAATAGTCTATGTAAATGACCCGTGTCCTTGAAGAGATTAAGAACGTCACATCACGCTAGTAGTGGTGCTACAGTTTCTTAGCAAGCAGGTTGCAGTTTTTCCTTCTGCTTGACCGGTTACCTTACCAAGGCTCAAAAGCTCAATCTACCCTATTTACCCACAGTTCTGGAGGAGAATAGAGACATTTATCTTTTTCTCACAGTGACTAACGCGAAAGGGAAATGCAAACAGACTTGTCCGGCACTTAAACACTGCTTGCCGATTCTATGTTCGACGACAATAACCATTTTAGGATAAATTAGACCGTTTTGTTTATGATATATTTGGGATTGTGATGTGGTTTCGGAGCAGAGAGTTTTTTATGGGTTACAGTTGCTAGTCCCACACCCTTCTGAATTTTGTTTTTATTTTCCTTTTCCTAGGTCGGTTGCCTTGGCTAAAACGTTTTCGGCCCTGCTATCTACACACAGCTGGAGAAGAAAGAGGTTCATGCCTTTCCCAAGGACATTAGTGCGAAAGTGAAATGGTTAGTTGGTTGTTTTATTTTACGGCGTAGCAACCCTTTTCGGGTTATTTAATGCCGAATTAAGTCATTTTGATAAATGTTTCAAACAATTCAGTTTAGTATAAGTACAGTTTTGTTTACACACGCTTAAATGTCAAAGCAGTTCTATCTCAAGCAATTCAGTTTAACTTACAAAAACAGTTCTATTTCAAGCAATTCCCTTTAGCATAAGTACATAGTTTAGTTCTATTTGACCTATAGATAGGACCCTATGGGGTGCTACCACTCCGGGTCAGAGTGGACCTGGGAGCGATGGCAATAAAGAGGTACTTCGCATTCCCCAAAGCTCCAGCATTACTGAAGCCTCACCATCAGATTGTTAAGTATCATATCTAAGACACTCGTTGGGGAATTTTTACCCCTCTGCAGAAATGCAGTCCGAGAATTCTTCAGCCCCAGCAGACTGGGCCAGAAAGTGAAATACAAGTCGACTTTTTAGTATTTGAACATGGACATCTAATTCCATTTCCCACGGCGAGAAGCGTGACGTCACGCAGTTACGGCTTTGGATACATTACACAATTTTATTCTTACGATATTAGGGATGGTCCTGCAATTTCCAAGCAACATGGTTTTTATCGGTTGCAGTTTCTTGACCCAGGCCCCTTGGTTTTGAATGTAGAATTTTTCCTTCCTCCTAGTGTACCATAGCCCGATATGGATATGCGAAATGGACTTCTTATTTCAGGTACGAAACTCTTTACAACATTTGAGTTTAAAGGTTCTTCGACATAAGGAGAGAGATACGCATTCTTTCTATTCTGGCTTTTTCATATGCCCCCCCCAATCTCGTGCGACACCTGCCCAAGGCCTCCGCGAGCAAGCGAAAGTCAACCGTCTTCTCCTGAGGCAGGTCTCAACCCAACTAACTGACTTTTTCAAAATCCCCAAATCCTCCGTGCGCTTCCGGTGCGTGACGTCATTCGCACTTGCTAGACCCCGTTTCCCATCTGGGCTATTGTGACATCTCTGAGTGACACGTCCGCTTCGCGTGAGCACCTGTGTTAATGTTGCACCTAAGTAACCCATGCACTGAGCCGAAAGGTTCCCAGCCTAACTAAACCCAAAGGCATAAAACGAAATCCCTCGGCCATTGTATTACATTATAAAGCCCTGTCTGACCTACTAGTTGCCCATTACTAAAGAAAGGATGGATTCGTACTTTACGTGAACCTGAAAGGCAAAAAACTTGTCCAGTATTGGAACTTGGTTTGTCGAGCCTATTTCCTTAAAAAAAACAAAAATATATCAATTGCGTCAGGTTTCTAATATCAGAGCAACTTTGAAAATTGTCCAAATGTCTTTGTTGAAGCATTGTTTTCATTCATTTATGAAAAGTTCTTTTGTTCTTCATTAATGGCCCCCAGCACAGCAAAAAAAAAGGCATATTATGTGCTCATGACCATGATTTTCAATTGCTTCTTTGCACTATCACTCTATTTGGCTGATAGTAAAGTCTAAACTTAATAAGTATAGTAGTAAATCCGATTGTAAGCTTAATTCTTCCAGCCAATAATCTAAAATATTTCGCCTAATCACAGATTGCAGATAAGTGACAGCCGGTTGGCTGGTTGTTTTATTTTACGGTGTATTAATCCTTTTCGGGTTATTTAACGCCGAATTAAGTTATTTTGATAAAAGTTTCAAACAATTTAGTTCAGTATAAGTACAGTTTTGTTTACACACAGCCAAATGTCAAAACAGTTCTATTTCAAACAATTCAGTTTAGCGTGTGAACAAAATTAAATGGTTCGAAGTTTTGCTATGTAACACTAACAATTCAATTAAACATCATTCAGAGGGCGTCCTCGTTGTGTAATGGTTAAAACCCTGGACTACCCAATTTACCAACCCCTCCGCTCGGGCAGGATATGACACAAGGTCAATTTTTAAGCGGAGTTTAACAGGTTTGAATTCAGAGTAATACTTCTCCTAGACTAGTTGCCTCACCAAAGCTGAAGAACCTAGTCTTCCCTACTATTTACCCATAGCTTGAGGGAGAATAATTGGATTCATACCTTTCCCAATGGTATTAGTGCTATGTGAAATGCAACCAGCCTTGTCCAGGATTTGAACTCGTGTCACCGTGTCCATTTTTTGGACTTCAGAATCGTAATAAACGAGTTCGAACTCCAGTCGTGCTATTACGTTCACTTTCAAACAGATACCGTTGATAAAGGTATGGACCACCTTATCCTCCCAGGTATGGGTTAAATAGTACCACTTCTGTTCTTATAAAAGGATGGATTTGGCGTTAAATAACCCAAGATTGATATGCCATTAACAACCACCAAACCAAACCAAACATCATTTATTTACACACAGTTAAATGTAAAAACAGTTGATTTCAAACAATCCAGTTTAGTGTAATTACAGTTTAGTTCTATTTCATCCATCGATGAGACCCTATGAGGTGTTACCACTCCGGGCCAGAGTAGACCTGGGAGCGATGGCAATGAAGAAGTACATCACATTGCCCAAAGCTCCAGCATTACTGAAGCCTCACTATCAGATTGTTTTAGTATCATATCCAGGTGGTAGTCTTACCCCTCTGCAGAGATGCAGTCAATGTATTCTGTAGCCCCAGGTGACTGGGCCAAAAGTAGCAATCGGTGAAAATGTCGTCTGAATTCCTCAATCAAGAAAACATTTTACCCGTGGCCATGAATCTCCACTTTTTGAACTTTTTATGAGGATCAAGCAGTACATGTTTAATACAGCTGTTATACAACGAAATAATAAACATCTCAACCGGCTGTTAGTTATGTTGATAATCTAAGTAATCCTTCTGAGATTTATACTCGTGTACATAAAATACTTTCAAGCAAACTTTCGAACGATATGCAATAAAATTCTGTTTTAAACTTGGACAAAAGGCCACAGAAACGTATGGAATGCTTCAGACTGCTTTTGGAACATCTTGCATCGATCATCAGTTTTTGAGAGACATAAGAGATTCAAGGAAGGCAGGGAGTCTGCGAGGCGTGGGAGGAGTAAGGAAGTCAATAGATCAGAGTTGATTAGCCAAAGGGTTAGGGTTAGGGTTACTATGTTGAGGTTTTAAGGGAGTTCAGGTAGAGATTCAGTTGGAAGAGGCCAGCACTCTTCAAATCAGGTCAGTAACATTTCCACCAGGACAATGTACCAGTCCACAACCCCATCCTTGTCACAGACGTTTTAACAAAAATGGGCATCAATTCAATTCCTCAGCCTCCCTATGGTCCAGACCTTGCTCCCTGTGACTTTTGGTTATTCCCTAAGCTCAGAGGCTGTCGTTATGAGACAATTGAGGAGATGAAAGAGGCCGAGACAAAGGTCAATGACACGCTAATATAAGAGGACTTCCATGGGACCTTCCAGAAGTTGTTGGAACGGTAGAAAAAGTGCATTGCAGCCGGAGGAGATTACTTCAAAGGGGACTAGAGTTTCATGTGTGTACTATCAATAAAAGTGGCCATACGAAAAAAGCCTGGAAACTTATCGTATGCACCTCGTATATATGTTTTTGTGTATATGTGTGTGTGTATGCGTGTGAATATATGCATATGAATCGAGATAAATATATAGATAAATATAGAATGCGATATATATATATATATATATACATATATATATATATATAGGCATAATGATTAGAATGTTTGCCAATGGTCCGAGAGACAGGGGTTCAATCGCAGGTCGAATCATACCAAAGACTCAAAAAAATGTGCGTCAAGCCTCCTTGCTAAAACTCGGGATTATAAGTTATGCGTCAAAGGAAAGGAGAAGCACTCTCCCTTACTCTTCGGTGTAGTTGTTGCTGAAAATGAAGCCTTCTGGTCCCCCTTGGGTACGGTCGGTAAACTGATTTATTGCTTAGAGACAGACAGACAGACAGACAAATATATTTATACAGAGAGAGAGAGAACAAGTGAGATAGAGAGGCTGATATAGGAATACACATAAAATATTTAGAGGGAGACATATATACAAATACATAAATATAGGTATATGTATGTATACATTTACATATATATATATATATATATATAAAGACAGACAGACAAACAGTTGTAAATATATATATATATATATATATATAGAGAGAGAGAGAGAGAGAGATGCATATACATATAGATATAGAGAAGAGGATATATATATATATATATATATATTGAGAGAGAGTGAGAGAAAGAGAGATACATATCTATAAAGAGTGAAAGATACAAAAATATATATGTATATATAAATACATATGCATATATATATATATATATATATATAATTGTATATGAGATAGATAGATAGATGGATACATACATACATACATACTTCTATATACTGAGTTAAAGAGTTATAAATTTGTACATTCGTATATATATATATATATATATATATATATACTTATTCAACAATGTCTTTCACGTCGTTGTAAAACATAGAGCCCTACCTGAGATTTTTCTGGTGGCCACGCACTACCACTTTTTATAAAATTCAAAAATCTCATTCAGATTTCTGTCTTAATTTTTGAACATGTAAGGCATATAAAAATGATTGGTGTGTGACAAATCTTATATCTGGGTGAAATGTATATATATATATATATTTATGAAGAAAATATTTATGAAAACTAACAATAATAATGAGTGACAATCATCGCTTAAAAATGAATTGAAAAAAGTAAAACTTTAAATCTTCTAATATATAATTTAATTTATAATTGGGTTGTACGTATTTTTTCGCATCGAATTGAATTATCTAATAATCAGTTGAAAAATAATGATTACATTTTTTTCTCTTCACAAGAGAAGTAAACTAATGTTTGATCCATCATGTTATTGTTGTCAATTCCTAATTTCCTTCAAAAATTGAATCTGATGGAATTAAATTTCTCAGTTAAAAAATAAATGACACTCCGCAAATCTCAGCAAAACTAAATATATTTGTCCGTTTGATTGGGTGTAAAGGATTTGCGATTTCAACCACTGAGACGAACAACTTCTATTTACGGAATAGTATATCATTAAATCCCCGACGTGTATTCATATCTCTTTTTTTCTCTTTTATTTGTATTTTTTTTTTCTACTTGAAAGAATGATTGGCGTTTGATTTGAACTCTTGGAGATTGATTATAATTAATAGAACGAATTTAGCTTCCATGTTTTTGGTTGTTGGTGCGTAAAGGCTAAAAGGATTTCTCGCTTCCTTTGTGGACGTGACACCAATGAAGCGATGTATAGAGCCTTATATTTAACCTTTAGTTGCTAAATAAAATTATATGAAGGACGCTGTGTGCAATTTATGTCCAGTGATAACGCAGGGTATTGTCTGAGCAACGTTCAAAGGAAGTTGATGAGGTAACACAGTACATTGCCTCCAAAGATATAGATCACATCTGGCTATCTTTATGAGTAATTGAAAGGGACTCCATCTTTGTTGAAATTCTGTGTTTCAGTGAAGGTAGCAAATTCTATAAATCAACCTGGCGAAATGCACACTTATATATAAAGGCAACTAAAGAGCTAAGTGCTTTTATTTATAAGTGAATTGTCTCTTGGTCGATTGGTGATACCTGAGTCACGAGAATTCCTGATGAACAGAACAGTAGACAAATCTACAAACCAATGATCAACTTTTAATTAAAATGATTCAGGTCATATGAAACTGGACTCTAAGCCAGACGCACAGTCATGAGGAGAACATTTCATTCCATCAGCGACGAACCTCCTGAGACTAATAAAAGTGAACACAAAATTCCAAAGTTGATTCAATCATGTCCAAAAGGAACAAAAACAAAACAAAAAATCGGCTCTTGACCATACAACCATGACTGAATGTGCTCATGCCTGTCTTTCTTTTGGTATTAAAAAAATTATTTATTTAACTTCTTACAGTACAGATAAAAGTTACGAGAGATGCTCCAAAAGTAATAAGCTTTTATTCATTTCCAATGAAACATCACATAGAGGAATGGAAATGACGTCGTTGTTTAAAGCAAATTTTCAGCAGCAAGATACTATTTTTACACATAATCACCACCGTTGAATTGTTCATCGCCAGCAAAAATAAATATTCAAATCTGCATGCTGCACTCGTAAAACGGTTATGTCTCATACTTTATTTCTTTGTGCCACAAGGTGTTGGTGATATGGAAGTAGGAGTTGAACCTTCCCGCCAATAAGTAATTTAACTTTTTCTTATACCATCTTTAGTAGGGCAAAAACGCGAGTGATTGACGAAAATGTTTAACTTCTACTGCTGAACTACCAACATCCACATGTAACGTTGATGGATAACAATAAAAAATTAGCCGGTATTACATTCGGAGTGAATATGGAGTGCGATATGCAGGTTCTTGTTCATCTCTGGAGATAATGCATAACTAATGATGGTGACAATGTTGAAAAAGTAGCGATTTAAAGCTGAAAACTTGCTCTATCCCACCGTGTTAATGCATTCTCTGTATGTTGTTGATTCCGTGAAATTGAATTGGAGTGACCTTCATATGCTGATTTTGATATACAAGTGTAAACCTTGGGATTAAAGTGGCGAACTTTTCTTTCGTTCTTTTTTTCTGATTGTTCTTCATATTGACTCTTTTAGTGTTCAGCATTGGTCAAGGAGATCGGAGTTTAATCCCAGATCGAGTCATACCAAAGACTCAAAAAATGGTACTTGATGTCTCCTTGCTTAACACTGAGCATTATAAGGTACGGATCAAGGGTAAGCAGAGCAATCTTCAGAGAGGGGTAGCTCCCTCCCCTGCACCTCCGTGTAGTAGCTATTGCAAAGAGAGCCATCGGGTCGTCCTCGACAACGGTCGGCCAACTTACATACGAGATATATTTACCGGGCTCCTTGAAAGGAAGATGCAATATGGAAGGCCAAAGAGGGAGAAGGTTTCGTTTGGATTTACCATATTTCTAAAGTTGATGTCTATTGGTCTAGTGGGTAGAGTGTTCGCCAATGGTCCAGGAGACCTGAGTTCAATTCCAGGTCGCGTCATACCATAGACTTTAAAAATGGTACTTGATACCTGCTTACCACTCAGCAATATAAGGTACGTATCAAGGGTAAAGTGGAGCAATCCAGGGAAAGGAGTAGCGCCCTCCCCCATACCTCGGTGTAGTAGCTATTGAAAAGGGAGTCTTCTGGTCTCCCTCGACTACGGTCGCCAGCTTTATTTACTTTTTATGTTCACCTCTAAATACTGGGGTGTCCTCGTGGTGTAATGGTTAAAGCGATGAGCTGCGGAATCGTAGTACGCGAGTTCGTACTCCAGTCGCGCTATTACGTTCACTTTCGGGCAAATACCCTTGGGAAAGGTATGAACCCCCTTATTCTCCCTCCAGCTATGGGTAAATAGTAGGACAGACTAGGTTCTTCAGCCTTGGGGAGGCAACTAGTCTAGGAGAAGGAAAACTCTGAATTCAAAACCTGTTAAACTCCGCTTAAAAATTGACCTTGTGTCATATCCTGCCCGAGCGGAGGGGTTGGTAAATAGTACCTCTAAATACTGGCGTACTAAGTAAGATGGGAAAGATTTGTGAAAGTTTGCCTCCTATATATTTCTCCCACCCAAACAATAAAAATAAGATTCCGTTAAAATAATTGTAATAGGAGAAAATAATTTTCATATCTTGGTTGTTTGGGTTTGTGGCATATCTACCTTTGGTTGTTAATAAAGCCAAATCTATTTTTATGCAAACAATAAATTCTTTTTCAAATAATTCAGCCTAGCATGAGTGCACAGTTTAATTGACTAAACTGATTTGCTTGAAATAGAAATGTTTTTGACAAACAGTTCTAATTCAACTAATTCAGTTTAGTATAAGTATAGATTTAAATGTAAAAACAGTTCTATTTTAAACAAATCTCTTTAGCGTAAGTACAGTTTCAATCTAAAAAATGTTCCATTTCAAACAATTCAGTTTAGCATGCAAAAACAGATCCATTTCAGACAAGTCAGTTTAGTCTGCGGTTTAAATGTAAGTACACCGTTTAATTGTCAAAAAAGTTCTATTCCAAGTTATTCAGTTTAGTCAAACAGTTCTAATTGAAAGAATTCAGTTTATCATAAGTACGCAGTTTAGTTCTATTTAATCCATAGATAGGGCCCTCTCAGGTGCTAGCACTCCGGGTCAGAGTGGACTTTGGAGCGATGGCAATGAAGGGGTACTCTGCATTCCAGAAAGCTCCAGCATCACTGGAACCTCACCATCAGGTTGTTTAGTATCATATCCAGGACACTCGTTTAGGGAGGGGGGATTATCTCGTTGCATATATTCTACAGCCGCTGCCGACTGGGCAAGACAAATCGGTTAATCATACTAATGAAGATAGAGCAGTTATAGTAGTTTGCTAAGTTCTCTTGAGTCTGGCATAAAATCTGAAAAACGGAACGCCGAGCGAGAATCGAATTCACTTGCAATAATCTATTAAAATGTCATTGCAAGGTGGGCAGATCTTGGGTAGAAGACTTAAATATTATCCAGTTGGGACTTTGATTTAGACACTTGGGACGACGGAGTTGATTTGGGCGCTTAATGAAATAACCAAAAACGATTTTCAGTAGACGTTGCCATTCGATGAAGAAACAATTCCACGTCCATTTCGGTGAAGGGCCGCTTGCTTCCTCTGTTGTGATGAATAGAGGTGTTATTAGATGACATATTGTAGTCTAAACTTTTTATGTACTTCATTTCCTAGTGGGCTGGGCTGTAGAATATACCGATTGCATGTCAACATAGGAGTAAGACTCGCATCAAGTGTTCTGAAGATGGTGAGGCTTCAATCTCGGAGCTTTGGGGGAATGGGGAGTACTACTTCATTACCTTTACTCTGACCAGAGTTGTAGTACGTGTTAAAGTCCCATCGATTGGTCAAATAGTACTTTGACTTAGAACTGTTTACCCATTTAACTGTGTGCCCAAAAAAGACAGATGTCGAATTTAATTGTTAGTGTTGAATAGGAATACTTAAAACCATTCAACTGTATGCAAGCAAAAGACCGATGTTAAATTCAATTGTTATTATTGAATATAAACACTTGAAAGAAACCATTTAACTGGGGGTGTCCAAGTGGTGTAATGGCTAAAGCGCTGAGCTGCGGAATCGATGTCAGCGATTTCGAACTCCAGTCACAGTATTACCTTCACTTTCAGACAAATACCTTTGGGAAAAATATGAACCCCCTTATCCTCCCAGCTTATGGGTTAAATAGTACCACTACTGTTCTTCTCATTAAATAACCCACGAAGATTGACATGCCATTAAACAAAGCAAGCAACCAAACCATTTAACCCTGTGCGACAAAAGACATAAGTTAAATTCAATTGCTAATGTTGAATAGGAACACTTGAAACCATTTAACTATGTGCAAACAAATGATTAATGTTAAATAGAACTATTAATTTTATATATCAATATTTGAAACCATTAACGATAGCAATACTTGTGTGCACGCAAATTAACTCTAACTCATTTGAAAATAGGTTTACTTACAAATTATTCACTTGCAAATCATATATATATATTGACAAAAAGAAAAGGGGTGGTGTCCTCATGGTGTAATGTTTAAAGCGATGGATTGCGGAATCGTAGTAAGCGAGTTCGGATTCCCGTCGTGCTATTACGTTCACTTTCGGGCAAATACCCTTTGGAAAGGTATGAACCCCCTTATCCTCCCATCTATGTTCTTCAAGGAGAATGGCTTTGGCATATAAATAACCTAAAAAGGTTGATATGCCATTAAACAACCAAACCAAACAAAACAAAAAGAAAAAAAATCATTTTCGTGAAATCATTATAAATTTATTTCAGTTCTTAAAATCCTTCCTCAGATGAATAATTCAAAATTATTGGTGTTGCGCACTCAAATTCGATACCCCTACCCCTTGGATTTCTTCCAAAGATCATATAAGAATATATATATATATATATATATATATATATATATATATATAACCATTTAACAGTGAGCAAGCAAATACCTGATATTAAATTAAATTGTCAGCGATACGTAACAATATTTAGAACCATTTAACTTTGTATAAACAAATGAATGATATCTACAAACTATTTGATTAACAATTTCATATTTGATATATATATAAACAGGATCTGGCATAAAATAAACTACAAGGGTTCGTATGCCATAAAAACCCAACCAACCAACAAGCGCTTAAATTCCATCCTCTTTTGTGTTGTGTCTTTTATGAGACACGTTGTGTTTTGCCTCTAATTAATCAAGGAAAGAAATTTGACAAGCCATAACTCTAAGACAGAACAATTAAATATGCAACTACATTCCTAAACAGAAACAATGTGTTAACACTAATGATTACTTTGTGAGTCAGTCGACGTGCAAAATGATCCTGTGACGTTATCTAAAACTCGTTGTCTATAACATTCAATAAGATAGGCTCATAAAACTGTTAATTTACAACAACTCAGGGAAAAACTTTTTGGCTAATAAGACTCAGAGGAAAGAAAATATGGGGAAAGGGATTTTTTTAAAAGAAGAAACCAAGTAATAATGTTCTTTTATTACTGTTCAGTTTAAAACTAGCAAATGAGGACTAGTTTCCAAAAATGAAGACAGTAAGTTCATGTATATATATATATATATATATACACATGTATATACATGCATGGTCGAGGGTGACCCGAAGGATCTTTTCAATAGGTCATCATTATCATGTCACGCTATGGATACCCCTAACCCTCTCTCGCCACCCCTCCCTATCGTCCATTGCTTCCGGCAGGTCTTCAGGACTACGTCCCTTATTGGCACAGAGCTGCTGTGTGTAGGTTCGAGCTGGTCGTCCTGCTTTTGCTCGTCTATGTGAAGGGGTACATCACTTATGAGCTCGTCCCTACTTCTCCAGCAGTGTCCTGTATGTCTAGTTCATCTAATTTTGATAGTTTTTGTGATGGGTGGTAGGTGGCCGTACAGCAGCTGCTTTGTAGAGTGCTGCCTCGAGGACTTGTTCAATATTGCTCGCAGCATTCTTGTGTAGTTGCCGTTAAGCTTTTTCTCCATCCGTTTAGTCAGCGTCAATGCAATGCATCCATATAGCAGTATCGACACGACTGCTGCTTGGAGGAGACAGCACTTCATTTTATCGGTAAGGCCTGACTTCCATATGACCGATAGTCTATCGATAGCTGCCCATGCCTTTGCTAGTCACGTGTCGATGTCTGTCTCGGTTGATGAGACACTGCTTCCTAGTTAGGTGAACTTGTCTACTAGTTTCAGAGAACTACCGTTTCGTGTGGAGATGTCGCTTGTTTGATTAAAGCACATATTCCGTCTTGTGTGCATTGACATGGAGGCCGTTCCAGACTATGTAGCAGGGTTTCGGCTTGGACGGATGCATTTGCTAGAAGCACTATATCATCGGCGTAGTCGGCGTCGGTAATTGTTTTTGCGCGGTACCTTCTGTTTCTTTACTCCTTTCCCTGAATTGCTCCACTTTTTCTTAATCTGTGCCTGATAATACTGAGTATTAAGCAAGGGTGCTTTTAGGGTTACTTGACCGCAACTCAAGTTTTCATCGATAGTTGTTGACATAAATAATGTCAACGGCACACATTCCGCGTATTATGGAACTGACTACGGTTTTGTCGACGAGTCTGTTTGCGTTTCATATCGATCCTGAGAAAGGCATCCATCTCTCTCCTCTCCCTCTAGCTGTGGATAAAATAGCTGAACAAACTGGGTTTTTTAGCCTTGCGATACCAACCAGTCTATGAGAAAGAAAACGTTGAATTCAAGCAAGCTGTACTCTACCAAAAATATCTTATTGCTTGTAGCGGACGGGTTGGGTAGTTGTGTCGGAATGTCTACTGATATTTAGCAAACAAAACACAATATAAATCTATATAAGAGTTTGGATATTTTTATCGCGCCAATCTTCCAAGTACAGAAGGCCTGCCTACGTGGTAAATCAGTATTTGAAATCCTAGCTTCTAACTAGGTTCGATCGCCAATAGCTTGAGCCAATGGCAAATGCTTAACTTCTCCGGTCACGATGATTTGGTTTGATTGTTTGGGTTTTATGGCACATCAACCTTTGTAGGCTATTTAACGCCAAATCTATTTTTATGAAAATAGTTCTATTTCAAACAATTCAGTTTAGGATAAGTACGCAGTTTAAATGTAAGCACAGTTTAATAGTGAAAAACATTTCTATTTCAAGCTATTCAGCTTAGTCAAACAATTCTAATTCAGCTAATTCAGTTTAGTATAAGTACAGATTTTCCTTACACACAGTTAAATATCAAAACAGTTCTATATTAAACAATTCAGTTTAGGGTAAGTACAGTTCCATTTCAAATAATCCAGTTTAGCATAAGCCCGCAGTTTAAATGTAAGTACGGTTTAATTGTCAAAAACATTTCTATTTCAAGCAATTCAGTTTAGTTAAATAGTTCTTATACACATAATTCAGTTTAGCATAAGTATGCAGTTAGTTCTATTTAACCCATAGATAGGGCTCTATCAGGTGCTACCACGCCGGGCCAGAGTGGACCTGGGAGTAATGGTAATGAAAGGGGTGCTCTGCATTCCCCTAAGCTCCAGCATCACTGGAACCTTACCATCAGATTGTTTAGTGTCATATCAAGGAGACATTGGGGGGGTCTTACCCCTCTGCAGAGGTGCAGTCTGCGTATTCTACGTAATCCGGTCACGAGGACATCAGTATTTCTACATAAAAGTGTTTAAAAAAGACCTAAAGAATATCAATTTCCATTTGAAACGAGATCTCAAGTGTTTAAAAAAGACCTAAAGAATATCAATTTCCATTTGAAACGAGATCTCAAGTTTGACCAGTTAGCATGAAGGCCTCATAAACAATGATTCCCTGTTTTGTTTCTGATTTGATCAAGTGATATTTAAAATAACATCTTTTCCCCAGAATCCAAAAGAAAACTGACGGCATAAAGCCGTATTAATACCAAATTTGTCAAGTGATCAGTGAAAAAATTATTGATTAAGTGAATCAATGTTGCAGTAAAAATGTTGAAAATTCGTTTACCACAGAAAAATGATTGACAAATTAAGTTAGTTAAATCGGAACGATTATTTTAGCAACGACTTTGAGGAAATATCTAAACTTTTTAAAAACAAAGTAGTTCAGTTTAAGGCCATTTATATTTGCTATCGGTCAAAGAATACAACAGAGAAAAGCCGAAAATGTGTAACATTAAAGTCTCTGTTTACATATATTGATATATTTAATACTCCTGCTACCAGAAAGAAAAGGCCAGATTTCCCGCCAACAAGGTCTACATCAAAAAATGTCTCTGATATCTGATATAATTTCGGAGCCAAAGCATCATTACCACAAACCCAGCACCTCGCGATACTATTAGACTTTGCCAGGTTTTTCCATCGCATTGTGGGAATGCCAGATGAAAACAGATCCTCATAAAAGCTTTTTAAGCAGAGCCGGACTTTTATTTGCTGAGGCACTAAGCTATATAAAATGTAAACCTCTTCTCCAAAACGGGTTTGGGCTAAAAAAAAAGAAGAATAAAGCAAAGATATTTGTGTGTGGGGTGTATAGTAGGATAGCCTATACACAGAGTCAATGGTGCTTAGCAACTGTCTGTTATCAATGATATTGGACACTCTTTATTTATAAATATACCCGACTACATTATCAACATAAATATCTAAACCTGAGGCACTGCGGATGTGTAACCTGATGATATAACTTATTTACCTTATAGTTAAGTCAAGAACTGCTTTTTAAGCAATTTAAATGATCCTATCATTAATTTTATTGTTTCATCCTGTGCTTTGTAAATACTCGTGTATAGGTCGAATATTGAAGACCTAAATTTATGTCGACCAATACATGAGTGCTCTTACAGTAAGGCTTAGATATATGCAAAAGAAAATCAATCCTTGGCTTCAAAAGTTCCTTAATTTAAAATAGCCATAAATCAAGAACCTACCGATACATTAAATTGACTTATACACGATTAAATACGGTATTCATGATTTAATTTCTGCTATTTATTAATTATTAGGTTTATGAACGTTCACCCATCTTCCCAAATGGGTTTTAATCCAGATAACGGAGTCAAAATGTTCGTATCTGGTGACAAAAATTATCTTGTTCCATGGGCACACCTTTGCAAGTGTCAACTCACCACACTGATTTTAGTTCAACAGAGGAAGTCAAGTTTAATGTGGAGTAACATCCGCATATAGGAAGGTGGTGACAAAAATTATCCAGCCCCATCGAGATTTCTTTTTTGAGGTGCCTCGTGAATCAGGGAGTGACCCCCACCTCTTTTAATGCACCGTGGTAAGTGTAGCTTGCGGGCACAGCTTCCTAGGACTGGATATCAAGTTAATGTACGCTCCCAGGTAAAAGAACCAAAGAGCTTACATATCAACACAAAATTAAGTGTAGCTTTTATATTTAGTCCAAAGCCTCAGATACGAGACACCGAGAGCGGGTTAAATTCACTTCTTAGTAGAAAATCATTTACTCAGCTTTGCTTTGTCAAAGGCCTAACGTACGAGTTCTCTGTTGTAAGAAAATGATCACAACTTAGATTTAGTGCAAAGTCTAAAATACTGAAGGTATTTATTGTATATTAAGTTGGTTTGGTTTGTTAGGTTTTATGGCATATCAACCTTTGTAGTTTATTTAACGCCAAATCCATTTTTGTGTAACTAATAAGTTCTATTTCAAACAATTCAGTTTATCATGAGTACAGAGCTTGTCAAAAACATTTCTATTTCAAACAATTCAATTTATTCAAGCGGTTATATAACAATTCAGTTTAGTATAAGAGCAATGTCAAAAACAGTTCTATTTCAAATAATTCAGTTTAGCATAGGAAGCAATTCTCCTTTGGCATAAATATGCAGGCAGCATAAATCATTCCATTTACTTTTCCTCATTTGTTTGCTCACAGATTATTACAAGAGTTTCCATGTAACAATAAGAATTTAACATCAGTCATTCGTTCGCACACATCTGAATGGATATGTATGATATGTTAGAGATTAACAATTCAAAAAAGTGACTGAGCTTATAAGTTTGCCGACAGATAAGTGGTTTCAAGTATTGTAATTTTTTATTATTTCTTCAAGATTAAGGCTGGCAACTAGGCGGTCTGTGTCGCTATCCATACTCTCTATACTATATGTCCTTTGTAGGGGTTTTGCTGGTGGTTGAGAATTGGATGGTTTTGTTTATTGTATATTAAATACAAATAAACAAAGTTTAAAATGGATATCCTTGGTATGACACTAAATTGTATCTGGTGGTGCGGCTCTGTTTCTTGAGTATGGAGTAGCCTTTCATTACCATTACTCTAAAGTCTATTTTGACGCAGAGTGCTTGAACCAGTTAGGACCTTATCTATGTGTTAAATAGATCTGTTTATGAATCATTCAAATTAGATAAGAATATTCGATACCAGATTAGGTGCCAGTGGTGTAATGGTTATCGTCGTAGGAAATGGACACGGTAACACGAGTTCAAATGCTGGACGAGACTGATTGCATTTCACATAGCACTAATACCCTTGGGAAAAGTATGAATCCAATTATTCTCCCTCCAGCTATGGGTAAATAGTAGGACAGACTAGGTTCTTCAGCCTTGGTGAGGCAACTAGTCTAGGAGAAGAAAAACTCTGAATTCAAACCTGTTAAACTCCGCTCAAAAATTGACCTTGTGTCATATCCTGCCCGAACGGAGGGGTTGGTAAATAGGATTAGTGTGTGCAAATTATTTGTATTAAGATTAGTAATTTGAAACTGTTTACGAAGGATTAATATTTCTAATTACTTAAAACTATCGGTTTGGTTTGGTTTCTTTGTTTAATGGCATATTAACCTTTTTAGGTTATTTAATGCCAAAGCTATTCTCCTAGAAGAACAGTAGTGGTACTATTTAACCCATAGCTGGGAGGATAAGGGGGTTCATACCTTTCCCAAGGGTATCTGCCCGAAAGTGAACGTAATAGCGTGACTGGAGTACGAACTCGCGTACTACGATTCCGCAGTCCATCGCTTTAACCATTACACCACAAGGACACCCTTGAAACTACATAATTGCTTGCAAATAGGAATACTTAGACTCATAATTGTGCGCAAATTATTCATGTTAGATAAGAATACTTGATATCCGTTAACTAGTTTAGGTTGGGGGTTTTGTTTTTTTTTGCTTTGATGGCATATCAAATTTCATGAGTTATCCAATGCCAAAGTGATCCTTGAAGAACAATAGTGGTACAATTTAACTCAAAGCTTGGAAGATAAGGAAGTTCATTACTTTCTCAAGGGTATTAGTCCGAAAGTGAACACGATTGACCAACTGGAGTTCGAACTGGCTTAGTCGTTAGCCACTATGCTACGGAGGCACTCTCCTCATGTAACAGGGTGCAAAAAATGGTTATGGACATATAAGAAAGTGAATTTTTTTTAAATTCAGTGAAAAATGAAAATATAATTATGATTACAACTAAATCTTTTAAAACAAAACCAAATGTGGGCTTCAAATATCCCATGAGAATATGATATGGCGTTAAACAAACCAAACCAAACCAAACCTAAACACGAGGAGAGAGGGATAGTCTTCACTATCTGATCAAGTTCCATTATTATGCTATTCCTTTCACCTTAAGTCACGTTTATTCAAAATTTATTTCAAGCATCAGTCACCAAAATACGCCAGTCTCTCCATAATTTTTTAAATTAACCCCCGCTTATCATATTTACCAACTCTTCCGTTCAGGTAGGATATGACACAAGGTCAATTTTTTTAAGCGGAGTTTAACAGGTTTGAATTCAGAGTATTCCTTCTCCTAGACTAGTTGCCTGTCCAAGGCTGAAGAACCCAGTCTGCCCAACTATTTACCCATAGCTGGAGGGAGCCCAAGGGTTTTAGTGCTATGTGAAATGCAATCAGACTCGTCCAGGATTTGAACTCGTATCGCTGTGTCCAATTCCTGCGACGATAACCATTACACCACGGGCACCTCCATATGTTTATGAGCGGGGCGGGGAATGATTAAAATTTAAAGTGTAATGGCTCAAGTGCTGGAAAGTTACTTCAATATGCTAGTTCGAACTCCGGTCAAACTATTACGTTTACTTTCGGAGAAATACTCTTGGGAATGGTCTGAATCTCTTTATCCTCCTCTCTATGGGTTAAATAGTACCCCTACCGGTTGTCTTAAAAAGTAGCTTTGGCTTTAAATTGCCCACGAAGGTTGATATGCCATTAAACAAAGAAAGAAGCATTAGATTTTTTTCGAGTAAAAAGAAATTGTCATTAATGTGGACTTAAGAAAAATTATTTAAAATTTAAATGTTTAATTCGGGCAAATATGGCAATGAAACGACAGGTTGAAATATTGATGCAAGATGTAAAGGCGCAAAGATATGGTGGGGTACTCATGAAGGATCAAACTTCAACGGGATAGAGAAACAGATTAGGCCACTAACAATTGGGTTGGATTTGTTCAATTACCTACTTTGTACTTTTTTTAAGTCTCCATTCCACTCATACTCGACAATTTCTTCCACAATACCAAGAAACTTTAGTCAGTTAGCCACGTTGGACCCTCCCTCCTGCCTGAGTTTTATCCAATATCAAACCGAACTTGTCTCACCTACCACCACCGTTGAGACGGTGTAGATAACTTCTCCCAACTTAGCTTTACTCCGCACGTCTGATGATTTGTGCTAAAATAACTAAGCTCAGTTTCAGAAGGCGGATCAGCAGCGCTTATCACTCAGTCTAAAAAGGACTAGGGTTGAGTTCATTTTTCGGAACCTGAAGGAAAATGCCGACGTGGCCAAGCAGTTTTTTGGATCAGCCGCGCATGCGTCTCGAGTTGTGCGTGACTCCTCTCTATAAAATAATCTTGTGTCGCATTCTTTCTCAGTGAGAAATCTGCTAAATACCGTCTTACGGCTAATTCCCGCTAGATCACCGAAATTTAACAGCGGCCAATCGGTTCAAAACGTAGGTGCGTGACCACTTAAGCTATCAGCTGGTCCTGTAAGCAAACCGAAGCCTGTGTGCTATATCAAAGCAAAAACTTAGTGAATGATAACTTTGTGGGTGAGGTTGGATACATTCTTCCCCCGCCTTAGTTTTACAGGAAAATAGCTGATGACGCTGGGTTTCCAGAACCAGTCTAAACGGTGCCATTGTAAGTACTTTACCTTTTTCCCCCCTTGTTAGTTGGCGTCCTCGCCGAATACAGTTCTTTTTTAAAGATCCCTGAGCAGCTATCGTATTTTATATGGGTCAATCCTAAATTTCATGATTTTTTTTTTTTTTTCTGCCCCCGTGGCAACTACATCTTCAAGAAGTATTCACGTGTATTCCAGGTTTTGTACACGCTTTCCTGGACTTCCTATCTGGCTGAGTGACAAATGTATTCTCTTGCTCAGGGCCCCCCCCCGCATTAACTCTCCCTATTGTACACCGTCTACACTCGACGGTCCAAAGTCAATTTCAGGGGAGCTCTAGTAAACTTTCGGTCAATTTATTATTTTACTTTAGTTGGACGTAGATACCCCCCCCCCCAAAAAAAACCATCTGTTCATGGGAATGAACACGCCCATTCTCTTATCCACCCAGTTAGAATACGCTGACAGTAATCTCTTAAAAGTGTCGTCGGAATGACACTAAATACAGATCTGGTGGTGGGTCTTCGGTTCTAGGGGTGTAAAGTACCTCTTCTTGGCCATTATTCTTTGGTTTCTTTCCTACTCGTTGTCGTACCTGCCAGAATCCCAGCTAGGGGTTAAATAAATCTGAAAATTTTTCGGTAGGATCACATGCAAAAAAAACTTAAATGCACAAATCTGAATGTACAATACATGCCATTTCATAACCCAAGACAGATCGACATGCCGTTAAAATAAATCCTTAGATTTTATCTTCATGTACTAAAATGTCTGACTCAAAATACCGGTAAAAAATGTTCTGATTTACAGGCATTTTAATCGTGACAATTTAAGCCATGAGTACAGTAGATGATATACGTAGTTTTTACACTTGCAAGTATATATTTATATTCACCATAGGCTAACTTTGCCAGAATTATTGGTACTTGTATAGAACAACGCTTATGACTTCTCCGGTAATGTACAAAAACAGTTATAGGACTATAGTTATTTGCTTAGTTGAGTTGTGGCCAGAAGTATGATACACCCAGTGAGAATCGAACTCTCACCTCGTTACATTATAAGAGTATGTTGGTTATTTGCTCTTTCCTCGATATTTATATTCGAGTCAAAAAATCGGTTGCGGAGGGGGAAAATTAAATGAGTATGGCTGCTGGATGATTTGAGGAAAGACCAGCATTCGAATTTTTTTCAATGAAAAAAAAAGACAACTAATTCTAATCTAGACCGTGGTTTTGAGTTCTAAATCAAGTTTTGAATATTACCATTTGTCACTTTTGGCTTATTAAAATTAAATTGAAAAGTCTTTAACCAGCCATAATTCAGCGGCCATATTTCTTCAGGAGTGGTAGAGCGGATGATTAAAATGTACAGTTGGTGTCGAGAGCTTAATTTTGGGAATTACCTGTAAATATCTCGCCAAAAACAAAACAAAGGACTGAAAGCGACTCTTATCGTACATGTATTACATTTCTGAATGATAAACTATTGCTGGAATCTTATCTATGAGGATAAACTCCATATAGTTTAAAAGAAATTTATTCAATAAATAGGAATTGTTTGAATCGTGTGCTAAGGTTGTCGTTCGTTAAGATCCAAAAATGTCTTTTATATAACCTAAAATCTAATTCGGTTAGATGTGCATAGGGCAACTAGTGTATTTCGGTAAGAATAGCTTAAAACACTAAACATACGTGACGTTAAGGTGAAAAGAATAAGGTTAGTGAGGGCCAGGGAATAGAATTAAACTCTGGGGGCGCTCTATATCGGCAAATTCGTGATAAACTTATCGAGAATAAGAGTCTAGTTTTAAAATGACCGCCACTTCAGCTATAGCAAAGTAAAAACTAATCCTAAGAAAAACTAAAAATACCATTCTGAAAAAAATTGTCAGCCATTTTTAAAACTAAAAGTAGCAATTGCCGATAATTAAATACACCTTAAGACTATGTAACTAGCGCGCACACGTTAACAAGCAAAAAAAAAAGTGTAATGCACGCCGGTCATTCCCTATGATGCTTCTGTAAACATTTCTTATCTAACAGGCCGACCAAGAAATTACCAACTACGACAGGAAAAACAAGTAAATAGTTTACTTGCTGCTTTTGTTTAAAACTTGTTAGGAATTGTTACCGGAAGTTAAGAATGGCTAACGCTTTGGCCTTATTTGATTCGGGATGTTCCGGAATTTATCTATCTTTGGAAATGTCATTTGGGTGGGTTAGATACAACATGGGAAAGAATTATTTTTGAGTCATCAGGTTAATGTATTTGTCTGTTGAATTATTTTGGGGTGTCTGCATTAGCTTAAGCCAAGCTGTCAAGATTATCAAATCTAAAACTATTTTCGTGCTATCTCTGCAAATGTGACAAAAAACTTATTCTCCCTAATTGACCTCTTTCTGGGTCATGTTAGAAATACATGACGAATGTTCTGATTTGTCATGGCAGGTTTACAAGAGTCCAACTCTCTGAACATCTGTCGGCACTTTCATAATATTGGTGTCTCTTCACAAATTCGAGAGATGTACACAATTGACAGCATTTATGTGTCTTCTGGGACATTGGCCCAGCGGTTAGTGTTCGCCAATGGCCCGGGAGACCTGAGTTCAATCCCAGGTCGAGTCATACCAAAGACTTTAAAAATGGTACTTGATACCACCTTGATACCACCTTGCTTAACACTCGGCATTATAAGGTACGGTTCAAGGGTAAAGTGGAGCAATCCTGGGAATGGAGTAGCGCCCTCCCCTACACCTTGGTGTAGTAGCTATCGAAAAGGGAGCCTTCGGGTCACCCTCGACTATGGTCGCTAACTTTACTTTTACTTATGTGTCTTGCGAATATTTAAGCCGCTTGTAACCGCTTATTTCAGGGTGTAACTCTTCCGGACGACTTTTTTTTACAGGAACTGAATCCTCTCCGGTCTAGAAGAACCCGCTGATGTAATTTCTGTGGTAATTTACTAAGCGTTGGCACAAGGTGGTATAAATAGGGCACCCAATGAGACCTGAACTCTTTAATGAAGGCTTGCTAGTCTAGCTTGCAGACCATTAGTCTGTTTATTATAGCCTGAAATGACGTCTCCCGCTCTCCGCAATTGACTACACCAATATGCTTTTGTCCCCACCCCGCACATGCATTTTCGTTGACTTGAGGGGCCAGTTGCTGATATGTAATTATTTACATATCAGCAACTGGCCCCTCAAGTCAACGAAAATGGGGGGGGAGAACAAACGCATGCTTGAACTCTTTTCTTTCGTAAAAAGAAACTAAAGTCCAATTTGATACCAACTCTTATTTGGATAATGTCTTAAGTTTATTATAATTTTGTACATTACAGCAGGAATAAGAACATTTCAAGCCTGTGCATATTCTGTAGATGCACTTACCAATCAGGTAAGTGTTATATTTCTATTTATCCACTAATATTGTTAATTTCTGTCATAATCGTATTTTCCAGTTAAAAAATTCTGTTAAGTTAAAAATTACACTAATTATATTAGCACCAGCCTGACGATACGATTGATAATTTGGCGAGAGACGGAAATCTGGTCGATTGTGTCTTCTCCAGAAGAGGCGATTTAGACGTCAATCAAAACTGCATCTTGTTTCACAAATTTACTTTATTAACACTTTTTATAACCTACTCGTATCCAGAAGTGTTCGGTAAGCACTAACCAGGAGATATATACGCACAACATTCAGGAGCAAACAAGCCAGGTGGTGCATCGGACCCACTTGCAGATCCCCCCCGATGCTAGGCAGCAAGATAGGAGGAAACGTAGAAAAACCCTTAAAAGGTAAGCAAATTAACTGTCTTGTTTTTTAATAGCTTTTCATGTTTCTTAAAAAATTAACTAATTAAATTCTAAGTTATTTTAAATAACCTTTTCACTGTTCTTTAATTCCCGTGTTTTGGGGGTTGGGATTTTTCAATTAGCTGGAAACTTGCCTTTTTTTTCCATTGGATGGTGTAGATTTTTAAAATCAATTCGCTCCCAAACTTTTTGCAGCTTGTAGGAAAAAAACTTTCCGAATGATAGTTATTACTAGGATTTTACGTAACTGAAAGTTTCAATGCTCTCCCCGGGAGGAGTACAAACCTTTTTAACTTTACAAAGGTTGGACATAGTCTTACTTCGGATTGTTTCTGCTATTGTAACCGATAAAAAGCCGTACTCGATGCTGGCAATTCGGTTAACTTGATATCTGATTTCTAAATCGCATGTCTACTCTACTGGATGGGTTCCTCTCGAAATTACTTTAATATGATAACCCTTCCTAGACGATCAGATCTGACAGACGAAACGTGTTTTTGTTTTTGTTTTAAATTATGCCCGTTGGCTTTAGAAGGCTTTTACGTTTCTGAATCGATCCAAGCAAAACCGCAGGCTTTCATCAAGCTATTGAGTATTTTTCAAGACTAGCGTCTCTTAAACCTAGTTAAAATCCCAATATTTATAAGCAGAACTTAACCTTATTTATACAATGCTCGTATCCTTAGGAAACAAGGAGTTTCGTTGACTGGGTCAACGTCAGGCTTTTTTCTCGTGTGTGCGCGCGCACATTTCATTCTTGAACACTTTTTTTTTTTTTTTTTTTTTTTTTTTTTTGTACGATTTGGTTATTACACAAATAAACTCCATGACAGCACTTCGTCAGTAGTAAAACCAAACAAATTCTGAAAATGCCCATCAATAAAACTGGTTTGCCTTAAACGTCCATAAAATACCTATTTTTAGGACTTTATATAAAGGTGCACATAGTAACGAGCAAAAAGTGTATGACTCCGTGGTCATTTTGTTATGACGCTTCTCTTAATTTTTTTTTATCTAACAAACTTTAAGTTACCTAATACGACAGAAAATAGGCAATTTGCCTATCAGCTGCTTTTGTTTAAAACTTGTTAGGAATTGTTAAGAGTAGCCAACATTTTGGCTTTATTAAATTCTGGATGTTCAAGAATTTCCATTTTCTTTGGAAATATCCTTTCGGTTGGTTAGATACATGGGAAGGAGTTATTTTTTATGATTCATCAGGTTAATGTCTGGTTTATTTTTGGTGTCTGCATTAGCACAAGACAAGACCTAAGAAAAACTTTAGTTTATTCTTGATAGCTCGGCCCAGTGGGTAGAGTTTTTGCCAATGATCCGGGAGACCTGGGTTCAATCCTCTGATACCACCTCAGCAATATAAGGTACGTGTCGAGGGAAAGAAGTAGCACCCTCCTCTACATTTCGGCGTAGTAGCTATTGAAAAGGAAGCCTTCTGATCGCCCTCCACTACGGTCGCCAACTTTATTTACACTTGGTTACAGGTTGATTCCTGGAGGCCTCCTCCCAAGCACTACCTGCTTAACAGGGCTAATATCATTGCCTCGGCGCCTGAGGGGATGCTAACATGACCAAGCCCCCCCCTTTTTTTTTTAATTGAAAATGCTATTACTTGCAATTGTTAGCATTCGCGTTTATTTCACCAGGAGCAATACGCTGAAAAATGCAGTTTTCGAAAAATTCCCTCTGCTTTTGAAACGGTAACTTTAAAACAGCAAAGTTAACTGTTGCTTCCCCCAGCTGGGGCTGCAGAGGAGTAATACCCTCCCTGCCCTACCAACGAGTGTCCTGGATATGATAAAAACAATCTGATGAGGTTCCAGTAATGCTGACCCGGAATCGTAGGACCACATCAGGTGTTGCAATCGGTGTCAAATAGAACAGTTTGATCATCTGGGTTTACATGATTTTTACAAATCATTTGATATATGTAGCAGGATTATTCGGCATTAAATAACCAACAATGGTTGATATACTAAAAGACCAAATGACGATTGGAGGCTTTTTTAATTAGTAGTTTGAAAACTATCATAACGTAATGTTAAATGCGGTTTTTTTTTGTTTTTGTTTTTTTTCGTCCATACTTTTAACAAGTCTTGTAGGATAGACTATTTTCAGTATTCATTAAGTTTGGCACAAGATCATAAGCATGGGAGCACCAAATGAGAATCCAACTCCTTAATGGTTCCCCAAAAGTAATTTTACAATAGAACTACTGATACCCTAAGATAAAGATTTAATTTGCAATAAATCTTATTTATATTTACACATTGGCTAGTTTCCATGGAATATCCAAAACTCTATTTTCATGAGTCCAAATGCGATATTCTAAACGTGCATCCGTTAAAGTTCACCGGGAAAGTTTTTCCGAGAAATTTTTATCTTATTTATTTGAAGTAATTAGACCCTCGAAGTCTCCACAACTTTTTTTTCTTCTGACGAATTAAATTCTTTATAAAGGGGGTTCAATTTCACATTTTAATTAAACGTAGTGTTCAGATTTTCCGAACAGCTGTGGAAAGACAAGTGAACGGATCGGTCGATTTTTTCCCTTCCGGGAGGGATTTATTTTAACTTTTTTATACTTGTTTCAGTAATGGGTTTTAATTCTAAGGTAAAATCTAATTCCCCCTCCCATCCACGAAAACAAAATTGCACTAAGTTTGGGGGTCTTACAAGTTCAAATCGGTAAAAATTTCTGGTAAACTTCAACGAGAGCACGAGAACCATTTTTACCAAAAATGGTTTCATTAGAATAAAACTGCTTAAGTAGTTACCGTTCTCGTTTTAAAATGGCTCACTTCATCTATAGGCTCCGAAACAAAAATAATCTCTAATCCTAAAATGTCCTAGATACGACAAACGATATGCTGTGAAGATCTAGTTTTGGAGATTTGCAGAGTGCCTTTTCATTGCCACAACTTCCAAGTCCAACCTGACCGAAAGGGGTATCATTTACTCTTCGGAGCCAAATTTGTTGGAAAATTAAAATCTAATTACGTGATGACTGTTCAAACAAATGATTATTTGTTAGAAGTACCAGAAACGGTTCATCTGTGTACAAATTATTTGTATGAAGTCGGTTAAAGCTGAAATTCTTTATGAAGACTTATGACGAGTAGTAACTTGAACCATTTAACTGTTTGCCAATTATTGGTGTTAGATAGAAAAACTTGAAAATACATTACCGTGAACGAATAATATTAAATTGGAATAGTTAGCTCGAACGATATTGTTCAAAGAAATTATTATAGACTTTTAAAAGTGCATTAAAAAAACAAAGGAACATTTGTGAATAGTTTTAAAAACTTAAATTTCAGTCTTAAATAAGGTGATATGCCGTTAAACAAATAAAGCAAACGAAATATCACAGAGGGGGATGTCCTCGGGGTGTAGTGATTAAAGCCCTGGACTGCAGAATCGTAAGTTTGAGCTCCAGTTACGCTGTTACATTCACTTTCTGACAAATACTCCTAGGGGAAAGATATGATAATCCCTTATACTCCCAGCTATGGATTAAATAGTACCACTACTTTTCTTCGGGAGGGATAGCTTTTGGCATTAAATAACTTAAAAAGGTTGATATACTATTAAACTAAGAAACCAACCAGATATTACAATGTTTTATACGGATTTAGCAGCCCTAGAAGTGAGTGGTGTAGAACTTAATGAGTAAAATTTACGATATTACTCGCATAGCAACGCTGTAGCCAGTTTTACATAATGCACTTGCCTCAGTTGAGAATCCATTAATTCATGTTGAGACGGTTATCGTCCTTCCCGAGGTAAGACGTGTTTGGTATGTAATTTTAAATTCATGAGAATTTGACTTTTTTTTTTTTTTTTTTAACTTTAGGAAAAAATGCCGACTTTCGGAGGATTCTTTTCGTAAAGGAATCTTAGAAACCATACAACCGTTTGCAAACAAGTGATAATTAAATAGAATTTAATGTTAGAATGGAATACTTGAAAACATGATCAGTAAATAACAATCGTTACCATAAACCATATAGTTGTGGATAAACTAAGTATTTGATTGGAATACTTGAAACCAATAACGGCATTTATATTAGATTGGGACGTTTGATATAAGTATAAAATGATTTAGATGATTACCGAATTTGCTAGCATAGATGGCGCGCCTTCTACTAAGAATCTTTAAATTCCCCGTTGTCTAATATGCCATTTGTAGGTTTAAAATTTGCCGTAGTGGGTCGAAATTTAGGTACCTGGTAACTCTTATTCTCTTAGACTCTGAGTAACTTTCATATACCTATTATTATTTAAAAGGCTGTTGTGCAGATGAAAAGGATTATCGTTAATATTCTTATATTAATTTAATCACGTTTGATGGTGCTTTTTCTTTTCTTGATTATCTCTGCTGAAATTGGGGTGCGTCTTATACACCGCCAAATGTGGTAATTTTTAAAAACTGCGATAGAACATTGAAAAGTTATAATTGTAATCGAACACTTCCAAATGAATCAAGACATCAAATAAGCCATAAGGTAAATGATTTAAACCTGTGAATAGCTATTACATTCAATCAAAATTAAATTTTGGCATTAAGTAACTTGTAAGTTGATATACCGTTGAGCGGACTAAATTAATCCGTAAACGAAATTTTTTAAAAAATCTGAAAAAGGCACTTCTCAATTTCTGCAGCCTCTTTGAAACGGTGGCGATTAAAACGAGAGGTACCAAATGTTGCTTCACGTAATAAAACGAGACTTAATCGCTATTTTTAAACTAGAATTACATTTGACAATTTTTAGATGCTTGAAAAGAAACATATGATCTTGTTACATGCGCAGATAAAGAATCATAAAAGCATTCATATTCGTGTACGTGTGCTATTTTTCTTCCATAAAAGTGTGTGTGTATATATATATATATATATATATATATATATATATATATATATATATATATATATATATATACAAGCAAATATTGAGTATTTATGTATTGGCAGTTGTCCAAGCTCGCTGGCAGGAGTACCACAATTGCTGGAGTGGCCCATTCCCGAAAGTAAGTAATGGGCGACGCTTGGAAATTCCTCGTTGTTATGAGCCGAACTGCATTCCGTTTGATACACAAACTATTCACTCCATTATTGAACTTGGTTTCTGTTTGCTAAAATAGAAAAAAAAAATTTACTCTTGTCTCGCCTTAAATTTCCCCCTCCAACCTTCCGCCTTTCTTCTATAGTTCAGTTCTGATATTTGCCATGTTTTCTTAGCCAACTTCTTTTCCAATCTTTGACTCTCAGTAGATTTCTTTCCTTCCGCTATTTTCTACAAAGCAATGTTGTTGCCGGTAAATGGCGAAATTATCGTGCGTTTGTTTCCTTTGCTCAAGTCGAAGTTTCAGCTCTCAGCCTTTTTTCCGTCTGCCAAAAAGTTGTATATTTATATATGATCAATACTTTACTAAAAATGATTCATAAGAATTGAATGTTCGTAATCATCTAAATTGAACCTTAAGTTTGAGAAACGGGCTCTCGTCCTTTTTTATTCGTAAAGTTTTGTTCTTGAATGTCTTCAATGAATTTAGGTACAAATGAAGACCTACAATTCTTGGTAGCAGTTCCCAAATGATTAATGAATATTTAATGAAATGCACATATTAGACTCGGGGGAGGGGCTTACGCTGACTTTATTTTCCTGCACCGGTCCCCCCGACACAAGTGTCCTGATGATATCACCAAACTGATAGTCTGTTAGGGTTTCAACTGTAAAAAGATCTTTTTAGAAATAATTCCTATTCGAAAGGACCCTATCAAAAATATTTAAAACTACATTTAGATATGAACCTCGATGGTTTGACGAGCAGTTAAAATCAATCGACCATGACTACAGCCTTTTATACCTCTTATCATTTCGGAGACGCTTTTTCATCACGCAATGTGAACTTTCATTAAGCATTATGTAACCTTTTTCTGAATTTATACAAGAATAAAGGAATTGAAATTAAGTAAAATATTCAATATTATGTCCTTTTACCAAAATATTTTTCAGGTTTTACAGTATAAAGAATTTTTTACCAGTTCTATATTTAACAAATTAACTATCGTCGAAAAGTTATTAGCTTAATTCGTGTTGTTTTGTTTTTACACACTTGCGCGCTTTATAAATTTTTAGTATATTTTGGTCCCATCTAACGTATGTTTTTATATATATATATATATATATATATATATATATATATATATTAGTGACGGCAAATTGACTAAAATCCCAAAGCGGGACTTTTATTTTCGCACATGTGAAGACGGGGGATGTTGGCACTGGATTCCCTCTGAGTCCTCGTTCCGAGTTTTTCTCTCGGGCATATAAGAAGTGGCATATTATGTGAGGGACTAATTTAGGGCCAGACTGACCGCCGCTGGCAAGGGGTTCCAAATTTCACACTATCCACACACCCACCAGGCCGCTTTCACTTCCTTCCCCAAGATAATGGAAGAATATGGACCTATAGATTTTATTATTAAATAATATTATATTGTAGTAGTCGGCAACTCCGGTTTCCCGTGTGATATTGTTAAGGAATTAAGAGGACAATTCTAAGCAAGATAACATAAGGCGAATAGAAGCTGAAAGGGAAGCATGAAGTAACAACATAGACCACGTGGTGATATAAAAATACATGAATTCCTTTACTACAGTTATATACACTTTCAAAGTGTCAAAACATGTAATTGGACAGTCCCCGAATATAAATGTCTTTTCTTGACTTTTGTTTTTCTTCAAATTGAGAGAAAGAGTAGTGTACAAAATTTGGGTATAAAGGAGAAATGGCCCCAAAGTTACTTATCTTATTTTTCGACGGGGTTCCACTGGAGAATCTTCCTTTCACGGGCTAATAGACTTTATTTTATTTTATTTTATTTTATTTTTTTTTTTTTTTACCCTGGCTTGAAGAACCTGGGGTCCTTCGTGTCTCAGATGTTCTTTTGTCTTCAACCCGGAATACTGGCTTTGGTCCGTCTGCCCGCTATGAACCCTGCTCAAAAACTAATTTTCTTATTTACTTCCGCTGAGGGGAAGAGGTCCCAGCCAATCATTTGGCTTCTCTCTTCTCCCCCTTGGTGTCCGGCGACCTGAGGTTACTAAGTACTAACACCTTTTGATACCCCTCTGTGACCTACATTCTTCCTTAACTTACCTTTTTTTTTTTTTTTTTTTTTTTTTTTTTTTTTTTTTTTTTTTTTTTTTGACGGCTAGATACTGTTAATTCAACGGGAGGATAGTATTAATCTTACCTCTATCGTCTCCGTGGGCTATCACGTGACTATATGCATATATAGTGTGCGTGTGTGAAACCTTTCGATACGAGATTTCAACTGCCTGTAGAATGATAGGATCTTCTGACACGAAAGAATATATGAATATTTATTCGGCTCCTCTACTTGGCCGAAATTTGGCATGAGGTCTGTTTAATGTGATGCCCAGCAGGAAGCCTGTCTCTGTCTACAACTTATGATTGGGTTTATTACTTAGAGCCAATGTATTTTTAGGCAAGGAGGGTAGATGCTGATTATGGAGAATGCTCACCTGGAACTTACCATAAATGACGTATTTCTGTCGTACACCATTCTCTGTACGAGCTCGTTCTTTGGAAGAAAACATTCCGGTTAGAACATGTAAGCAATAACTCCGGTTAAGTGTCCCTTCCTCTTGGTAATTTTCGGTCTTCGCTTCTCGGCCTCCGAGTGACTTTTTCCCGGCTTTTACAGACTTATTGAAACGATTATTTTGTCTGGTAATAGATTTTAGAACTTTGACTTGAGGGAAGTGACAGAAGATCTAACTGGACATAGGGTTAGCGGTCTGCAAATGCAGCCCCAGAATGCTGTATGATGGGATTTCCAAGTTCGATTAGTTCCATTTTTAAAACGAATGACCAAGTTGGGTTCCTTAAAATCCAGAAGAGCCTCCAGATGACAATTTGTCATTTTTTAAATATTTTTTTCTATGGCTTTTAAATCGGGGTTCTATGTACAATACAATATCGAAATTATATCTAACTTAATAATATGCATGTACAAGTTGTAACGGTGTAAGCGACCGGTATCGAATAGTGTAGTTAATTTCATATAGGTCAACGCGTATATTGATAATTCAATGTATTAAGTTGTAAAGAGTCTAGAACAAAGCAGAGGGACGCACGGGACGGTTTTCCTTAGAATTCACAAGACCTTCCTCAAATCGGGTAATGTGTCAGACTTAAAAAAGATATTCCGAGGGTAGGATTTGTTACAGTCGATTTGATATTTATTTTTAGCCGAGTATCGCAGGTTGGAAGGCAAGAGAAACCAGTGTGCTCTATGTATCAATAGCTAGGATTAGTGCAGTATCTGTTATGTAGAAGTTTACCACTTTTCCTGATGCTGATAAAAACAATTTAGACGTTAAGGTGGTGTAATGGTTATCGTCGAAGGAAATACACGACGACAGGAGTTCAAATCCTGGACGAGACTGATTGCATTTCCCATAGCACTAATACCCTTGGGAAAGGTATGAATCCAATTATTCTCCCTCCAGCTATGGGTAAATAGTAGGGAAGACTAGGCTCTTCAGCCTTGGTGAGGGAATTGGTCTAGAAATAAAATTCTGAATTCAAACTTGTTAAACTCCGCTTAAAAAATTGACCTTGTGTCATATCCTGCCCGAGCGGAGGGGTTGAGTAAATATGGTAAAGGTGGCTGCAGTCTTTCTTGCCGAAGCAATATTAAGTTTTGTATTCTATCGCTCTCTCTCAGGGGTGGGCAAACTGCGGCCTCTTAAAGGAAAAGAATTTGAATCGAGAGTAAACTCTTAAATTTTTTAAAGATGCGATCCTTTGATAATTAGTAACCCAGTGATGCGGCCCTCGAACCAAAATTTTTCCCACCCCCTGATCTAGCCTATATACTGCAAACAGAATAAGATAGATGATTGGAGTATATTTTTATCGGCATATCGGTCTTCTGCAAAGGTCTTCGCCTAAACCTTCGTGAACGACTCTTACAAAAGCCAGCCTCCCTGTACTTAAACGTCCCTTGCTCAAGGAGCAAGGTATAAATATGATGGGTTAAACACTCGCCAAGGGACTCCTCCCAAATACTTTCTCCGCTACCAAGTGATTATGAGAAGCCGCCAGCAGCAAAACTTTCTAGCCTCAATTGGATATCATGACCTAACAGTTCCAGAAATTCAACTGGGATATATTTAAAAGATAACTAATCTTCCGCTTACAACTTCACGGACGAAGCTACCCGGTCCTATGATTAACAGCTAGCCAGACTTTCTTGTGCCAACCCAAGCCACTTGCTTGACATACACGTAGTTTTGGTGACTCGGAAGTCAAATGCATAGGATTTTACTAAGTGAAGAATTCCTTCCAAGTTTCTCGCTCGCCAAAGGTCCCGAGCCAAAGGTGATAACTTCACATGTCCTGTCTGTAAACACAATGTATTTGACGTGTAATATAAAGATCAGTTTATTCGGAGAATAGTCAATGAAGTGCAGGAAATGTGCTAAGGCAGCGTCATTGTAGTTAACGCTTTGTTCTTGGGTCTTCAAAGAATTAGAAACGATCAAGCAGGCCCAAAATAAAATATCAAGCATCTCGGACGCACCGAGACTACGAGCGTAAACTTTACGCTGACAAAAAGTCAAAGGCAGAACAGATACCAAAACCGTGAAAATTTCCTCAAGGATACAACCTGACGGTAAAGCATGTGGAGGCAGTGGTAACCTACTAGCATGGTAGGCGCAGAACTAATGGCCGGCAGCGGCGATACGCGACATGAAGGTCAAACATACAAGACGGAATCACTTCACGAAGGTCTGTCAGTCAAAAGGTGAGAACAAACTGAGCACCGAGGACGAAGAAGCCACCATAAATGACCTCATTGCACATGTAATGTTTAATCCAGAAACCGATATCTATACGTCAAGCAATAGCAACGGCCGCTAAGAAGTGGGAGGGGGCAACATGATTTCATTTTCCCCAGACCGAGCCAAGGGCCTCACCACCGCCAATGCTACCAGGCTTAGGATCCCCCACGATGTAGGGCAAGCATATTTCTTAGCGGGCCAACACATGTACGGTACACGGCATAACAGAAATTTAATCTTCTTAAAAAATGGGGGGGGGGTCAGATAAGGGAGGGATAGGGAAGATATTGGAGTAATCTCCATTGTTCCGTATAAATACGCTGATAACGAGGCTCTGGAGGTGAAGATAACCAACTGACATTCGTTTCCGAAGCGATATTAAGTGTCATCGCTATCAAGCCAAAATCTATATATTCAGCTGTGTCATTTCGAGTGGGACTCGATCGCGAAATTCGCCATTTGTAAGTGAATAAAACTCGCCTTGATAGTATTTTGGTAATACTGTATCCGACGCTGAGGCTCCAGTTCTTGAGATGTCGTGAGTGGGGAGAATCCGTTTGTCATTCTGACCCAGAGAATTTTTTTTTTGTTTTGTAGTGTTAGAATACTTGATAACACGTGAATTGCTTTAAGAACAATTACGAGAAGCTATAATTGATTACGAAGGTGTATTAGTTACTTGAAACCATATAAATGTGCCAACTGATGACTATTATGCAGATAGAATTACTTTAAACTTCCTAATTATTTGATAGGAATACTTGATACCCTAAAACTGCAAATTATTTCTATTGTTATACTTGAGGTAAAGAAAAAAAAACTCTTAAACAACTTTACAAAAATGTAAATGTTTAATGAGCGTAATTTCCAAACCTGTTGGCATCGAGTCTTGCTTGACAGCTCGGATTTCGCTGACTCTTTCCATCCGTCCCAATTAACCCGGCAGGTCTTCCAAACAACATCCTGTGTTCGCACAGAGCTGTTAATGGTAAGTTCCTGTTGGTCGGCCAACACTGGCTTGCCCATGTCTAGGGGTCCATAGAACGTCCCTTATGAGTTCATCCTTATTCTCCTACAGTCCACCACATGTCTTGTTCGTGTCCCTCTTGAGATGGGGGGTGGTGAGTGGCCGTACAGCTGTTTCTTTGGGTGTTGCTTCCACGAAGTGTTCAAAATAGCTCGTAGCATTCTTGAGTAGTTCCCATCGAGCCTTTTCTCAATGCGTTTCGCTAGCGTCTGTGGTGCATTCATACAGTAGTACCGACAAAGCTACAACGTAGAAATCCCGTTTTATTTTATCGAATAGATCGAACTTCTATATGATCGATGAGCTAATCAATAGCAATCACATCTTTGCTAGGCGCATATTCTCATCATTTTGTGTCGATGAGATATTGCCGCCGAGGTATATACAATTGTCTTCTAATTTTAGAGGCTTGCCATTCAAATGGTTTCTACTCGAATGAAATTACATGTGTTCGTTTACGTGGAGACCAATGCCTTCTGTCTGCTTGCCCAGTCGGCTGGGGCTGTAGAATGAACCGGCTGCTTTTCTGTAGAAACCCCAACGAGTGTCTCGAACATGACTCGAAACAATTTGATGGTGAAGTTCCAGCAATGTTGGAGCTTTTGGGAATACGGAGTAGCCTTCATTGCCATCGCTCGCAGGTTCTCTCTAGCTCGGAATAGTAGCACCAGATAGGGTTTTGTCTATGGGTCAAATAGAACTGTTTGTTGATATAAAATGGATTTAGTATTAAATAACCAAAGTTTGATGCGATAAACCCAAACAAATCGGTTGTTTGCTCGAGGCAATTCAGTCGGGATTCTGTTTGAGCAGATTAATTTGCAAGAAGCGCTAGATCATCTTAGTCTGTTTGCAATGGTTTCTGCAGGATACCGTCTGCTTCTAACTTTGGGTAAAATGATTTTCTTTTAAAACTATCAAAGTGCGTAATCTTGGCAGATTAGAAACATATGGTGTAAATGTATCTCCTTTCAAAATTCCAATGTGTCTCCATGTGAGAGAACCTTTTTACTTTCGAGTTTCAATACAGTATCATAGCTGTAACAGTCCCTTTTAGGTAGGCCATATGCTAGCACTTGCTATTTCATCCCTCTGTATGGAATCAAATGCATTGTGGGTGGGGGGTGGGGTCCAACAAGTGTTGCCACGAGACTTTATGGACGAACTCTTTCGAAAGATTTGACGGATTTTCAGAATCTGATGCGGATCGAATTCTCCAAAAACCGCACTTTTCCTAAGATTCTTCTCAATTTAAGGTTTGATACGGTTGAGAGGCAGAACATTATATACTTTAACAGCAATAGAAGTTATGCTTTTGTAGTTCTAGGCGATTCCGATATCCCATTTCTTAGGGGAGGACGCCGTCTTTTGTCCATCCCTTTATTGAATTTTGTTTATATTCGGTGTTGCTAAGTCGAGGAAGTTATCAAATTTTCTCTTCTATACTCCTGGAGGTATTTCGTTGGGGCCTACGGGTTTTCTGCTTTTTAATTTTTTTTTATATACTACGTCAAGTTCTTCTGACGTAAACCGTCCTATATCGTTTAAGTTTTGTGATGGGTTTATCAGTGTCTGTAGAGGAATTTTCAAAGCAGATTTTGAATTGTTCTTCCACATGGGTATTCGTTCTTCTTGGCTGGCGGCTTCTAATTTTGCTATCAAGGTGATCTTAAGTTTGCTTTATTTACTGTTAATGACTTTCTTCTACAGTTTATTTCATTTTTCTGATCTTTAATGCATTTTTTTCTAGTGCATGTAGTTCTCTCTAAAGTAAAACGGAGACCTGGGTTCAATTCGATCCACATCAGATTCTAAAAATCCGTCAAATCTTTCGAAAGAGTTCGTCCATAAAGTCTCGAGGCAACACTTGTTGGATTTTTCCCCCTCCTAAGGCATTTGACTTCATACAGAGGGATGATCGAGCAAGTGCTTGCATATGGTCTCCCTAAAAGAACTTACAATTATACAGTATTGAAACACGAAAGTAAAGGGTTCGCTCACATGGACACTTTTAACATTGGAATTTTGAAAGGAGATAAATTTACACCATATTTGTTTCTAATCAACCAAGATTACGCACTTTGATTGATCTAAAAGAGAATACTTTTACACAAGTTAGTAGACGGTATCCTGCAGAAACCATTAGAGACAGATGATTCAGCGCTTCTTGCAAATTAATCTGCCCAGACAGAATCCCTACTGAATTGCCTCGAGCAAACCCTCAAAAATGGTACTTGATGTCACCTTGCTTAACACTCGGCATTATAAGGTAGAGATCAAGGGTAAAGTGGAGCAATCCAGGGAAAGGAGTAGCGCCCTCCCCTACACTTCAGTGTAGTAGCTATTTAAAAAGTGAGCCCTCGGGTCAACCTTGACTAAGGTCTACAACTTTAATTAGTTGGTTCTCTTTGCTTAAGTTTCAGGGCGTTGGATTTTTTTTTTTTTTTTTTTTTTTTTTTTTTTTTGTGGGGGTATAATTTTAAGGACGCTATCTGGTTCTTTCCTAACTACTAGTTACTCACGTGGAACTTTGCATTTGGCTGTCGGTTTTGTGGTTGGTATACACTCTGCTGATTCCCTGTGGGTAGCCACAAAGTATTTGTTTGTTTTCAGATATCTCCTGAAGAGTATCAAATTCATTTCCCACAGCTAGAGTATATCTTTAGCTAATATCTCTATTGGTGTGGACCAGTCGTGACGTGGTTTTGACTGTTTCTTTCTTGTGCATGGATTTGGGCGTATCTTTACTATGACTACTCTAATCAGGTGTTCCTCTTTTCAATGAGTATGCGTCACAGTTGAGAGCACGACTCATTCACTTGTCTGACTAAATGTAGCAGTGCTTCAGCATTATTTATATTGTGTGTGTGTAATATATATATATATATATATATATATATATATATATATATATATATATATAGTGTGTATTAAGGCATACTAACCTCTTGAGTGAAGTCTTTCCCATTTGTTTGACGAGTTGTGTAAGCAGTGTTTTCGTCTCCACTGATTATTAGAACGGTGTCTGAGAATGTTGGACAAAAATATAAGTCGTTGTAGATGATGTCTGTTTCGTCACTGGAGGGGGAGGAGGCTTACTCTTCTGCAAAGCGGTAAGACTCCGCAATGAATTTCCAGGGTATGACCTTAAACAATCGGATGGCGAGGCTCCTGCCTTGGAGACCTAGGAATGTGGAGTCCCTCTCTCTCTGCCATTGCTCCCAGGTCTACTCTGACCCGGAGTGGTAGCACCTGATAGGGCAAAGTGACTGCTGTATAGCAATACTTAAACATTCAACTGTATGCAAAAAGCTCAGGCTCATTCAAGAATGTGATTTACAAAATGTCTACAAATCTTATAACAATTCGGCATCAAATAACCCACAATGGTTATATACCATAAAACCAAACTGGCATCGGCAGGACTATAGGAAGAGCTGACTGTGCTGAGGATGCTATTAAATGAAGCACGCTGCATTCTCTGGATTTTTCTCTATCCTATTCCTTAAAGTATGAAATAACCCAAGATGGTCTGATGTGCTATTTAAATCAACTCTTCCAATTCTGCTTCTACGAACGAAAGTTTCAACTCGAGAATCGGTAAGGCAGACGGCAACACTGCATTTTTTACGTGTCCAATAAAAACAGGTAAATGAATGAATGAACATCTGAGCGTTAGTTTGCATGATGGTCTCTTTTAGACTTTGAAAATAGGTGAAATTTTAAGTGACTTTCCTTTTGAGCTGTTTATTTGAATTTCTATTCAGTCAATCCAGTTGGAAAGACTTGGGTTAGCTACCAACTATTTATTCGCGACTATTCAGGAAAACATTTGCTCAGTAATTTTTTAAAATTTTTCTTTTTTTGACTGCATATTAGATTTGAGCGGGAGAATCTTCATTGACACCAGAATAAATGCTTGTCCTGCTTTTTATTAGTTTCAGAACTGATGTGGAATTGATGAGGACACGTGACCCACTAACCATATTTAAAATTGGGATCAAATTTCGAATCGTAAGACGATAGAAAAAAATGTAGACAATTTTTTATAAACCTAATTCGAAAATATTCGTAGGTCTTAAATTAATCAAAACATTATCAGTTTGTAAACTTTGAACGATTGAGGTTGAAACTATCAAGACTTAAAATTGAGAATACTTTGTTGGTGAGGCTTAAAATACGCGAAATGCACCCCCACCCACCCAACAGAGGGTAAGATATGAATGAAAAGTTGTCAGACATTTAGTGGTAAAGTTTCCGGTTCTGAAAAAGTTGGACAATCAATTCATTGCCATGACTCTGGATACAGTGGCAGTGCCTAATTAAGAGGATAAATAAATCTGTAATTATCGAGTATTCCGATCTAATACAAATATCAAAGCCGCGTACAAAAAAACTTAAACTAACAATATGCCCACTTTCCTAAACTCGGCGCTCAGTCGGCTGGGGCTGTAGAATACACACTGCATCTCTGCAGAGGGGTAAAACTCCACCCACACCCAAGAGTGTCGTGGATATCAGATTAAACAACCTGATAGTGAGGCTCCAGTCCCAAAGCTCCGGAAAATGTGGAGTGGCTCTTCATTACTATTTCTTCTTGGTCCTATCTGGCATGGAGAGGTAGCACTTGATAGGGTCCTATCTATGGATTAAATAGGACTGTCCGCCATTTTTAAACTGTCCATACAAATGACTTATGCTAAATCTAATTGCTAGAAATAAAACCGTTTGATCTTTTAACTTTAGGAAAACGCGTTTTTTTTTTTTTTGTTTTTTTTTTTTGTTTTTTTTTTTTTGTTTTTTTTCTTAATTGGATAATTAGTATTGCATAGCAATACTTGTAATCATGCCACTGTAAACAAATGAATATAGAATAGAATTCTAAGTGCTGTATAGCAATCATTGAAGCAATTTAACTATAGAAACAATAGCCGTACTAGTGTGCAAACAAATTAGTTCTCTCTTAAAAATGAAATTACCGACGCACGTGTATGCGCAGGCGTTTTGATATATCGTTAAAATTAACCATTTAAATTTAGGCAAAATAGCAAGACTAGAAAGGACTTCATAAAAGTAAAAATAACTATATTCTAAAAATGAAATCTTTGGGGCATTAGGTACATGCACTGTTTTATGTAGTGTAAGGATGGAAGACTCCCCGTGGCTAACGTTCTGGCCTGATTTTGTAGCGCGACTGGAGTTCGAATTCGCTATTATGTTCACTTTCAGGCAAATCCCCCCTCGAAAGGTATGATTGTCTTATCCCCCATCCACAAGCTATGGGTTAGGGTTAGTTCGTGTTTGTAAAACACTTGCGAAAACAACAAATTTGGCTTTTTCATTTAAAATATACCTACGCCATTTTTAAGGGACATTTAACATTTCTGAGGTTCGGTCTAGATTAGAATACAAATTGAAAGCGTAAGGACACTTGAAAGAAAATAGATAAAAAAAAAAAATTCAAATTTTCCGGATATTTATTTTAAACAAAGACAAGTGAGGCGTACAGAAGATAATGAACACGCCCTTCTTTCTAAGATAAATTTTCTATACTATTAATTTTTCCTTTTTAGTGAGGTTTTCTTGTTATAAATTGGAAGTTATGTACACGCCTCTCCTCGCCAAGGTTTCAGGAAGAGGAACTCGCATTTCTAATTGTCAGTCTCTGAAGACATTTGTCTTGCCGATCATATACATCTACACGCCCCCCCCCCTTTTTTTTTTTTTTTTTTTTTTTTTTTTTTTTTTCAACTCTTCGAGGATGCATCTAGAAATTTAATCGAAAAAGATGCCCCCCCACCAATGTTGGAAATGCATTTGATTTTAACGTTAAATGACAGATTAGAAAAATAACTATAGTTTTCAACGACTAATAAGACCATAATTCCACGACCGAAATATATACAGGGAAAGCAGTGCGCTTCGCTAAACAGGTCCTCTCTAGCGTGACAAGCGTCATTTGTTTCATTCTGAAGACAGAAAATGTTCTTCCCGTTTAGTTTAAATGCTTATTTGCGCCTACGTAAAGGGCATGAAGTGTCATAAGAGCATGCGTGCGCTTTGCCTTACTCATTTTAAAGGAGCAGCTCGCAGCACTAATATATACATATACACACACTCGGTGTCAAACTTCATCAGGGATAACGAATGCTATCAAAGCAGAAGTCACCGGTCGTGTTAATTAAACCGTGAAGGAGTTGAATTAAATCTCTCGCGCATTTAAGTACAGTTATGCATTTTCAATCTTACAAACGGCAACTTTTTACCGAAAGAATTTTTTAAAATTTGTATTTTCTGGTAGTTATTCATAACTGTTATTATAGACGAATGCTTCACGTGATTTTGTTTACGCGAGACGGTTAAACGATTTGGTATTTAGATACAAAGGTTAAATCGCAGGGCCATCCTCGCGCCGATTGGTGCTATCTACACCCCGCACTTGAGAGGCTCTACTGGTTGGGTAATTTTGCTTTTAAGTACTTGGAATATTACAAAACAAAAACCGAGAAGACTATTTCTTTTGGGATTATCAACCCCAGTCAGTTTCCTGAGAAAATGTGGAACGTTCGTTCGTTACACGAGGCTGGTTTTGCCTGCTATACTTGCTTCGATGGCCCAAGAAAGTCTAGCTCAAAACTTTTCTCCCTGGGGAAATTTCTGTCCAGTGTGATATCAAAACATAATATCTAACAACTATCAAGAAGTCGTATCGCTAAAAGACGTGAGTATTAATTTTATAAAGTAGACGTGGTTACATTTTATGTAATCCTTTTCTATACAAATCTCGGCTAAAAACGAAATGAAAATGCTTTGCCCTGAAGAATGGCAAGAATTCTTTGAAACGACTACTCAACTTCACGAGGCCCGTTGTTAAGGTCAGCAGTACTTTAATTTGGAATAGAAAGTCGGCTCTAGGGCTTTGGATTTTTCAAAGTGAAATTTGTTCAAAAGTAACTGGCCACTGACCAGTTAAAGATCCTCAACTTGCATAGCTCCGTCGCCAATCTTAGATAGTGAAGTCCATTTTGTTTGATTGGGATTGTGGCATATCAACCTTTCATGGCTTATCAACCTTTGTGGGTTATTAATGCCAAATCCATTTTTATACAAATAGTACTATTTCAAACAATTCAGTTTGGCGTAAGTAGTTAGTTCTATTTGACCCATCGATAGGACCCTACCAGGTGCTACGGCTACGGGCATGTGTGGACCTGTGAGTGATAGCAATGAAAGGGTACTCCTCATTCCCTGAAACTCCTGCATTACTGAATCCTCACCATCAGATTGTTTAGTGTCATATCCAGGACACTCGTTGTGGTCTTACACTGACTGCATCTCTGCATTCGGTTATTCTACAGCCCCAGCCGACTGGACAATGAAGTCCATTTCAACGACTGTAATCTGGTAACATACTTCCCTATCGGACACTTGCTAACCGGTGAGATACAACTGTAAGTGATGGTGTCTAAACAACTCCTCCTGCTCTTCGTTTAAGTTTCTCGACTTATCTAAAATCGCGTCGGTTCAGGAATGAATTTTCAGGTAGGTAAACGTATGACATTGCAAAGTTGTGTACGATAAGAAAACGATTTTTGAACTTGAATGAAATCGAAAGAACAAAGTTTAAGTAGAGGACTATTCCTTTACGAAATAGAAAATGCATTTAGTCTCTTGGGATTTTTGTCGTGTCTTGTGTCTATTCTGCCGAACGTCTTAACTTAAAACTTAGTGTTCCATTTTTAACAGTCCTTTATTTAAATCTACGGTAATGAGATACTTCTGGAGAATTGGTCCGTTACATATTGTACCTAATGCTGTGACATCCTCCTTTGTGTATATTACTTTGCATTTTGTAACGGACCAATTCTCCAAAAGTATCTCATTCCCGTAGATTTGAATAAAGGACTCTGTTCAAAATCCTCATACGAACCACATTAAGCCGAAGTTTACAATGGCTCGGCGTTATAAGAACGAAAACGCTTATCCAAATGTGTAATTTCTTTAAAACTTTACCAGATTACAATTGTGAATATAGCTCTTCAATACTTTTATTTCAAGAAAACACAATACAACAAGGTGAACAGTTAAGTAAATTTTTTTTTAATTTAATTAACTAACTTCACTGCCAAGGTTTTTCGTGACCTTTCTGACAAATCTACAAGCCAAAAATTGACTTCATGAAAAAGCAAGTTCTTCACTTTTCAAGGCTAAGATGATTTTTTTTTTTCTTACCAGGTCACTCTGGCTTTCATAATGTCTGATCGATTTAAAGATTATTGCAACAAAGACACCTTGACTTTTATAGAAAGCTGTTATAAAGACATTTTATGCTGATGTTTAAACTCATTCACTGGCGTTTAAGAAAAAAGTGAGCCTCGGGCCCCACCAAAGCTGTATTCCCATCATTGAGCTCAACCTGCAAGTGCATTTGACTTCCCCCAGAATATTTTGGAAACCAGTAATGAAGAACCCCCTCCCGCGAAATATATAAAGACATTAGAAAATGGCGTTTTCTAACGTTGTAAATTGTAAACAGGAGTGAATGGAACGAGAGAACGCTGCAAATCAAATCTTGCAACTAGTCGCTGAATGGGTCCTTAATTACAAGTTATACCAACAAAGGTGCACATACAGCAACTGAGATCATCCTAAAGAAAACACAGAAAAAACGCCTCCTTTGACATCGGAACGTTTTATTCATTCACGATTTCCAAGTCTCGTGAAACGCTTCGTTTTAAGAACATTCGTTCACGGTCTCGAACATGTCATTACAATGTTGCTGAATAAGTCATGAAATAGAATGTATTTAAGAACTTGGGTAAAGGTTATTGAAGTAAAATTAGTGATAACGTATCGCTGTACTTGCAAACAATGTCTCCTTTAGCTACGTAAACTAGTACTCAAAGAATTATGTCGTGCGTGTGTTTGTTTTGGGTTGTGTTTTTTTTTTTTTTTTTTTTACCGGAAATCTTTATATGAAACGATGTCGCCAAATATAGGTGTGACTTTTGTTTCCTAAACAAGTGCCACTATTTGGACATCACTCGCGCTTCTATATAATATAAAAGCCTATTAAAGAAATGAACAAACCTGCTTTGTCAAATGCATCTCTGCAGAAGAGGACTCCACCTCAACGATTGTCATGGATATGATTCTAAACGATATGATAGTGAGGTTGGACTTCCTGGAGAAAGTAGTACCTGATAGGGTTCCATCTATGGGTCAAGTAGAACCATTTGACTATTAACTGTGAAAACAACTATAGGTGTTGAATAGCAATACTTGTGTGTGCAAATAAATGATTAATGCTATATAGAATTGTGTTGGATAGGAATACTTGAAATAGTTTAATGGTGGGCAAAAATTGAATAAACGGTATTGCATAGCAGTACTTAGAACCGTTCAAATGACTGTATAATGTTGAATATAATTACTAATCTTGGCAATAGTTGAAACCATTTCATTGAACAAAACTTGAAAATGTGCAAACAAATTAATATTACTGTTAGATAGAAATACTTGAAACCATTTAACTGTTGGCAAACAAATGAGCGTGTTCATTTTTTAAAAAATTATCTACAAAATAAACGTTTATAAATCATGAGTATAAACAGGATTTGACATAAGATAATAAAGAATTTAAAGAACTTTACTCTTAATTTGGTTCTGAACCAATTAACTAGAACAGTGATCCATATAAAATGCCATTCAGTGACAACAGACATTTAGTTTCTTCGCCTTTCTGCTGAACAGGCACCAATTCTAAACTAGTAAGTGAAGTTGGCGATGGTCGTCAAGGGCGACTCGAAGGCTCCATTTTTCAATAGCTATTACACTGAAGAGTAGAGAAGGGCGCTACTCCCTTCCTAGATTGCTCCACTTCACCTTTTGATCAAGGCAGCATCAAGTACCTTTTTCTTTACTTTTTTTTTTTTTTTTTTTTTTCTTTGGTATGACCCGACCTGGGATTGAACTCCCGGACCATTGGCAAACGCTCAAGTCATCAGGCCAATGGCCCGCTGTATTCTTTTTAAAAAAACTCATCTCAATTTAGTTTGTTTTCGTTCCCAGAAATGAATTCCAAAAATAAAAGGAACTTTCCACAAACGGTTGTTAAATGTAATTGAGTCAACGAGTAAAATAGTTTGTGTTTTTTTTTTTTTTTTTTTTTTTTTTTTTTTTTTTTTTTTTTAATTAAAGCTTCTTGATGGGGTTGATGTTACATAAAGTTTATTCCAGGGGAAATTAATGATAACGTGACCTTTTTACTGTTAACAACGCACACACCATAACTTTATTCATAACGATAGTCAAATGAAGAATCGCCTCCAAATTGATATTGGTATCTGTTCAGTTTTCACTTTTACAAAAACTGAGAAATAAGACTGGCACGTATGACACTTTTTTTTTTTTTCTCTTCGGGTTCGGTCTGGACCTATAAGCTTTGCGATGACACTTTTATTTCAGATCTGAACGGGAACCTTTTTTTACATATTGTATGCAGTGCGGACACGTCATGTGCACATTTCTATGCATTCCTGAACCGGCACCAGTTCTAAAGTTCAGTTGTCAGTGGAAGCTTTAACGTGTATTGGGGGGGGGCAGTGTATTGGTAAGGGGGTGCGTGTGAGACTACTAGTGTATAGTCGGTTAGTGTGAATTAAGTATTACTATTCTCTCGTCTTTTGATCTCAACGATCAGGTCGTGTTTATATTCTGCGACCATCTACAAAAATAAACTTGTTGATCTTTGCGAACCTGTTTATCACGGACTTTCTTATTGATTTATCGGTACCTCGTCTTTTATAAAACTGTCACTCGATTGAGAGCCATTTACTTCCCAATCATCTGAGAAATGTGCGGTTCTGATTTAGTTTTCAATCTAGGATTCAAAGAACAGACTTGGTGTCATGTCTATTGTCTTGTGTATATTAAGAGGTTGACAATAACACTTTAGCTCTTATGAAAGAGGAAAGCATCAAGAAAAGGTTCCAACACTTACCAAATCCAGCAGACTCGACTCTTCAGTATTTTAAATACTTTCACCGATAAAGTTCACAATTAAGAATTTGCTATTGACCTTGGGAATAAGTTGGAATCCGCCACTAGGTTGCTTCTCGAGAATAGCGTGATGGGGGGGTAGTTGACGGAATTTGATGTCAAAATCAGTGAATCTGATAAGTATAAGGCAGTTTTTTGCATAATTAGATACCAATATTGAAAGCACCTGTTTGTCTTTAGGTTTTTGTTTTGTTGATCTTAGGGTCATTCCATGTCAATTCACCAGGGCATTACACCCGACACCGAATTACTTGAAATTTGGCACGGGTATTCCCCTTCATGAGTTAGGAAAGTACCAAATTATTTTGTGCTACACCTTACAGTTCTGATTTTAGGGAGGGTGTAAATATTCATATTTTGCTTTTAAATTTAGGCCACAAAACGTCACAGAATTTCAGCGTATTTAAAAATTGAATACTTCCACATATTCAATATTTATGAAATTTGGTAAAAAGAACAAATAACAGCAGAATCCAAATATTTAATTATTTTAAACCTGATAGAAAATATAATTTTACTCACCCAAAAGCATGCGCTCGAAATCAATTTTTTTACCGATGTAGCTTCCAGCCAGTCTGTAGAAAATGTCCTCTTCAATTTTCATATTTTTTCCTAGCATCTCTTATGACATTTTAAGTTCTCCAAAGAATTTTGTGAGGGTTTCAAGTCTACTTAAAAAGATATGACCCTGCCAAATTTAGTTTTTTTTTTTCCCATGTACGTACAGGAATTCAGTGAAAGATAAAGACAACCATCCTAATGCTCCAGGACTTCTCAAATGTTCATATTGTGCTAAGTGAGTTCTCAAACTATTCAATAAGATTCTTTATTAATTTAAAAAGAAAATAATCTATATTTTGCAGGTATTTAGTTTTGTATGGTAAGGATAGATTGTCTTTAACAAGTGATAAACATTGACTCGTACATGATCAACACTGGATAGAATATTTGTAGATGGCATTAAATGTGAAATTAAAAGAATTTTGAAAATTTATTTTAAATTTTCATGAAACAAAACATTTTTCTTCAAAAATGTAATTTTTAAAACCTAGAATATTTGTATTTGACGCTAAACATTCCTATATTTATAGATAGGAAATGCTTTCAATTTCATCACTTTGAAAAATTGTAAAAAATATAATTTTTGAAACTTATTTTCATGAAACAAAAACTTTCTATTTAGAAGTGATAATTGTAAATGTACAAATTTTAATTTTGTACACCAAATTATGTATTTTATACAATTTGTTTTGTATTCAATTTTTGCACAGATGACTTATCCACTTTGGACAAATAGTAAATTCTACCATTCGATGTTGTTGGGACATCAACAGTGCACAGAATATTTGCTAATGGCACAAAACGTATATCCTTAAAATCCGCTTTTCAATAAAATGTGTTGGAAGAGCTGGATGCATGAACTTAATCAACAACTCCTTATTCTCCATATCAATTTCTAAGACCATACCAATCCAAATGTTATTGTCATACCTGCAACAAACATATCCTGAAACAAATTCCTCTAGTTTTTTTTTCAACCCCGATAGAAGTCATATATTAGACCATAATTTTCATCTTCACGACATGGTTTCATGGCTATTTTATCTCTTGAGTGGAATAAATTGAAAACTTGTTCCTGGAACTGTGGATGCATTTTCAAATCTTATAGTGAGGCTTCTCCTTGCTTCCCCAACTTCCTCCTTTTCAATCAGAATGAATTTGATTCCTTCAATTGCAGATTTGCAAGATTCAAAGTTTCTGTGGAAAGGATTTGTTTGGCATTTGGTCTTTGTAGACTTTATTTTGCTACTATCCTTTTGACTGTTCCACCTATGCCATCATATGGTGTTTTTTGCCATGACTAGTTGCAAAGAAGTTCCACTTTGCATCAAGTCCAAAATCTTTTTGATGGCTGCACAAATTGGCAAAGTTATAAGTTTTGTATTGTGTTACACAACTATCAGTAAAATATTCAATATTTTTTACATTTGGCAAATTAGCCTTGATCCCCTCCGATCTTTTTCTATACCATATAAACAAATGCCACATCATGCGATTGGTCACTCGAAATAATACAAAAACATTGACTTTGCATTGTTTTCAAGCTCTTAAATAGTGCCATTGGGTGTAAAGTACATTGAGGTACTCCAATGAAAACCTTGGATTGCATATTGAACAACAAATTTGTAATTTTCGGCAAAATCCCAAAGAAATAAAACTTTGCTATCACTGAATTTTTTTGCCTTAAATATCTGGATTGTGATTTAGCCAAATAAGAATGAGGTGCTAATTTATTCAATTGCAAAATAAAGAAATCTACATAAGCTTGACAGGATTCCTTGTGTTATTAAAGTTGATCTCTCAGTTGTCCATTCGGAGAACTCAATAGATTTTTTTCATTCTCAATACATTCTTCAAGGGTGTCAAAGAAATTTTTCCAGCTTCTCTGATTTTGGACAATTTGGGCACCTATGAATCGTACACTATTACGGGTATAGCAGACAATATTTCAAGAGATCTTGATACAGTACATTCAGTGGTTCCATTAAGTTTGTTTCGGTGGATAGTGCATACACATACAGCATGTGTACATGCACTACCAGCAAGGACACAAATTTTGGCCTTAAACTATAAAATTTTCAAGAACCCAACGATACTGTTGGGTTCTTTTCCTTGAATTCTCTGAAGAACTCATTTAGGTTTCACGATGAGTCTCTGCTGATTTATATTACGTTTGATACTAATGTAGTCTTTCCTGCCTGGCATCAATCGAGTATATTCATCTTGGTAAAATGCTTGCACTAACGGTTCAATATCAGCAGGCAAAGACTTGCCTCTTTTGTTCTGGCACAGCTAAAATACCATTTTCCAAACACAATTTGCAAGCCTTGCGTACAATTTGTTCTGAAACATCAGATACATCATGACTTTTTTGTGCGACCAATCGGTAGGAGCAAGTGTAAAGATTTGGATTTCCATTTTAGTTGATTCCAGTCTTCACTTTTGCTACAAGAACCTATCATTTTATCAAAACGCTTAGCTTTATCTAAACTCTCATTGTTGAATTTTAATGGCTCATCATTCAACAGCCCCGAATCAATGTTTAATGACCTGATTTTGGTCCAAATACTTCGCATTGCAGAAGAAAGTTTTCTCTTGCCTAAACGAGCTTTTCCAGAGAAATGAAGCCCTTTTTGTTTTCAGTGGAGAAATTCCAATAGCAGAGACACATTCATTGATTATGTTTTGTTTCCATTGAAGTACTCGAGTTCTTGTATTTCTTCAGATACACGCTTTTTTTTTTTTTTTTTTTTTTTTTTTTTTTTTCATCATTGGGAAGAAGTTTGCTGATTCGTATTTGGCAATTAGGGCAGTTTATTGCCTGTGATCAGTACCAACTTAGCCTTTGCTTTGTCTGCCAACTCCAATGAAATTGCTTTTAAACCGCATTTGATTTGCTTATGATTTTTTTAGATGGATTGCATCAGCTCTTTTCAAGCCACTCATACTTAGTCAACAAGGTCTGCTTGTGGTGTTAACGGTCTGTATTTTATCTTCAAGTCCTGTTCTATTGGCAATAAGCTTTGCATCCAAATTATCAACTGAAAATAATCCAACCTGTTTATCATGGAATTATGACTCGTTTCAACTGCTAGCTCTGTACAAATAGAACTATTCATCTTTAAATGAAAAAAGACTATGATACTTCAATTATCCTGTGTTAGTAAAAAAAAAAAAAAAAAAAAAAAAGAGAATGCTACTTTCTCTTTGGATACTGGATGGTAAGTGACTGATGTTTTAGGACCAGACAGACAGGTTAGAGTCCTGGTCATATAAAGGTTATTCAGAATTCCCAGGTTGGCCTGATTTCAAATTTATAACATTTATGGCCTATCACAGATCTTACCATGTTCAAACAATTTAGTCTAAAATTTAGTGCACAGTTTGGTTTTAAATGTGTTTTATGACAATTCATATATACATTTTGATTATCACTTTCTTAATGAAAAACAAGTTTGTTTCATGAAAGGAAAATTGTTAAAAATGTGTAATTTTTTAAAGTGATGAAATCGAAAGCATTTACTTTCTATAAATCTTTAGTGCCAACTACAAATATTGTAGGTTTTAAAATATTTATTAAATAACGTCCCTTGTTTAATGAAAATAATTCAAAATAAAAATTTTCAAAAATTCTTTTAATTTCATATTTAATGCCATCTACAAATATTCTATCCAGTGTTGATCATGCGTGAGTCAATGTTTATCACTTGTTAAAGACAATTAATCTGTACCATACAAAACGAAATATCAGCAAAATATATTTGTATTAATTTAAAAAGAAAATTATTTAGACTCTTATTGAATAGTTTGAGAACTCACTTAGCACAATATGAACATTTGAGAAGTCCTGGAGCATTAGGATGATTGTCTTTATCAATCTCTTACTGAATTCCCGTATGTACATAAGGGGAAAAATATAGATTTGGCAGGATCATATCTTTTACAGTAGACTTGAAACCCTCCCCAAATTATTTGGGAACTCTAGCTGTCCTGGTAGAAGCTAGGAAAAAATATTATGAAAATTGAAGAGGATACATTTTCTATAGACTGGCTGGAAGCTACATAGGTAAAAAAAATGTTTCGGAGGGCATGCTTTTGGGTGAGTAAAATATTTTCTATCAGGTATAGGTTTAAAATAATTAAATATTTGGATTCTGCCGTTCTTATTTGTTCTTTTAGCCAAATTTCAGAAATATTGAATATGTGGAAGTATTCATTTTAATTTAAGAAAAACGCTGAAATTCTGATGTTTGTGGCCTAAATTTAGAAGCAAAATATGAAAATTTACACCCCCTAAAATCAGAACGGTAAGGTGTAGCACAAAATAATTTGGCACTTTGGCCTAACTCATGAAGGTGAATACTCGTGTCAAATTTCAAGTAATTCGGTGTCGGTAGGTGCACATTGCAACTTTTTGCTGTTTTGAAATGGAATGACTCCTTAAAACTTGCATTAAGCCCATACTTACGTGTAATATTTAAAACACTTGAATCTTTTTGTCCAAAGAAATGTCATTTCCTTACTTTTATTAAACTGTTGCAAATCCCGAATATAAAATCAGTAATTGGCTATAATTCAAACAGATTGGTGGTTTGAAGATGGTGTTGAAGAGACCATAATACTATTCATAAAAATCTTGCCATGAAAGGCTCGATATGGCTGCATGTGAGGAGAAACTTAAACAGACGGACTGCAGTTGTTGGAGATGCATATTCAGAGCCCAAGTACTTCTTGGTGTTTTGACGATTTGATACAGAATCGGGTTTTCAGCCACAGTGGCGATTTTGGCCACTTCTGGTTTAATTGGTGTAATTATATAAGTCCCAATGCCCACACATTTTTCTACCGTCTCTCAATTCAAGTGATTTTCTACTGTCACTAGTTTACACACGTGCAGTATCGTTTTGAAATCCTTAATTTGGATCTGTCCAGGTCAATATGTAACATAAACAACTGGACGGAAAATCATCTGGATGAGCTTGGTTTTTTTTATATTCCAAGTCATATATATATATAAAAACTCCACGAAATTTGAAGTCTGATCTTTGTGAGCGTGTTTCAACTGGCCTGACTTGATTTCTTTTTACTGATTATTAAAGTACAAACATGCCTAAAGTTAAACTATACCTATAATAATGTAAATATCCTTGAGTGAATAATACATTGGGAACTGGCACCAATTATTCATCGGAATACCAAAATTTGGATGATTGTTTTATAATAGGTTTCAGCTATTGTATCCTCCGAAGGGTGGGTATAACGACCAACATAAAGCCGATAGTCTGAATCGTGTAGATGTTTTCTCAGAAATTTAGACGAATTGTATTGATTGATATTTACCTTTTTTGAGAGGCGGGTAACGTTAATTCCTCTGAATTTTCGATTATCTATATAGGGTAGTCACGAACAACTAAAATATCTCGATTGCTATTTGTCCGATAGAAAAATACAAACCCACAACTCGTTTAAAGAATTAGAACCTCAGTTGCTTTGTTCTCTCTGTTCAGTCGGAGTCCGTGGAAGATAGATATTACTTCGCACTGTTCTTTATCCATTGCTATCTTTAATATGGATCCCACCCCCATCCCATTGAATTGCTTCTATTTAAACAAGGGCTTGTCTTCTCGGATTTCAGCCAAATAGAGTACGGCTTTGTAAAACACCACATTACCGCCTTGTGTTGGTGATTTCATCCGGTCAGTATTGTCCACAACCTAGATAGGTGAATTTGGCAAGACCCGGTTCTAGGTGTTAGATCAAGCATATCTTGTTGCACGTAACTCTCTGGATGAGATGTTGAACTTTGTGAACGTATTTTTCCAACTTTTTTTTTTCTCCTAAATTATCCGTTTGTTGTTTAAAACGCACGAACTGTTTTATTTGCGCTCGCGTAGATGCCAATACCTCCTGCATTTTTTTCAAGGCCAGGTTGCTGGAAATCGATTTGGGCAGATATGTGAGAAGCGCTAGTTTGTGTAGTCTACATTAGTTAGAATTTTTAAAAGCCATGTCCATTTTAAGGTGGGGGGGGGGCAAGCTTCTAAAATAAGTACACTTGTTACCATACCGCGGCTGCAATATCTACTATTGAAAGTCGTGGACTGCTATTGATAGGTGGTTGATCCTATAGAAATTCGATTCCCCCCCCCCCGATAAAGAGGATGTCTTCCAAGCTGTGGCTGTCGTACTACTGGATGCATGAAACTGACACTGAAAAAAGAAAACAAGATGAGAACTATACCAGGATACTACGAGCTGTTCTGAGTAAATCCTGGCAGCAACACCCCCACAAGACCTCACCTGTATGGCCACTTTGATGGTTTGCAAGATGTGAACTAAAACAAACAAGACATGTGAGACACTGGAAGAGAAGGGAGGACAAGCTCGGACGTTCTGTTATAGATTTAGCTGTGTTGGTCGATGATCACTTGCATACATCAGGTCTCTGCAGAAACTAGATGCTGTCAAGAAGACCTACCCGGAGCGATTAAACCAGTAAGATTCCCTGACTGTTTGATCTTATTCCAGAAAAGTAACCCACCGCTCTGTAAGAGTATTTAATGGACTTGTAGCAGAAAGAATTACGTATTTTTGTTTGGCGCGTAATTTAATTCGACCGTTAGGTTGACGCATAATTTCACCCAATCAGGATGACTTATCCTATTTACCCCGGACCATCTTTCCGGACAGCAAAAATTGGAAGCTGTCAAACACTTTCTTTTTCAGAACTGCTTCGTTCAGGACAAGTCTTACTGTTTGCTCTTCAATAGCAGCAGCATCACACCACCATGAGGGAAGCTGTCTAATTTATGGACCCTTGCGTCTATTCTCTTAGCCCAAGGGTTCCCACTTGAATATGAATTCAATACGTCACCCCCCAAAATTGGCTATGTCGACTGCGATGCAAAATCTGCTCTGACACCTAGCTACTTCACCTCTGGGTAACATTTCCTGGAGACATTCACGCTTCTCCCCGAAACAACCAGAGCCAGAACCACAAACTCGCGGTGACTAAAAACGTTTCTGTCCTCAAACACGACTTTAGCTACACTGTCGAACATATTTCCCTCACACATTCAACAATGCCTTAACCTAACGATGCACTTATCGCTGCTAAAATGCTTTCTCAACTCCACTTCGTTTCCTAACTTTCCTTCCTACGAGACTTGCAGCATAAACGTAAACCCTTCATTCCATGCAGCCATTAAAAAACCGTCATATAAAACCTAACGGCATCTTGCTTCTCCATCTCCTTTATTTACCAACAACACTTAGCGAGGGAATAACAACACGCGGAAGAATACATTTCTTCGCTAAAAACAGCAATGATAACTATCATAACTAAAGAAATATCAGTGTCGTCATGCAGTAGGGTCTTTAAGATGAATGTGTTTATTATACCTACACGTGCATCTCTACTCTTTACTTAGATTATTTATTTTTAAATCTTGGTGAACATACAGTGCTAATACAAGATCTATGTAATCTAATTCATTCGATAGTTGCCAAATATGCACGTTTAAATGCTAACAATGTTTTTAAGATTTTAATGAAGGAAAACTTGGTTTATTTGTTGGTATTATCAACACAATGGGATCTTTTACTTTCGAATTTTCACATTTGTCAAGATGGCATACATCAAGGCAAATTGTTTACGTGGTATTGTATGTAATAACACTTAGTGTTTGACTTGAACGTGTAATTAGTTTGTAGATTTAAAATCTACTTTGAATATAAACCAACTTAGTTATTAATAAATACAAAACTTGCTTATTGGTAAGTTAAAATTAAAGGTATTAAAAATCTTGTGAAAGCCCTAAGTTTTTGGATATGTAAATGAAATTGGTTGTGGTATATAATGGTTATCGTACGAAATGAATTCGGCTACCAGAATTCAAAACGTGAACGAAACTGTTTGCGAATCTTTTTTTTTTCATTTCTTTTCTCTCAAGCTGAGTTAATAGTTGAGCAGACTATGCTGAATATAGGAATAGGTTGTAGGAAAATGAATATTCAAATCAGACAGTGCTGAGCTCAGCTTGGTTATTTCTAGGCAAGACATGCTACATGAGCATCGCTTCAACGTTAAGTCAATGTTTCAAATATCTGTAAAGCAAAATATGTACCTAAAATAATATTCTTTGACTTGAATACTTTTCTTGTTTGTTCCCGATTTGGTGTCTTTTTCTTCGAAACCACCTTTTTTGTTTTTTCATGTGCGTAGTTGGAAACAATTTTTAGCGGTAGCAATTCCTTGTTCCTGAAGTGTTATTACATTTAAGGTGTCTGTCTATAATTTCTTTGTGTTCCAATCTTTCCAAAGTAACTGTCTTTTTTGAAACCGCATTCTGCTGCAAAAATCTCTTATCGACTCAACACGTTCATCCTGACATACATTTTTTTTTTCTTTTTTCGCTGTATGAACGTTCGCATCCGGCGGCTGCAATCACCTCATCTGACCATCACGTTATCACCTGTTCCAGCCAAGCTTTAATGTCCAATCTCCCTTCTACATTCGGAAGAAGAATTTTTGATCGTATCTGACAATACCATCTCTATAAACTCAAGCAGTGAGGTTGGTTATTGATCTCTTCATCAGTGGCCAGTGCGTCTTCCCCGGTTTCATTTTACCAAGTTTGATTCTTCTCGATTATCCTCCCCACAATGTTTCCTAATCAAACGATCCTGGCTTTAGACATTAAGCTACCTTAGCACTAACCCCCGTAGATACTGACTGTCATGTAAAAGCAACATAAACGGAACGAAAACAATTCAAATAAAATAGAATTAAAACACAGTAATGAAAATGGAGCTTTATCAAAATTTATTTAGACTTTTAGATTTAAGTCATTTTTCTGGTTTCAGGTCATACATATATAAATGCCATTATATAAAATGTTTAAGTGAGTATTAGTCAAAAGAATCAACAAAGCTGGAAAATATTTTTAACATGCATATAAATGTTCTAAAAGTAGAAAATATATTTCGTAAATGCGTTTGTATTTAATCAACAAATATTGTAAGATCAGTTGAATCATAATATAACTGTTTACCTTTTTTTAAGGTAGAGTATTCTGCCTTAATTGCAATTATTATAAAAATGATCTTAACCTTAATATTCACAAAACATTCTCTAAATATTTTTTCATGCAGAACTTTAAATCTTATCCCGATTACAAAAAACATCACTTTATAGACCGAATAATTAATTACTTTTTGGTTGGGGGGGGGAATCTTAATGTTTTGATATATCGAGTTCGATAAAAGATCCCCCCCCTCCAAAAAAAAAAAATCTCTCCCACAGATATGCATCCTCTTCAGAATTTTAAAAACTAAAAATTGTTATTGCTGATAATTGCTTTTGATATATAATTTGTTAATAGTGCAGAAATTTATTTTGAAAAAGTATTCATAAAATCAGATAAAACGATATCGGCTCGAAGAACATTAGCTTCCTTCAATGTGCGGTACAAGGATGGCTGATAAGTATGAAGATAGACATCAAGCTTCCCGGCAGTAAGTTCTTTTCTGCTCACACCTGAAAAAAAGATAAGAAATTGTATTATCAGAGGGGGGAGGAAAATATTGGTTCACATCTTTTGTATATAATGAGAATTATTTCAAGAAAAAAATGTTTATCATTTCTATTGAAATATTTTAGTGCCATTCATTCCTGTATGGTGTCTTGCTGCGGTAAAAATAATAAATTTTACAAAAACTAATTCTGTCAATGTTGCCGTTAAAGATTTGTACATTAGGTCTATGAATTTATGGACTTAAAGGACATGGAATCAATGATAGGTGGTGCTATTATATCTTGGTGCTATTATATCTTAAAACATTTTATCTTTCATAGAAATAGTCTGAATAATGTGGAATGATAAAAATGACTTGATCTCAGAAAATCAAGACAATTGCCCAGTTGGCTGGGGCTATAGAATACACCGACTGCCACGCAGTAGAGGGGGGTAAGCCCCCCCCCAACGTGTCCTATATATGACCCAAAGCAATCTGATGGTGAAGTTCCAGTGATGCTGGAGCTTTGGGGAATGTAGAGAACCCCTTTATTACCATTGCTCCCAGGTCCACTATATCCTGGAGTGGTAGCACTTGATAGGTTTCTATCTAAATAGAACTAATAGCATACTTATGCTAAATTGAATTGCTTAACTAAACTGAATAGCTAGAAATATTTTTGACATTGAAACTGTACTTACACTAAACTGAATTGAGATATCATATATATTAGTGCTTAAATAGTTTGAAATAAAAAATTTTTGAGAATTAAACTGTACTCGTGCTAAACTGAATTGTTTTAAATAGAACAGATTATTTACATAAAGGATTTGGTATTAAATAACCTACAAAGGTTGATATGCCATAAACCCAACAATCCGAGACCATTAATATGGAATACCAAAAATAATTGAACTTTATTTATAGACACATAGATATTATAATGCTATGCCTCAAGTCATGTTGCCAACATTTTTAACTTGCTATAATTGGAATATAAGGCATGCTTAAAAAAAAAAAAAAAAAAAAAAAAGTGAGCATAAATCCCTATTAGATGGTTTTGTTCCCTTGACAGAGGCTGTTATCACAGCCAATGAAAGTTAAACTATTCGTGTGACCAGTAAAAAAAAAAAAACATGTTTTAATAATATATGTGAATAATTTGGAGAGTACAGAGATAAGACACAACTTTTAGTGACGATTTCTTTATAATTTTTTAAACTAATTACATGCAAAACTGTTCAATCTTGGCTTATGGACAACTTCTCTAATATTCCTGATCATTTTCAGTCTTTAAGATCCAAATGACATGTTTAATTTTGAAGTGAGTGGTTATGGAATTTTTTTACTTGCCTCATTGAAACACTTTTTAGGTTGGTTCAATATACTTATTGTTATCTATATCTTAATAGATAAGTCTCTTGCCTAAATTTTTAAATAAGGTTTTGTTTACATTATATAAAACTGGGCCATTGGCCTTTATGAGTAGTATTCACCAATGGTGCAGGAGATTGAGGTTCAATTCAAGGTTGAGTCATACCAAAGATAAAAAAAATGTACTTAATGTCACCTTGCTTAACACTTACCCTTATAAGGTAAGTATCAAAAGTGGAGCAATCCTTCATCCATTTTTTTTTTTTTTTTTTTTTTTTTTTTATATAGCTATATTTGAACCCAAACCTGCAAATTAGACAACCCAAATAGAAAAAACTAGCTAACATAGGGATGAAATTATATAGCAACTTACTAAAAAAAAAAAAAAAACTGTTCTCCCAGCATAATTTTACAGGGATTTGTTTATTTAAACTAGTAAATAACCCCAAACTTACTGGGAGCACATCCAGAGATGTAAATGCTCTACTCAGACAATCACCATTATAAGCTAATAATTGAAATTAAACAGCCCTGTCAGCATATTCCCTAGATGGGTAAGACTCCTACCCAGAGGGGGTGTCTCCTTGATATGACACTAAACTGCATCTGATCATGAGGTTTAAAATCAGAAGTGAATGAATAGCAGCCCTCTATTGCTATTACTCCCAAGTCCACTCTGATCCATCTATGGGTCATATATTAGTATTACAAATAGAAGTTATAACTTAGTTTGTCAGGATTATGTTTGTACATTTGAGTTCAAGTAACTAAAGACTTATGAAATAGAAATCAGAATTAGTATGAAAGACTACTTGATATAACTGAGGAGAGAAAGACTGTAAAATTAAATACAAAGTCTTCACAATTTACTAACCTTGAAGTAGAAACTGTTGATGGATTGATATTCTATTACAATCAGTTGATAAAACTTGAGATGGATTGATATTCTATTACAATCAGTTGATAAAACTTGAAAAAAAAATAATTGACCTTAACATAAAATAACCCAACAAGGTTTGACATGTTGTAAAATCAACAAATCCTCTTAACAAAATATTAAGATTATATAGATACTAAGACAAGTTTTTATGCTGTAACTGACAAAGGTTAATGAGTTTAGAACAGGTTACTCTTATACAGATTAAGGGAAAATAATTTCATTGTTTATTTGTACAAAAAACAAACTTTAAGCTATATAACGGTGAGGTAGATTTAAATTTACTTTCATTCCTCCTTCCAAATAGATTCTTTAAAAATTAGTTAGTCCTTTCTAATGCTGCCTGGAAACAAATCATTAATAACAGTATTAAATGGTTAGTAATTATTCCTAATTAATTACAAGTCTGACTGGTAAAAAAAAAAAACCCAGTTTGGCAAATCTTGCCATCAAAATGATTATGTAGACAGCCAAATTTTAAAATTAAACTAAATCGGCTGAACCGATATCACATATAATAAAACAATGTCATCATATATAAACATTGAGTTTACCATCAAGCATCTCGTGCAGACAGCTAGCCAATGGAAAGAAGTGGTTGAAGGAAAAGTCCCAGAGAAGCATATAATATGTGTTCTGCCCTTTCAACTCTAGCCACTACTATATAATGAAGAAAAAAAAATTTCCTTATCAAGATTTATGTTATACTTGGATTGGAAACCTTCGTGCCCTAAGAACTTTCCATTATTGTTCTTGTGGCTGTCAGAAATAAAAAATAATTACAGCCTAGACAAGATGTCATTGCTTACTAGCATATTGTTAGGTGCTTTATGAGTGAAAGTCAATGAAAAAGACAATGCTCTCTGAAAAAGCTCGGCCACACAGCCCCTCTCCAGCTATAGATTTTATGTCGACTAGACTGTTTGAAGAATGGCTTTTGGTTTTGTTTTATAGTCAGGTATGCTTTATCAGACAGATCCACATTTGTAGAGCTGCTAATGAGAACCATAGAAGATAGTGCCAAAAAAAAAAAAAAGAATCTTTAGAACCATTTCTAAAATCTGTTTGGAAGAATCAGCATTTACCTTGCCTTAATACTATATGGAAAAGAGGAATTCTCTTTCTCTGACAGCCATCAATGAATAGCAGGACATTTGGAACCTCTTGGACTTCTAAAATAGATTTTCACTCCTTAATAGTTTGAACAAATATTTGGTCTCCTTTAATTTTAGTTGCTTTTCATCCTACCTCACTTGGGTCTTTCACTTTTATTAGGCCAAGGCCATTTACCATGATCTAATAAAGGATAATACCATCTGAAATTAGCTTTCTCCTAAATGAAAATTAAACATCTATATACTTAATTTAGCTTTCAGTTATAGGTACCATGTAACTTGGTAAAGGAATTATATGAAAAGATGGATGCTACCAAGTAACACCTATTTCCATGAGATGTCACAAAGTAAAATTACTGGTCATAATACTCTTATGGTATAATTATGGCAAACACCTTTGTCCAAACTTAAGATCAATTAAATCCAACTTGTAAGCCACTGAGGGTACCTGACTTTTAAGACCTAAGCTTTATGCTTTTTTTTTTATTAAAAGAAACTAATGATTGGCAGTAGATAATAATCATCTGTCTAAAATGCCAGTGTTTAATTCAAAAGAAGCCAATTGCTGCAATACTTGGAGCCAAAGACCTGTTAGCATTTATGTGGTTGTGTTGTGCAAGGAAAAAAATGACAAGATTAAATTTTAAAAGGTTAAAAACTTTTTTTTTTTTTTTTTTTTTTTTTTTTTTTTTTTTTTTTTTTTTTTTTTTAGGACAGTTGACCAGTCTTGGGTCATTGATCGATATTAGTTTTTATCGAGCCTTTTCATGAGTACATTCAAATATCAAATTTATGGAGGGTAAAAATCTGGGCCGTTAGGCACAACAGCCATGATGAAATGAAAACATGAATGGTTCTTTGTGATTTCAGTTTTTTATTATTTAAGAAATGAGAAAACATATATATAATTTTTTTTTTTTTTTTTTTTTTTTTTAAAGAGCTGCAACATTAACTTCTATTCCATAGTGTAAGATAAAAACCCAGAATAAGTATATTAAAAAAAATTCCTCAGTACAGGAATCTAAAGAACATAATTCTATCAGTCATATGAATTAGTAAACACTAGCTGAGGTACCTATCTACACTGAGAAAGGAGTCAAGACTGATACTGATTAAAATAATTTCCTTACACCTGTATTGTCCATCAAGATGGACCAAAATGACTGCCATATAATTCTGAAAAAAATATTTCGACTCAAATTCTAAAGTTACATGAAACTAAAGATTGATCACTTTAAAGATTTGTTTCTCGACATCTTGCGACATCCATACTTCTGTATAATTGACATCTCCAGCCTGAAGAACTACTTACAAACCTTATTAGTAATGATTAATTAAATGAGAATAAATTTTACACCAACTTTTTCTTTTTCAAAATTCTGCACAATAAGTTACTTTGCAGCAACATTGGGTTTTTTTTTTGTTCTGATTAAATTGCTAATGCTGAACAGAATTTAAGGGAGTCTGTGTCATAAAATGCAATATGCTGGATTTTCAACATTTTAGTTTAAAAAGCTACAACTCCAATCACACACACGGTTCACTTTTCGACTGATAACTAAGGGTAAATAATGAATCCCACCATTTCCCTACTCATGGGTAAAAATACTACCACTAGTGTCCTCCTCCAATGATGACTTAGGCATTACATACCCTTACAAGTTGATATGCCATTAAACAAACCACACCATATTTGGTGGCTCTTCATCAAACTTGATTTACAAAAAAAAAACTGGTTTGGTGTAAAAGAGTTATTTAAAAGGAAAACATACTGGTAAACTGAAGGGAATGAATTAAAATTCAAATTGAATTAAACAAATTAAATTTGCATAAACTCCCAGAGGTTCCAACAAGAAAAGGGGATGACACAGGTGTAAAGAAAAAAAGCAACCTGACAAGGGGAACAGGCTTTCTTTCTCTTTTAGGCTGTGACCAGCAATTTGACAACATCGTTGCTGACAGGCACCACGCATACATCTTTGAACATGGCGTTGGTTAGTCCCTTTCACCCAGTAGTATATCTCTCTCGCTCAACAGTATGCTGGAATATAAGACCCTTAAATGAACTCCAAACTAAAACAATCTGACTTGACAAACTTCCAAAAGAAACTAACCCTTATGGGAGCCTTAAAGGACAAACATGTGCAATAAATGACTAACATATTTTCGACACCTTAACTAGGGATTCGACCATTTCGGTTGTATTCAGGGAAAACTCCCTCACCCATGGAATGGTTGTTGAACCCAGTAAATAAATGAAGTATAAAAGAAATGTCTTCGTCTCTTATCTGTTGCTGTCTTATTCTTTTGGGACCTTCTTGGGCAAGGCATTATACCGACTAGCCAACATCAGGTAAAAGTAAAATAACCAAATGGAGTCGGATATCAAACAGCTACACAGCTTTGCCCTCTGACCTTCAGTCAAAAGACCACAAAAAGAACTTCTGATAGAAAACTCAAAACAATGTCTTAAACAGTGTACAACAAAACACCATTTGAACAGTAAGAAATAGTAAGCTATTTGTATTCTATATTTATTTTAGTAAACAACCAAATGATATTAAGCAGTAATTAACCTTAGAAATTAATCAGGCTTCATTAGCTTGAACAGTTGAAATGATCAAATTATTCATCTAACTTCTCCAGGAATTAGTAGCCTCATGTAAGGGCAGCTTTACGTTTCAGCAATGTATATAAATTGTTGACTAAATCAATTTTTTATTAACTTCATAGAATTATTCTCTGCCAATTTTTTTTCCTTTTTTTAGTAGAAAACAATCACAAAGAAAGATGTTCTTTCGAGAAAGGCATATAAAAATCAATGACGTGGCTAGTGAACAGTCCAATAGAAAACTTAAAATGGAAATTAAAATGTTCGAAGATCTATTAACTGCCATTTACAAAAGTTATAACTACTTTGATAAAGATTAAATTTTTGAATTTCTTTTCTCTTTGCATGGTTTGGAAAAAATTCTATTTAATATAGTCTCATAATTTTGAGGCAAGAATTTTCAGCTACTGAAAAGTATTTTATTTATTCATAGTTTATTTACTGCTAAAAATCTTTTAAAAAGTGAACATCCTCTAAGTACGCTAATGCCATATTTCTTCCAAGGTTAGTTGAGTGTCAAGTATTTGTAAATACTATTCTAGTCTCTGCTCGTTTTAACAGAAAACAAAACCTCAAAAACAGACCTTACAAATTCTTTACTTGCTCAATTATTGAAACTACCTTCTAACAACTGATAATTTGCTCTTGTAAAATCTAAAAGGATACTAAGGTCCTTGGAGAAAGAGCAGCTTTAGATTCTAGTTTTCATAAATTTGCTGACTAAATCAAATGTTGTGGATAAATATTATAGAGCTTTAAAAAAGAATAAAACTTTCTAATGAAACGCAAATTTGTGTTCATTTATTTTTCACTCAACATCCAATTCAATCTTTTGCTATTAAATATCTTAATAAACCTTACATACCATAAGTAAATGATACATACATATTTTTCTAACAAGCTTGGAAAAAAAAAAAGAAATTTGATTCTTTATTTTCCCTGCTTGAGTGCCATCTGTTCTCTCTGGGAATTCTGTCACACTCTTGCAATAACACTTCCAATATCTTTATTTTAACGCCAATATTCTTATCAGATAAATAAAGTAGTTTTTCTTCAACACCTTCTTATCAATGCAATTTTCTTTCATTACCAACATTGAACTAATTCACATGACAAAACACCTCTCTCTCATTTCACAAAGGAAAGAACTTCAAATTATTCAACACGGAGGTTATTCGGAAATAATAATAGAAGCATTATAATTTAAATAGTCTGAATTCTTTTTTTAATCGCATCAAGTTTAATCTCATACTATCTGCATTTTATATATTATTAAAAACAGACCTGTCATGTTGATATAAAACTGGCTTTTTTTGAGTTGTGCCTGACTGGTTGGAAAGAACATGATTGTAAAAGAATGCCAAGAACTTTCCAAAAAATGTTGTTTATGAAGAAAATTGGAATTGAATTTCTATATCCTTAATGTTCCTCTGACTATTGCAACTGATAATGTTCTAAATTGTGTTTAAAATAAAATGGATGAAAAATGAAATAAAGGCCAGGAAGAAAAACGAGTAGTAGAAAAAAAATGGAATTGATTTTGAATCATAGCTTGATTAACACAAAATCATCTGGCAAGAAAAATTGGGCTCAAAAGATTTTGGCTTTTTAAAAGAATGTTCAAGAAATTGATTAAGCAAAGCACTGGCCAGAAATTTGGATAAGAGAATAAAAAAGAAAAAAAAAAAAAAAGTTGTTGGGTGGGAGAGACACAAAGCATTTCATAGAACATGTGAAAGGCAAAAAAAAACAAACCAAAAAAAATGAAAAGCCGAATAGAATAGCATTATAATGACAGTGTAAATCAAGTCATGAACTCGATAATTCAGCATTCATGGTGAGGTTGCAATCAGAATGACTCCAAAGATTTAATCCACAAAATTTTCAATTGAAAATGAGGTGGAAAAATAAAAATGGATTAGGAAGAGGAGGTTATCTTTTGGCATTTTGTTTAAAGTAAAAATTCCTTTTTAACAAGGCTGATTTAAGTCATTGAAATGTCACAGGTTTATTTTTGGGAAACAGATATATACAAGAGAAACGGTATTCAAGCTGTTGTCAGATACTAGTTGACTTGGCAAAACAAAGAAGTGACCAATATCCCAGAGGGGGAGAGTTAACACCTCCTGACTGGGAAGCCGCTAGATTTTATCAATTTATTCCCTAATACAAAAGAAAAGGATTCATTTTGAAATCTTTTCAGTTTTGTGCAATTTCTAAACATTTTCTACTGACCTTCAACTTCCTTTTAATAAGCTTTTAGTCTCTGTTGCAAAGATTTTGTCTCTTTGCTCAATGACTGCTTGTTTAATTTTTGTTAACAGAAGGAAGAATGACCTGGAATGCAAACTTGTTGAGTTTTGGTGTTTTTGTTTTTCTTTGAACAAAGATAATTGCAAGAAAAATTACTGAAGCAAACAAATTTCAATATGCTTTGAATGTCCAATACAACCAGAAATTTTTGCCATGTCAGAAGAAAAACAGATCCGACATGATGAGAATGTTAACGCCTCCACTATTTCAAGTACATAATAGAGAAACTACTTGAAAAATACCAGTTGCTATAAACAAAACTTGTTCATTTTGAGAACTGATTCAACTTGAAACCTTTTTGCTATTGTGTCATTATGAAAGACATTGACACTTCAGCTCACTGGGCTTGATGGAAGAGGTTCAATTAATTAGATTAGTTGAACTTTAACTTTTCAATAGAATACAATAAAAGCACCTGTAATTGATGTGAAAAGCAGTGTTTTGCTCTTTATAAACTTTATCAGATTTGGAAAATTTTGTATAAAATTTAATATTAGGAAAAATACTGGAAAAACTAAACTGTTGTTGCAATGTAACAAGGAACACAAATTATGAATGTTAAAAAGTGTAGAAAAGTTTGAAATGATACTTGGAAGATTTTATGGAATGGGAGTAAGTTTTGAAGAGCTCACTGAGTGGGAAGTAAAATATTAACGACATAATACATTATTATTAATGTAGTTAGAATTTTTCAATTAATATTTTACTTTATAGGTTTAAACCACCATAAGTATAATTTCAGACTCTTTTTATTCCCTCCTTGTAAAGATTTGATAACTTCATAGAATTTGGTCTTTACTGTATTAAAATTTAAAAAAAAAAACATTTAAAGATCCTTATCAGATGCAACTCATAAGGATGTAAACATTAATACTCAACCAATTCTATTTTTTAGGTTGGTAATATCCTTATTCCAGACTTAATCCAATATATTAATTTCAATCCATTAGCTCTTTTGTAAAACTTCAGATCAACTTTTTTTTTTTTTTTTTTTCACCTGTAAGCTTGATCAAATGCAATCAGGTTATATCGTTAATATCTTGTATTTGACTAAAACACCTTATTTGATGTTTATCAGCTTGAGAATTCTATTATTCAGAAGAAATAAAATACAAAGAAACATTTTGTATACATGTTACCTTTTTATAACCATAAAAAATTATCAAATAGAAATAATTATTGATGAATTATTATTAGATAGTAATGACTTGTACAATATAAATGTACAACAAAATGATTATTATCTTGAAAGTGCAAAATTTTAGTTTGGATTGAAAATATAATCCAGACTTTAATTTATTGGTTATTCAATGCTTAAATTTGATTAAAGTGAACAGCTATAGGTATTACTTTTGATTACCTGTGTGTGTGTGTGTAAAAAAAAAAAAAAAAAAAAAAAAAAAAACTGGTTGATAGGAATATTCATAATGAAGTAGTAAGAAGTTCTCGGCTTGACCAACAATGGGATGTCTTAAAGTTAAGAGGTCTGAACCTTTCACACGTTCATTCATCGCTTCAAACTTGGCACACTTGTTAGATAAGTAATTCTTAAAATCTGGCAACTCCCATCTTTTCACTTTGTCACCTTGCATCACTTTGATGTCATCATCTTTATTCTTTTATCTTCTGCAGAGGAATATGACAATAAACTGAATCTAGTAGAGGGGGTGTAGTTCTTGAATGCTTCTTTGTTGCAAGTAGTAGTAGTACCTGTTAGGGGCAAATAAATCTTTTTGGAAATTGGTTTGGTTTCATTGATAATGGCATGTCAATCTTTATGGGGTATTTGATGCCAAAGCATCCATATTCTTGATGATGAACAGTAGTGGTACTATTTGATTCATAACTGGGGTAAGGGGGTTCATACCTTCTTAAGGGTAGTTGTCCTAAATCAAACAATTGTGGGATTGAAGGTGAAACATGCTTACTATGATGTCACAGTCCAGTACATTAGCCACTGCACCATGAGGACTAAAAATTATTACTATTGAATTGGAATACTTGATACCATATAACTGTGTGCAAATGAATGATTATTATAAATTTAAGTGCAACGAACATACATCAACCTTTTATAAAGAATGAAATCTTCATATCAAATGTTAAAAAAATTGAACTATATTGAGAAAGTTTGAAGATGTAGAAATCTGTACATTACAAACATGTACACATACCACTTGCATGATAGTTGCCACAGTTACAACCAAACGGGCAACATTGCCACACTAGACGGAGCCTCTCTGAAACTAGTCGACAAATTCACCTACCTAGGAAGCAGCGTCTCATCAACCGAGAAGGACATCGACACACGACTGACGAAGGCATGGACAGCTATCGATAGGCTCTCGATCATATGGAAGTCGGACCTAACAGATAAAATGAAACGCAGTTTCTTCCAGGCAGCGGTTGTGTCGATACTGCTATATGGATGCACCACATGGACGCTTACGAAGCGGCTGGAGAGGAGGCTGGACGGAAATTACACAATGTTGAGAGCAGTATTAAACAAGTCCTGGCGACAACACCCCACGAGACTCCAACTATACGGACACTTGCCCCCCATCACAAAAACTATACAAGTTCGACGAACCAGGCACGCAGGACACTGCTGGAGAAGCAAGGACGAGCTCATAAGCGATGTACTCCTGTGGACCCCCACTCATGGATGTGCAAGAGTGGGACGACCAGCACGAACCTACATACAGCAGCTATGTGAGGACACGGGTTGTAATCCTGAAGACCTGCCGGAGGCGATGAATGATAGGGAGAAATGGCGAGAGACGGTCAGGGATATCCGCGCAGGCGGCGCGACATGATGATGAATAGTCCAAAAGTAAATGCAATAGCAAGACAGGAGTTTGAACTGACTTCTTTCAGATTTTGGAACCGAGAACTTGAGTAGCTGCCTGATATCGAAGACTAGAAAACTTGATTAGCCGAAAGAGTTCAATTTTTGTAAAGGCCCAGTGGTTACCAGCCATAAATGTCTTAAATTTAGACACTGTAATTTGAGTTGGAATGCATTATATCACCCTTCATTTCAAAATTCTCCCTTTCAGCTGATCAAATTTTAGAGCAGTCTGAGCTCTCTAGCTTTGGTAGGACAACCAGTCAAGAAAAAAAAAAAAACCCATGGGTAGCAAGCCTCAGTCACTATGAGCAGGCAGTGTAAACTAAATTGAAATATCATTGACTTAGAAAAGAGAGATGTGCCTATTTAAACTTAGATATTTTTTCCTGAAAAATTCTGATCGCAATATGTCTTTACCCAACCCCACCTCCATAACTGTCAGGGTATGACACAAGGTCAATTTTAATTTAGGTAAATATGGTTTGAATCTAGTTGTTCTTTCTCCTTAACTAGTTGCCTAATCAAGGCTAAAGAATTTGACTCTTATTTCCTGTCGCTAGATGGGGTTTCCGAAAGGCTCTAGCACAAAGAAATCAAATGCAAAGCCTTGTACTTGATTTGTACCATTTAAGCTAATAGAACCTCTTAACTTTGGTCAGAGTATGGGGTGGTGTGGGAAATATCGACTTATATGCAAAATCATTGTGTGGAGAGGGATCTCACAGAGATAAGTGTAAATGATAAAATTTTGCCAGAAAAATTGGTACACACAACTACAGCAGAGCAGGTATGAATTATAAAAAAAAAAAAAAACAAATTAGGAATGTGAGAAGTCCATACATAGCAAAAGAAACTTAACATATCACACACGCACACATTGGTCACATAACGAGTTTTTACTACTGATTGAAAAATCATGTGCCAGGATGAAGAATTACTTGAAGAAAACATGGAGAAGTTGGATAGAAAAAAAACTGATACAAAAATTGAAAAAGCAGGATAGGGATTAAGTGCCATGCCATATGTAAATAATCCTGTCATTTAGGATGGGAACTATGCTAGTCTCTAAAGTGCCATGCCAGAGAGATATATATATATATATATATATATATATATATATATATATATATATATATATATATATATATATATATATATAGTAAAGAATAGTTTACTTATGTTTGGCTTTTTCTATACTGGCCTTCACTATCTTGAGCTAATGTCACTGGAAAATTCCATAAGATACCATCCAGCCAATTCATTTTGCTATCAAAATTTATTCCTTGGGCTCTCTCTTGCTCCTTCCTTTCTGTCATTTACCACCCCCCCCAAACTTCTACTTCTCTCTTTTTCTTCACTGTTTTCTCGTTCTTTCGTGTCCAATGCTAGTTTTTTTTTCTCCCCCTAATTGTATATCCCCTCAAAAAGGCCAGAGCCGATCACTGAAAGTGGCAGATGACCTGTCAGCAGCAGTAGCGTGACCATGACAAGCAGCTACACTAGAAATTTTAATCACATCTCCGAGGAGCACCTGACTATTGTGACGTGAATTCAAGCCCACGCTCCTGATGCCCAATGTACACTCTGATTGACTGCCTGACAACACGGGAGATTTTATAGCAAGCCAGATGAAAGAAATGAAGAGACAGAGACATAAAGCCTGGCAGACCAGGAGGGGATGAATAAATGAAAAGAAAGTGTATGGAGAGGGAGAAACAGAATGAAGAAAAAAATGCATTAAAAAAAATGGTAAAAGAAAACAGGAATGTATGGATGAAAACGTAAGACCTATGATGGCAGTACTGACGATGTGGGATCTTTGGACAATTTATGACTCCAGAAATCAAGACAGGGGTTGGAGTTGTCAGAGGTTGGTCGAACCAGAATGCAAACACATGCACACATTCTATGAGAAAAGAGAAAACTTAGTTGTGGCATTGGTCATTTTTAAAAGATCTGGTCTCGGGAGGTGTCTTTTATAATTACTTCTAAGATAGAAGTATACAGTCACATCTACAGGCATAAATGGCTTTCAGTGCGCGGTGATCTAATCAACAACTCGAAAGAAATCCAAGCATTTACTCTGAGCCTTTTTTGTCAGTAAGAAAAGGTTCAATACTTGGCCACAACCAACAATTCCGGGGCAAAGGCTATGGAGAAGCTCTCTTCGTTCGGCTAATGGAGCTGTCATTCAAATAGCAGATATAACCCCTCCCCCAAGTCAGACTGCTAACCCAGAGGAAAGAATCACACAATCCCGAGGGAGAATCTGGCCTGGATAAATTTGCAATTAAGGAAGAAAAATATCCACTGCCTGCAAGCTGATTTTGTTGGCTATCTTGTTGTATCTTTTTATTTCATCATTTAAATAAATCCAATTCTGGATAAAGTTGTTATGAATACCAAATCAAAAGTATAACATTCGTAAAAATCTTTTTCCATTGAGATTTACTAACGATTGAATCTACTCAAATAAATTCACATTGATTGTATATATGCATAAAATACAATCAAACTACGTCAATGAAAAATTACTTTGGTAGTACAAGGTACGATGAGTCGTAAATGGGGGGGGTCCTCGTGGTGTAATGGTTAAAGCGATAGACTGCGGAATCGTAGTAAGCGAGTTCGTACTTCAGTTGCACTATTACGTTCACTTTCGGGCAAATACCCTTGGGAAAGGTATGAACCCCCTTATCCTCCCAGCTATGGGTTAAATAGTACCACTACTGTTCTTCTAGGAGAATGGCTTTGGCATTAAATAACCTACAAAGGTTGATATACCATTAAACAAACCAAACCTATGAGTCGTGAAATGGCTTGTAAACAATATCAGCAGATTAAGTGGCATTGGCCTAAACGAGTAGCGTTTACCAATAGACTGGAAAATTGGGGTTCAATCCCAACTCGAGTCACACCAAAGACTCAAAAGCAGTACTTGATGCCACCTTGCTTAGAACTCTGATTATAAGGCAATCAAGGGTAGAGGAGCAATTCAGGGAATGGAGTAGTGCTCTCCTTGCACCTTGGTGTAGTAGCTATTGAAAAGGGAGCCTTTGGGTCACCAACTTTACTTTATTAATTGTGAGTTTGATTCTCACAGAATGCCTCTTCTAGTCTTGTGCTACAAATCAGCTAAGCTTTCTAAAAAAAAAAAAAAAAAAAAAAAAAAAAAAAAATTTGTTTAAAACTCTGTACCTCCATGGGATTTAGAGGTCAATAATCATGTTTAGCAAATAATTACTCGAGTCTAATTCTCACTAGGTGTCCATGTACTTATGACCTTTATTATAAACTGAGTTGATCTATTATGTGTATATTTGGTTGGGTTGGGTATTATGGAATATCAACCATTGTTGGGTTATTAATGCCAAATCATGTTTTTATACATATATATGATTTGTAAACACATATTAAATGAGCTCGAGCTCATTTCTTTTGAACACAGTTGAATGGTTTAAAGTACTGCTACCTAATAGGAATAATTCAATTTACGATGAATCATTTCTTTACACCCAGTTAAATAGTTTCAAATATTCCTATGTAACAGTAACAATTTAACAGCAGTTATTTGTTTGCATGCATCTAAATAGATATACATCAAATGTAAGAGATTAATTTGTTGGTAATTTCATTTTTAAATGAATTAAAACAAATTCGTTTGTGCTCTGTTATTGATATTTCTATAGTTAAATGGTGTCAACACTAGTAATTCTATTCAATATTAATCTTTTTGCACACAGTGAAGTGACAAGCATTACAAATTAACACTAATAATTCTATTCAACATTACTCATTCATTTAAACAGTTAAATGGGTCCAAGAACAGTTTTATATATAACTGTAAAAATCAATTAAAGATCAGTCATTTGTTTACACACAGATTAAGGATCAAACAGTTCTATGTCAAATAATGCAAATTAGCAATAAGTCATTCGTTTGCACTCGGTTTAAATGTCAAATAGTTCTATTTGACTTGTAGATGGGACCTTATCAGGTGCTACCATTCCGTGCCTGAGTGGTCCTGGAAGCAATGGTAATGCTCCTGAATTACTGAAGGCTCACCATGAGATTGTTTAGTGTTAAATCAAGGATACTTGTTAGGGGATGTGTGTGTGTGGGGGGGGGTACCCCCTCTGCAGCCTCACCCAACTGGGCGTGTGTGTGTGTGTGTGTGTGCGTCCATATATATTAATATGGGTACTATGCAAGTACTTTACAAAGAAAGAAAAGCAATAGTTGAAGAGGTGTGTGTGTATATATATATATATATATATATATATATCACAAATTATCATGATGCCTCATTGTATAAGATGCTCTCAAAATTTCAGGAAAATAAAAAATATATATACGCACACACAAAAACTAGTTTTTCTCATACAAATTCCACATAAAATCTGGTATTCTGAAGCATGTATTAAGTTGAATTGAAAAGAAATTGAAAATTTGGTTTTGTGATGTAAGCAACTCAATTTTCGAGGTAAACATTTATTTTTAAGAAAAATTTACTCAACTTTTATGTTGATTGTTTCGATTGAAATTGACAGTAAAACTGTTCTTGATAGTTTGTGGAAAGGTTAAAATTAATAACACTCATGGCTAATAATATTCATAAAGGTTTCCACAAAATAATTGTTTAAAAGAAAGAAAAAAAATTTCAATATTTTATGTTTAAATCGAAATACGCAAATCACCTCATCCCATTAGAAAAAAATACTTTTGTCAAGATAAATTTGCAAGCAACTTGGAAACCTCTTTGGACACCTTACATAGTATGCTACTTAGTGAGTTAGACTAGCATACAATTTAATGAGAGTTGCTGAGAGCTTCTACCTCGGGCCTTAAGCTGAACTAAATAAAGCTTAATGAATAACTACTCGGCAATTTATTTGAAGGGAAAAGTGATTGTTTAGGTGACACAAAACAGCTTTAGAGATAGGTACTTAATTTCAACAGATATATCAAATGTCCCAAAAGACATGGAAAATAGAAAATTAATGAATGATTCTGAGGTTTTTTATTTATCATATATAAAAAGGCTGTGGTTAAGTGACCTGTAGGCTCCCTATACAATAGCTACTACATGGAGGTACAGGGGAGAGCAATACTCTTTTCCCTGGATTGCTCCACTTACCTTTGATCCGTACCTTATGCTAAATTTTAAGCAAGGAGACAACTATTTTATTTTTTTTTTTTTTTTATTTTTTTTTTATGACATAATATACTCGCACTCAGGGTCTAGCAGAATGATTTCTTGGGATTGAAACATAAGACAACATAGGTCCTATAAAAAAGAACATTGATATTTTTGTCATCACTTTATTTTAAAGAATATAACATTGGCATCCATACCCTTGCAGTTGTACACTCTTGAAGCCTCAGTAGTACTCGCAAAGTCATTACCTCTGGTATTGAAATTTCTTAAATAAAATCCTTAGATTCATCGTTTGTCAGCAGACAATATTTAAAGATTTGAGTTTTCAGGTGTCTGCAGGAAGTGTGGGATACCACCAAACAGTGAGATAAGTTTCAATCACAAATACATGTTCACCATTCCACACTAACAGCAATTGAAATGGCCTGGTTGCTACTCACATATACATTTTGCTGCTACTAGTGCCTGTGCAGCAGCAATTTGCCAGATCCTATAATATATCCACTTTTTATTGCTATCAAAAAATTCCCAGGCTTAACGGTGAACAAAATTCCTCAGAAAATTGATTGATAGGTACAAAGCATTCTTTGAGGCATGAAAATATGTTGCAACTGAATTTGTATTTACATGACAAAAATGAACAATGTTAATTTTTTAAATATATACATACACACACACACTTTTCCATTTAAATTCAGGAAAACTGTCATATCTGAGGTCATTCAAGAATTTCTTTTGCTTAGCTTAGTTTGGCATAAGACCAGAAGAGAGCACCTATTTAGAAAAGAGTTCAGGAATGTCCTCATTGGTGTAGTAAAGAAATTAACTAAAGAAAAAGTGAAACGATTATTTGGCGTACAATGTAAATTTTCTAAAGGCCAAAAAGCATATTGGCTAAAATATAGTGAACACTATAATAATTAATCAAAAGAATAAGTCTTAGCCACATTGGAAGCGTATATTTATCAATTAATTCAATCCTGGCTTGTAAAGTAAAATTAAAATAATTAATAAAATTGATTCAAACCAGCAATAAAAGTAAAAAAAAAAATTGCTGTTACACTGGTGGCTTGACTATAATTATAAGAAATCGATCTGGTGACCCGAGTTCAAATCCAGTACAAGGCCGTTATTTCATTTGGTGCTAATTGTCTTGGGAAAGGTATGAATTCAACTATTCTTGAATAGCTATGACTAAAAAGGAGCAGACGGATCTTGGAGAACATTGAATTTAAATCAGTTATCGTCCACTCAAAAATTGACCTTGTGTCACATCCTGCTTGCAAGGAAGGGTTATTATTGATATAAAGACCAAATCTGTGTTTTTAGGTTTTCTTTCAAAGATTTTTTTTTTTTTCTTTTAAGGAAGAAAAAAATGGGAGACCTGATGCCTTTCTGGAAGACATCTGTCTGCCTCTTGGTACTTGCTGACCTGTGATCAACTGCCATTAGTATGACCTCTTCTCTTCTTTTGGTCTTCAAAGGTCTAATTCAAATATATGGATTTTCTTGAGGGGGAGGGAAACATGAGATGGTACAAAAATCCTTACGTTTATAAATTTATACAGAACCATATTTTAAATTTTCTGATGAGTACAAAGTATTTTTCCTTGCTTAGTAATTTCTAAAAATAGAATTATAACCAAAATGTGAGGTGGGGGGAAACCGCTGTGCTACAAGATTGAGCAATTGAATTGTCTGGTTAAAATTGCCAGAACATTGAGATACCATGACACGATTAGGAAGGTATATATATATATATATATATATATATATATATAAAAAATGAAGTCTGCTATATCTATTTACAATGAGTGCTTAATATCAGTAATAGACCATATCCAAGTTAGGATGGTACAGACACTGTCAACAGTGCTTAATGACTGTTGGTTTCCCACCAATGTTATCATTATAACAAGTCAGACAAGTTGCTCTGAAAATCATCTCTGTGAGAAAGAGACAGTCACCACACTGCATTATTGTCTTGGTTATAAGCCATAAACAAATTCCTGTATGAAATAATTTATCAACATGGCATTATGGTAAAAATGAAAATTCTAATTACCATAACACACCTAATTTCTTGATTTAATTCTAAATTGGATGAATATACTTTTTATTGACTGGAGACTACATACCAATCATTTGTGAAAACCCTTTTCACAAGATTTTTCTTAATTTTGTATTGTTTGATATGTAACATCTTTTAATACACCAACTGCTGTTGACTCTTTCTTTCTAAAATATTCTAACATATTTTGCTACTGAGTTTGTTTTTTGTTCCTCAGGCTAACAAGAGAGGTTTCATATTGTTAAGAAAAGTTATAGTCATTCATTTTATTAGTGGTTTATACACTAGTCAGGAGGGGGTTTTATATTCTGATATCGGGTTCTGTTTTTTTGTTTAATGGCATATCACCAGTCATGGGTTATTTGATGCCAAAACCATCCTTATTGATAAAGAGTTGTTGTACTTTTAAACCCACAGCTTGAAGGATAATGTCGGGGGGGGTATTAGTCCAAAAGTGAATGTAATAACAAAACTGGAGTTCATCTCATTTACCATGATGTCACAATCCATCATGTTATCCACAATACCATAACGTACTGACGTAAAGTAAATTTTTGAGTGGAGTATAACTGGTTTGAGTTAATTTTATCTTCTCTGAGACTGGTTTCTTTTGCTTTGGTCAAGCAACCAGTCTGCCCTGCTATTTACTCATAGCAGAGGGGAAACTGATGGACTCATGCCTTTCTCAAGGGCGTTAGCTTAAAGTAAAATACAAAAGGCCTTGTCCAGGATTTGAACTCTTGTTGACAATTCCATTTCCTACACTGATAACCAAATCATGACAACGCATTAGGAATGGATCCATCCCAGACTTATCTCAGAATAAATGGCCCCAAATTAGTTCTATTAATTATTCATAATGCCGTAGACCCCTGTTATTATGGCACCCTCAGAGATTTAAGAGTGCTCTTATGAATTTCTCATTCTAATGGGTTAGTTTTATACAATTTCCATTTATTTCAAGTTTATTAATGGATGAGAATTTTCTTTTGGATTTACATGCTACTTTGTGGCAGTATTTTAAGTGTTTATGACTTTTAGTTTAAAAAAAAAATGTATTACAATATATGTACTGTTGGTGCAAGCTGATCTCAGAAAAATTGTTTTGTAGGAATAGAAAAGCAAACCTGCCATTTAGTATACCTACATTAAATAGTAAACTCATTCTAATACCTTTGTATTCATTTGTGTAATTTTTGCTTTGGTGTGTTTTTATAGGATATCAACATCATTGGTTATTCAATGCGAAATCCTCTTTACAAATCATTTAATAAGTATAAACATTTTAAGATTTTTAAATTAAACTGAGCTTATTGTTTGTTTGTTTTTTTTGTTTTTTTGCAATTGGTTAAATGGTTTCAAGTATTTTTTCATTTAAACATCAGTCATTTTTTTTTTTTTTTTTTTTTTTTTTTTTTTTTTTTACAGTTAAATAATCAAACTGTTCTATTTCTAACAATTCAATTGGGCACGTCATTTGTTTGTACATAGTTTAAATTTCAAATCAGTTTGATAGGGTTCTTTCTATGGGTCAAATCAGAGTGGACCTGGGAGTAGTGGTAATGAAGATGTACTCTGCATTCTCCAGAGCTCCAGTACTGGAGCCTTGTCATCAAGTGTTATATTCAGGACACTTATTGGATTGAGTTGGGGGTTACCACTCTGCAGAGATGCAGTTGGTGTATTCAACAGCCCCAAATTGTAACTTTAAGATTATAATATTAACATGTTTTCAGTTTGGTTAATGGCATATCAACCTTCATGGGTTTTCTGATGCCAAAACCATCCTTGTAGAATAAAAATAGTGGTACTATTTAACCAGCAGCTGGGAGAAATAGTTAATACCTTTCCCCAGGGTATTGGTACAAAAGTGAACACAATAGTTTCAACCATCCAGCAAGTTAGAGATTATACTAGGGGACTTCACCCCACCATTTTCATATTATATTTGGCTTAATTTTATTATCTTATATCCTATTACTTTTTCACCAGATCCTTATTTTCTCCATTACACTCTCTAAGTTTGTCATCAATGAGAAGAATTGACAGTACTTATTCATATTACACATGATTTATAAATAAGCATCGCTTAATTGACACCTGCAAGGATTACAACTGCACTATGATACCATGTTATTGCAGTTTTAATTGAAAGTAGGTTTTATGGGGGTGCAGTTGTTTGCCCGACGTTTGACTTTACCCTGAAGTGATTAGAGTAGATCCAAGCCTTTGCAAAAAAGTATTTCAAGAGACACAATTTCTGATTTAGAATTTTGTCCTACTCTTAGACTGGTTACCAACCAATTTTGTGGCTCAGTTAGCTCTGCTATCTTACCCATATCAATGGATGCATACTTATCTTGGAAAATAGAATCTGCAACCCAAGTTCGAGTCCTGTACAAAAATATTTCACTTGGCACTAACATCCTTCATAAAGACCTGAATCTATCTCTTCTTCCTCCAACTATGGGAAAATAGGTCAGATTGGGTTCTATAGTCTTGGTAAGACAACTAGTCTCAGAAGGATATTTCTTAATTCAAATCAGCTGTGTTCTGCATCATAAAAAACAAAATCATCTTGTCAAAGGATGGGAGGGTTGGGTAGATATATAGCTACATACCTGGAGGTAGAAGGCTGGATTTACACATATCCACAAAAAATCAAGGCAAACGGAATTCTCATTTACCCGTCAGATCAATTTTTCATCAGAAGTCGAGCCACATTCAACTTTTCATAACTGGGAAATTTTTTTGGTATCTCACAGTTACTATGTAAGGACCAGATACTCATGGCAAAAGAAGGAATTTACTAGTCCCTTACAACTATGAGTAAATAGCAGGGAAGTGAGAATCCTTCACCCTTGTAAAAAGTAGCCCATCTCAATGATTTCCTGCTTGTACTTGATGGCATATCAACCCTTGTGGGTTATTTAATGGCATATCCCGTTTATACATATGTATTAACCATGTGTAATTTGTAAACAAGTACTTTGTCAGTCACAATTTCAAAATGAGCCAGAGCTCATTTGTTTGCACACAGTTAAATGACTTCAAGTATTGCTATTTATTGTTAGCACATAGTTAAATGGGTTCAAGTATTGCTATTTAACATTTGTAATTCTATTTATCAAATATTCGAATAAAATTCAATACAAATCATTTGTTTGGATACTGCTAATTGGATTTAAGAACTGCTATTTAAGAGTGATAATTCTATTCAACATGATTCATTCATTTGCATTCAGTTAAATGGGTCCATGGATTGCTATATAATACTAATTCAAAATCCATCATTTTTTGTACACAGTTAAATTTTTTTTTTTTTTTTTTTTTTCCAAGTATAGGAAATAAGATATTTCTATTGTAGCCATAGATGGAACCTTACAGTTACTGCGACTCCAGGTCAGTGTTGACCTGGGAGTAATGGCAATGGAGGGTTCCACATTTCCCATAGTTCCAGAACTAGTAATCAGATACTGTTTAGTGTTATACCTAAGATATTGTTCTTGTTGAGTATTTACTAATATTCAGTATCCAGTCATCTTTTTCTCTAAGAAATTATCTTTAAATTAATTTCTAATAGAAAACCGAAAACAGGTAGACAATGAATAACATTGTTTACAAAACAAAAAAAACATCACTTTCCTAAAAGAAAAAAAATTAAATTAAAAAAACGTTTTTCTAAAATTTAGAACAAAGTGTGATTAACAGTTTTGATAAGGAAGTGGGAATTGAAAGACAAATAAGGAAAATTTTTTTTTTTTTTTTTTTTTTTTTTGTTATAGCACCCATTTCCTCATAGAAGCCTGAAGCACAGATAATGATTTCCACACAAAGTTGGGCTAACAATGGTGACAAGTGAATCTCACAGCTTTTTCAAAGCAGGTTTAAGAAAATTATAATGCTTTTTTTTTTTATTTTATGTATCATGTGTGAAAAGAAATGAAGAATGCAACTGCATAAAAGAACAAAAAAAAAACAACAAAAATGTTATGAGGATAGAAATGTTCTCTCCTAGTGGAGAAATTTAAAAACTCGAAATAAATGGGACTGTCAGGTGTACATGTATATTTTATTGAAAAATAATTGTAGAGCTTTGGTTACATTTTTTTGCAATGGATCAGAAATAATAGGACATAATACAAAACTTAAGATGATGAATTCGATTTATTTTTTTTATTTTTTTTTTTAAGATAACACATTAAATTCTGAAATATGATTTTAAGTTTTTTTTTTAGGTTGTTACATTCTTCACCCTCCAACATAAGCACAAAATAGAATCTCTCTTGGTCAGATCTTTTTGTTCTGTGTGTGTGTATATATATATATATATATGATGCCTTTTATAATAAATCAATTTTTTGCACAAAGCAATCATTTTTTAATTTGGTGAGAACTATTGTAAAACTCAACTAAATCTGGGTCATCTTGGAGATAATTTTATTGTGAGTGACTTTTGGACACCAAGACACAGGAATTTTTCTGAAAATACTTTTAAAAACTTTTCAGATTATGCAACCTTGAATAAAAATTCTTTTCTTGGAGAAAATTTAAATCAATGCACAAATTTAAAGTGTTTTTACGATAAACTCGAAAGCAAACAAAAAAACTGTTAAAAATAAATCTTTCTAAAACCTCAATGGAAAAATGCATACTTCTGCCATGTTTTTCTCATAGTAAAAACTGGACAAGTTGATTTGATTTTAAAAAAACAAAAAAAAAAACAGGAAAAATACTAATGTAGGAGTAAAAATAAAACTTATTTTACAAAGTTTGTGCATCAAATTGGAATATATACTTACCTGACCAAGAGATTCATACATTTCCCAAGGGTATTAGTGTGAAAATGAATGTAATAGCATAGTTCGAGTTTTGTCTAATGGCATATCAACCTCTGTGGGTCATTTAATGCCAGAAGGGTTAAATTGGTGTTTTTATTTGTTTGTGTGGTTTTTTGTTTTTGTTTTATTTTGCATCTTTTTAGGGTATAAGTTTTGATTGTTTTATATTTGACTAGATTTTCAAGAGGTTGGTTTCTTTTAGAAAGCTTAAGATTTCCTCTGGTTTGGAGTTTTTACTCCTCTGCAGTGATGCAGATGGCATATTCTACAGCCTAGACTGAGAGGGCGGAGCATAGCTGGAGTTGGAACTCAAACACCGATGTTGGAGTCCAGCACACTAAGCACCTGAGACTCACCACGGTTAGAAAAACAAAGCCCAACTCAAAAGCAACATTCTCCTACAAACTCTTACTCATGGACATAATAGTGTTTTCTAGCAGCAACTTAGATTCATCTGCACTGGGCAGACATCGGATGCCATCAAGAGGACCTGCCAATTGGGATGATTAGAAAGAGTGAAGGGAATCGTTGCCATCAGCACAACTTGATGACAATGATGAGTTTGACGTCAGATTTCAGTCAAGTTTTTCTGAAATGCTATCAGTGGAAGAACAAGATTTTTTGCTTGACAAAGAAAGTTGACAACAGTTCCTATTCTAAATGATTTAAACAAACAGTGCTGTTCTGATGAAATCCTGGAAAAAGCACCCAACAAAACAGCAATTGTAAGGCCACTAGGCTTCCACCTCACAAACCACCCAAGCAAAACCTTGCCCAGTCGGCTGGGGCTGTAGAATACACTGACTGCACCTCTGCAAAGGGGTAAGACACCCCCCCCCTAAAGTGTCCTATATAATCTGATGGTGGGGCTCAGTGATGCTGGAGCTTTGGGAAATGCAGAGTACCCCTTTATTGCCATTGCTCCCAGGTCCACTCTGGCCCTGAGTGGTAGCCCCTGATAATAGTTATCTATGGGTTAAATAGAACTAAACCGTGCTTCCTTCCCTATACTGATTTTTGCATTTAAACTGCGTATTTATGTTAAACTAAATTGTTTAAAATAGAACTGTTTTGACATTTAAACTGCATATTAATGCTAAGCTGAATTGCTTGAAATAGAACTGTTTTGATGTCTAAAATGTGTACTTATGCTAAACTGAATTATCTGAAATAAAACTGTTTGGCATTTAACTCTGCATATTGCCCAGTCAGCTAGGGCTGTAGAATACACTGACTGCACCTCTGCTGAGGGGGTAAGACCCCCTCCCCCAATGAGTGTCCTGTATACGACACTAAACAATCTGATGGTGAGGTCCCGGTAATGCTGAGACTTTAAGGAATATGGAGCACCCATTCATTGCCATTGCTCCCTGGTCCACTCTGGCCTGGTGTGGTAGGACCTGATAGGATCCTATCTATGGGTTAAATAGAACTAATGGCATGCTTATGCTAAACTGAATTGATTGAAATAGAAATGTTTTTGACAATTAAACCGTACTTAGATTTATACTGCGGGCTTATGATAAACTGAAACTGTACTTACATTTAAACTGCTTGCTTATGCTAAACTGAATTATTTCAAATAGAACTGTTTTTGACATTGAAACTGTATTTACACTAAACTGAATTGTTTAACATAGAACTGTTTTGAAATTTAACAATAAACAAAATCTGTACTTATACTAAACTGAATTAGGACTGCTTGACTAAACTGAATAGCTAGAAATAGAATAGTTTTTCACAATTAAATTGTACTTACATTTAAACTGCATGCTTATGCTAAACTGAATTATTTGAAATTGAACTGTTTTTGACACTGAAACTATACTTAGACTAAACTGAATTGTTATATATAACTGTTTGAATAAACTGAAGAGTTTGAAATTGAAATGTTTCAGACAATTAAACTGTATCCATGCTAAACTGAATTGTTTTAAATAAAACTGATTTACATAAAAATGGATTTGCTATTAAATAACCAACAAAGGTTGATATGGCATAAAACTCAAACAATCAACACAAGCTATGCTGAGTACTGCAAGAGAAGCAAGGATGAACTCATAAGTGACATTCTCCAGTGAACTTCGATACATGGATATATTCGTGTTGGTAGACCAGCAAAAAGTTATCTAACTCTGTATGGACGCTGGATACCATCAACTCTATTTTCTGAGAGAGTTGGCTAGAAACAAATGAGAATTTGAGGGCCTATGGTATAACGATTGTCTTAGGAGATGGAGTTCCAAGTTCAATTTCTGGACAAATCTGTTTCATTTTGTGCTGATATTCTAGCTATGCCAACCAGCCTAGTAGAAAGAAAAACAATTGCTTCAAACCAGCTGTACTGGAAAAAAAATTGACCTTTTAATGGCTGAGGGGTTGATTACATACCTAGATGAAAATATTTAGCTGTCTCTTGAGGACATAGAAACAATGTCCAGTTATTAATGTAGAAGATTGTAAATGAATTTTAGCTAAGCTGTTTTCATTCTTGGGTAATTAGTTTTCAAAAAACTGCTCTCTCTCCATGAGGAACAAATTTGGTCGAAATTTACACTGGATAACATGCACACGATGCTTTTTTAATTTGTATAATGTATGAAAAGAAGAATGCAACTGTGTGAAAGACTCTAAAAACAGTGAAAACCATACTGTAAACTGCAGCATACAAGTCGGCCTTAAGGATGACATTGGTATTAAATAACCCACAATGATTGATATGTCATTAAACAATGAAACCAAACCAATAATGCATTATATAGTTATATTGCATGAAATATTGATACAAATGATTTTTAAACATGACTATTTCACCAATAGATGAGACCCTAACAGATAATACCACTCCAGGTCAGAGTAGACCTGGGAGTAATGGCACATGCTCCCAGATTTCCAAGACTACAGCCTCACCATCAAATATAGTTTAGTGTTATATCCCCCTCTGTCAGGTATAGTGCTATAAACCCTTTGACAATATGACTGTAAACAATTTTGCATGCACTAATATGGTTTCAAGTATTCCTATTTAATTCTGTAAAGGTCAAACAGTAGGTTGATAGGATAATAACCATAATTGCGGACTATTTAATGATAAATCCTGTTTTTACATAACTATCAAATGTATACGAGTCTTCTTTTTGTAGATAGATTTTTAAACAACCCTGAGCTCATCCTTTTGTATACAATTAAATGCTTTCAAGTATTTCTATCCAACAGGAATATTTCTACTTACAATTAATTTGTTTGCACACAGTTAAATGGTTTTAAGTATTGCTATGTAACAGTACCATGTAACATCAGTTATTTGTTTGCACACAGGCAGGTGGTTACAAGTATTGTTATTTAACACAAATTTGATTTAACATGCGTCATTTTATTTATATATATATATTTTTTTTTCCACACTGTTAAATGGTTCCATGTATTACTATGTATCAATTACAATTCAATTAAACGTAAGTTACTTATTTACACACAGTTAAATGATCAAACAGTTCTATTTCTAAAAATTCATTTTAGCATGAGTCATTTGTCTGCACACAAACAATTCTATTTAGCCCATAGATTAGACCCTTTCAGGTGTTTCCATTCTGACTGAGGGTGCTCCCGGGAGCAATGGCAATGAAGGGGTACCCCACATTTCCCTAACTCAAGCATTACTGGGGCCCTCACCATTAGATTGCTCAGTGTCATATCCAGGACTCATTGGTTAGGGGTGGGGGGGTCTTAACCTTCATCAGAGGCAGTTGGTGTATTTTACAGCCCCAGCTGACTGGGTTGCATACAGTAGGCTAAAATGACATTCCGTCAGCTGTTAAAAATATCAGGTGGTAGAACATGAATGTAATACTTAATTTGTATTACAGTTTTTTCTAATATTAATCTGTTAAACCTGTATTTCATTTATAGCTAATTAAGTTGGAAATATCTGTGACAGTTTGCAGCTACTGGAGGAATTCTACTGGTTGACCCCTATCTGTGGTAAAGGTTTGGATTTTTGCCCTGCTAAATTTTCTCCAGGCTTAAAAGGTCAACTTAGATACTACTATTTAGTTATACAAAGAATAGATGTTCAATCCGACAGAATTATAAGAAAAACTTCAAATAAATCGCACTTTTTTTTCTTCCCAACGTATCTGAGTATGAAATAATTTCTTGATTTCAGTTACTCCTCTAATACAATAGGGCAGAAGTAATAGCACAGAATACTAAAGTCAAGATTATTGAGTGGGTTGTTTATTTTTAGATAACTTTTTGAATAGCTAGATCAAACTTAAATTTTCAGAATACATTTTTTAGTGGGGGAGGTTCTTCCCCTCCTCACATATTAGAATGTGATCACATTTATTTGGGCAGAATTTTTTCCTTATTGCGATCACAAAAATGCAGTCAAAATAGCAGTCAAAACACACACGCACACACTTGCTTGTTGTGTTTAATGGCATAGCAACATTCATAGGTTATTTAATGCTAAAGTCATCCAAGTAGAACAGTAGTACTATTTAACCCATAGCTGGAGGGATTATGATGTGTGTACTTCCATACTTCCTGTAGTGAAGAGTTTGGTATCATGAAATCAATTTTCAAGCAGATTACAGCTGGTTTAAATTCAATTTTCCTTGTATAAGACTAATTGTCTTGCCAAGGCTAATGAACCCAGTCGGTTTGACGATTTACACATAGCTGTGTAGAGGGTGAACATAGATTCATACCTTTTCCAGGGGCATAAAGAGACATTTAAACAACTGCATCCAGGATTTGAACTTGGGTCACCAATTCCAATGGTAATCATTATGCTTGTATATATATATATATATATATATATATATATTAGTGAAAGCTATGCATGTCTTTTGTTTTTTTTTTCTTGATTATAAGGATTATTGGCTTTATTTGATGTCTTCAATAATGAGCCAATTTTGTACAATGATTTTAATTTAGCTTTAACTACGGTAAAACTCAACAAAATTTAAAATCTACAGAATGTCAAATTTGGTTTGGATTTATGGCATATCAACCATTGTAGCTTATCTAATGCCAAATCCTCTTTTTAAATACATATTATTTGTAGAAACATTTAGTTGATAACATTCGTAAACAAGACGAAGCTCATTCTTTGGTGAACAATTAAATGGTTCCGAGTATTGTAATATGTCACAAACAATTGAATTTAACATCAGTCATTTGTTTAAACACAGTAATGATCGAACAGTTCTATTTCAAACAATCTGAATTAGCGTAAGTCATTTGTTTGCACAAAGTTTAAATGTCAAACAGTTCTATTTGATCCATACATAGGACCCTTTCAAGTGATACCACTTTGGGTCAGAGGGGACCTTGGAGTGATGACAATGAAGAGGTACTCCTACATTGCCCAAAGCTCCATCATTACTCGAGCTTCACCATTAGTGTCATATCCAGGTCACTCGTTGGAGAAGTCTTACCCCTATGCAGAAGATTGCCCAGTCGGCTGGGCTGTAGAATACACTGACTGCACCTCTGCAGAGGGTTAAGACCCACCCCCCAGCAAGTGTCCTGGATATGACACTAAACTGATGGTGAAGTCCCAGTAATGCTGGGGCCTTGGGGAATACGGAGCACCCCTTCATTGCCATTGCTCCCAGGTCCACTCTGCCCTGGCATGGTAGCACCTGATAGGGCTCTATCTATGGGGGAAATAGAACTAACGGCATACTTATGCTAAACTGAATAGCTTGAAATAGAATTGTTTTTCACAATTAAATTGTACTGACATTGAAGCTGTGTGCTTATGCTAAACTGAATCATTTGAAATTGAACTGTTTTTGACATTGAAAATGTATTTACACTAAACTGAATTGTTATATATAAATGGTTGAATAGTTTGAAATAGAAATAGTTTTGACAATTAAACTGAGTACTCATGCTAAACTGAATTGTTTTAAATGGAACTGATTATTTACATAAAAATGGATTTGGCGTTAAATAACCTACAAAGGTTGATATGCTACCAAACCAAACCTTTGCAGAGATGTAGCCAGTTTATTTGACTGAGCCATTCAAATTTGATCACTCTATAGCAAATTAATAGTTCATCCCCAGAGAACAAACTTGCCAATTATTTATATAAAATAATCCACTAATGAAAGTATGATTAAAAACCAAACCTATTACAATGATTTTCAAATTTAATAATTTCTTGTTTAGGTCTCTTATTGTTTGATTTTCTTAAAATTATATATTATTTGAGAGCAGTGAAATTGTTTGGATAAAAATTGGTAACAAAAATGGAATCTGAAAATTCTGTTTGGAGAAAAAAAAAAAATCCCAAGGAAAAAAAAAAATTGCAGATGAATCCAGAAGACAAACTTAGCAAATAAATATACAAATCAAAAATGCATTGTCACAATCTGACATCTGATTGGAGAGTATGTCCAATTTTGTCATATCCTAAAGCTACAAATATTGACTTTTATTTTGGTGAAGAATACAAAAGCAGTGACCCCTAGATAAATGCTAACCATCCTCCACTTCCCTCTTCATCAGCATCCATTTCCTGGGTCAGTTACTGCTGCTCTTCATCCTCATACCAGTCAATAACTGCTTATTCTATTATATTTGCACCAGTGAACAGGTCCGTTAAAGTGTTCATGCAATCTTCATCTATTGCTATGACAGGTACAGCCATACTATTCTTGTGTGTGTGTGTGTGTGTGTGTGTATATAAAATTATTTTTATTTTTTTTATCTACTCCCTTTAATATCCCTTCTCCAACCCCCCCTCCCTGCCCATTTAGTTTAGCCCTATATTCTTCCGACAGGGGAAAATGTTATTATCCTATTAAAGTCAGGGATCACAAGGTGAGCTACACAGCTTGACTCCATTGGATGAGTTTTGACTTGGCAGATTTTGACTTGCAAACTTCATACTGATTAATGACACCTCTACCCACCCACTCCTGAATATATATATATATATATATATATATATATATATATATATTACTGTGTAGGTCTTCCCTTGCTTTACCACCACTTGCAAACCCTCCCCTCTCCACCTGCTTGCATCACTTTCCAACTTATTACTTTAAATGCTAGCTCTAGTAGATTCATCCATATACAGGTTTATTTCCTTAGATTATCTCAGCTATTGCCTCCATTTTTTTTTTTTTTTTTTTTTTTTTTTTTTTTTTCTCTTCTCCATCCCCCACCACTGCCTTCCTTCATCACTAATATTCCTATCTCCATTTAAAAGAGCTTCTTGGCACAACATTCTCTTCCTGAGCAGTAGCATTTTCTTTATTTTTTATTTTTCCTCTTCAGAAAATGGGCACATCTACTGTAATATACCAAATTAATTTTTAAAAGCGAAAAGTATAACAATATAAGCAAAAGGAAGATAATTTAAGTAAGCAGGATTTAAAATTATGTTCATTGGTTTTTGTAGAATTTTCTCTGAAAACTGATTTAAAAATGTAAAAAAAAACAAAAAAAAACCCCACTTATTTTAAACGCACACATATGTATATATAATTTATTCATTGAAATATCAAAAGAATATTTTAAGAATTGTGCAAAAGACAAAGAAGTTTTAATAGTAGTTTCAAATTACTCAAATTCCTTTGTTACAAATATATTTTTATATTAGGTGCCTGAAACAATTATTCTTATCTGAAACTAAATAGACTTTTTTTAATATAATAAGCCTAAACACCTCTTACATTCTCTTGAGTATTATTTAGTTTAATAGGGTGACTCAACTGCCATTGAGATTTAACATTGGAAATCTGAAACGCGTCTGATTTTTCAATGGTATTCATTATTTGCTTACAGGCATTGAAGATTGTTGCATTGTTAAAATGTAGTGCCAGGTAAAAAGAAAACTTAGTTTAATTACTGGAAGGTGAAAATATAACTGAGCTGAAATTCATTTACATAACTGCTGTTTAAAGCAATATCTATATCAATAATTGGGAAGAGTCTGTCTGTCCATGGTAGATGGCCAATTTTATATACAGCTTGTGAACTTGGTGTTAAATAGACAAAATGAAGGAATAATAAAACTTATATATAAAAATACAACTTTGTGTTTATTTACTCTGAAAGTTGAAGTGTTGCAGGTGAGAGACATCATGTGGAGACATATTCAGAGCCTTGATTCATTGACATAAAGTTTGATACAGAGCAAGTTTTCAGCCAGGGTTTGGAGGTGGCACTAAGACTCCTCTTTGAGCTGCTCTCCAATTGACTGAACCCCTGAGTCTCTGAGATGGAAACTTCCATATTATATATATTCTAGACCCCCACACATTTTTCCTTCTCGCTCAATTCACGTGATTAATTTCAGCTGTCCCTTGTTTAGTTGGGTGCATAAGCTGTTTTGAAATCCTTTTCTAATTGGTCTGTCAAAGGTCAATATGCAACACTGGTATGCATACTCTTTGAGAGACCAGAGAACCCTCATTTCTATTTCAAAATGATAGGAAGTTTATAACAACAATAATCAGCGGACAGTTGCAAGACATAATTAATCTTGCTCCATTGATAAGGCTTAGAATATACAGACTGTATCCCCAGCATCTCATGCAAAAAAGGGGAGCCCTGAGTATGAAACTAAACTTCATCTGATAGTGAGCCTCAACTTCTAGATATCTGGAGAAGGTCAAATTTTCCCTTGGTTTTCAATACTTCCAGGTCCTCTCGCATCTAAAATGGTACTCCTTGTTGGGGTCCATGTAGGGGTCAAATAGGTCTGTTTGAAAATTGAGTGATGAAAGATAAGGAAGAATGTGTCAGGACACTTGATGCTATCAGCACAACTTGATGATTGAAGGTAGTTTGAATTGAGTTTTCCTTCTCCTACTCTGGTTACCTAACAAAGACTAAAAGAACTGAGTTTTCCTGGTAGTATTTAAAATTTATATAGAATAATTAGTAAATATCATTGCTAAGTCAGGATTAATGATCAGGTAAAAATGTTGATAAATCTTTTACATTTTCTTAAATATATATAATGCACAAGGAAAGAAAATATTGGTTTCATAAAATATGAAACAAACCTAATGGGTAAATATTATTTCTCCCTGGTTATATCTTTGACAGTAATTTCTCTTTTGAGAATTTTTTTATTTAAAATATTGTAAAGTAGTAAAAAAAAAAAAAAGATGAATTTTGGAGAGAAGTGATGGATTCATGCCTTCCCCAAGTGAAATGCAAACACTCATCAAGGATTTGAACTTGACATCTAAGTCCACTATGATTTTTTAAAAATACTTTCGATTCACTTGAACAGAATACAATTATTGGCTTGTAATCGGTTATGTAAAATTGACTTCAGATTTGAGGTTCTCAAATTTTTATCTTAAAAATCTCAGATTCTGTTAATGTTTGCTCTTTCTTATTCAAAGAATTTTAGTTTTGCTGACGGCTTGACAAAAATTCACGAAGACTGACAAATTTAATTACCAAAAATAGATTTTCCTAAACGAAGCATCTTAAGTTTTGCTAATCTGGCATACAGACCTCAAATACCGACTGTTACTACATGGTCACCCATAAAAAAAAAAACTGATTTAATTAATGCTTAACATCAGCACATGGGCCTCAGGTTGTCCATGGTACCTGCTATTCCGAAATAGTCATCCCTCTTATTAGTGTAAATCAAACCTACTTGGTTTCCTAATAACTGTTTACTAAATTCCCATGATCAAATCACTTGACCTGTCAATATTGAAGATATGATGCCATAATGGAAATCTGATGTTTCATTGACATAAAAACAAATAATATACTTTCATCTCAAACAAAACATGGATAATACAACTACAAATTTAGTGCTTTCAAAGTAAAAAAAAACTTATCGTACCAAAATATACAACATTGAAAATTTCAGATAAAATTTCATTTACCTTGCTTATCAAAGAGAAATTTGATTTTGGTATCAAATACACATGCTCATCTTGAGATTTCCAAAAAATATTTTTTTAATCAATTTTTTTTTGTTTTATTTTTTTTTTTTTTTTTTTTGTTACAAAAAAAAAATTCTATTGAGTAAATGCATTTGTCTTAGTTGTTTGCTAGAAGTAACTAGGGTGTGTCTAAAGAACTGATTCAAGGAATAAGAAGAAATATAAAGGATTATGACATCACATGCCTTTGGTGTACAACAGGTAAAACCTATTTTAGGGTTGTGAAGTGTATCAATTCAAAATTAAGGCAATGTTTTTGTCATCTAATCACTTGAATTTGAACATTATGCATAGTAATTATGTCAAACAGTAGGTTGGGTTTTATGGCACATCAACCCTTGCAGGTTATTTAATGTCAAATCCTTTTTTTATACAAATAAACAGTTCTAATTCAAACAATTTGATTTGGCATACATACAGTTTAGTTCTATTTAACCCATAGATAGGGCCCTATCAGGTGCTACCGTTCTGGGCTAGAGTGGACCTAAGAGCAATGGCAATGAAGGGGTGCTCTGCATTCCCCACAGCTCCAGTATCACTAGAACCTCACCATCAAATTGTTTAGTGTCATATCCAGGACACTTGTTTAGAGTACAAGGGACCTTAGCCCTCTGCAGAGGTACAGTCAATATATTCTACAGTCCAAGCCGACTGGGTAACAATTGTTAGACTGTGTGTACATGATGAATTAGTGAATAGACACCAATTTTTAATTGGTACTATAAGTAGACAAATAATGAACCTTTTAGTTTCATATTGGAACAGTTCATCACAATATTGATCCTTCTTTTAGTTTTGTGACATGTCAAATCATGCAGTTTATTTAATGCTAAATCCTATATATGGACGTTTGATGAGGAAATATTTAAAAACACTTACTTTGAAACTAAGTCGCAGCTTGTTTGCTTGCACACAATTAAATGATTTCAAGCATTCTTATCTAATAATAATTTTTAATATTAATCATTTGTTTGTACTCGCTTAAAAGCTTAAGTATTACTAATGTTAATAACCCCTCGAGAAAGATTGAACAGTTCTACTTGACCCATAAATGGGACCCAAATAGATACTACTATTCTGGGTCAGTGGCCTTTGGATTAATAGCAATGAATATGTACTCCTCCTTCCTCAAAATTCCAAGACGGGAACCTCATCAACTGATGGATTAGTATCCAGGATACACGTTGGTGTGGTCTTATGCCTTTGCAGTGATGCACTCCATGGGTTCTGCAGAATACACCGACTGCTTCTCTGTGGAGGGGTAAGACCCCGCCCCCCCAATGAGTGTCCTGAATTGGATACTAAACAATCTGATGATGAGGTTCAAGTAATCTTGGAACTTTGAGGAATATAGAGTACCCCTTTACTCCCATCGCTCCCAGGTTCACTCTGCCTGGAGCAGTAGCACCTGATAAGGATCCAGTCCATGGGTTAAATAGAACTAAACCATGGTTTCTTGACTTGCTGCTTTTTTGCATTTAAACTGTGTACTTATGTTAAACTGAATGTTTGAAATAGAACTATTTGCATGAAAATGGATTTGGAGTTAAATAACCTACAAAGGTTGATATGCCATAAAACCCAACCAACCAACAGCCCTAGCTGATTGGGCTGAGATTCTTCTTAAAGGACAAATAAAAGATTGAAATTAGCATTTTATAGTTTGTTTTTTTTTTTGTTTTTTTTGTGGGGGGTTGTTATAGGGAGAATTTACATGAGAATAGATTATTCATATTAGATAGGAATACTTGATATCATTGTGTGGAAAGATATAGTTTAGACAAGTTTGATTTTTTTTTTTTTTTTTTTTTTTTTTTTTTTTTTTAAAAAAGACTATTGCAATGAAATTTTGAGAATTAAATTATGATTATAATGAAATATTTACAAATAAATTGAGTGTTGATATAACATGAAATATAGCAAACCTATCGGCAATAAATAAAATAATACTTAAAAAAAAAAAAATCACACCAAGAAAGCAGCAGATTGTTTAATGTCATATCCATGACTCTCTCCCAACGAGTATCATGGATATGACACTAAACAATCTGAGAGTGAAGATTCGGTAATGCTGGACCTTTGGGGAATATGGATTACCTCTTTATTGCCATCACTCCCAGGTCACTCTGTCCCTGAGTGGTACCACCTGATAGGGTCCTATGTATGGATCAAACGTAACTGTAATTATGCTAAACTGAATTGTTTGAAATAGAACTGTTTTTACATTTAACTGAAATATTTGAAGATATGAAGACCTTGAAACATAGAAACTTTTATGAAAATGACTTCAGCATTAAATGACTCAAAAAGGGTTGATACACTGTAAAACAACTAACCAAAACCATTCAATCATAAATTTTACTGGAAACTGCTTTATTCTCTAAATTAAAGAATGTAAATAAAGATTAATAGATGTTTAAGGCTCTTGGAATTATTCAGTTCCTATCAAATCGACATCTTTAACAAAAGGCTGAAATTTATCAAGTCTTAAAAGAAACTTTAATTTCCACATGAAGGGATAGTATAAGCTTTCTTTTTATTTAATATTACCAGACTAAGGAATTTCAGCTCATAGTTTTTATATCTATCAATCAAAATGTATTACTGAGCCAAGTTACTTAAATTTGCTTCAGATATTTTTTATTCTCTCTCCCATTACAAAATCACCAATGCATAATTAATTTCTACATGTAAATAATTCTATTCAGTTCCTTTTATATGCCATAGCTCAAGAAAACTTTTTATTAAGGTATTTTGTAATAAAACCCAAATATGTTGTAATATTATAAGTGAAACATTGCCATTATCCTGCAGCAAGAGAAGGTAATTGGAAAACTCAAAAAAAAAAAAAAAAAAAAAAAGCAAATGGCTGGCAATATACGAAAGATCCATCTTTCATTGCTTGGATTGGGACCAACAAAATTTCTTTACTTTACAATTGGCTGTCAATATATATTTTTGATTAATTATCTGGTTCCAAGAAGGAAAAAAAAATGACTGAAAAGGACAAAATAGATTTCTATTACAAGATTGAAAAGGCAAATTTTCAATTTGATGGCTAAAAACATTAAATATTTCTTGATTTGAAAACTGAACAAATAACCCTACTTGATAAATAGGAGGAAAAAAATAAATAAAAATGCTTATTTTATTCAAATTTAATTCACTCGTTGAAGAAAAAATTTTGTAAAAGAATTTTCAAAGTTTAGTTTATAGGAAATCTCGAGTTATTTTTCCTTTGAAGCAGTGTCAATGATTTAGTAATTTTGTTCTCTAAATTAGACTCTTCAGATGTTTGTCAAGTAACAAACAAGTTACCACATTTTGATTTTACAAAAAAGTATAAAAGAATCATTTTAAAATGACTCGTAAAAAGCCCGAATGAGATTAATGTGATTCCCTTATGTGCTTCTAGCATTTCTGATATGGCTGATGTCTATGCCAAGAATTAAGACAGGTTGACAAGCAGACGTATATTGGTCTGGTTTTTTCTTTTTTTAGATTTGTTAATATCTCTAATGATATTTAGTTATAAGGAAATTGTTAAAAACTTGTTTTATTTTTTTTGTAATCAGTATTTGACAAGTCATGGTTGATTTTTGCAAATCAAATGTAGTCTTCAATTAGTAATTTTTTGACTTAGAATATTTCAAATTTACAATCGTATTAGATATGGTATCTTCTTGTACGAAATATTTCTAATTTCTTTGAACAAATGAAAAAAACCATCATAACTAAAAATAAACTAAACTATTAAATTCTATCAGTGGAATTTTAGTATTTTGCCATGAAAATTTCCAGTTGATGTTCTACATATTTATTTTTACAAATTTAAAACGATATTTTTTTTTCTTCATAAAATTAAATGTAATGATAGAAAATGCTTCATCTAAGAATAAAATAATCCATTATGCATAAGATTAATAATCATGATTCCCAAAGAACAGAAATTAATTTTCAGGTGTTATTTAGACATCCAGTTGCTGTGGTATATATTATCAAACCCCTTTGCCATAGGCAGGATTTTAAGCAGACTCTAGTTGTTGCACCAAGATTTAAGGGCCTCGTCTTCTCTACTATTCTTTCTAACCAAAGTGGAGAAGAGATGGATTCATGCCTCTCCCAAAGGCATGAACTCAAAGGGAAATGCAACTGATTCATCCTGGATTCAAACTAGAACTTACTCTGAGGCAAAAAGGGACCTGGTTATTGAATGAATGATTTTAATGGCTTCTCAACCTGTCTAGAGTTATTTCATGTCAACAGATTTGGTGATAGTGTTTATTGTACATTTAAATTAACTGATATTGATTGTCATATGTTCTGAGTAAAGTTTTTGCACACCATTATATCAAGTTTGCTTTTGTTTTATATTGATGGCAAAGCCATTTTTATACATAGAAACGGTTCTATTTCAAACAATTCAGTTTAGCATGAGTTCATAGTTTAGTTCTATTTGTCTCATAGATAGGACCTGATCAGGTGCTACCACTCCAGGCCAGAGTGGCCTGAGAGTGATGGCAATAAAGGAGCACTCTGCATTCCCCAAAGCTCCAGCATTACTGGAACCTCATCATCAGATTGTTTAGTGTCATACGCAGGAAATTCATGGGGGGGAGCGGGTCTTAACCCTTTGCAGAGATGCAGTCGGTCTATTCTACAGCCTCAGCTGACTGGGAAAGTTATGATATCAAGTATTCCTATCGCATACAAATAATTTACAAAGTTATATGGTTCCAAGTATTCCTATCTAATTGCAATAATGATATAGTTTCAAGTAATTATTTCTATTGAATGATGATCATTTGTTTGAACACAGAATGTTTCAAATAACTAATGATAATCTTCAGTAAACATTTACAGCTTCAAGTAACTCTTCTTAATTCAAATAATCATGTCGTGCCATCAGCACGGATATCCCTGACCCTCTCTCGCCACACCACCCTATCGTCCATTGCTTTTGGCAGATCCTCAGGGTTACATCGGCACAGAGCTGCTGTATGTAGGTTCGAGCTGGATGTCCTGCCTTTGTTCGTCCATGTGAAGGGGTCCACAGAGTACGTCACTTGTGAGCTCGTCTCTACTTCTCCAGCAGTGTCCTGCATGTCTGGTTCATCTAATTTTGATAGTTTTTGTAATGGGTGGTAGGTGGCCGTATAGCTGCTGCTTTGTGGGGTGCTGTCTCTAGGACTTGTCCAATATTGCTCACAGCATTCTTGTGTAATTGCCGTCAAGCTTTTTTCTCCATTGGTTTAGTTAGCGTCCATGTGGTGCATCCATTTATCTATAACGACCCAATTGCTGCTTGGAAGAAACTACACTTCATTTTATTGGTCAGGTCTGATTTCCATAATTTGGTTATAAAGTATCAAGTACTCCAATTGAATATAAATCACCATTAGATGTAGTTTAGTGTCAGATCAAGGATGCCTCTTACCCCTCTACAGGAAATACAGTCAGTATATTCTAAGCCCTTTTGATAGGGTGTATGTTTATGCTTTATTTTTGTCTCTTATATGTACCATTCCTCACTGTTGTGGAAATGTGTTAATGATGATAAAAGGAACTAATATGGGTAAAAGAAAAAGTTAAAAGTCAAAATGAATGATTGACAATACTTCATCTAAAAAGAAAATATGCTTGAGTGTTGTCTCCCTTGAATACATTGTTCTAAATTTTTTTTTTTTTTTTGTTCTGGTCATGAGTTGATACTTTCAAAGAGAATTTTTTCTATAGTTTACTTTGCGATAGATCCCTTCATATATTTACTTTCCATGCTAAAATCTCTGATGAATCGGTGTTTAGATACTATTTGGCTTCTCTCTCTTTGTGATTGTGTGTATTAGTACTGGGAGTGGGGGCACCGAATTGACTGGCTTAGTGCCATGCCAGTGATTATCAGTAATTTTCCGAGCAAGTAATTCGGCAGAAGGAAAAGCCCAACAAATCAACCAGCTGTAACGTCAATATTCACAACATAACACTCTCTTTGCAATCATATGAATGTGCTTAAACCGTGACAGCCATTAAAATTTATCTCCCAAGCTAAAGTCCACAGACCGACGCATAGTCGGCAGAGTGGCATGCTAGTACAACAGAGAAAATAGTATCCCAATAGCAGGAGATCTCCAAAGGGGGCGAAGCAAAATAGTTGAGAATTTAGTGTGGGGCAAGGTAGTTATGTTCATAAAGCTACCTAACTGCAGCTTAATCAAATTATGAGTATGATGACCTGATTTGTTCAGGAATAAAATTTAAAAAAAAAAAAAAAAAAATCATATCATTGTCATAGGATAAGCTTTCAAAACTATATAATAAATTCTAAAAAATTAGAAAAAAACCCCAAAAAAACTGTACAACCCTAAAACCATTACTCAAAATAATTAAATCCTGGATATAATCACCAAAATATTAGACATTTCCCATAAAAATTCCAGTTTAATTCACAACCATGGGTATATTTCTAGGGTTATTTTGTGCCCAGAGGTTAGGAAATAACATTAATTGTATTAGTCCAGTCAGCTGGAATACGCCAACAGCATCTCTGCAGAGGGATAAGACCCCCTACACAAACACACAAGTGTCCTGGATATGACATAGAACCATCCAATGGAAAGGCTCCAGCCCTGGAGTTTTGAGGAATATGGGGTACCCCTTGATTGCCATTGCACTGACCTAGAATGGTAGCAACTGATAATGTCCTATGGGTCAAATAGAACAGTGTGCAAACAAATGACTTTAACTGCATGCCTAAATTGAATTGTTACATACACTCCTTCAAACTGTTTAAGTGTGCAAATAAAATGTTGTTAGCTAACAATATTTGAAAACAAATGATTAATACTAAAGAGAACTATTCATTTTAGAGTATTTGGAACTATTTCCCTGTGAGCAAACAAATCAGCTCTAACTCATTTAAAAATAAGATTACCAACAAACTAATAACTTAAATGGTTATATATACTTATAACCATTCAACTGCAAGCAAACAAATGAACTCTGGCTCATTTAAAAATGTTATTTACAAACTGTTTACATATATATGTATATATAGGATTTGACATTAGATAACCTAAAATGGTTGAAATGCCATAAATCCAAACAAATTCATTTATATGTTCATATCAATGTTTTTGTGCAGTTGTTTCTTTGCGAGTTATTTGTTTTTTGGGGGATATGATCCAATTGAATATACATAACTTCTAAATTGATCTGTTGGACCCATAGATGGGTACTATCAATTTTGGTTGGAGAGTACCTGGGAGTAATGCCAACAGAATTGGAACCTCATCACATGCAGTTTAGTATCATACCTAGATTTTTATTTATTTTTTTTTTTTTTGTCAATAGGGTTTTATCTTTCTGCTGGTGATACAGAGTAGACCTGGAAGTAATGGTAAGAAATGGGCACTCATCATCAGATGCAGTTTAGTGTTATAGCCAGGATATCTTTTTCTTTTTCCTTTCTTTTTAGGGGGTGGGAGGGAGTCTGCTTCCTCTGCAGGTGTTACAGTCGGCATACTCTAATCCCTACTAACAGAGGGACCCCTTAAGATGAGTTATAAATTTATGAAGCAAGAAAGTGGAATAAAGTTAGGTCTAGTCAGTATGGCAGGAGCTGCACTTTGACAAACCTTTGTTTACTTTTTGATCAGCACAAAAAAAAAAAAAAATGAGAATTGGAGCTAGAGTCCGAGTTTGATATAAGCTGTTCAGCTGTGTACATGCCTTTTCTTAAATTAGACAAAAAAGTCTGTTTTTAATACTTTTTACTTTCTCTTCATACATATTCTTACTTGTTAAGTAAGAAGCTATTTTCTCTTCTTGATACTTAGCGGATATTATAAAATCATCAAAAGAAAGATTGACACATTAAAAAGGTACAAATTTTGAATATGCTTCTGAATATAAACATTTTAAGATTTGATAATTTATCTTTGCCAAAGTATGATTAAAAGTGAAAGTTTGACACGTTCGACTAATGTTTCCAGAAATATGTCACTGTTTTTGATGTATCATACTTGTTGCTTTCTATTATCACGCTAAAAATACACACTTATCCTTATCAATAAATAAGTTTTCCTAACTCAATAAAGGCTTATTGCTTTGATAATTTTAGAGACAAATAAACTCTTCAATCTTCTTTGCTCTCCAACTTGTTGACTTGTTTGCCACAGTGACATCTGTAATGTTTCCATAAATCAAATAAAATGTTTTATTCATATTCTCTCTTCGCTTTGTCACAAAATAGACTGGAGAGAAGGAGACTGATTTCTCCTTTAGATTTGGAAGATTTTAATGGCTCTTCACTTCTTTTAATGACAGTTGAATTTCAATAAACCACAATCAGTCTGAACATTTTGAGTGATTATCATCTGAATGATGATTATTGTAAATAGAATTGGCAACCAGAGTTCAAATCCTGGACAAATCGGTTTGCATTTAACTTTTTTAATGCTCTTAGAAAAAATATATCCATCTCTTCTTCCCCAGGACAGAATAGGTTCTTTAGCCTTGGATGGGGGGGACTCTGAATTCATATCACACAGTTGGTGGGAGATTATGATATGCTGACTGAATCCTTTGCAGAAGGGTTAGAAAGACCACCCACACACCTCAAAAAATGGTATGATACTAAACAGCATCTGATGGTGAGGCTCCAGTTCTGGGGAGCTTGGTGTACTCCTTCATTGCAATTTCTCCTGTGTTCACTCTGAAATGGAGTGGAATTACCTGTTAGCATCCAGATTATGGAGCAAATTGTTGTTTCCCCATAAAATGTAAATATGGATGTTTAATAAATGAATACCATTCCTTAACCACTAGGAGGCATAAAATAACTCAACATCAATTGATGTGCCATTTAAAAATAATCTGAATTCAAACAAGCTGTACTCTACTTAAAGACTTTTTGTTTCTCCCTACCTATTGCAGAGGAATTGGGTAAATACAAATATCTGAATTTCAGGGAAGACATAAACATGGTCGTTCACTTCTTTTCATCATTCAGACAAAAAGGATAGACAATTTTTGAGTTCTGTTCAACTGCAAGCACCTGCAAAATCAACTTGTGTAACAGCAGTTTTCACCTAGAATTCAACAGGAATTTGAAATTTCATCAATCTGTTTTTGCTTTCCAGTTGCAGACAATGCAAGTTTGCACATTTATAAAATGCACTTTTCATAGCCCCCAAATCAATTAAAATTCTGATTGGCTTTTTCTTTGAACTCCACAGAACTTGTCAAAGTCTACATTCCAAGTTGAGAATTGTTACTCACTCGTTATCTCAGAACTTTGAGTGGTCTGAAAGTAATGCCTCAATTTATTTACAGAGAAACAGAAGGAACGAAATAATACTGTCACTTAGTTTTTTGTTGGAGAAAGAGTAACCGATTTTTTTTTTTTTTTTTTTTTTTTTTTTTTTTTTCCCCCCAGGAAATTTAGACCTCATCTTTTTATATAAGTTGCTCAGTTAGATACAAATTTGTACAAATCTTAAAATTTACTTTTTTTTTTTTTTTTTTTTTTTTGTCACATCTCATATTACTCACACCAAATCCCTGTAGTGTAATGGAAATTTACTAAGCTTTTTGCTTAGATGTGGCACAAGGCTATATGAAAGGGGCACCCAATGAGACTCGAACTCACTCGTGTAGGTTTGCTAGTCAAGCTTGCTAACCATTACACCACCAGAGGCGCCTATCCCTGTAGTGTAATATACTGGACTGTGACATAGTAAGCAAGTTCAAACTCAAATCAAAGTATTTCTCCTGGGAATGTTCTGAATCCCTTTACCCAAGACTCATAGATGGGTGTGATAATGTTAAAGTTTCTGAGAATGAAGAATACCCCTTTATTGCCATCACTTCCAGGTTCACTCTGGCCCAGAGGGATAGCACCTGATAAGGTCCCATCTAAACTGCATACTTATGCTAAACTGAATTAACTGAAATAAAACTAATTTTACATTTCACTCTGTGTATTGCCCATTTGGCTGGGGTGGTAGAATACACCGACTTCACCTCTGCAAAGGGGTCAGACCCCTACCCCACCAGCAATGGATGTTCTAGATATGAAGCTAAACAATCTGATAATTTGGCAATAAAACTCCACTGATGCTAAGTAGAATTGTTCATTTGTATAAAGATTGATATGCCATAAAACCCAAGCAAGCCCACCCACCCCCATCATTTAAATAGTACTACTACTATTCTTTGAAGTGGTTGACTTTGGCATGAAATTACTCACAAATGTTGATATGCCATTAAAAATCAAGAAACCAATTCATGCTCCAAAATGAAACTGTATTTTGACATTAAACTGCATCTGATGATGAGGCTCCCGTTCTAAAGCTCAGGGGACTGTGGAGTTCATCTTCATTGCCACTTCGTCCACTTTAACCTTGAATGATAGTAGGATTTCATCAATCAGTGAAATAGATTAGTTTGTATATTATTCATATCAGATAGGAATACTCAAAACTATGTAACAGTGTAGATTTCTACTAACAGATGCTTGAAGCTATAATTGTTTACTAAGGCTTATTAGTAGTAGTTAGTTAAAAAAATATATATATAACTATATATTACATTGGAATTCTTCATATCATCCAACTATGGGTAAATAAATTTATCAAACATTTTTAAAATACAATGAAAAATGATTTTAATGAAAAACTAAGAAATTAATCAAATTTTCTTATTAAATGACAAAGATTTCTTAAGCTGATAAACTAAAATGAAACATGGAAAAAATTGATTCACTAAAGGGCTTAATTTCTAAAAATCCAAAAATAAACTTTTTTTTTTTTTTCAAAAAATAGGAAACGTCTGGCATTTTCGACCTTAGTAGGAAACAAACTTGTTTATAATTAAGTTGAGAAAAAGTTTGAACCATTATTTTCACTTTGATACTTATTCTTACAAATAATTCTACTATCCTATCACATATTAAGATATTTGGCAATCAAGGTTTATAATGAAAGTAATTCTGTGAGTGGGAAGTCATCTTGAATCTTTCAAGTGTGAGGACAGTTTCAAAAGACTTTATGGAATCAAAGAGTCAGCTGTGTTAATAGGATGTGTTCTCTTACAAAGTTGGAACTGAAAGGCAAAGTGGATGTCAATAGATTCTTGTCTAGATTTTCACTGTGTGTCACTTCTTGCAATTTGATGCTTGCTTTGGTCACCCTTCTACCAAGTCGTAGTATTTCTCGTCTTCTTTGATCAGGATTTTTGTTTGAAAAGATAGTTCTAATTTTTAGCATCAGCTGCATGGTATTAATGAGAAGTGTTAAATTATATTGGAAGATAGTGTTTTGGATAGAGCAAGTTTTCTGCTCCAAAGATGGTAATTTTTTTTCCCCCCATACTTGGTGTAGTTTCTAAGGAAATAAATTGGAAGCATTGCTTTCAAAACATCTTAGGATTTTTGATAAGGGTTTTACTATTGGGTAAACTAGAAAGGTTTTCGATGGCCTACTATATTGAGGTGGTTGGGGGAGTTCCTGTAGCATACAGCAAAAATACTGGCCTCAATATGAGTAAGTTTGAATTATAATCATGCTATAACAATCACTTTCAGAAAAAAATGCCCTTGATAAAGGTGTGAACCTCTTTATCACCCCCTAGGTATAGTTTAAATAGTACCACTGCTGCTGTTTTGCAGGGGTGGCTTTGGCATTAAATAACCAAGGAAGGTTGACATGTGATTAAACAAAGAAGCCAAACCAAAGATGAAGGTGCAAATTGTGTAATGGTTATTTTAGGAAATGCTATAAGTGACCCGAGATCAAATCCTGGAGGAACCTAAAAAAGACTGAATCTGTTCGTCAATGGGTAAATCAAATGTCAATGTTAAAATAGCAATTTTTTTTTGTTTGTTTTGCCAAATAATGATTCAACTCCTTCAAAGAATTTTCTCCATAATTTTTTACATGTGTAGCATCTGTACACTTTACTTTGACCCAAGTTGTCACTAACTCGGATCAGGTTAGTTTTGATACTAGAGAAATCCCCAATTACTTAGCGAATTTGCTAAGAGGAAAACCATTCTGACCCTAGCAGGGAACTCGAGACCTGCGTGTCAAGGTAAGTATGTATTCACCCAATCTCTCTATCACTGGGAGGATATGACACAAGGTCAATTCATCACCAGTATAACGTGGATTTGAAAGACTGGTTGCCTGGGGGAGGACATATTCATGCCTTCGTCAACGACATTAGTGCTAATTGAAAGGCAATTAGCCCATTCCAGGATTTGAACACGTTATCAATCCCATTTACTTAAACAGTATATTGCCCATAAGGAAAATGATGAATTTTTATTTAAAGTAGAAAACTTTTTTTATAAGGTAACAAAGTATTGTCTTCTAATTTGACTGATTTCATTTCAAATAATCTAAACTTGTTTGAATTAGAACTGAATAGCTTGAAATAGAAGTGTTTTTGACAGTTAAACCGTACTTACATTTAAACTGTGTGCATATGCTCAACTGAATTATTTCAAATAGAACTGATTTTTGATATTGAAACTGTATTTACACTTAACTGATAAGTTTAATATAGAACTGTTTTGACACTTAACTGTGTGGAAAGAAAATTTGTACTTATACAAAACTGAATTAGAACTACTTGACTAAACTGAATAGCTCGAAATAGAAATGTCTTTCAAAATTAATCTGTACTTAGATTTAAAGTGCATACTTAGGCTAAACTGAATTATTTGAAATTGAACTGTTTTTGACATTGAAACTGTACTTACACTAAACTGAATTGTTATATATAACTGTTTGAATAGTTTGAAATAGAAATGTTTTGGGCAAATAAACTGTGTACTAATGCTTACGTGAATTGTTTTAGATAGAACTGATTTATATAAAAATGGATTTGCTATTAAATAACCTACAAAGGGTGATATGCCACAAAACCCACCAAACCAAACCAGCAGAATTGTGCTTTACTTGTAAAATATTGCAAAACTTTTGACTCGCTTAAGCATTTTTAGTCATGTTTTCTTTTAATAATTTATTTCTCTACAAAATTGTTCAAGAAATTTTTCCTGCAAAATATTAAAATCAAGACTTTTATTTAAAAGAATAAAAAAAAAAAAAATTATTTCAAAGGGTGGGAATGATAAAAGATACTGAAAATTCATAATTCCCTCGGGCAGAGGAAAAGAAAAAATATTTAGCTGAGTTTCCAGCAGATTTCTTGAAACAGATGGGAAGTCTGTTAAAGTTACTGATTGTTAAATGCTGCAGAATACCAGACAAAAATAGGATAATTTTTATTTATTTTGCATATTAAAATTTTTTTTAAAAAAAGAATCTGGTTTCTTGGAAAGTTTTTCAAATATAAGAAAGAGCAATGTACAGAGTGAGTCCAAAAATTAACCTCCTTACGGAAATACCTTCATGATAGAATTCTAAATAGTCTCCATATGTTTACCATTTCTGTCAATACATTCTTGTAATCTCCCACAGATGATTTAAAATGTGTTAATATTTAGGAGTATCTTTATTAGAAAATCAGAATAGATATTTCAAAGACCACCTGGGGAAAGATTCAAATATATTGACAGGGATGGTGAACAGATGGAGAATTGAAAATTATATCATAAAGGAACTCCCATAGAAATATGAACATTTTCTTTAAAATGTTGAGTTTTTTTTTTTTTTTTTTTGTTACTATTCCCATTTATAACTTAGACCACTCTAAAAAAAATCATAAAATTAACAAGTGAATCCTGCCTGGGACGGTGAATAGATGGAGAATTGAAAATTATATCATAAAGGAACTCCATAGAAAAATGTTGGTTTTGTGTTTTTTTTTTTTTTTGTTTTAGTTACTATTCCCATTTGTAACTTAGACCACTCTAAAAAAGAAAAAAAAAATCATAAAATTAACAAGTGAATCCTACCTGGATTTGAACCTTTCACTTGGAGGTAAGCAAGCAGCATATCAACTAGGCCTGCATTCTGCAGTTGGAATAAGTAACGTTGGCGACTGTAGTCAAAAGCAACCCAAAGGCTCCTTTTCCATTACCTACTACACTGATGGACAAAGGAAAGTGCTACTCCTTTCCCAGGATTGCTCTGCTTTATCCTTGATTCATGCCTTATAATGCTGAATGTTAAGCAAGCATCAAGTACCATTTTTATATATATATAAATTTTTTTTTTTTTTTTTTTTTTGTCTTGGGTGTGACTCGAACTGGGATTGAACCTCAGTCTATTGGCAGATACTCTTCTCCTTCTTAGCTATATACAGATCATCTGATGTGTAATTTCCATAATTTGTTCCTTGAAGTACTTAGATTGTAATTAATAGCTCCTGTAATTAGTCTTTCTTTGCTCATTTTTGTATATTCCTCGACTCTGAATTATTAGAACACAATCCTCAAAGGTGGCAAGTCTTCCTTCTCACCCTTATGAAAATTAAGAAAAGTGAGTAAATTTTAGATTGTAACAATTTTTAGAAAAATCTAGGACTATAAATATAATAGATCCAAACTTCTAAAGAAAATTTGCAAATTATTTAAAACTAAATATAAAATAAACCATCTATGGCAAATTCAGTAAGTACTTGCATATATTTACATTCACTTCAAAAATATACAATTATTCTGTAGGAGCAAATAATTCCGACACTTTATTTAACAAAATTGTTCAGTTGTGCATGAATTTTAGGATTAAAAAAAAAAAAAACAAACTTAAACGATTCAGTGTTGAAACATTTTTTATCATGCTACAAGATATTTATCTAAGTTTATCTTCGTCTGACACAAAGTCCCCAGTGGTGATTGAACTCGTTATGACAACAGTTGTTAAAACCAAAACCATGAGATATTCTCATTGCATAAGAGAAATTTTAAATGTGTTTTTCATGAGGATAGGTCAGACAAGTCTTTAACTAACAATACAACATAATCAGCAAGAAGATGAAGATCTCTAAAGTTTCCTATGGAATTTTAAGAGGTAGGAAAATAGTAGCGGGATAAAATTCTTAGTGAATTAAGCATCTTAGTCCTGAAAAATGGTAATTATCTAAAAAATGTGAAATAAATAAAACAACCATGTTGATATAAGAAGTTGTTTGGGAATTCAAAGTTCACAGAAGCTAATATGTAGATACTATTTCCTACAAGTGAATGGGAGTTTGGAAACTCAGATAGGTTTAATTTTGAAGAATGTAAATACTTTTTTTATTTTTACATTAATTTGAGTGGTAAGGTTTCAGTTTGCTAATGTTTTATTGCATATCCAACTTTTCGGGTCTCTTAATGCCAAATCCTATAAGATTAGTAGGTCACGTAATTTTTCAATGAGCCCGAGCTCATTCATTTGCACCTAGTCAAAGTTTCAAGTACTGTTAACACTAATAATTTTAAATGCTTTTAGTTATTGCCATCTAATACAGTTCTATTTAATATTGATTATTTATTTGCACAAAGTTAAATGATTTCAAGTATAGTTAATTATCAAATAGTTCGGCATTGGTATGGTAACCAATCTTGAAGAAGCAAAACTCCTAATTCAAACCTGCCAACTCGTACATGAAAATTGACATTATGTCACATCTTGCTCGTGGTTGGAAGAAATTTTTCTTATACAAGTCACAGCTACTTTACTGTATATAGTTTAATCTTTTTATTTAGTGTCATCAACTAGAAATAGACATCAAAGTATATATTTCAACGGTTGTCATAACTGAAGTTATTTTTCACTGGAGAATACCAAGTATCCCTACTAGTAAGTTATAAATCTACTAATTATATAAAAGTAAATGTTTGCCCAAATTTCAAAATCTTTACTTAACACTTAAACTATATTGATTTGGACAATGAAAAATCTTAAAAATTACGACGATATCGATTTTCCTTTAACTTTATCGTTCTGTCAAATAATTCCATTTGGCTCAGCATAAGGTTGAAAAGTTTCTATCCTCAACTTGGTAAAGTCACAGAATAAATCATTGAAATATACTAAGAACTTAAGCCTTGTACAAGACATTCTCTAAAGTCCACAATTTCTTTATTTTGCAACAAATGGTTTGCCTGCGTGTTTGTGAGGCCTACAATGCAGTAATATGATTAAAATATAAGCTTGGGAATTTGTAGGGGAAACATCAAGAAGAATGTGCTACAAAACGCCCTGCATGATGGCTGACTTAGGAAATCATTTTGATAGCTCTTAACTTGCACTATTTTCTTTTTGTTGATTTTGACAAAAGCAGCCCACAAGGCATCTCATAATTGACTGCTTATGTCCGAGCAAATGAAAATGTCATGTTAACTGGGAAAGAATAGATTAAATTTTGCGGTTTTGAAAAACTGCCTCTGGTGCCAAAAGTGTGGCTTTTAATTCTGTACGCCAAGAGAGTAAAGAATCTTACACAAGAATCAGCAAAGAAGAAAACTTTGTGCTTCGGAAAAGGCTGTCATTTCTTTCTCTTTTGCATTTTAGTAAATTCCTAGGTTTCATATATATATATATATATATATATATATATATATATATATAATGATACTAGTCATAAGTATTTGAACAAACAGACCAACAATTGTTTTTCTGCTTGAAAGTAAAAGAAAAAAAAAAAACAGGAATGTTAAAATACCAATTTCCATTAGTCAAAATGGGAACTATCAGATGAATCAGTCAACAGAATTTGATTTGTATATAGATATTTTATTAATGGTGTATATGTCCTGAACAAAGATGATTTTGTTTGTTAAAGGTTAATGTGAAAAGACCATTTTAAAAAAAAAAAAAAAAAAAAAAAAAATAGATGCTCAAGGAGGCATAACAAACATGAAAAACAAAAAACTTCTAAACAGAGCTCCAACCCCAACTAAAGGAAAAAAAAAAATTCAGTTTCCTGCATATGACACAAATGCATTGAGTTTTGAAGCTTCAGCTCTGACCAATATGGAACCACCCCTTCGTTGCTGTTAATCGCAAATTTTTACTATACCTGTTACATACCCATTAATGTTCCTAGGTAAGGTATGTCCCCTTCGTCATAAATATGTTGGACACTATATTGAGGTGGGTGAAAATATGCTAAGTAGTCAACACAAGCGGTGGCTAACTTCTTCATACTGCTGGCAAGTATTGTATTTTTTAATGTTATGAAGATTTCCATTTCATTTCTAACCTCTGTTTTGGTTATTTCTCATTCAGTAACCTTTTTGTTACATTAAAACAACCTGTAACGTTGATAAAGTAGATATTCATCAAACATGGGCAGGATATGACACAAGGTCAACATTAAAGTGGAGTACTACTAATTTAAATGCAGAATTTTCATTCTCCTGGATGAGTTACCTTACCAAGTCTTCTGTATTACTTAACCATAACTGAGAAAAGAAATGGATTCATGCCTTTCCCAAGGGCATTAGTCTGAAATGAAAGACCAACAGCTTCATTCAGAACTTGAACTCTGTTCACCAATTCCATTTCCTTGAACAATAGCCACTACATCAAGTACATGTTATATTTGTAGAGTATTTGTTAAACTTATTTTTATTTATGCCTAACCTGTCTCACTTTTAAAATCTGATAACACAAATACTTTTATAAAGAACCTCTGGATACATTTGAAATGTGATGTATTTAGTCTCCTTGTTTTGGTTTTTAATTCCTAAGCTCCATGATCAGAGAGTTAATAAGATGTCAATTTTTGTATTAAAAAATTTGTCCAATTTATCTTCATCTTGTCCAGCTCATTGGCCAAGTGGTTAGTGTTTGCCAAGAAAGACCAGGGTTCATTCCCAATACAAGTCATACCAAAGACTTAAGCAAGTAAGTATCTAGTACCATTTTTTAACATTAGGCATTATCAAGGGTAAAGTGGAGAAATCCAGGGGAAGGAGTTGTGCTATCCCCTACACCTCATGGTAGTAGCCATTAAAAAGGGAGCCTTTGGGTTGCCCTCGACTACAGTCATCAACTTTACAACTTATTTTCATCTGTTCTATATAGAAATAACCATCACTTTACTTTTCTTGAATGTGTAAAATTTTCAAAAGAATAGATTCTTTTGTTTAATTGCATATCAACCCTTGTGGGTCATTTAATGCCAAGTCCTGTTTTTATAGTAATAATTATTCTTGATACTAATCAATTGTTTGCACAGAGTTAAATGCTTAGAAATATTCCTATTTAACAGTAATAATGTAATTCAATATGATTTGTTTGTACGGTTAAATGGCTTCAAGCAACTAATAATAGTGCTTTAGTGACTGATTAAACAGTTCAATTTGACCCACAGAAGAGACCCTAATAGGTACTATTGCTTGGGGTTAGAGTGAAACTGTGACTAAAGGCAATGAAGGGGTACTATACATTACCTGACATTCCAGGACTGGAGCCTCACCATCAGTGTCATATGCAGGATACTTATTTGAGTAAACTTATCCTGCTGCAGTATACTTTACATTCTCAGCTGACTGGACTTCCAAATAAATAATAAAATGTAATTCCTCAAGAGATCATGTAAAACTACATCGGAAAACATAATTCATACAAAAGACAATATGAGTTAGCTGATTCTTGAAAAGTAATGCATTGTCTTCAAAGAACTTGTCAATGTCGGATACCGAAAGAATAAACTTGAAATGAGACCAATCAAATATTAACAGCCACTCCCAGCCTTTGCAATCTTTTAATATGATTTAATGGTAATACTGTACTTAAAATTCTATTGATTTTTGTTTGACCTCTGTAGCAGTAGAGACATCTACTTCATTTAGTAGATATAAGTCATGGTCAAGTCATGTCCTATTTAAAAAAAAAATTCCATAATTACAAATGAATAATAAAAAAAAAATTAAAGATATGAAAGGCAATACCATACAAGAGTTACAAGGGTGCTTCAACCAGTGGAAAACTCAGTGGAATGAATAAACTGTATGCTAAGAGGACTATTTTGAAGTCAAATTATCTTTCATTAATTGCTCATTTCTGTCTTGATAAATACAGCTTTAAACATGATATTTTAATACTCTATTTGTATGTGCATATATATTTATTAAATAATAGACACATTTTGTCTATAATTTTAAGATCCATTCAAGTTTCCTGCTTGGTTTTAGGTTTGAATCGGTTGATGAATTTACCAAAGTTATCCCAAGCACTTTCGGACCTTTCATAGGTTATCATCAGGGGTTGTTTGCATATGTAAAGAGTGTTTGTTTGTTTTTTAGATAACATTACAAAATTACCTAAACACAAAGTTAGATAACATTGAGATGCTGATGACATCAAATGAATTTAAAACAGGACACTATCAACAGAAATAGAATACCATCAAGAAAAATAGATTATTAAAACTAAAAGCATTTCAAAACATTGTTACTATTTTCAAAACTCTTCTGATTTTAAGTTTTTTTTATATGTAGGGCTTCTAGGATTTGTAGTCATAGCTTATTGATTTGATGTGCTATGACAGTGGTGTTTTCAACTAGAAGTTTTCAATATTTGTATTTGGAATAGCGGATTTTAACATGTAAGGCTATGAAGCTAGAATCATTAAGCCGTCATGAAAGTGTTGTAGTGGTAAGACCAACATATACACTATTTTCATTGGAGACAGTCTCCCAAGGGATATTTGAACATGTTTATCCTAACAAGAAGTTCGGTGGAGGGGGAAGAGTTATTGGAAATAATTTTTTTTTTTTTTTTTTTTTTTTTTTTTTTTTTCAAATATTCTATTTTTCTTGGTAATCTATTTTCATTGATAGCGTTCTGTTTTTAAATTCGTTTGTCATCGGTATCTCAGTTTTATTCAACTTTGCATTTATATAATTTAGTAATATTATAAAAAAACAACAAAAAAACCTCAAACTCTTTATACATGCAAACAACTCCTGATGATGGCCTATGAAATGTCCAAAAGTGAACAGGACAATTTTGGTAAATTCATCAACCAATTTCAATGTGAAACCAAGACACTTATCAGGAACTTGAAAGGATCTTAAACTCATACAGACAAAGCGTCTTATTTAAATATGCTTAAATAAAAGACTGCTACCCAACTACACACACATATGCAACCATAACTGAACAGGAAACTGTACATCAGAGCTAGATCTTTACAAGATTAATGTACTTAAAATGCAATAAATTATCTAATGAAATAATTTTCTATTCAATATGCAAGTACACAATAATTCTAAGGGGTCAGAGACTTTAGTGAAAGTTTTTTTTCTCCAGTAGATTTGATAATAATGCACCACTCGGTGATTCTATTGCTGTAAATTCCTAAAATATTCTTGAGACTTAGTGTATGAAGAGTATATTCATTGATAGAATCATATACTAGACAACCTGTGAACTAGATAGGTTCCTGTTGTAAACAACAGTCTACAATAGAGATGCTTTTATTAAAGAAGAAATCACAGATTCTAATGAGCATTTCATGATAATATGGAGAACATGGATAATTAAAAATGTCATTCAGTACGTAGACCCTGCCCTCCAAATTTATCATTCAGCAGTAAATTAGGCTGTATTTACAAAGACCATTTTAAGTGTATTGCTCAAATAAAAATTTAGCCATGTCTTTTTTTTTTTTTCCCCTAAATGGTGGGTTATCATTACACAGGTTTGTTTTTTTTAATACTGGATATCATTTGCTTATTAATTATTGGTCTTAGATAGGAATACTTGAAAGTGTATATCTGGGTAAACAAATGATTAGCATTAAATAGGAATAGTTACTTTAAACCATGTAACTGTTTATCCTATTTACCAACTGCTCTGCTCGGGCAGGATATGAGACGAGGTCAATTTTTAAGTGGTGTTTAACAGGTTTGAATTCCAAGTTTTCCTTCTTCTAGACTAGTTGCCTCACTAAGGCTGAAGAACCCAGTCTTTCCTACTATTTACCCATAGCTGGAGAGAGAATAATTGGATTCATACCTTTTCCAAGGGTATTAATGCTATGTGAAATGCAATCAGCCACGTCCAGGGTTTGAACTCGTGTCAGCGTATCCTTTCCTACTACAATAACCATTACACCACGGGCACCATGTAACTGTTTATAAATTAGTACTTAAAAAAAAAAATGAAACCTTGAAAATGTTTTTGTTTATGTAAAAAGATTTAAAATGAATCAAATTTTGGCATTAAGTAACCCATAAGGAGTTGATATACCATTAAATAAACCAAACAATACATTGAGGTGTACTTTGCATAACAGTAATCCTTGTATGAAATGGAATCAAGACAAGTTCAATTCACTTCATGCTAATGCTCTTGTAACGGGCAAGAATCCTTCTCCAGTTATGAGTAAATACTTGATTTTTTAACCTTGATTAGGCAACCGTTATGGAGAAGGAAAACTCGGAATTCAACAAGTTTAACTCTGCTTAAAAGTGATCTACTGTCACATCCTACCTATGGCGGGGGAGGGGGGTGTAAATATAATTTTTGAACATAATGGACATGGTGAGTAAAAACATACAATATTGGCATATTAAGTTATCATGTTCTGCTGCCAGAAAGGATATCCCTGATCCTCTCTCGTCACTTCTCCCTATCGTTCATCGCCTCTGGTTGGTCTTCCGGGCTACATCCCGTATCCTCACATAGTTGCTATATGCATGTTCGAACTGGTCCTCCTGCTTTAGCTCAACCATATGGGGGGCATATTAAGTAATGAGACCAATTGAGTTGAAAAAAAAAAAAAGCGTTATCAAGTTAATCATAAATCATCTGTATCGTCTTTAAAATATTTCCTTTACAAAGCTCTTTCCAGTGAAAATGTGATTCCTAATCGTGAAAACTGTGATAGAAAGCTTTAACTGTGTTCATTAAGTCTATCACAATATGTTAGATATTCTCAATTTCCTAAATAATCATCAGGATTTGAATCAGATTAGTAAGGACTTTGGCATAAAACAATATTCTTATGGGGTCAAAAAATTTATTAAAATGCTTAGAAAGTTAGAACACTAATTTTTTTTTTTTTTTTTTTTTTTTTTTTTTTTTTTTTTTTTTTTTCAGGTAGGCAATCCGAATTGAAAATTGGTGTTAATTCTTCACCAATCCTCACTGTCAAACATATCTCAGATGTGAGAAGACCCCTCAATTGTATCCCATTTTCTTCAATTCAGGAAGTGTTTGGTCAATCAGTGCCACCTAAAAACCGGTTTGCTCAAGTAAAAAAATGTTTTCAATAAATCTGTTAACTTATTAACTGTTTCCATTGTATTGACATAGAATTTGATCATTTCTAATCGTTGACATTTAACAAAAAGCACTTGTAATAATCCAAGACTACTCGGCTAAATAAAAATTTTATTAGGCTAATTTAACCGGAATGTTACTAAGCACCACTGTTTTTAGGCTGTCCAAGTTATACACACACACACATACCCAAGGGAGAACTTAAAAGTTCATATGATGATGGCAAATCTGTGTTGATGACTTTTAACCACTGGAATCCAAGTACTGTAACACTGAGGAAATAAGTGTATGGACTACAAGGAGGACTTGAAAAATTAAACGTCATTCCATAAGAGTATCTTGGTCTGCCAATGAACTTTTTAGACAACTCTTGTGTTTACGTGTGTATATATAATATAATATATATAACATTTGTTGTTAGAATTTTTCTTACATATATATATAACAGCTTAATCCATTGTAACAAATAACTTAAAAATAAGATAAAAGTTGCCAAATTAACAGCCACTGAGTTGGTTTTATTTTAAGGTACATGATTTAAGTATTATCCTATTTTGGGGTAAGAGATTTCTATTACCATTCGACTACATTATTATCTCGGATTTACTCCTTATTCACAAATCCATTTAATGGAAGAAAAGGCACTTATTGTTATGGTCACTTTTTGAGAGTTCTTTCCTTTAATTCTGAACTAATTGTAGCAGAAAGAAAATAGCAGCAATTTAGAGAATTTAGAGACATCTTTTTCTTCCTATGGACTTAAAGAAGATGTATAAAGACCAAAAAAAAAATACACAGATTTCTGTCAAATAAATTATGGCATGAATAAGTAAAAAGAAAGATGTAAGTGCCGCTATTAATTAAAACTATAAAGTGTTGGCCAGATATCTACGCCTGATTGAGTAATAATTGACTAAGGGGGAAAAAATAAAAGCAGGAAGAAGATAAAAAGAAATTGTAGCAAAGAAGTAAAAGAAAAAAAGACTTGAGATTTAATTGATTGGCCCAAAGTAAAGTGCTTATAACTGTAAGCATTAGCATGGCTATATTGAGCAATGTCTGAGAACAATCTAGAAAGGGAGCTAGTATTTCCCTCCTATTATCGAGGCTAAGCCACAGGAGAGAAAGGGAAGAGACAAAAAAGATATATTAGATAAAATAGCGTCTGTAAGAGATGAAAATCTACCTGTCTGTAACAAATTAATCCAAAACAGTTTCTATATTAGCTACCTAATCGATATTGCAGCAACTTAGAGGGGAGCGAAGTGCGGGAGATGGAGGGGGCAAAAGCTCTTAAGCAATGCTATATACCTGGCCACCCAATTCCGTACCACTTTGGTAAGTGTGACGTGCTAGCCAAAATGGTCTTTTAATTCTGACAGTTTTAAAATTTCTTCTTATAATATGGCAAGGAACTGCATTAAGCTCCTTTCTCTCGATACTTGTCAACAAAAATCAGAATGAAACTTTACCGAGTCTGTCCTATACTTTTTTTTTTTTTTTTTTTTTTTCCAGTTTTGATCAATGCTCGTTTCTTCATTTATGTTTATTTTCAATAAATTGATTATTCTCATTTACTTTTATCTGTTTAAGGCTGTAACAAGAATGTTTCTATAAATATGAATACAAAGTTCTTTTGTTGGCTCACTGTGCTGGAAAAGTTCTTTTTAAGTATAAATTAATGACTACTTTATGAGTGTCATGTATATGTCTGATATCATTGTATGAAATGAATACAACCTAAAGTCAAACCTTGAATGAGTCTCTTTGCATTTTCTAAAGCACTAACATCTTTTAGAAAGTTAGGCATTAAACTATTCTACCTCCAGCAATGAGTATACAGTAAGACAGACTATGCTCTCTAACCATAGTATGGCAATCACTCTAGAAGATAAAAATCTCTCTTCACACCTGTTAAACTCCACTTGAAAATTAACGTATGTAAAGACACTTGTGAGTGTCATATATAACAAAGCTGAAAATCTATTTAACTGGTGGAATTTTAATCTAGTTAATGTTGAAGTACTCTAAACAGGAGCCAAAGAAGATCATGGATTTATTGATGACCTTCAATAAAGGTCAATAGGAGAATGGTGAATTTAATTAAATCATACAGTATCAATAGCACCCATAAGCAAGCACATAAATCATAAATTCTGTACACCTGTTTATCTTCAGTTGGTTCACTGTGCTTGAAAACTTGTTTCCGAATAAGTTCAGGAGTACCTACTTATAAAAAAGAACAATCTTTACATAATCTAGCTGAAAACTTGTCCTACTGATGGAATTTAATTTAGTTCTTGTTGCAACCCTAAACAAGAGCCAAAGCCTTCAATAGTATACTCATCTGATTCATACAGTATCATGCATTAATCAGTACACCTTTATAAAAGAAAAAAATCTCAAATTTCCATCTGAACCAAATTATCTAATCAAAACATTAGTTATTAACTATACAAGATTGAGACTCAAACCCAAAATATTCTAAAACTAAGCACATTACTAAAATATACTAGCAGTTCTTTACTGCATAATACAGATTTTAAATGGGTTCAATCCGAGGTCGAGTCATACCAAAGACTCAAAAAATGGTACTTGATGCCTCCTTGCTTAACACTCAGCATTATAAGGTGCGGATCAAGGGTAAAGTAGAGCCATCCAGGGAAGGAGTAGCGCCCTCCCCTACATCTTGGTGTAGTAGCTATCGAAAAGGGAGCCTTCGGGTTACCCTCGACTATGGTCGCCAACTTTACTTTTACTAGAAACTATACACTAGGGTGAGTCAAAAATTTTGCAATATTTTGGTAATTTAAGACAAAAATTGTCAGCTTCAAATCATCATGTCATGCCACTAGCATGGATATCGCTGACCCTCACATAGCTGCTGAATGTATGTTTGAGCTGGTTCTCCTGCTTTTGCCTGGCCATATGTGGGGGTCAATACTTTTGCAAAAATTATGAAAATCATAAATGACATAGGACTGTGAGAGGCCAAGCCCGCCTGATACTCTGAGTGATACTCACTGGATTTACTTTGGCTTGGAATATGGCCTAAACATTCAGTTGCATGTCTACTGGACTTGAAACTATCTGCTTACTGTACTGCGATCAAAATTGGCTTCATCTTTCTCACATAAAGTCATTTTGGTTGCTTCCACAGCATTATACTTTAAAAGTGTGGACTGAGCCATAAGTTCCTGAATTAAACTACATTGCACATTCATCCATATGGCTTTCAAATCACGCACCGAGTGAAGCAATGCATAATATGTCAGCATACCAACTACCACAGTACTACCAACCACAGTAGTTAACTCACACAGGTTGAACTACTTCAGTCACATGATACATGAGCCACAAATGAGGACATATTGAATATTGCAAAACACTTTTGACTCATTCAAGTGTCTGCAAACAAATTATTATGTAGAAATATTACTTGAAACCATAAAATTGTGTAAAAATTATTAGGATTAGATAGAAATACATGATAGTGTACAAAAAACCTCTTAGGAAACAACATAAAAAAGGTAATGTGTGCCGTTCCCTAATCTCTACACCTAAGTATATATAGGTTGACATGTCATTAGAATAACCTAATTGGATGGACAATGAAAAGTAAAGCAAAAATGGAATGATCAAAGTTGTTTTCAAATTAATTTTTTTTTTTTCTCTCTAGAAAACTCATCAGGAAAATTTCACAAAAGAAAAAGACTTTCATAAGCCATATTTTATGTGAGTTTATCTTTTTATATAATAAACATTTCAAACATATTTCAGCATGACTATTTAATGAATAAATTTAAAAGGTTCTGAACAAACGATAATTGGATTTTCATTTAATTAGATATTAATCTATTTTAGGAAAAGCTCTTCTAGCTGGTAAAGTAAAATAATTATTCATTATTACTTGAGATGAAAAATCTGAACCTTCAAGCAAAGAATTGCTTCACTTTAGGAAAGGTGAATTTAAAAAGAAAATTTCCACTCCTTTTTAAAAAGTTTAATTTTAAAAATGTCATTAAATTTTTTCCTTAGTTTAATGCTAAATATGTTTGTTTTTAAAGTTAGTGCTTAATTTTATCAGCAAATCTACCAAAAATAAACATCAGAAGAAGAATATTTCATGAAATCTTTTTCTTTTTAATCTTAAACCCTGTAAGATAATGACGCTACCTAAAGTGTCTTTCAGTTAGGGAGAAAAAGTCTCTACCTTTATTGAAAAAATTGCAAATTTCTTGGTCCAAAATGCAGTAGAATTTGCACAAAATCATAAATTTGCTTGTAATCAAATGTTTACATAGATTTTTTTTTCTTTTTTTTTCCATTTATAAATAGATAACCCGAAAGAAAAAAATGTAAAAATATGTATAAAATTTAATCAAAAAATAGAATAAATTGTGAATAGTTAAACTTAAATTTTATGTTAGATTTATGTAATTTAAATCAGAAAAATTATTCCATACCAATTAAAGTAAAAATGAAAATAATAAAGTTTTCGTTTTCCTCTTGAGTATTTAATGAATAGAGAACTTAGAGCTTTGAAAATGATGTCAATTCTCAATGTCAAGCATATTAATTACCTCCCTTGTAAATCATAGCTACTTCTTAATTATTTTCATTTTCTACAAAAGAAAAATATTGGATAATCTGAGTCAAAGACAGGTGAAAGAAAAAAAAATTTCATTGATGACCCGAACTATTTGTGAAAGTTTGATTGAAAATGATGGAACATAAGTGATGTGGATAGACATTTAGTGAATTATTCTAAAAAAAAAATTGTTTGTGGATAATAAATTAGATCAAGTAGGAAATGAAATTTCCATTATTTAAGAATTCTTAACCTAGATTCAGTTTTTTCTTTTTAACCATTTCTATAAATGGTGGAACCTTAGTGCTACAGACAGACATTTACCATTTTATTCATGGTAAATTATATTCGGGGTTAAAGTCTCAATGCAGCAGAACTTGGTAATAAATTATACTTAATATCAGTTTTGATTATATAATGTTTCACTAAATATAAAATCCTGGTATCTTTGATTAAGGAGAAAATTCAATTTCAGAGTGTATTGATCTATAGGTGATATTGTACCTTAGTGAAGTGACACCGGGGGGAAAAAAATCAATGATTCTTTCTTAATATAATGCAAGCTGGCTATAAATTCATTCATCCCACATTGTAGTGCAAAAATAAACACAGGCTTAACACCAAACTTTTTTTGGAGGACTAAGAGATTAATAGACATCATGGAGAGGTTAATGTTTATGCTCTTTAGTGGCCATTGCTTGTCCTACAAATTTAAATGCACTACTTTTTGCATGTTTTTTCTTGATTTTTCAATAACAAGATAAATAATTGAAATAAGGTCATAAGATTTGTTTCTGGTGAGGAATTTTTCATCTAGACGTCCACGTTATACGAGTAAAGATAAGGTCAAGATTTGGTTTAGCTAAGCTAACAGGTACAGGGCATCCAATTTAGAATTACTTACACTGTAAATCCTTAATTAAAGTTTTACTTTTCAAAAACTAACAAACTGAAAATGTTCTGGAATCCAATTACAAAGCACAGGAAACATAGTAGGGAGGCATAATTCTATGAATTGTTGAATTATGTAATATCACAGTAGACGGAGCCTCTCTGAGGCTGGTGGACAAATTCACCTGCCTAGGAAGTAGCGTCTCATCAACCGAAAACGACATCGACACAAGACTGACGAAAGCATGGACGGCTATAGATAGGCTCTCGGTCATATGGAAATCAGACCTGACTGATAAAATGAAATGCAGTTTCTTCCAGGCAGCAGTTGTATCGATACTGCTATATGGATGCACTACATGGACGCTAACTAAACGGCTGGAGAAGAAACTTGACGGCAACTATACAAGAATGTTGAGAGCAATATTGAACAAGTCCTGGCGACAACACCCCACGAGACACCAACTATACGGCCACTTGCCTCCCATCACGAAAACTATACAAGTTAGACAAACCAGACACTGCTGGAGAAGCGAAGCAAGGACGAACTCATCAGTGATGTACTCCTATGGACCCCCATATATGGCCAAGCAAAAGCGGGACAACCAGCCCGAACTTACATACAGCAGCTATGTGAGGACACAGGATGTAACTCTGAAGACCTGCCGGAGGCGATGAATGATAGGGAGAAGTGGCGAGAGATGGTCAGGGATATCTGTGCTGGCAGCACGACATGATGATTAAGATGAAGAGAAATAAAACTAAAGAATTAGAATAAAAAGATAGATACAGTCACACGGTTTGGTCTGGTTTCTTTGTTTAATGACATTTCTGCCTTTGTGGGTTATCTGATACTAAAGCCATCTTTGTAGGTGGACAATGGTACTACTTCACCTCTAGCTGCGGGGATGACAGGTTTCATACCTTTCCATAGGGTTATAGTCTGAAAGTGAATGTAATGGTGTGATTGAAGTTGAAACTGATTATAATGTTGCGGTCCAGCATATTAGACACTGCACTACAAGGACTCTACTTTATACAATCTGGCTTCACCACTGAATAAAGAGAAACTATCTTTTATTTTATATGATGGCTCCCCTAAAAAGAATCTGACAATGTGAAGCTGTATAAATCTGTTAAAATGATATTTTCATTATTTTTCTTAATTCCATAGTTTCTACTTGAATAATTTTATAAGCTGAAGAAGAGGAGCTGGTACAACACTAAAATTCTAGTTTACATAAAGGCTAGGGAAATGTAACTCTTATCCTAGACAGAAGTGTCAAGGACCAACTTTGATTTTAAACAGCTGAGATACTACACTCTGAGCCAAGACAAAATTATCACATCTATTTTGATACAAAAATCTCTGAATCAATCTATTTTTAACCAAATTATTGAGAAAATATAAATTTTTCCATAAGGTAACCTTAGTTTTGTCTAGCAATGAAAGTAAAATTGATTTTGAGTTTATTGAGCAGCTGGGAATGAATATATGGAGACTTTGAAATATTTCAACTTTGAAATTTTCAGGTCTTATACACACCACAATTATTTCCCTTGTCTTTCAATCTTTTGAAATTGAATTCAAATGGAAAAAAGTAAGCAGTACATTAATGTTACATTGCTAAAAGGGGGAGAGGGCAGATCAATCCTTACAGGTTATCTAATACCAAATCCTCTTTATGTATGTGTATATAGTTGGTAGGTAACATTTTTGGATGAGACGGCACTCATTCATTTTTATTTAAACAGTTTCACGTGTTATCAAACGCAAATTATTCAATTTAACAACAGTCATTTTCAAGTAAAGTAAATGACTGAATATTTTTATTTGACCCATAGATGGGACCCTAACAGATACCACCACTCAAAGTGAGCCAGGGAGTAATAGCAATGAAAGGGTACTACACATTTTCCAAAGCTGTAGGACTAGAGCCTTACCATTTGATAGTTTAGTGTCATTTTCAGGACAGTCTTACCTCTCTGCAGATGCAGTTGGGATATTCTACAGCTCCAGTTGACTGGGATGGGTATATCAGGAGAAAGAAAATAGGAACATTCAAATGATATTTTTGTTTATAAAAAAAAAAAAAAAAAATGACCATAGAATAACATTTATTAATATTCTCATTTTTCATATTTTTCTGAGGTGTAAATAATCAAATCTAATTGGGATTAAAAAAAGTTTTTTTAATTTGTTTTGAAAACTACCGATAAGTTGAGTGGTTGTTTAGGTTTTATGGCATATCAACCTTTGTAGGTTATTTAATCCCAAATCTGTTTTTATACAAATAATCAGTTATGATAAACTGAATTGTTAGAAATATGAGTACACAGTATAATTGTGAAAAACATTTCTATTTCAAGCAATTCAGTTTAGTCAAACAGTTCTAATTTGACCAAGTCAGTTTATAAGTATAGATTTTGTTTACATGCAGTTAAATGGAAAAAGGTTCTATTTCAAAAAATTCAGTTCAGCATAGGAACGCAGTTTAGTTCTATTTGACCCATAGATAGGGCCCTATCAGGTAGTACCACTCCAGGGAGCAATGGTAATAAATGAGTGCTCTGCATTCCCCAAAGCCCCAGCATCACTGGAACCTCACCATCAGATTGTTTAGTGTTATATCCAGAGGTGCAGCCAGTGTATTCTACAGTCCCAGCTGACTGGGCAAAATTACCAATAATCTAAAAGATTGACTTATATTTTATTTACCTAATAATCGCCTAGTTATTTCAAACAAGACAAAACTCTTTCACTATAGATTTTAGTTGGATTCGCTTTGAAGTGAAATCAAAGACATCATTTAAAAGAAATATAAAATTATACTAAGAAATAGGTCCTTTAATGTATGAAGTTATTCTTTTCATCCAGGCAATGCTGTGTAACCCCTCTAATACCTAAACAATTTCAGCAGAAAACTGAGAAATTTTATGAACTTTAAAGGTATTAAAAAAAATCCTAAACACTAATCATTTTGTTTTCAATTCAACGCTTTATGTTAGAAACCTGAACTATCACCAATGTAAATATTAAGTTACATGAAATTCTAAATCATCAAAACTTGCCATCTCTTGGACTTTGAAACCCTTTACCTGAGCTCAAACAATATAGTGAATGTAAAACACATTCAAAATTCTCTAAACAGTAAAGACAGCTTTAAACAAAGATACCTCGGCATTCTGTAAAAAAATTTTAAAGATTTAATATCAAAAAACACTAACTTTTATTATTAGTAAATCTGACACAATCACTTAGTCCAAAATATGACAGTTTTCAGCTGAAAATTTTGAGCTTATAGATTTAAAGAATTAAAACAAAGTGGTACAACATTTTTATCATAGATTTGAGAAGCAATAAAAGTTATTCAACATTCTTCATATTATAAACAATTCAGGATAAAAAAGAGTGTGTGTGTGTATATATATATATATATAATGTTCTAATTTTGCCTGATAAGGAAACTTCTATATAAAGTTAGAAAACTTTATATCGACTGATCTTTAACTAGAATTTAATTCCATGGTTTTGCAAAGATCAAATAAAGTCTTGTAAATTACATTTTTTGGGTGTGTGGGGGGGTATTTTTTATTTTTATTCTTTTAGGGACTTTGGCTTCTGATCAGATTTTGAAACCTCAACCAATTTAAATGTAAAAGATTATTTTAATAGAAGATCTTTGCAAATTAAGATCATTTTATCTTCAAATTGCTACAAATTGGATGCCAAGTTAACAAAACTTATTGGCAAAATGTACATGCCAAATTGGCGAAATCTGAAAAAGCATGATGAGAAGCCGAAACTAAAACAATATGAAGATTTGGCAGACTCTTTAATTTGGCTAAATTGGTGTTCTTGGTGTGTCAGTTTGGTGCTCCCGTTTCAACAATTTGGAAGTAAAATATTGCAATCATTGCGACTTCATGTTTTTACAAAATTATCCACTTCTTGCATTTTCAGTGGGCAGTGGTTAGTTCTTGTCGTCTTGGGTTTTTTTTTTGTTTTTTTTTTAATCCTAAAGTCATTGTTGAGGAGTTTCCCTTTAAATTTGAATTAATTTTTTACATCTGGAACATTTATTTATTTTTTTTTTTTTCCAGTCCTCTTGATTAATTAAAATTTATCAAAGTAGACAAACCGGCAATCAGTTTCCACAAACTTGTTTTAAGAAATTGCAAGAAATTTTCATATAGATGTAGTTGTTGTTTGAAAGAACATGACATTAGTGAACAGTACAAAGATTTGGTCGACTTTGTTTAATGGCATATCAACCTCTTACAGGTTATTTAATGCTAAAATTGTATTCATTTGTACATATTTAATTATAGTTATAAGTATATTTCCCATGTTCAATTGCATTTCTATAAAAATATCACTTATCTATCAATCATTTCGTTGTACGGTGTTGGATGATATCAAGTATTCCTAATACAAATAATTTGTAAACAGTTCTCTAGTTTCAAGTATTCCTATATAATACTAATAATTCATTACAAATTATGTGGTTTCAATTAACTATACCTATTTTATAATAAGGATTAGTTTGCACACAACTATATATTGTTCTAAGAATTTTTCATTAGACTCGGGGATGGGACCCTAACATATACAACTCCAGGTCCGTGTAGATATGGGAGTAATGGCAATAAAGATGTATGCCTCTCTTTCCATAAGTCCAATTAAGAATTTGATTCTCACATATATTTGATACTGCCTGTTAGTGGGCCCAAGAATGCGCTAAATGTATTCTTTGTAGAAGATTAAGATCCAGCCTCAAAGCCTGGGTATGGCCTGAAACTGCATTTGGTCATAAGGCGTTGAGAAGGATGATATCCACCCTCCCCCAAGTTCCCACAGAGTGGATGAATATACCTGGTTAAAAATTATAAGTACTAGATGATAAGAATGCTCAAAAGTGTGCAAATTACTTGGATTAAGACTAGTTATTTGAAGTTGGAATGGTTAGTGTTCACCAATAGCCTTGGAGACCTGGGTTCAATCCCAGGTTGAGTCATACCAAAGACTCCAAACTGGTAGTTGATGCCGCCTTGCTTAACACTCAGCATTATAAGGTACAAATCAAGAGTAAAGTGGGTCAATCCTGGGAAAGGAGTAGTGCCCTCCTCTACGCCTTTGTGTAGTAGCTATCATAAAAGGAGCCTTCGGGTCACAGTTGACTACAGTGATCAACTATAATTTTTTACTTCTTTCATTGTTCGGGACTTAAAACCATATCATGTCATGCTGCTAGCATGGATTTCCCCGACTCTCTCTTGCTATTCATCTATCATTTATTACTTTCGAAATATTCTTCTAAACTACATTCTGTATACATACAGAGTTGTTGTTGTTGTAGAGGAAATCTTGTTGGTCATCCAAACTTGCACATCGGTGTGAATAGGTCACTTATGATTTGGATGGTTTTAGAGATGGGAGGTAGATGGTCTAACAACTGCTGTTTTGAGGCATGTTGCTTCCAGAATTTGTTTAATATAGCTTATGATAGTCTTGTGCAATTCCGGTCAAACTTTTTTCTATATGCTTAGTCAGTGTCCATGTAGTGCATCCATATAAGAATTGACAAAACCGTTGCTTGAAAAGAATGGGATTTTATTTTATCAGATAAGTTTGACTTCCATATGATCGATGTCCTATCAATAGCCGTCTCTGCCTTTGCTAGTTGTATATTGATGTAATTTTCTGTGGATGAGACAGTGCGTCTGAGGTACATGAACTTGTTCACTTATTTCAGAGAGCCACTATTAAGAGTGGAGAGGTCTCATTTTTTGATTAAAATACATACTCTATTTTCATATGGAAGCCAAATGCTACCTGCTTCAGACTATGCAGCAGGGATTCAGCTTGGAATATATATTTGCCAGTGGTACTATGTCGTCTGCATCCTTAATAGCTTGTATAGGGTATAGTCTGCTTCTAAACTATTTTAGAGCAAAACTGTTTTCTTTAATGAGATCTATTGATGTTCATAGTATGTAAAAAGAAAAAAAAATTTAAATAAATAAGCAAGGGCTGACATGTCATAAAACCAATCAACCAACCAAATATTAGAAGCATATTGACTCTTTTGTTGAGATCTGAAAACCATGTAATATTCAATTTTCACAAGACAGAATTGATTAATCAATATTACTTTCTTAGTATATTCCCACTATTCTGCTTTTGTTTCTGCTGGTGTATGCTATGGTCTTCATGGTCAAGATTACATCTTCTAAGTCTAACTTTCTCATATTAAGACTTTATTAGTAAAAAAAAATAGAGAATGTCTGTTGCTCAAGCAAATTTTGTTATGTTTACCTTAGAGAAAGTTAGGAGAATTTTGCTTTCTTAATTAATCTATTTGGCAAAGAAAATATCTGCGTATTTCAAAGAAAAACTTTTTTTATTTTTCAACCTATTACATTAATCTTTCCTTACTTTTATGAACTTCTTAACTGCTGGAGAAGCAGGGACGAACTCATAAGAGATGTACTCTTATGGACCCCCACACATGGCCGTGCAAAAGCAGGACGACCAGCACGAACATACATTCAGCAGCTATGTGAGGATACGGGCTGTTGTCCTGAAGACCTACCTGGGGTGATGAACGATAGGGAGGAGAGGCGAAAGAGGGTCAGGGATATCTGTGCTACCAGCGCGACATGATGATGATAGGTGTTTAAGATTACCCAAGAAGAATGGTTTTTGCTATTGGTTGTTTTATATAAATGAACACTTACATGGGTGTATAAAGTAAATTCAAGTTGGTGACCTGAATGCTCCCTTTTCAATACCTACTTTCACTGAGGTGTAGGAAAGGGTGCTACTATTTTCCCTGGATTGCTCCACTTTACCCTTGATATGTACCTTATAATGCTGAATGTGTTGCTGTTTTTTGGGGTTCAATCCTTGGTAGTCATACTGAAAACTCAGTCTCCAGAGCCATTGGCAAACACTATCAGCAATAACAATGGGCTGGAGTTCTGATAGAACGAAACAGATCTGCCTGTGGATGACTATATATATATATATGACCAAAATTCTCTTGTTTGTGTATGCAGAGATATATAAGAAAACCTTGAATGTCCAAGATAATGAACAACTTGCCAGATCGAAGATCAGCAGTAGATTGAAAATGGTGTCCTTTGAATTGAAATTGTTTTAAAAAAAATATAAAAAGCAGCTGTTAAAAAAATATAAACAACAATGATGGAAATCTACAGAATTAAATCATGAAAAAAAAAAAATCTTAAACTTTCATCTATCAGAAAACATTACAGCAATTCTCTCTCATCTAATATATATATATATATATATATATATATATATATATGAGAGAGAGAGAGGTCAAAGTAAATTCACAATAATTCAGTAGGTTTCTTTGGTTAATGGCATATCAACTTTCATAGGTTATTTAATGCTAAATCTATCCTGATAGAAAAACAACAGTGATAATATTTAACCCATAGCTGGTGGTGGGGTAATGGGGCTTTATACCTTTCTCAAGAGTGTTAATATGAAAGTATAGTATAATTGTAAGTTTGAATTTCAGCCATGCAATGTTGCAATTGTCCACATCACCTATTACACCATAGGGCTTCCCCACCACACAGAAAGACACCCCATTAAAATCTTTGATTAAATTTCAGCAAATAACTATCTGACTAAAGACAAATCAATCCACCAGCATATTCAAACCATTCACAAAATATAACAGAAGTAGCAATTACTAAAGGGCTTGTGGAGGGTGGGATATTCAACTTTGGCATGTTGTCAGAATATTAAAAATACTAGGGACCAAATGCAGGATAAGTAAAAATAGTTTCCTGTGAGAATTTGAACACTGACAAAAGTTCCCATCACATTCACAAGGAGTAATTTTCAGGGAGAACTCTGATCATACCATATCATACCATCTAACCTAAACCTATTTACTAACAGGACAGATTACGCTCATCTAACCAAGCCCTTCTGACTTGATTTAGCAACAGGGCAGATTATTCTATCAATCCAAACCTCACTGCACTCATTTGGCAACAGGCAGATTATCCCAGTCATTCAAGTCCACCTGATTCTATTTGCCAACCGAGCAGATTATCCCATCTGTCTAAGCCCTCCTAATTCCCTTTGGCCACAGAGTTGGAGCATCAATAGCTGTAATTATATCCTACATGAATTTTCTTATTATTAAACTACGTTTGGTACAGACCTGATAATGTTAAGTTGCAGATGAGATAGAAAATTGCTTATCTTATTATTTCTGGGTTCTTCAGCCTTGGTGAGGCAACTAGTCTAGGAGAAGGAATACTCTGAATTCAAACCTGTTAAACTCTGCTTAAAAAAAACTGACCTTGTGTCATATCCTGCCTGAGTGGAGGGGTTGGTTAAAAAAAAAAAGGTGGAGGTGCCCATGGTGTAATGGTTATCGTTGTAGGAAATGAATACAGTGACAAGAGTTCAAATCCTGGATGAGACTGATTGCATTTCACATAGCACTAATACCCTTGGGAAAGGTATGAATCCAATTATTCTCCCTCCAGCTATGGGTAAATAGTAGTACAGACTGGGTTCTTCAGCCTTGGTGAGGCAACTAGTCTAGGAGTAGGAAAACTCTGAATTCAAACCTGTTAACTCTGCTTAAAAATTGAAGTTTTAATGAAAGCTTTCGATGAGTAGTATGTACAGTGAAATGACCTCCTTCCTCATGACAAGTGAACCTAGTGCCCAGCTTTGTAACTGACGAAAAAGACTCAATTACACAAACTCTACGAGTAAACATGACAAACAGTCAAATACATACAAAGAGAGTAAATACAAAAGATGGAGATTTTAGAGAGTAACTGGTAGAATAACAAAAAATAACTTAAATTTCAGGGCTCCCTCCACTCCCCATTGTGTGTAGACTATGATTTATCAAACGAAAGATCTTTCCTTCCTTGAGGATACTACTTCTCATCTTGCTCTATTTGAGACAAATCCTGTGAGAGTTTGCAAGATCAATGATAAAACGAGTTGTATTTTCTGACGACCACATCTCACTTTTTCCTTTCCTATGAATTTAATGTCATCTCTTCATCAATCGATTTCAATGGCTCATCAACTTGTTGAGGGTTATTTTATGCCTAGTTGTATACCTGGTGTATTTCAGACAAACATTACTTTCAGAATTTTTTCCACACAGTTGTATATCATATGTATTGGACTATTCCAATTATAAGTCTCTAATAGTAATAATTTATACACGATTATACTGTTTCATCAACCGAAAAAGACATTGACACGTGGCTAATGAAGGCATGGACAGCTATCGATAAGCTATCGGTCATATGGAAATCAGACCTGACCGATAAAATGAAACGCAGTTTCTTCCAAGCAGCAGTCTTGTTGATACTGCTGTATAGATGAACCACTTGGACACTAACAAAACGGTTGGAGAAGCTAGACGGCAACTACACAAGAATGTTGCTAGCAATATTAAACAAGTCATGGCGGCAACACCCCACAAAACACCAACTATACAGCCACCTGCCTCCCATCAGGAAAACAAAGTTAGACGAACGAGGTACACAGGACACTGCTGGAGGAGCAGGGACGAGCTCATATGTGGGGGACCATAGGAGTACATCACATATGGATGAGCAAAAGCAGGACGACCAGCAAGAACGTACATACAGCAGGTATGTGAAGATATGGGATATAGCCGAGAAGACCTGCCAGAGGCGATGAACGATAGGAAAAAGTGGCGAGAGAGGGTCAGGAATATCCATGCTAGCGGCACGACATGATGATGATACTGTTTCAAATAATAAATTTCAATATATTTTTCCACCAGTTAAATGGTTTCTCGTATTCCTAATAATGGCAGTAATTTGCAAGCAGATATGGTTTCAAGTAACATTATAATCTTTAGTAAACAATAAGAGCTTTAAGTAACTATTCTAAAAACAAATAATTTAGTTATACGGTATCAAGTGTTCCATCTAAATACAAATAACTTTTAAAGAGATCAATTTTAATTGTAGATTAAATCATAAGAGTGGGAGTAAAGCTCAAGGAGTACTCCACACTTTCCAGAACTTAAATACTGGAGCCTCATTAGATGCTGTTCAGTTTAATGGCTCAGACACCATTGTTGTTTTTTTTTTGGCAGGGGGTCTTTCTCTTCCACAAGGACTATTGAAAAATTCAAACCCTGTCAACAAAAGTGACTCAGCATCAAACCATAGATGGTCTTTAGTTTTTAATTTCTTTTGGTGATATGGCTAAAATGTGCTAGGAATTCTGTATTATCTTATTGCTTTTTTTTTTTTTTTTTTTTTTTTTCCTTGCACTTAAAAATCTGGGCCATTAAAGACTTTTTTTTTTTTTTTTTCCATCTCTTGTCTTAACAAAAATAAAGAAAACCTTGTCAACAGCTGTATTGCCTGCGTATAGAATTAATTTTTCATTATCTTACCAATATTATTGCGGTAATCATAGAGCTAAAAAATTTTGTGGTATTGTTTGTGTTTTCCACTTATTTTCAAATACAAATTGAAATTAAGTGAAGCCACTTTCTGCCTGAATCTATGGAAAATGGTAATTTGTTTTTCTTAAAAAAAAAAAAAAAAAAAAAAAAAAGTGCAGTCAGAAAAGAAAGGAAAAATTTCTTGATTTTTAAAGATTCTTGGAAATGAGGTTTAACAATAAGTAGTTTAATTGCTTTACACAGGAAAGAACGAGGGCTGAGAGACAGCCACCAGGTAAAAACGGGCTCAAATTCATTAAGACAAACTATAATTTATAACAGCTGAAGGACAATTAGCCAGACTCCTACTGATTAACTACTCATCAATATAGCTGAGAAAAATCAACACTGAGAAAATTTATTTCCTTACAAGAAAAAAGCAATAAATAAAAACACAGATTATTTCCTAAGAGGATTGAAACAATTAAAAATGAAAATAAGGGACTCTGTTTTATTAAGATTTCTATGCAAATTAATTTAATGTCAATGGTTATAGGCAGTTTACATCTGTCTGTTTTTTTTTATTTTTCCTGTCATATTTCTCCTTTAGAATTGTCTGTCTGTTTGTTTTTCTTTTCAAATATGGATGGCTTTCAAATTTCTGTATTTACAAGTAACTAAATAAAGAAATCATTAGCTGCAGGAATAAAAACTAAATTCTTGAAGAAACAGGAAAACAATTGTGTGTGTGTATATGCCATTGTATATACGAATTGTATTGATGCTTTGTTTTATATTCTAATGTAGAAAGCGATACATAATTTTCTCATTCTACTATATCTCTATCGAGCTTTGGAGAATGTAGAGTATCCCTTTTTTTTGTCATTACTTCCAGGTCCACTCTAAAATGTAGTCATAGTACCTGTTGGGGTCCCATCTATAGGTCAGATAGAACTGTTTAATCATTTTCTAATACTTGATACCATTTACCTGCGTACAAGCAAATGAGGTCATTTTCATTTGAAAATGATACTAAACTTAGACTGATGGTGAGTGTGGAGTACCTCTTCATTGTCAGGTCCACTCTGATTCTAAGTGGTAGTGTCTGTTAGTCCCATCTATGGATCAAATAAAACTGTTCAATCATTTATAAAGGATAATTATAAGTTTATTGAAACCATACATCTGTATTCACAAATTGTTCACACTAGATAGAAATACTTAATAAAACATTTTTTAAAAGGTTGAAGAATAATACTAGAACCATTTAAAACTGTGCACTAGCAAATATTAAATTGAATTATCAGTGTTAGATATCAATACTTGAAACCATTAAATGTGAGCAAACAAATGAGTTCTATCAACTTGTTTAGAAATAAAGTGAACAACTAACTATTAAATTTCAAGTTATATATAACAGGATAGGGCATTGAATAACTGAGAAAGGTTGATATGCCATAAAACATCAACCAATAACAATGTTCATGTCAAAAGCTGATGAAACGTTTCGAACAGAAAACTACAACCCAGAAGAATTAAGGGACGAAAAAGGGATCCATACAATTAACTGGAACCAAAAAAGGATCCATATAATTGATTGCAGTTAAAAAGAATCCATATATTGCAAATTAAGAAAAGTGAGGAAGTCGCTTATATTTAGTATTTAATCATTAACTTTGCAAAATTATAATCCTCAGTAAGAGTGGTGAAGACTCCCAACACATACACTATCTAGCTACTAAAAGAATAAAAAAAATTACTTTATTTTCTAATATTTATACTAATAAAAATTCTGCTACCATGTGAGAATTTTGCTGTAAGATGAAGATAAAACAAAAACTTTAGCTTTGGTTTATTTAATTAAGAGCATATTAACTCTTTAGGAAGTATTTAAAAATGTTTTGATTTTTTTAAAATGATTTTTTTAATGTTTGATTCTAACCATGACTTTATTTTCAGTTTCACTTCCTTTTTCTCCATCGAGTATTCCTATTCAATAATACTAATTTAAACAATGAAACAGGTTCAAGTAATTATTACTATTTAACAATAATAATCATTTACCAACACACAGCTATATGGTTTCAAGCATTCCTATCCAATACAAATAATTCTCAAACAAATCCCTATGACTCTAGTGGGGTGTCCTCAAGGTGTAATAGTTAAAACAATGGACTGCGAAACCATAGTGAGCGTGTTCGAATTCCAGTTGCCCTATTACATTCATTTTCAAACAAACACCCTTGGGAAAAGTAACAATTCCCTTATCCTCCCAGCTATGGGTTAAATAGTATGGAGAATGGCTTTGGCATTAAATAATCTGCAAACGTTGATACGCCATTAAACAAAAAAAAAAAAAACCAACCTATGACTCCAGGTTGGAATGAAGCAGGAAGCAATGGTAATCAAAGTAGTAGTTTAGTGTAATACTCAAGACATCACTAGTAGTAGTTTAGTGTAATACTCAAGACATCACTTTTTGTGGAGGTCTCGCTCCTTTTCTGGGGATTAGTCAAGATAATGACAATAGAAAAACTTTAGGAGGATTGAAATTTATGGAAAATTAAATTTTAGAATTTCATTTTCACTCGGAGATGAGAATAAGTATAAAAGAGAAACATTCAAACATAATGAATAAAAGTAAAGTTGGTGACTGTAGTCAAGTGTGACCTGAAAGCTCCCTTTTTAATAGCTACTACACCGAGGTGTAGGGGAGGGCGCAACTCCTTTCGTTGGGTTGCTCCATTTTACCCTTGGAATGTATCTTATAATGCTAAGTGTTAAGCAAGGAGGCATCAAGTAACATTTTTTTTTTTTTTTTTTTTTTTAAGTCTTTGGTATGACTTGACCTGGGTTCAATCCCAGGTCTCCCAGGCCATTGGCAAACACTCTAACCAGACATTGGCATGATGGTTAATCTGACATGAATAAGATACCATCGTGATTAAATGTGGTATCCTTTTTCAATCTAGAAACTGACCTGTCCTGAATAAGGCTTTGACTAATTAAACCTCAAACTTCTATTTACTATTTTCTCCAAATACCAGCATTAGTATCATTAATTGTAGTACTATTTTGAATTCATTTTAGATGAAATTTTGCTGCTTTTTATAACTCACAGTCTTTAAATCAAAATAAGTCTCCAAGGGCTTACTTTTCAATCCACACAGCTGACTAAGTGGGTGTAGAATGATGTATTTTACTAAGCTTTCTGCTTAGAGGTAGCACGAGGCCACAGGAATGGGGTGCCCAATGAGACTTTAACTCACTAGTCTAGCATGCCAACCAATTACACCACCAGAAGTGCCCAAGAGTGTAGACAGATGTGAAACTCAGGTGGGAAGAAAAGCCAAAGATATATCAATAAAAAATTAATAAGGACAATTCTTTCAGAAATTTAGACTAATTATTTCTTATCACTACAAAATAAATATTAGATAAAAATGAATAATTACAACACCACCTTTTATTTTATGAAATATCATATGAAGTGTAGAAAATTTTTGAATGAAATAAGCCAATATCATTGGAAAATCTTATCGAATTAAGACTGATTTAAACTAGATAAAGAGATATTTTTGAGCGATATTATAGTAAAGAGTGTGTCCATTTAAGGCACATTAAGATAGAAAACCTATTCGAACTGTTAACTTGAACCTTGGAATGATATTTCTCAGTGAAAGCCAGGCATCTACAATTTGTTTCAAAACTTTTTTCTTTCAACTGCTATTAGTATATTTGTTGGCTGTATTTTTCACTGATATATTAGTACAATAGTCTATCAGGTGTTTTATATTTGATAGGAACATACAATTGATTTTAATGGGATGTTAACCTGTCTAGGGTTAATTTATGACTCCAGGTTGGGGAATCATAGTTTGGTTTCTTTGTTTAATGGCATATCAACCTTTGTAGGCATATTTAATGCCAAATCCATCAGTTATTTGTTGTTTTTTTTTTTTTTAAATAAATAGTAATGGTACTATTTAACCCATAGCTTCGAGGACAAGGGGATTCGTAGCTTTTTCAAGGGTATTTGTCCAAAAGTTAACCTAATAGCATGACTGGAGTTTGAACTTGCTTACTAAGATTCTGCAGTTCATCACTTTAACTGTTACACCATAAGGAGACACCCAGGGAATTGTGTTCATTGTACATTCATATTCAAATTTTACATGTAGTTAAGTTTTGTGTAGATAGTTATATCAAGTATTTCTATCTAATAGAAATGATTTTCCAACTGATCTAATTGACCCATACATAAGACCTTAACAGGTAATACCACTGTGGGTCAGAGTGGATCTGGGAGTAATAGCAATTGACGGATAGGGCACACTCTTCATAGCTGGAGCCTCATGACTAGATGCAGTTAAGTGTCATACTAAGGACACCTGTTTGGGTGGGAGTCCTACCTCAGTGCAAAGGATACAGTGAGTGTATTCTAAACACCATTGACCTGATAGTTTAATAGAAAGAAAAAAAACCATACAACTAAAATGAAAACAGCAGATAAGAATAGATATTTTTCATTTATAAACAATAGGCTGAATATTCATAATTAGGAAAAGGTTTATTTGTTCCTTCTCTATAGATAGCTGAACAGTTTTATGTAGAACTATCGAATTTGATGTATATATTAAATAGATCCAGGAGAAGCTTTTCACTTAAAGAAAATATTGTTCATTGTGGAGAAAGTGGAGGGAGCACACATTAAAAATAGCTCTTTAACAATAAATAATCAGTAGAAGACTATTTGCTGAAAAATGCAATATAGAATTTAAATTTCCAAACTAGAAAAGAAAAAAAAATAGTATTTGTATTAATACAATAAGTCTTCATCTTAAACATGACTAATAAGGTTTCAACTTGATATCTAAAATATTTAGTGTCATTGTTTGCTTAAGACTAAGCATTAATATTTTTCCCAAAATATATGAACTTTATAAGATAATAGAAGAAAAAAATTATATCAAGTGCATTTCTCCTTTATATAAGAAATTATAGTTAGTAATTGTTTGATGTGTTACACTAAGTCTAATCTTAATGTTTCATGACACTTTAGTCAAACCCACAAAACTTGGATGGTACATGACTCTACAAGAAACCAGCTGTCCGCTTATTCAACAGATATGGTTATAGGCATGACACTTTAGGCCAGTTGGAAGGTCCCACAAGCAGTGTATGCTCACAAAAAAAAAAAAAAACACAGAAATATATCGGGTCCTATTTATGGATCAAATAGAACTTTTTGACATTTAAACTGTGTGCAAACAAATTATGTTAAATTGAGTTGTAAGAAAGAACTCAGACCATTTAACTGTGTCTAAGCAAATGACTGTCTAACTGAATACATAGCAATACATTGAACCATTTAAGTTTGGCTTAGTTTGGTTTTATGGCAAATAAACCATCATAGGTTATTTAATGCCAAATCCATACTTTTTTTTTTTTTTACACACACAGTTAAATGTCGAGTTCTTTTTTTAAGCAATTCAGTTGAGCATAAGGTCTCAGTTTAGTCCTATTTGACCCATAGATAGAACCCTATCATATTGGAACTGGGAGCAATGCCAATGAAGAGAAAGCCTGCATTCTCCAAAGCTCCAGCATTACTGGAGCCTCACCATTAGATTGTTTAATGTCATATCCTGGACACTTGTTGGAAGTCTTACCCCTCTGCCGAAAACCGGTCGCTATATGCTACAGCCCCAGCCGACTGAGCAAGAAACCATTCAAGTGTGTACTAATGAATGTGTACAGTTGAATAGAATTATTAGTGTTAAAGAGCAATACTTGAAACTCTTTAACTGTGTGCCTAAATTGAATTATTGGTATTATACAACAATGTTTGGGACCATTTGACTCGGTGCAAATGAATGATGTTGAATAGCAAATCCAAAAACTATTACTGTGAACAATACATGAAACTGAACAAATGAATGATTAATCATGAAATAGAATCATTAGTGCTATATAGCAATACTTGAAACCATTTAACTATGTGCAAACAAATGAGCTTAGGCTTGTTTCAAAATAACTTAACCAACAGACTATTTGCTGCAAATCCTATATAATTTGTATGTATAAACCAGACTTGGCATTAAATAACCAACAAGGGTTGATATGCCATAAAACTCAACCAACCTTAACCAAACAATTAATGAAACTCTTCATGCCACATCAACAGCGAGCACACAGCCATTCTCAACTAGGTGACTTATTCACAGATAAAACTCAACACAAGTCTCAACCATGTAAATGAGTAACACACCATCTCCATGGGTGTCTTACTGACAGCAAAAAATGCTGTATGGTCATATTGATGTTCATCCATGCTGCACATCAACCCCTACATCATGGCTTTAACTGTGACCAACCCAAAGAACACTCAGCTCCTCTCCCCCATTACTGATTTAATCACTACCAAAGAACTGCTACTAGCCACAATCAGAAGGCAACTTTCCATTCCTGATCACTATAGAAAACATGTGAAAACACCAAAATTCCTTTTGTATCTGTTAAAATCTTTTTGTGCCACCTTAATCCATCGGATTCTCTTAGGGAATTTTTTTTTTTTTTAGCCATGAATTCATATAAGATTTACACAGTACGATGAGAGGAGTGATAAATACATGTACTCAGTCGGCTGACCAGGCACTGAAAGTGGCTGAGTTTGTTTAGTGTCAAAAGTTTATTTTTTTGGAGAAGTGAACTTAAGAGATATCTTTACTTGATTTCTGTATTCTTTATATATTTTATTTCTACTAAAACTTAATTTATTAATCTCCACTATCTTCCTATTGAAGAGAACTCTTTACCTGAAAGACTGTTCGCCTAAATGAATTGCCTGTTTTATAGAATTATAAATATATCTGTCCTTATTGGTTAACCCTTATTTCTTTGTCATTCATTTTTTTTTTTTCCCTATCACTCTGCTGAATGGCAAGTAATACAACACAGTCACCAATCTTCTGTTTTCTCTACTCGCTTGCAGAACCATACAGAAATATAACATGTAAACTCTTGAAAAGAAAGACAGTAAAATTGTTCGCTTTTTAAAAAAATAAATAAAACAAAGAAATATATAAAAGACTTTAAACATTTCTGTTCATCTTGACCTCCGACTCGGCACAGAGATATACAATTGTAGCTTAAAATAACAGAAAGTGGACATTTCCGTTTACTAAACAGATTTGGGTAAAATATTTGCTTGTTAACATTTCGGATTTTATCTCTTGAGGTGATAAATCTGATACATCTTGGCTAGAGTTTTAGTAGCGTTCTAGTGCTTAATTCAAATTGATTCCACTCGGTGGAACGCTATCTTATCTAATAAGCATGCTTATCAAGTGATAATCTAAATGGAATTACACTAGCTGTGTGAAAATCATTAGAAATTTCAAAGTCATGAAAACAGGGGCACTTGAGAAAAGTGGCGCAACAATATGATTGGCCTATGACTAAGCAATGTTGAAAAACTGCCAGAATAATGATTTAGAAATTATTTTGATAATAGCATTATAATCCCCCTTTGATCCTGCACTTAAATATATTCATCTTAGCCTTGACTAATTGAATAACTCTTTACTTTCCTTTGTTTTGATCTGCGGATAGTGAATCTTGTGCGTTAATCAGACTTGAGCAGTCTCTTTCTTATTGTTCGTCTTAATGTTTCAACTAAATTTATTTCTGGGTTTCTTCTAATATCATTAGTTGTTTTGACTTGAAGCCAATCAGTAGAGCACTTCAGTTTCAGAGAACCGAATCTCGTTACAAGGAATACAAATTATTCTACACTGACATAGTCTGACTAGTGTCCATATCTTGGGTGTTGTTATAGTCACATCTTGGCCTTTTGTACCTCTGATTATAAGGTAACTTTCTGGTTGCAGTTTCTTCGACTATTTTATTTAGGGAAGCTTCCAATTTAAAAAAAAAAACATCCTCGAACAATAAAGATATAGTATGCAACTCTTGCAAAGATATTTAATCAAGTTTCCACTCACAAAGACTTGATTTGGTTTCTTTGTTTAATGGCATGTCAATCTTAGTGAGGTTATTTAAAGCCAAATCTGTTCTTGTAGGAAAACAGTAGTCATACTATTTTACTGGGGAATAATGATTTTTGTATCCATGCTGAGTGGATAGTTCTTGTCAGTTGTATAATAATATATTTTCCCTTCATAAAAATAAGAGAAAAATTCTTTAGTATGAAAGAAAATCTATTATTCAAATATAAAGAAATAAACATCACAGAGATTCAAATTCTCTAATGACATCTAAAGAACAAGAAGAGCTATTAACAAAGAAGTTTGAATCTTACAGGAAGCATTTGTTTGAACACAATTAAATAGTTTCAAGTATTCTTATCAAATACAAATAATTTTCAAATAAGTCTATTTAATCCATAGATGGCATCTTTACAGGTAATGCCACTCTGGAACTGAAGAGATGACTTCACTTGACACTCTGCCAAATCATCAGATGCAGTCAAGTGTCATGAACAAGGCACCTTTTTTATGGTTTCAAGTAAGTACTCCAATTTGATGATAAGCATTTGTTAGAACATCATTATAAGGTTTCAAGTATTCCCATCCATTAACAGTAATTTGCAAGCAATATCTCATTTCAAGCAATTATCTCTATTTGCTAGTCAACATTGGTTTGAACACAGTCATATGGCTTAAGGTATACCTGTCTCAGACAAATGATTTTCAAATTAGGTTTATTTGATCCCCATAGGTCCTAACAGGTACAATGCCAGGCCAGTGGGGACCTACAACAAACAGGTGACTTTACATTCTCAACAGATCGGTAACTGGAGCTTTGCCATCAAATACAGTTTAGTTTCTTTAATGGCATATCAACCATTATAGGTCATTTAATGCCAAATCTCTTCTCCTAGAAGAACAGTAGTGGTACTACTTAACCCATAGCAGGGAGGATAAGGGGATTAATACCTTTCCCAAGGGTATTTGTCCGAAAGTGAACGGAATAGTGCGAGTGGAGTACGAACTCGCTTAATTGCTTTAACCATTACACCATGAGGACACCCCGCAGTATCATACTCTGGAAACAATAAAAAATAATATTCTTTCAGATGATCTTCCATATGAAATTTGACTGCATTAGCACAAGGCCAGTTGTCTGGAGCAGTAGAATACACTGACTGCATCTCTGCAGAGAGGTAAGACGACCCCCAATGAGTGTCCTGGATATGACACTAAACAATCTGATAGTGAGGTTCCAGTGATACTGGGGCTATGGAGAATGCAGAGCAATCTTTCATTGCCATTGCTCCCAGGTCCACTCTGGCCTGGACTAGTAGCATCTGATAGGACCCTATCAATGGGTCAAATAGAGCTAATTGCATATTTATGTTTACCCCCTCGCAATGAGTGTCCTAGATATGACCTAAAAAAAAAATGGTGAGGCTCCAGTCTTAATCCATAGGAGTAGATTGTTCACGTTTCATGATTGTTGGTTATCTCATGTCAGTTAACCCTTTTACTTGCATGTGAAAATATTTAGTACTATGTTGGGTGCAAATATTGGTTTGGTTTAGTTTTATAACATATTAGCCCTTGTAGGTTATTTAATGCCAAATCCTCTTTTATATGTATATATCAAATATACAGGGTGTCTCAATATACATGGGACCCATGTGACTGCTAATAACTCTACTAATGTGGGGTTTTTTTTTTTTTTTTGTTTCAGATTTGAAAATAGTATACAATAACAAGTATGAATCCTCAATCACAACACCTTATTTGTAGACAAAATCATTCAAAACAGTCTCAAAATAGATGCAACCCATTAATATGATAATGATTTATTACTGAGACAAAAAAACTCCAAGAAAAGATTGCAGGTCCTGGAAAAAAGACAACAACTTTGAATTGATGTCTCTAGCTCAAAGGAATGCATTTTTTACAGGACGTATTCCAAATGACCACCATTGGGTTTGTCTCAAGAATAGATGATTATCATATTAATGGGTTGGATCTATTTTCAAACACCCAGTATAAGTTTTGTATATACATGTGAGTACCTCTTTCTTGCCATTGCTTCCAGATCTACTCTGACCTGGAGTGGTAACACCTAACAGGGCCCTAGCTCTGGGTCAAATACAACTTTTGACGTTTAAACTGTGTAAACAAATAACTTATGTCAAATCGAATTGTTAGAAATCAAACACTTTGACAAATTAACAGTATGTAAACAAATGATCAATGCTTAATTGAATTGTTTGTTATACTTTGCAATACTTGGAACCATTTCAGAGTGTGCCAACAAATGAGTAATGCTGAATAGAATAATCAGTGTTAAATAGACATAAATGAAACCATTTAACTGTGTAGAAACAATAGCATTACTTGTGTGCAAATAAATTAGTTCAAACTCATTAAAAAATGAAATTACTGACAAACTGATCTCTTACATATTATGTATGTATATTTTAATGAGTGCCAATAAATGACTAAAGTTAGATTGTTACTGTTACATAGCAATACTTGAAACCATTCAACTGTGTGTGAACAACGGATTAACAGTAAAGGGAATTATCTGTATTACAAAGCAATTCTTGAAACCATTTAACAATGTGCAAAAAAAATGAGCTCAGGCTCATTCAAAAATATTATCTGTAAAGTCAAGTGGGGTCAATAGCATACCATCTCATTCCAAATCAAAATGAAGCATTCAAAAGCACAACAGTGGGGAAGTCTACAAATATTCTCTCAGTATTTGCTCTGAATAGGTACATGCAGGTCCATCCACCAAACCTCCATTCATATTATACCTTTAGCCACAGTATCAACAATATATATATATATATATATATATATATATATATATATATATATATATATGTAGAAAAAGGATTTAGCACTGAATAACCAACAATGGTTGATATGCTACCAAACCAATATTTGCAAACAACACCGGACTAGGTATTTGTACAAGCAAGTAAAGCAGTTTACTGATAGATATCCTACTCTCATGGATTAAATAAGATTGGTACAAAATTTCTAGATTAACAGACACCTGAAGAAAGCTAGAGAAGATAATGTTTGAAAACTTGTCAAGATAATAAAGATGAAGAAACAGGTTAGAATACATCACAGTACAATTTTAATAATTTCTCATGTCAAAAATCAGATGGGAAAATAAATGTTGTAAAGATCATTTACCTGAATGAAGCCAAAATATGGTCACTAGAATAGACAATATGAAGACACAAGTCAGACTACATGAGTGTATAATAATTCCTGATCTCAGAATTTCAAATCAAAAAGCATCGAGTATCAAGTATTCCTATCAAATACAAAGTTACAGTGAAACTGGGATTAATAGCAATGAAGGTGTATTTCACCTTCCCAAACTAGATACAATTTAGTATCATACCCAGGACACACTTTTTTTTTTTTTTTTTTTTTTTTTTTTTTTTTTTTTTTTTGAGGAAGTCTTGCCATTCTGACAACTTACTCTCTAAACCTCCCCAGCAGAGTGTATTTCATAAATCATTTTTTTTCTTAGTAGATACCGCTTTAGTCTCAATACTTTTTGAACACATATCAATCACTTTTAAAAAATAGACAACATTGCTCAGAAACAAAAACAAGACTTTTATAAACATCTATATAACAAAAACTAAAACAATAAAAAAAGAGGGGTAACTCATTAATTACTATTTGTTCATTGAAATAGATTGAACACAGAAACCTGACATGTTTCTCATTTAACAATCCAAACATTACATAGTAGCAACCAAGAGGATGGTTCAAAAGTACTTCTCACTTGATACACGATTCTCTTCAAACAAGTAAAATGACAACACGAGAGCAAATGAAAATAATGAGAGTTTAATTTCTTAAAAGATCATTTCCAGTCCATAAAGTACCTATTGCTACCTTATTTGCTGCTGCGTTCTCAAAAATATGCAAGAAAAGGGGAAGAAAATTTGCTGAAAGCAAAGAAGTGAATAATAAATAAAAATGGATGAAATCAAGGACCTTTGAGGCCAAACTGGATTCTTACACATCTAATCTTTAGAAATTTTTATTTTTTGTTTATTTATATATATATATATATGATGCACACGTATTTCTCTGTGTTTTAGTTTCTTCGTTCAGTAAATTTGAACAGATGAAACATCCTGAAGCACTTTACAAGTATGTCATATTTTTTTTAAAACATTTTCTATGAAAGTTAGAAATAGATTCAACTGCACTGTTTCTTGCAAACACCATTCATAAACAATGAAGGCAAAAGTGGAGAAAATGCTTGAAAATCTCCAAACTTAAAGAAAAAAAAAACGATATGGACATTTGATTTTGAAACTGAAGTACCATCTTGAGAATTTTTAGGGTTTATTGAGCAGAAGAAATTACCTTTTCAACCTGAAAATATATATTCTCAAATTTCTTTGTTTGTTTGGAAAATGGCGGATTAACTGGATTCAATACGCATGAAAGGCAGTGGTAGAAGCCCAGTGATTCTCTTGAAGAGAAGATGATTATTTGAGAATTCATTTCATGCATTTTACTTTTTGAGAACGAGAAAACTGGAGCTAGAAATCTTGATCCAAAGCAAGGACTTAAAATTCATCTTATCAATTACAGATTTGTTTTAACCTCTACTTGGGAGAAAACTGGAGCTAGAAATCTTGATCCAAAGCAAGGACTTAAAACAAATCTGTAATTGATAAGATGAATTTTAACCTCTACTTGGTAATCTATGAAACTGCCATTCTCTTTTTGTAATATTTTTATCCTTGATGTAATACAGCTTATCAAGGTACCTACCATGGTGATAACTAACAAGTTAGTCACAGAACCACAAACAGTTTAGTGAGTTTGATCCTCATGTGGTTGTACATTTGTATATGTATTTATAATACAGCTGAGAATATAAAAAAGTAAGTAAAGTTGGCGACCATAGTCGAGGGTAACCCGAAGGCTCCCTTTTCGATAGCTACTACACCAAGGTATAGGGAAGGGCGCTATACTACACTCTAATCTGAGGTGGAAATGTATAAACTTCTTTGCTTTATATAAACAAATGGATAAAAGCTTGATTAACAATAAGAATTAAATAATCAACTTCAAGGTGGATGCATTTGATACTATTCAAAAGACTTGGATGAGTCAAAAGTTTTACCATATTTTTCTATGTGCCAGCTTGTGATGCTTACATCATGTAACTAAAGCAGTTTGTGCACTGACACATCATGCAATAATTCACTCCATGTGGGATTTGAAAACCACTCTAAGGAATGAGTAATGTAGTCTAATACCTGAAGTTATGCTTTATGGATTCAAACTTGGTCGGAATACTGTGAAAGCAACCAAAAATATGTGTTGCACAAAAGGTAAAGGCGGGATTTATCACAGCACGATAAAAAGATGGTTCAAGAAATTTTACTTTGGTTGCAAGAATCTCAACAACTACAAAATGTCAGGTAGAACAAAAACTATGGAATCCGAGACCGTGTATCAAACTATAGATGCAAATCCAGCAAGTAGCACTTAACGAGTATCAGCTTGGCATCTCACAGTCCAGTGTAGTTTTTCAATCTTCATAACCTCAGAAAAAGCATCTGAAACAGCTGAAATGAGCTTCACATTACCAAAATACTGCAAAACTTTTGACTCAATGTTGTATTATGTAAGTTGACCGATGATAGTTGAGGGCAACCTGATGGCTCCCTTTTCAAAAGCTTCTAAACCGAGTTGTAGGAGAGGGTGCTACTCTTCTTTTTCCTAGAGTGCCCCTATTACCCTTGATCCATATCTTTTAATACAGAGTGTTAAGCAAGGAGGCATCAAGTACGATTTTTTTTGAGTTTTTGGTATGACTCGACCTGGAATCGAACCCTGGTCTCTCAGATCATTGACAAACACTATTAGGCTAATGGACCAGTCTTGTATTAAATAGGAATAGTGTATTGACGCCATGTAACTGATAACAAGAAAAAAGGTGCAGTCTTAACATACCATAACCAACAATTTATTAAATGGTTGGTTTGTTGGGTTTTATGGCATATCAACCTTTGTAGGGTATTTAATGCCAAATCCATTTTTATGTAAATAATCAGTACGATTTAAAACAATTCAGTTTAACATAAATACACAGTTTAATTGTCAAAAACATTTCTATTTCAAACTATTCAAGCAGTTATATATAACAATTCAGTTTAGAGTGGAGGAAGTACAGTTTCATTGTCACAAACAGTTCAATTTCAAATAATTCAATTAGGCATAAGTACGCAGTTTAAGTGTAAGTACAGTTTAATTGTGAAAAACATTTCTATTTCGAGCTATTCAGTTGAGTCAAGCCTAGCTAATTCAGTTTAGTTGAAATACAGATTTTGTTTACACACAGCTACATGTCAAAACAGTTTTATGTTAAACAATTCAGTTTAGAGTAAATACAGTTTCAATGTCAAAAACAATTCTATTTGAAATAATTCAGTTTATCATAAGCATGCAGTTTAAATATAAGTACAGTTTAATTGTCAAAAACATTTCTATTTCAAGCTATTCAATTTAGCATAAGTATGCCGTTAGTTCTATTTCACCCATAGATAGGATTCTTATCAGGTGCTACCACACCAGGCTAGAGTGGACCTGGGAGCAATGGCAATGAAGGGCTGCTCTGTAATCCCCAAGGCCCCAGCATTACTGGGACCTCACCATCAGACTGTTTAATGTCATATCCAGGACACTTGTAGGGGGGGGTTCTTACTACTCAGCAAAGAAGCAGTCGGTGTATTCTACAGTCCCACCCGACTGGGCAACATCATTAAATATTGCACAGTACAGCTAAGGATTTGTAGTTGAATACTCAGAAATACTACACTCTGATCCAAGACAGAAATGCATAAATATCTGCTGTTTAGCTTGACACTGTAAAATTAACCCAACTTGATCAATGAAGTTACAATCAACTTAATGAAAATCAGGTACATTGGATGTGATTCAACTGAATTTTTGAAATGAAAAGAAAATAGAGATGAGACAAGATTGCTCTTAGGTATGACAAAAATTTCTTCTGGTTTCTAGGTTTTAAAATCAAAAGGCTGAAAGAAACATTTTTACCTGATACACCAACTCAATGTTGAATCTAAATACTATCAGAAAAGAAAATTTATTTTATAAATTTAGTCATGATTAAATAATTTCTTATTTATGTTTCTATTTCTTTCATTTCAATGAGATTATGTTTGCATTATAATGCCTACCAGAACAATATTAAAGCATGTCTTTACTTAAATAAAAATTTACGATTCTAGATGCTGCTTCATAATTTATATATATATATATATATATATACACACACATGCATGCATGCATTTATACACAGATATAAAACTGACTCTAATGTACACACACTACATCTAAACTATGAAAAGGTTATCTCAATATTAAAATCTAAGATTTATTCAGATATTTTCTCACTGTTCCACCTTGCCCTTTATCATAAACACTCAGTCAAGAATACAGGCTTTCATTTTGGAGATATCGCAAAAGCCATTCGTGAAATAAAAAAAATCATGACAATAGACAATGGTGATTATATTAAAGTATTTCTAGGTTTACCTGAAAAGTTCAAGTCAAATTATCAATGTAAGCATTGATAATTTTATTTTGTATCATTTTGTGCATATATTTCCTTTAAAAAGAAAGAAAAAAAAAATGTCTCGTTTTAAACAGAATCCAGTTCATCAGTTCACAGCAGAATTCAATTATATAAAGCAAAAAAGAAAAATAGAACCAAAAAATAACGACAATAATTATAACATGAGAATGAACATATCTCAAAATTTTATATCAATAGCTGTGCAGCACATCAAGTTGTTGGGCTTTTGTTTAACAATGTGTGAGCAATAGGAGAAAGAAAAAAAAAAAACTCGTGCGTTCTTTCATCTAGACAGATGTGATGACAAATCCAACGATTTCCATGGTAATAGAAAATTATTTTTAAGCCAAGATTGAAAAATTTTACATTACTGTGTTCCATTAATTTTGCATTTTTTTTTTTTTTTTTTTTTTTTTTTTTTAAATACAATTTTGAAAGTTATTTAAAGAAAGATGAACATATTTAAATTTTTTTTAAATCTACATTAAGCAAAGAACAGATATGCACGAGAAATTATTAAACAATTTACATATGTACTATATATATATATATATATATATATATATATATATAAACTTTGACGTATGAAGGTCAACTGAAAAGTTCATAGGCTGACCAAAAATACTCGCATGGAATGTGACCAAATGATGTTAATTTTTCAACATAGTCCCTCTTGTGGTCCACCATCAGTGTTGCAGTACTTTCATTCCATTAGTCAACAATAGCAGGTGTGACATTATCATGTAAACTTTTCAGCCAACTGTCATATGCATGAGTGTATGTGTGTGCATATATGTGCATACACACACATTTTCAGGTACATGTTTAGACAAAGAAGTCATGGATGTCATTATCTTTATTTCTATAAATAAAATAAAGTCATCAAATCAAGTTCAAATCCTAGCAGAAGCTTGTCATATTTACTTTTTACTAATTCCCTGGAGAAAGGCATGACTATACCTTTTCTCTCTTCATTTATAATTAAAATTGTAGTAATCTTTGTCTTATTTCAAGACCTGTTACAATATTAAAGTTAGAGCACTTGGTTTACCCAGTGGGTAGAGTGTTCACCAATGGTCCGGGAGTCCTGGGTTCAATCCCAGGTCATGTCATACCAAAGACTTTAAAAATGGTACTTGATACCTCCTTGCTTAACACTCAGCAAAGTACATATCAAGGGTAAAGTGGAGCAATCCAGGGAAAGGAGTAGCGCCTTCCTCTACACCTCAGTTTAGTAGCTATTGAAAAGGGAGCCTTCTGGTTGCCCTCTTTACTTACTTAGACGGATTCAAGCCTTTCCTAAGCTATGTAATTATTTTACATTTCAAGCAGAAGAATTACTTATGAACCTGATTGGTAATATTTGTTTTCCTTCTCCTAGACAAGTTGCAATACCAAAACTAAAGAGTTCAGTTTTTCATACTATGTACCCATAGCTAGGAGGGAGAAGAGATGAATTTATACATATAAAAGATTTACCCATGTCCAGCTTCCATATAAATAATTATTACCATTAGGCAAATGACTGATGCTTCATCATAACTAATATCTTTTCTTTAGATATCAACCAAAGTAATTAAAAATCTAGAGAATATAATAAAAAGAAAAACATCACAATCACTTCAAGCACAAGTCTGTCTCATTTAGTTAACAATTTGAATCCAGCGGTCTTTTTTGTTAAAATTCAATAGACAAATGCTGCTAATAAAAGAGCTTTGTCAGAAGAAAATATAATTGCACACTTTTGATGTGGTGGATATTTGTGAAAGTTTTGGCTTGGATCACTGTCTGATTGGCTTGCATGAATTGACAACTAAACAAAAGTCAATCTCACTTCAAGAACTATGCTACCATTAAATCAGATGTTGAAAGATTGCAATTGTTGGTAATGGCTGTTAACATTTGATTGGTCTGAGTTGAACTGTTTATTCTTTCAGCATCAGACACTGACTCATTCTTTGAAGATAATACATTACTTTTAAAGAATTACAAAGACATCAGAATTATAGGAGATAAGCATGTGAATATATGATGATTTTTTTTTTTTTTTTTTTTTAGATAATATTTATTTAACAATCCTAACAACATAGTTTAATCACTATGTATATAATTAACTTTGAAATGAAGCTTTTATTATTTTTTATACAGTTATATAAGTTAGATATCAGCCAATGCTTTCAATGACTGACAAGTTAATTTAAAAACAAGTGTGAGAAAATCCAGTTCATGCCATTCTTTAAATGGTTTGAGACAATGAAAATTAACCTTATTTAAGTTAGAAAAACAAGTTTTCACCATTCTGGAAAGTCGCTAGAGAAATACAACCAAAAGTGATGAAAGTCTGAATCCTTTAGATAATTTTTATATCCCTTTGATCTGGATTTACATTCCTTTGTATATTTTAAAATGTTTTTGGTTCTAAACAGTGTTCTTTAATTGCATTATTTAATCAGACATAAATTAAAAACCGGCATTAAAATGGACTTTTATATATGCATTTAAAGTTTGATAGACTAACTAGAAGATGCTATCATCAGAACAAAGATATGAGGCTTGGCTGAAAAATTCATAGGCTGACCAAGATACTCTCATGAAATGTGACCAAATGTGGTTTATTTTTCAACATAGTTCCGAAAGCGGTTCACACTCTTGTATTGGTTTTGAAGTGCTTGGATCCCATTGGTCAAAAAAGTCATCATTAGCAGACCTGATATCATATACATTTTTCAACCCACAGTATGCAACAATGAAATATAAGATTAAAAACATCCTTTACGATCATAGTACTATATAAAATATGACTAAAATTCTTATGTTTCAGTGTATATATATATATATATATATATATATATATGCCTAATGGTTATGATGATGAGAAAAAAACACATTATAGCAAGATCTTTATTAGATTTATACAGTTAAAATTCTTTAAGAGAATAAAGCAATTTCCAGTCCAAAGTAAATCAAAGAAATCCATATTAGAGGAGAGAGATTAAACAAATATTTTTTCATATCATTTACCAGTATTGTTCTTTAAAAATTTAAAAGGATTTAAACATTTTTATTCAGATTGTTAATCTTAACTAAAGCAATATTGCTATATGATTATTTTACATCTCCAGATGAAAAGAAATTAGTAATTTTTAAATAAATGTGAATAATTATTATAGTAAAAGTACTTTGTGGGAGGATTGTATATTTGAAATCAAAGGAGAGTGTCCCTGTGGCTATCAGGCTGAATTGCAACATCATAATAAGCAGATTTTAACTTCAGGCATACTATTGCAATAACTTTCAAACTAATATCATTGGGAAAGGCATAAACACTCTTATACACCCTCATCTATAGGTTACATATCTTCAGCAAGATGGCATTAAATAATCTAAAAGTTTGATATTTTATTAAACAATCATATAGAATTTAGATTTCAAATATGTTCTTTTTTGTTAACAAACCATATTTGAAATCTAAATTCTATATGATTATCCATGTCCAGCAATATAACTTTCTAACTAGTTATCGACAAAGATTCTCTCTGAGTATTAATTTTATTGTCGACTTGTGTCCTCATCCTAAAAAACTTTCTTTTTTTTTTCCTCTCACTATATTTCAGCCAAATTTCACCTCTGGCCATCTTCAGGTGATTAACCGCAACCTCGGATAGGAATGCTGAGTCTTGTAACCGTATCCCCAGTAATTACTGCCTTCCATAGTTGTCTATCACACCACGCTTTGACCAAGTAACCCTCTGGCCGGCTTGGGTAGAAATTGAAACCGCTATCTTCTGACAATGCTCACCTGGAACCATAGAGACTCAACGCCTCTATCCGCTAAAAAACTACCATGATGAGGACAAAAGTCAGCAATAAAATTAATACTCGGATTAAGAAGCCTCATCTCAAAAAGGATTCTTAATAAAGACAAAGATTTTATCGGAACAACATTCTTTTTAATCTTAAAATTTTCCTTGAGATCACGTATACTAAATTTGGAAGCCATGCTTAAAACATACTGCACTAAAAAAATTTTCCCACTTTATCTACGTATAAAGCAGTTTATTCCGTCAGGGGAAATTTTGTAACCTTTTTTTCTTGAATGATCATCATTTACAGTGAATGGATAAATAAAGTAAAAAAGGAAAAAAAAAAAAAAAGTAAAAAGGGATTTGTCAAAGGTAAACATTTGGTTTGATTGTGTTAATGGCATATAAACTCTTGTGGGTGATTAAAGCCAAATCCTGATAGTATAAATTTGTAAAGAAATTGTTTGCATATAAAATTTTTATTAAATGAGCCAGATCTCATTAGTTTTCACACTGTTAAATGGTTTCAAGTATTGTTATGCAACACTAATAATTCTACTTGATATTGATCATTTGTTAGCACACAAATGGTTTCAAGTATTGCGATCTAACACTAATAATTCTAATTGATATCATTCATTGTTCGTAAATAGTTTGACTTAGTGGTGTTTAATGGCATATCAACCTTTGTGGGTTATTTAATGCCAAGTTCTGATGATATGTAAAATAGTTACTATCACATAGAAATCATATATGAGTTAGAGCTCAATTGCTTGAACATAGTGAAATGTTTTTGAGAATAGCTATTTAACACTAATAATTCTATTTGATATCAATCATTTGTTTGCACACAGTTAAATGGTTTCAAGTATTGCAAGTTAACACTAATAATTTTCTTTAATTTTAATCAGTTGTTTCCACACAGTTTAAATCGTTTTTAAGTATTGCTATCTCTGTGCAATTGACCCTCAATAACCACCTTCTAGTACCTGTAAGATAAAACAGAGTTGGGTGTTTGCCACCAGAGCAATTTAAAGAATGTTTGGGACAATCTTATAGGTGTAAGGGCTTGACATGACCAGCCAATTGATTGGATCTGGCCACTTTGACCATTTATCTAATCCAGTAAGGGCTAAAGTGAAGTGTTGAAGGTCACATGACCACTTTAGGTGCCAGGTCACGAATGGCTCAGCCACTAGGATCCCATCCTCAAGCATAATGAGTTGCTACCTATAACCGAGTGGTGACTTAATTGGGGGGCTCTAAACCCAATGCAGAGATGCAGTCAGTGCATTCAGCAGCAGTTAGATTATAGAATAAATGATAACGGGAAAGGATTGTTTGTTTGGGTTTTATGGCATATCAACCTTTGTATGTTATTTAATGCCAAATCCATTTTTATACAAGTAAACAGTTCCATTTCAAACAATTCAGCTTTGCCTAAGTACACAGTTTAATTGTCAAAAACCTTTCTATTTGAAGCTATTCACTAAAGACAAATGGTTTTAATTCAAACAATTTAGTGTAGTATTAGTTTTTGTTTACACAGTTAAATGTCAAAACAGTTCTATTTCAAACAATTCAGTTTAGCATAAGTACACAGTTTACATGACAAAACAGTTCTATTTCAAGTAATTTAGTTTAGCATAAGTACGCAGATTAGGTCTTTTCAACCCATATATAGGGCCCTATCAGGTGCTACCACTCCAGGCCAGAGTGGACCAGGGAGTAATGGCAATGAAGGGGTGCTTCACATTCCCCAAAACTCCAACATTACTGGAACCTCAACATTGGTTGTTTAGTGTCATATCCAGGACACTTGTTGGGGTAGGAGGTTCTTACTCCCCTGCAGAGATGCAATCAGTGTATTCTAAAGCCCTGGGCAACAGGTAAGGATTATAATAGGCAATATGTATTATGCAATATATGATGCACATCTGTAATATTGTAATAGTTAATATATATTTGACAGAGAATAATATATAAAGTAAAAGATGAATTAAGGGTTCCAAGTACAAGACTAACTGAGACAAACCTATAGTATCTATTTTTTTCTGATTGAACCTTGCCTTACAAATCAAACCAGTTCATTTTAAAATACCAAGACTTGAAAGATTTTATCTATCATAATAAACCTTGGATGAATTACCATTGAGTATACAATTCTCAAAAAAACCTATAAGCTATAAAAACCCAAAGAAAAGCTTTGTGCTGGTTATTGGTAAAAAATTTAATAGACATTGGGCAAGATTAAAGTTCAAATAAGAGTACAGAAACTACACTTTGATCCTAACTTAGATGGAAACAAACCAAAGCATCTTGGTGATGAAGAAGTTAAAATGTTTGCTAACAAAAACACTTTGATGAATTTCAGTTGTGCAGGTGTTCTCTTAAAGTGAAACAAAACAAGATACTTTTAAACAAGCGGAGAGTTTGATTGCAGTTTTCAACCAAAATATCACGGTCATCTGCAGTATAAATTTCAAATCAAATCTAACTGCAACAGCTGCTTTTTCAACTCGCTCGTGTTTTGACTCCAGAAATTTCAAGCTGATTTATCGCTAAGACATTTTCAACTTACTTGCCACAAAAAGTAATTTTGCTAATTAGCATTTAAATCCCCTTGTTCAACATTAATACACTTTTCCATGTTTAGAAAAATAATAAATATCAAAAATTTGTATAGCAATAGATTTTTCTATGACAACACTGAACTTAAAATTTTCAATTAAGTTTTTAATCACACTACTTAATATAGAAACTGATTACATAGTTCAGCTTTGAGAAGCAAACTCCCACAAAATAGACATATAAAACAGTAAAGTTTAAAACCATAAATATATTTGCTAATACTTTTTTTGCATATACGTAATTTATCAAAACTAAATAAATCAGTCAAAAATGCCAAGAGAAAATATATAAACAATATGAAGTTCGAAGTCATAAATCTATGACATATGAAAAGTGTTAGCTAAGCGAGTTATTAAAAAAATAAATCGGGTATAATAAAAATATACCATTTGTTTCTTTGGGTTTTTTTTTTATGAAGGGAACTTTTGAATTTTCTGATAATAAAATTAAATCAAATTGTGTCTCCATTGAAATACCGAATCAAAACTAGTCATCACTTTCATTTTCTGTATATTATTATATTTATTTTTCAACCAACTACCATTTGCATATATTAAATGGAGACATATCAGTGCATACTGTTATTTTATAGATGCAAAGCATGGTTTATTTACCTTTGATTAATGATTACTTTCACTATAAGAGCTGTGAAAGACCTGTAATTGTGACCACTGAAACACGAGTGTTTAATTCAAAAAATAAATAAATAAATAAACTGTTAATATCCATATTGCAAAAGCAGTATTTACTTTTCTTTTCTTTCCTCTGAGTGACTGCATATGCTTAGCTATTGTTTCAGCTTGCATGGGTACAAATACTTTTTTCTTTATTTTTACAGAGATCTATGGTTCATTTGAAAATTTAGTTTAAAGCAGCGTATTGACTTTGATAAAAATAAAGATTATAACATAACAAAAAAAAAAAAACATGTTTCCATCATATTATTTGAATTGATAATAACACTTAGCCTTGCAATGGTTACAATTGTTTAGCTTTACAACAATGCAGACAAAAAATATTTTAACAATTAAGGATGTTGAAACCCAGGAAAAAGAAAACAAAAAAACCTGGATGACGTGAAATCGTGATAACAATTAATGTCATCTGATTGGTTGAGTTGTTGGGTTTTATGGCATATCAACCTTTGTAGGTTATTTAATGCCAAATCCATTTTTATGTAAATAATCTGTTCTATTTAAAACAATTCAGTTTAGCATAAGTACACAACTTAATTGTCAAAAACATTTATATTTCAAACTATTCAAGCAGTTATATGTAACAATTCACTTTAGTGTAAGTACAGTTTCAATGTCAAAAAACAGTTATATTTCAAATAATTCAGTTTAGTATAAGCATGCAGTTTAAATGTAAGTACGGTTTAATTGTCAAAAACACTTCTATTTCAAACAATTCAGTTTAGCATAAGTATGCTGTTAGTTAATTTAACCCATTGGTGCTACCACTCCTGGCCAGAGTGGACCTGGGAGCAATGGCAATGAAGGGGTACTCCGCATTCCCCAAAGCTTCAGCATTGCTGGAACCTCACCATCAGATTGTTTAGTGTCATAGCAGGAAACTCACTGGTTGGTGGGAGGGGTCTTACCCCTCTGCAGAGATGCAATCAGTGTATTCTAAAGCCCCAGCCGATTGGGCAAAATATCATCTGATGGTTTTTGAATACTTGAACATATTTGCTCACAGTACAAAAGACCTTGATAGTTAACTCTCAAAATATCAGCAAACACGTGATTTCATTCCAGTCACTATGCAAATAAGCCTTTAGGAATAACATAAACTCACTCATCCTTAAACATGAGTCAAATAGCAAGGGCTCTCTCGATGTGGTGGGCAAACACTTTAGGAGAAGGAAAATAGATTTTTAATGGCATGTCAACCCATCTAGTTACTCTCTATCTGACCCTTTTCAAAAATCCTAAACCTAAGTGCGTGAATGATTTTCGTACCTAACACTGTAGTTCCCATGATTGACTTTTTGTTGTCAGTCATGCAGCCAGACACCAGGTTCACTGGTGGTGCTCACTTCATTATACATGCTATTTATTGAGAATTTACATTAAAACTGCAAATAAAGGCAAAGTTCATTATAATTTGGACTGAATTATTATCTCCTTTGAGAAATTAGAATAATTAAGATTAAAATGGATGCTGCAAAATTAATTAAATTTGTAGCACATCAACTCATTTAGGGTTATTTTATGCCTATAGGTTAGGGAAGTGCGTTCATTGTACATTTATATTTGTTATTTGTATAATTGTTTTTTCACAGTTATATGATATCAAGTATTCCTATCCAATACAAATAATATACACAGTTGTATGATTTTAAGTAATCATTTCTATTTAAACGTAGCCATTTATTTGCTCACACTTATATGCTTTCAACTCACTCATAACAATCCTTAGTAAAAAAAATTCAAGCTTCAAGTAACTAAACTTAACGCAAATAATTTACTGTTTTATAGCATAAAGTATTAATAGAAAATCTATTTAACGATAAATGGGATCTTAACAGGTCCTACCATCCTGGATTAGAGTGAACCTGGGAGTAATAGCAATGAATGAGTACTCCACATTAGTCAAATGTAATTTACAATCATAATTATGACCACCCCCAACTCCTTTTTGGGGAGATGAAGTCAGTATATTCTAAACTCAGCAAACAGGCTAAAAGAAGGAAAACTGAATCCTAAACAATTAAAGAATCAATTGATAGCCACTCCATCATCTATCCCAAGAATGTTAATAGGCATTTGACAAAGAAAGGAAGCTATAGAGAGCAATGATTGTAACTTCTCTAAAGACAACTTTGAAGATATTTATGGCTGAAGACATTTTAATATCTTAAAAGTACAATCTGAATTGTAAGATGAAGTGGGAAGGGAAGGGGAAACAACAAATAAAAGAAAATCAGTCTTAACCAAAAGACATGCAATAGGTATATTGAAATGAACTCTGGTCTCTGACTATTTGGAGAAAAAAAATTGCCGTTCTTGTGGCATAACAGTTATTGTCACATGAAATAATCGGAGACCACAGTTCAGTTCCTGGATGAGGCTGTTTTACATAGCACAACAGGATGCAAAAGTAAAATATGGAATAGAGAGGATTGGATTCATGCCTTTACTACAGGGCGCAGAAGTAAAATATGGAACAATTTTCAAAACATTTTTTTTAGTCTGAGTAGTCCAATGTTTGAAAAAAATACAATAAATCTAAATTTTCATAATTAGCTCTATTATTCAAGCACATTTTTATAAAAATTCAGCCCAATATGAGTAAGAAAAGAAATGATAAAGAATCTGATTTGTTTAATGCCGAAACCAAACCAAAGTTTCTTTGTCTACCATATATAAAGCAAAGAAAAAACATTTTAGAGAAAAAGCTTTTTACAGAAAAAACATTTTAGAGAAAAAGCTTTTTACAGAAAAAACATTTTAGAGAAAAAGCTTTTTACAGAAAAAACATTTTAGAGAAAAAGCTTTTTACAGAAAAAACATTTTAGAGAAAAAGCTTTTTACAGAAAAAACATTTTAGAGAAAAAGCTTTTTACAGAAAAAACATTTTAGAGAAAAAGCTTTTTACAGAAAAAACATTTTACAGAAAAAGCTTTTTACAGAAAAAACATTTTAGAGAAAAAGCTTTTTACAGAAAAGGGGAAGTGAAGGATTGAACAAAAAATGAAAAGGCTTTTTAATGGCTCTCGCTTTAGTAATTAAGAAGGAGCCCACACCATCAATAAGAAAGCATGCTAACGAATTGAAAGGCCACAAGAGAACTGTGAGGACAGCAATTAAATAAAATTTAAGCTCAGATCTTAACCATCTTGATTATGCTATGTGGGCATTTTAGAAAACAAAACAAATGCAACTTCCTGTCTAAACATTGGTTTGCTTTAGATTGTTATTGAGGAGGTATGGAATAAAATGTCTCAATAATCCACTTTGAAGGCATGTTGATTCAATAATCGAAAAAAAAAAAATGGTGGCCTTATTGAGTAAATTTACTATTTTTCATCAATCTTCTTATTTTGTTTATTTTTTAAATTAAAATTAATCTTGTTTTATAATAGTCGTCTTTTATTACACTAAAATATTCTTAATTTTGGTTCCACACCTGTAATACCCTTGCAAAAGTAGGAATCTAACTAGTCTTTTGCCAGATATGATTAAATAGTTGTAAAGTAGTCTTGGATTTTTAACCAGCTTAGGAGAAGAAAAACTAGATTCAAATCAGTTGTAAGTCAACTTAGCCAACCATAGTCAAGGACGACCTGAAGGATCTTTTTTAATAACTACTACTCCAAAGTATTGGTGAGGGTGCTATTATTTTCCCTGGATTGCTCCACCTACCCTTGACCCATACCTCATAATGCTGAATGTCAAGCAAAGATGTATAAAGTACCATTTTTTTGAGTCTTTGGTATGACTCGACCTGGGATTGAACTCGGGTCTCTCAGACCATTGATGATTTAATCTGGTGTCACATTCTGCGTGAGACAGGGAGTTGGCTGAATAAATTAAATAATTATATTTTCAAAATCTAATTGATATTGAATTTAATTCAAGATCCTTGAATTATAAAAATAATACATAGTGAGGTTGTATTTTCATACAGCCTCAAAATCATGCCTAACCCAAGTCATTCTCTGATGAAGGCTTTGTTGGTACCATAACCGTTTTTTTTTTTTTTTTCCAAGAATGTATATGAAATATCATTAGGCACACTACATGGTCTCACTGTAAAGTAATGATAAATACTATCATAATGCATTACTTGCCATTTGCATAAAGTTGCTTTTTTTTTTTTTTTAAACTAAACACTTATACCACATTCGCTGGAATGTATATGACAATCTCTTTTATAATGAAAAAAAAAAAAATTGATGATGTGTAAAAATATTCAACACAAACTTATAGTTCAGTTGCAAATTGGAGTGGAGACTTCTTTATTCTCTAAGTCTGAACATTTTAAGTGAATTAAAATTAAAATCTCACAATGGACTTGAGTTATTGTTATGCACGAGTAATATATATATATATATATACACACACACACACACACACATATACACACAGGATATTGGATAAAAAAAATACAGAAAAAACTGAACCGATTTTAATTACTGCCACAAATTTGAAGGAAAGCTTCATGGGTGAGAGACGGACATGTGCAGCAATTATTTTTCTTACCATCAATGTTCCCTTAGTTTTATAACTAAACAAAAATTAGAATATCAAATCAAGGAAAAAAGATTCTAAAATGTCCAAATTCTGGTATTTCTGGGAATTCACTTTTTGGGCAAATAATTGCGTTTTGCTACAATTAAGGGAACTTAGGAAGTAATTGTTTTCATTGATTATTATATTATGACTAAACTAAAAATAACAGAAACAGATTTTTAAAGGGTCAGATTGAAAATTAATGAAAGAATGAAGTAATTTATTCTTAATTCAATTTTTTCTAATTACCTGTTTTCTTCTTAATAAGGGATTTTGCAAGCAAGCAAGCAGCTAAATCCCATCATAAAAAAAATTACTATATTTTACCAAGTTGTACAATAGCTTATTCAGAGACTTCAGTTATTTTAATGACTCAAATTTATGAAGATCGTAGATTGACATAGTAACTTACATACACACACTAGTCGTAGTGCTTTCACTTCACTTCAACATTGTTTTTCCAGGTAAGGTTTTAACTTGTAAAAGAAAAAAAATCTGATCCTGATAGTTTTCTTGTTGAAGACTCATTTATACCTTCTCGGACAAAACTTGTGTGATGCTATGTGAAAGTGAGATTATTCTTACATATTTGTGTGGGTGTTTATGTCTTTATTTTCATTATAGTTGTCACAAAACAATTCATTCTTAATTTTGCATCTGTTTATTTGGTTTCTTTGTTTAATGGCATATCAACTCTTTTTAGGTTATTTAATGCCAAAGCCATTCTCCAAGAAGAACAGTAGTGGTACTATTTAACCCATACCTGGGAGGATAGGGGGGTTCATACCTTTCCCAAGGGTATTTGCCCGAAAGTGAACGTAATAGCGCGACTGGAGTACGAACTCGTGTATTACAATTCCGCATTCCATCGCTTTAACCATTACACCACGAGGACACCCCCACATGGATCTGAGTAGATGGCATATTTTTTCAAGAGCCATCAAAAAGCCTAAACATTAATGAAGATTGCAAATTCCACCCATTTATTAAAATGACTTTTGAACTTCCTTACGAAATTATACTAAAAACTACCACTTAAAATAATTAACAAATTAATTAAATAACACGAGTGATTCCTTAAAGCCAACTTTTTAAATTCATTATGGAAATAATGCCGTTTCTTTGTACATGTAATATAATTGTATGCTGATCATGCAGACTAGAGATTTGACATGGTGTAAATATAAGCTGTTTCAATAATAGCAGAAACATACATAATCTTGCATATGTAATCACTGAATTATTTATATTATATATTTAGTATAATCCTCTGCAATTCAAAACTGATTGCTTTGAGTCTCTATCTATCTTGAGTAAAGAAAACGGTACTGAATTAGACTGTAAATGGCTGTTCATTGGCTGAGGTGCCCCAGCATACATATATATTTGTCAGCTGCTATGTGCAGATGTGGAAAGAGCCTGTGGAATGCTGCTGCCAGGGCACAAAGCAAAGCCTGGTTAGCCTGGACTGGGTCACCTCAGAAGGAGTCTCAGGTTGGGGACCAACAAATACCTTTGGTTAAAGTTATTATGGATGATGAAATCTAGTAAATCCTTGAGGTTGATCCATCATATATAAGTAAGTTGGCTTACTGTAGTTAAGGGCGACCTGAAGGCTCCCCTTCTAATAGCTACTACACTGAGATGTAGGGGAGGGTACTACTCCTTTCCCTGGATTGCTTCACTTACCCTTGGTCCATGCTTTATAATGTTGAGCGTTAAGTAAAGAAGTATCAAGTATCATTTTTTTGAGTCTTTGGTACAACTCAACCTGGGATTGAACTACGGTCTTCCAGACTATTAATGAACACTCTGATCCATTTTCATTTGCATGATAGTTAATCTCAAAGAGTGTTTGCATATGTCTTGGGAGACTGGGAGTCAATCTAAGGTCAAGTCATACAAGAATTGTACTTGATGCCTACTTGCTTAACACTCAATATTATATGGTATGGATCAAGGGTAAGTGGAGAAATCCAGGGAAAAAAGTAGCTCCCTCCCCTACACCTTGGTGAAGTAGTTATTGAAAAGGAAGCCTCTGGGTTGCCCTCGACTATAGTCGGCCAATTTATGTGTATATAGTACTCTCCTACACAAGGTGGTGGAAGATTTATTCAACTTCCCATCAAACAAGTTATTTTATAGTGTTGAGGTCCACACACACTAATCAAGATATAAATAGCCATCAGAAAAAAATGCTTGCTCTCATCAGCATTACCAATTTTGAGGCACCTCAGCCACCAAGTGATACACTTAGCCTTGCCAAGCAAATGTAGCCTCGGTGTGAGGCCCACTAGGATAAGGCAATCAAAACTAGGAAGAGCAAGCCTGTTTTCTTAATGCTACTCAATGGATTTCTTTATAAGGGTCAACACTTGTACAGGACGAGCCACACTTTCTGAATAAGATATAATAGAAGAATGGTGTCACAAATGTGTCATAGATTCTCGTGAACGATGACTGTTTAGGTTTTTAATTCAGAGATTTTCCTTTTTCAAGCCTGGTTGTTTTAGCAAATCTAAAAATCCCACTATTTATCGATAACTGGAAGGAAAAGAGATGGATTCATGTCTTTTACAAAGGCATTAGTGTGAAGTGAAATGCAGACACTCATCCATGGTCTGAACACAATTAAAATTATATATCTTTATGATGATAACTTATATAAGTTATCTGCTTATTACTATCCTTAATGATAATCATCTTCTGAAAAACAACTTAAAAAATACTCAGTGTGTGTCAACAGATATATGATGGATGCTCCACTGATCTTGACAGTTGAAGCTGTAGAATATACTGAGTACGTCTTTGCAGAAGGGTAACATGAGTGTGCTGAACATGACACTAAACCATCTGATCATGAGGCTTCAGCCCTGGAGGACTCCTTCCTTGCCATTGTTCCCAGGTTCACTCTGACCAGGAGTGGTAGTACCTGTTAGGGTCCATCTATGAATCAAATAGAACTATTCAATTGTTTACTATATTTGAAATTGTTTAACTGCATGCAAACAAATGATTAATGTTAAATTGAATTACTAGTATTGTGTAGCAGTACTTGAAACCATTTAACTATGCTAAATAGAATTATCAGTTGTAGCATAACTAAAAATCTTTTACTCAAGATTAAAATTAAAAAGAATTATTAGTGTTGATAGCAATACTTGAAACAATTTAACTGTGTGCAAACAAATGAGCTCTGGCTTATCTTAAAATTATGTTACCTATAGACTATTTGATTACTAATCGTATATATCTGAAGTATAAATGGAAGAAAACTCAACCACAGTTAGAGTGTCATTATGAATTCCTTTTGACAATATTGTTATTGTGACATAGACAGATATATGGATGTGTGAAATTGTAATGTACATAAACATATATAGGAATCCGAAAACACGAAATTGGTTTAGGTACGAAACTTTATTCACCTTTTTGAGTTTAAAGGTTTTTTCGACATAAGGAGAGTGATACACAATCTTTCTATGCTGACTTTTCCATCTGCCGCCTGCCGCAAACTACTGGTCTGATATCAGCGAGTCCCAAAAGTCAACCATCTTCTTCAGATGCTAAAACTCAACTAACTGTTTTTTTCTCAAATCTCAGCCCATGCTTCCGGTGCGTGACATCACCCAAATACCCTGGTCCCAATTCCTACCTGGGATTTTTATTTTGACATCTCTGAATGATACATCCTCTCTGTGTATGCACACCTGCATTAATGTTGCACCTAACTAACCCATGCACTAAGCGAAAAGTTCTCAGCCTAACTAAACCAAAAGGCAAGATATATAAAACGAAATCCCTCCACAATTATGACATTATTTCCTGCCTCTTCAGATGGTTAACTTGCTTTTTGGGGAGGGAAATTAGCAAATAGTTTTCTTTTAATATATAAAAAAAAAAATTTCATCGAAATAAATTGATAATTGCACTATCAATGTGGTTGAATTTTCTTCCATTTACGTTTCAGATATATTAACTCTGTACCTAAGTTTTTTTATATACATCCTGAAAGATGCATATAATAATAACAATACATCGAGCGCTGCCATAGAATTATATGAAATACCTCATATATTCTATGTACAAATATTCTATACCCATAATCTTCTGGATACTTAGTGGATGTAGCTGATATACAAACAAGATTTGGCAGTAAATTATCCACAGAGTTGATGTGCCATACCATTGATCTTAAAGAGGTGAACTATTGGACTACCAACACAATATTTTTTTTTATGCAGTGACAGCTTAGGAAGAAGAAAATGATTCATACCTTTCGCAAGGACATTAGTGGAAAGTGAAATGCAAGTAGCCTTGTCCAGGATTTGATCTCAAGTTCACTTCCTTACAGCAACTGCAGCACCACATGCACTTCCTATATATATATATATATATATATATATATATATATGAGGATTTTCTTTCAAAATAACACTAGGGTATTTTTGGATAGACAGTCTGCTGATCCTGGGGAGAAATGCCCTTAAGAAACACTTTGATCTTAAGTGGTGATAGATATATAACTAATTAGAAATGAAAAGGATGATATTGGTATAAAATTAATGAATATAGTCTAGCAAATAAACAGGATATGGAAATTCATCTTCAAGATTTAACTCAACTGTAGTTTTTATTGTTTCAAACATCTTTTTTCTTTATTCTAATAATGTCGTTTTCTTTACAAACATAGTAATTAATTCACTCTTCTTTTGTAATACTATTTTTGGGTGGTTTACGGGGAAAAAAAATGGATGGGATAGCTAACAAAATCAACTTAAAAAGTAAATAACTGCTTGTTTATGAACTCAGACGTAAAAAAGATAAACTGGCAAATAAAACTTACTAATTCTTTAATCTTGAGACTGAAGCTACAAAAATGTTGATCAAGTATTGTCCATTAGCAAATTGATTACAGGACTGTTCAGTTGGACCTAATGAGAAAAGATGCAGTTGAAATTAGGATAAAATCCAGATGATTGTCTTTAAAGAAACATTTGCCACTTTTTAATTAATAGATTTTTATGGAAAAAAAAAAAAGGCATAGGATAAAAAAAGAAATTGTGTGGTTTGTCAGGAATTTTGAAAAAACTTTAAATTATTTTTGCTGCTTTTATACCATTCCAAGTCATTTTCCTTAAAACACAATCTTGAGCATTAAAACTTTTATAGAAAAGAAATATCTGATGAATAGAAAAGAATTTAGATCATCTCTGAATTAATTTAATTTTTCTTTTTATATTGCCTAACTACTTATAGTCTTAAAGTTACAATATTTTGTTCAAATTAGGCAAGCATATTAGGTTTAGTTTTCAAACAAAACTTGCAAGCATTACAAAAAAAAAAAAAAATGTCCTTCAAATCTTGTCAGTTTTGAAAATATTTCTTGCATTGTTTCCTGATATTTATTTGAACAACAAAAAGAAAGAAAGCTATATAAATACACACATTTGTTCTTATATCCTAAAATATATCAATTCCTGTCTGTGGGGCTTAGAAAATGAGACTGTATTTCCTATAGCGCAGTGAGATCCTACAAAAAAAGAGTTTCCTTAGTATGATGCTAAACTGCATCTGATGGTGAAGTTCCAGATCTAAAAAGTATGGAGTACCCCTTCATTGCAATTACTCCCAGGTTCACTCTGACTGTCTTGTTAGGGAACCATCCATCAGTTAGGAAAATCTGTTAAAGAATTATTTGTATTTGATGTCATATAGCCAAATGTTATTTGTATTCAGAGAAATACTTGATATTATATAACTCGGTTCAAAAATTATTTTAGATTAGAAAAAAAAAATGTAAATGTCAGTATATAATGAATAAAATTCTTTAACTTTTTACATATAATAACTCTAACCATTAAAATCAATCAATCTAAAATGCATCCGTCATAATGTTACAAGATATCCCACAGCCCACAGGTCTGTTTATGATTCTTTTAGAATGGAAAATCTTAATTCAATCCAATGGAAATAATGTTGTGTCGTCTCCAATGACTGCTATGTTAATGATGGTGAGGTATGGAACATTTAAATGTTCAGTCTCACTACTTTTGATTTTATATATACACATATACACACAGAGAAAAACATAAGAATGTTAGCATATTTAAAAAAATTTTTAAATTCAAAGTTTCAGTGTCACTCCTTTGGAGGACATCTCACATATTGTGTCATTGTCAGAAAGAACGGCAATGTCAATGATGGAGAGGCACTAATGATCTAGTGGGTTTATTCTCTTAAACATCATTCCCAGGAAAAACTTGGAAATGGATGATGCTCACTGGCTGTTAGGACAAAGATTCATGGGTCTTTCTTTGTTTTGGTATGAACCAATCTTTCACAGATCTTTAAATTTCTTTCTTTGCTTGATCCCGTCTCTAGGTTCTTTTATGATGATTCTCAGAAAAATAAACCCCAACATTTATCTATGTGGTTGGTATGCTTTAGCCACTATTTCAATTGCATAGATGATTGATATAGATTTGATAAATTCAACAACTCAAGATTAATTGCCATTTTTACACTAGCAGATCCGATAGAGTATATAAGTTTGCAGGAATTTTGTCAACTTTTCTCTTTTCCAGCTGCTGACTTGATTTTGTTTGATTTTTTATTACTTATCTATTTGCACCCAGTGATCATGTCATTTTAGCACTCTCTTTCTATTTATTTGATCTTTATATTTTATATGACTAATATATATCCACTGAGAACAAACTTCAGTCCCCCCTCTGAAAATCATCTGAGAAAAATATCTTAAAGTCATTTCTTTCTAGGACTGAGAATTTTCAAACACCTTGTAATTAGATATTTTATAAAATCTGATTTGCAGAAACTTGACGCCACCCATATCTCATAGTAATAGGAGTCAACCCCCAGGTTCCAAGGTGAAAAATAGTAACAAGTGTAAAATGCTGTAATCTGTTATTAAATTGTCTGATAGTAGTTTGGCAACAGTGATGTAGAAATGGGGATTCTTCAGATGGATTTTAGGTTACCTGGGTATATGTCATCACATTTTAGTCTTTTTCCTTTTCAAATAATTTCTTCCAGACAGAAAATTTGGATCCTTCACATTTTTGATAAATCCTAATTCTAAGATTCTAATAAGACATAAGTGACTGATTGATTTAAATGACATGCCAATGTGTCAAAAATTTATGGAATCACAATCATTGTACATATATAACTAATTTTTTGTACAGTTGTTTCTTAACAGGTTTTTGCAAATTAGTTATATGTATTCCTATCAAATATTAATAATTATATGGTCTTTAGTTAATCTTTTCAATTAAAAATAGTTTTTTTATTTGCTCAGATTCATGTAACGGCTCATTGGCCTAGTGGGTAGAATGTTCACCAATGGTCACCTGACTGAAACCATGCATTGAGAGCTATGGCCTCAGATTGACCCAGAGTTCAATAGCTGTCAATCATGCTGCTGTGTTTTTCCATATGTTTAATGGCTCAGAACTGAATTTATTGGCCTAGTGGGTAGAGTGTTCGCCAATGGTCTGGGAGATCTGGGTTGAATCCCAGGTCGTGTCATACCAAAGACTTAAAAAATGGTACTTGATACCGCCTTGCTTAACACTCAGCAATATAAGGTAGGTATCAAGAGTAAAGGGGAGCAATTCAGGGAAAGGAGTAGCGCCCTCCCATACACCTCGGTGTAGTAGGGAGCCTTCTGGTCGCACCCCACCTCGACTACATTCGCCAACTTTACTTACTTGATAATTCTCAGTAAACAATTATAACTTGAAGAAACAATTCCTTATACAAATAATTTAGTTATATATATTTATTCAACCCCTCCACATGAGCAGGATATGATACAGGGTCAATGTTTAAGTGAAAGTTAACAGGTGTGAATTCATGTTTCCTTCTCCTAGACTGGTTGCAATACCAAGGTAAATGAGTCCAGTCTGCCCTACTGTTTACCAATAGCTGGAAGGAGAATATTCGGATTTATACCTTACCCACGGCTATCAGAACTGTGTGAAATTGAAGCAGCTTTCTTTAAGATTTGAACTCGGTTCGTCATATCCATTTCCTAAGATGAAAACCCTCACACCACAAGGGCCTATAATTTAGTTCCTACATTAGATATTCCAATTTAAAATGAATAATTTTTTAGCTGAACTATTTGACCCAGAGATAAGACATTCACAGGTACCACCCTTCTTGGAGTTCGTCTTACCCTTCTGAAGAGAATACAGTCAGTGTATCCTTAGCCCTACCCACTGGGCAATGAAACATATCTGGGTTTCATATTTCGAAAAAAATACACTTGTTTTTTGTTTTTTTAATCAGAAAACATTCTTCAAATCTTAGATAAAATAAGGAAGAAAGAAATTAGTCTTCTCAATTTCATTCATCATGGCCTCCAGTGAAGCAGATTAAATGTTAAGGTTTTTTTTAAACTGATCTTAATTACTCTCTTCATCAAAATAAAAGACCTAAAAAAGAGTCTGTCCGAAAATTCTTAATTTCTATCTTCATTCAAACAAAAGACGAGAAAAAGAATCTTTTAGAAAATTTGTTGATCTTGATTGTCTAAGCTCTCCCGAAAGCGTTGCCAATAGAAAAACTTTACGATTGATAAAGTGGAAACATTTAGGCCAAGTTATTTTTCCCAATCCTTAAAATGCCTTCAATTGGCCATCATGTCACACATGACTGCTGCCATCTACATAAATCATTAATGTTAATGCAACTCTCGCGGACTGCTAAGAACTATTGAATCCTAAGTTTGTCACTAAATAGCATCATTTATCAAAATCACACTATGAGGCTGTTTTCTCTTCTCCCTTGCTGTCCACCCCTGGTCTGCTTTCTTCTACTCATCCCAACCTTCTGCCTGGATGCAAGGCTGTATTGATCAAGTCAAGACTCCAACTCATGTGTATTCCTATTACTTTACAATAAATGTTCACAAGTCACAGGCCGTCTAACATCAAATCCACTCAAGAGAAACTCATCAAATGCGAATTTAATTGAAATGGAATCACTTTAAATTTATTCAGGTTAATGTTAGAAGCTGTACTCAAGTCTAAAAGAGGCTGTGTACTGATTTTCAATGAAATCAGAAGACAGGATTTTTTTTTTTCTTCTATTAATTTTATTTTTTACTCATGAAACTAAAGTATAATGAGCCCCCCCCCCCCAAAAAAGAACATCTCTAGAACAATATTAGTTTTTAAGAGCAATTCTAGAGACAAGAACTGAAAATGAAGGAAATTACAAGGAAGAGAAAATGTATACATTACAAATAGACAAAAGTGAATAACATTGTTTTGCTGTCTTTTTCTAGTTGCCCCATTGTTTTTTTTTTTGTTTTTCTCTTAGTTTTCCTTCACTGAACTAAAAAAAAATCAACTAAACAGTGTTAATGTTTTGTGAATAATTATTTAAAGTTTAATGAAACTGTTTTCTTTCTTCTGAAGTTTGATTCTTTTCTTTTCCCCACTTTTTTTTTATTTTAAGTGAATGGGTAGGCTAATTTATCCCACACATCATTCAAATTGAATTGATATCACAGTTTAAAGAGTCAGTCTCTTAGCATTAACTTCACACATTTGGCTCTTGTATTCATTCACAAAAAGATTCAGTTTACTAATTTCTGTACATTCACAAATGTTTGTACATTTTCTGATTCAGAGAAGCTTACTTTTATTCTATACCAAAATGAAAGCTGGGAAGATAGAAAGTTTGTATTTACTGGTGAAGATAATACTCAGAATTGTAGGAGATTTTTACCAATATATTTCATGGAGAGATCTACTTTGAATAGGGACTAGTTGAAGAATCTGTCCACAGCAATAAATATATATATTAAACCTTTATTATACTCATACCTGTGGGAAAAAGCGACAGAGATCAAGGGCAGCAGCAAAAGAAATTCATGACGTAAAAAAACTGTCCATAAATGGGTGATATAAAACAGGTTCAGAAATTTGAAGGAAGGTGATACTTTGAATAGGGACAAGTTGAAGAATCTGTCCACAGCAATATATATATATATATATAAGTAAGTAAAGTTAGCGACCATAGTCGAGGGTGACCCGAAGGCTCCCTTTTCGATAGCTACTACACCAAGGTGTAGGGGAGGGCGCTACTCCATTCCCAGGATTGCTCCACTTTACCCTTGAACCGTACCTTATAATGCTGAGTGTTAAGCAAGGTGGTATCAAGTACCATTTTTAAAGTCTTTGGTATGACTCGACCTGGGATTGAACCCAGGTCTCCCGGGCCATTGGCGAACACTCTAACCGCTGGGCCAATTGAACCTTTATTATACTCATACCTGTGGAAAAAAAGGACAGAGAGCAAGGGCAGCAGCAAAAGAAATTCATGACGTAAAAACTGTTCATAAATGGGTTCAGAAATTTTTTAGGAAGGTGATACCAGCATTGAAGACAAACTAAGGTCAGTGAGACTTTCTGCTGAGGAAAATGAATTATTGCTTCAAATAGTTAAACAACAACCAAGAATATGCATTCAAACATTTTGAAAGACCAAATTCTGTTGACAAAGTACTATTGTCATCTCCATAAGTTTAGTCTTGTGAACAGATGCTGAAATACCAAATAAGCGGAAACAAAAAAAAAAAAAAAATCGACTGCAACCTCAACCAAGTAAGGCAACCAGTCAAATTATGCAAAACTGCCAGATATATATAGTCTTATAATGGAAAAAAATCATGATAAATCCTTATTTGCTTGCGTTTTATGACATATCAACCATAGTAGGTTATTTAATGCCAAATCCTGTTTATACATATATAGTGAATATATGTGATTAGTAAACACATTTTGTAGATAAGATTTTTAAATGAGTCTGAACTTTCTTACACACGATTAAATGGCTTCTAGTATTTCCCCACATGAATAATTTTTATTTACAATCTCATCATTTCTTTGCCCACAGATTGTTTAAAGTATTACAATGTAACTGTAACAATGTCAGTCCTTCATTTGCATATATTTGAATGGATATACATATATAATTTCCTTTTTAAATGAGTTACAACTAATTTGCTTGCACACTAGTATTGCAATTGTTTTTACACAGTTAAATGGTTCCCATTATTGCCATCTAACACTAATGATTCAATTCAATATCAATCAGACAATGAAGTGGTTACAAGTATAGCTATTCAATATTATTCATAGATTGGAACAGTCACATTTTCCAAGTATTGCTATCTATCACTAGCAATTCAATTATACATCAGTCATTTGTTTACACATAGTTAAATCATGAAACAGTTGTATTTCTAAGATTTCAATTTCACATAAATTATATGTTTGTACTCAGTTTAAAAGTCAAACAATTCTATTTGACCCATAGATAGGACCCTTTCAGGTGCTTTCACTCGGGATCAGAGTGAACCTGGGAGCAATGGCAATGAAGCGGTACTTCACATTCCTCAAAGCTCTAGCATTACTGGAGCTTCACCATCAGATTGTTTAGCATCATATCCAGGACACTCATAAGGGTGGGGTTCTTAATCCACTTCAGAGATGCAGTCGGTGTATTCTACTGCCCCAGCTGACTAAGCCCAAAAAATCATTGTAAACCGGTGAATAAAGTCTTCAAATGAAATATTTTTGAATAAGTTTTTATAACATTATTTATGACCCTCATACATTTTAGGAGATGCCCGTGGTGTAATGGTTATTGTTGTAGGAAATGGACACAGCGACACAAGTTTAAATCCTGGACGGGACTCATTGCATTTCACATAGCACTAATACCATTGGGAAAGGTATGAATCCAATTATTCTCCCTCCAGCTATGGGTAAATAGTAGGACAGACTGGGTTCTTCAGCCTTGGTGAGGCAACTAGTCTAGGACTAGGAAAACTATGAATTGAAATCTGTTAAACTCCGCTTAAAAATTGACTCAGTGTCACATCCTGAACGAGCGGAGGGGGGGTTAATAAATAGGATCATACATTAGAAATAGTTACAATCGAACATGTTTAATTATTTTTAAGATAATCATTATTATGCCAGAGTTCCACAGAGTTCCTTATATTAATATTTCAGACTGAGCACTATTTTACTAAACATTGTAAGCCAAATACTACTTCTACTATAAAGTTAAGCATACTAAACAAAGGTAAAATAGTTATGGAATAGTAAATTTTCATACTAAATTTATAACTTTTAAAAGTTTTAAGCAGTTACTTCCTGGGTGTAGTGTTGTCAAATAATTTCCTTCTCCAAATCAGGTAAGCACATTGAAAACCATGATTTGCATTCTTTCCAGGTCAGAAATTTAAAGACATTGTGCTTAAAATTAAAATTAAAACAATCATTGAAGAGAAGTATAGTAGACATCTTGGTTCCCAAGATATTTTTGGTATAAAAGTTAGCAGGTAAGGGGTTAAGGTTAATCAAATCTAAATGTATTGACTGAAAAGAAGAATGAATCAAACATTAATTTTCTCCCATTTACAAACTGTGTTAAAAAAGAATCAAGACTGAACCTGTATTTACCAAGACAAAAAATGAAGAATGGTATTTAACACACTTATTTCTGCAAATTTTCTATTGTTCAAAGCTCAATGAAATTACAGACTTGATATTGTGTGAGGCTGTGCTGTAATATTCCTTTCAATGTTCTCTTCTCTCCAAACTTTTATCCTTGTGATGAAATTTTCAGTTTAGGCAATAAGAAAAGGTCTCACAAAGCTAGGTCAGTGGGTAAGGTGGAAGTTGCACTCGTACTATCCAGTATTAACCACTTCCTCATTTTGAAGACCACCCTAAAGTCTAAAATTCAAACAAGCTTTCAGACACTTTCTAAAGGGCTTAAACTGACTAACAAACTGCTTCTATTCTTTGAACTTCTAAAACAATTTCAATAAATTTATTTCTTTTATAAAATAGGAATTCCATAGATTCTCTTTAAAAAAATTATATAAATACTTGCTCTGTCATCAGATGACGGATTTTAACCAATTAGGAATTTTTTTCTAAATGAAAAATTATTTGCAAATAAAATTCAATAAACAAATTCAAAATTTTCCTAAATTCATAACTTATTTCTTAGTTGATTCCATACTTTTCATCTTTGCAATTTTCTTCAATCCTATTCCATTATAATACATATAAATCATCATCATCATGTCGTGTCACAAGCACGGATATCCCTGACCCTCTCTCGCCACTTTTCCCTATCGTTCATTGCCTCTGGCAGGTCTTCATGGCTACATCCCGTATCCTCACATAGCTGCTGAATGTATGTTCGTGCTGGTTGTCCAGCTTTTGCCCAGCCATATGTCGGGGTCCATAGGAGTACATCACTTATGAGCTCGTCCCTGCTTCTCCAGCAGTGTCCTGCATGTCTAGTTCGTCTAACTTGGATAGTTTTCATGATAGGAGGCAGGTAGCCATATAGTTGGTGTCTTGTGGGGTGTTGCTGCCAGGACTTGTTCAAGATTGCTCGCAGCATTCTTGTGTAATTGCTGTCTAGCTTCTTCTCCAGCCGTTTTGTTAGCGTCCATGTAGTGCATCCATACAGCAGTATCAATATGACCACTGCCTGGAAGAAACTGCATTTCATTATATATATAATGAACATAATTGTCTTTGGAATTAACAAAGTTTTTCTTGATTTCTCCTTAACTCATAATTCTCATTTGATCCTTTTCCTGCAATCCAGAAAATTTGAATGCATCAATAAATTTATTAAACTGAAATATACTTGTGCCTCAAATCAGATTTAGAGAAGATCCTAATTAATTTCATATTTAATTTCTTGCTTTTCCTATAAGTACCTCAGAACTTAAATCTAACCACACACTCTATTTACTGATGGTATTAAATATATCATATCAATCCTAGTGAATATATTTAGATTAGATCATATCAACTATCAAAGCCTTAACATATTATTAAGGCTTGTTAGTAATATGCTGAGAATATGTAATTGATAAACAGTAGATTTGTTATTGTTCTAAAGAATGGACTTAATAAGTTAAAATTCTGGATAAGCTTGTTGGCATTTCACTTTGCACTGATACCTTTGGGTTGGCTTTTATGGCACATCAACCATTGTAGGTTATTCAATGCCACATTCTCTTTATGCATATCTTGGTTTGGTTTGGCTTTATGGAACATCAACCACTGTGGGTTATTTAATGCCAGACACTATATATATATATATATATATATATATATATATATATATACATACTAAATGTACATGATTTTGTTTGGTTTGGTTTTATAGCATATTAACCCTTATTGGTTATTTAATGCCAAATCCTCTTTATCCATATATATTAAAATTACAAGATTTGCCTTGGTTTGGTTTTATAGCATATCAGCCATGGTTAGTTATTTGATGTCAAAATATTAAATAAACATGATTTGCCTTACTTTGGTTTTATGGCATATCAACCATTGTAGGTTATTTAATGCCAAATCCTTTTTATGCATATATATTAGATATATGATTTCTAAACATATTCTGTAGATAACATTTTTAAACGAGCCTGAGCTCTTTTTTTTTTATTATACACACAGTTAAATGGTTTCACTTATTTCTATCTAATACAAATAATTCTATTTACTATTAATTATTTGTTTGCACACGGTTTAATGTTTTCAAGTATTACTATATATCACTAACAATTCAGGGAAACATCAGTCATTTGTTTACACACAGTTAAATAATCAAACAATTCAGTTTACCATAAGTACACAATTTAAATGTCAAACAGTTTTATTTTTCCCATAGATAGGACCCTATCAAGTGCTACCACTCAAGGCTTGAGTGGTCCAGGGAGTAATAGCAATAAAGGGGTACTCTGCATTCCTCAAAAATCCAGCATTACAAAAGTCTCACCATCAGATTGTTTAGTGTCACATCCAGGATACTCATTGGAGGAGTCTTACTTGTTAGCAGAGAAGCAGTCAGTGTATTCTGGGCCATATGCCTTCAGGAAAGGCTTGAGTCTAACTATGGGTTGACTTGATTCTCTTACTTTGATAGGATTACTCTGGTCTTGGAAGAGGAATTTTCTCAATTCAAATGGTAACAGGTTTAGAAGACTGGCAGAGGAAAAAAAGTTCTTCAGGAGAGCTTAGATCTCTGACTTTGTTTTTCTTTGACACCTTCCAAGTAAAAGTTCTTCAGGAGTGCTCAGATCTCTGACTTTGTTTTTCTTTGACACCTTCCAAGTAAAAGTTGTTTGGAAAAAAGCAAACAAAAATAAAAAGGAAAATCTTTTTAAATTCATATAAATTTGTGGATACTCCTGTTTACGATAAATTCCCACAACTAAAAGGTATCTTGGACATATTAAGATACTCTTTAGTTGAGCTTTAAAATCTATATTAGTTACTTAGTATGGCACCTTTCATTTTAATTTCTATCAATAACAGAAAAGAGTTGATCCTTTGTAGATAGCTAATCAATTTGTTTAAGAACAATTAAATTTAGTGTGCATGCAAGAAAAAATTTTAACATGAAAAAATATTCTTCGCAGGAAAACAGAAGATCTCAACAACAACTGGAAGCTAGTTTGCTGCAAAACATAATGGATCATGCAAAATTTGAATTTTCAAACTTTATAATTTGGTTTACGAGTAGTTTTTAAATAAAACTACTCGTAAACCAAATTATAAAGTGGCAATATGAAATATCCAGCCCAGTTGGCAGAGCTTAAAATATGCTGACTGTATTCCCCTACAGAAGGATAAGACCCTGCCTCAAAAAGGAATGTTCTGGATTTGACTCTAAACTGCATCAGATATTGAGGCTCCACTTCTGGAAATTTGTCATGAATCCCAGGTCTACTCAGACCCAGAGAGGTTATACTGTTAGAGTCCCATCTATAGGTTAAACAGGTCTGCTAATAATTTTTTTATATTTGACTGTGCAAAAAAAAAAAACTCAAAAGAAATAGCTATAAAATGAATTTCCAAATCTCTTAGCATAAAATAACCCTTAACAGGCTGACATGCCATCAAAATGAATCGATCAAGTATAATACTTGATCTGTTAGCGTCTTCAGAATTTTTTGCATTTTATTTGAGATAATTCTAGCTAATTTTCTTTAAAAGTGAGATTTTAGAGTTTTATTTCAATATGCCTTCCCACACAAAAAACCAGATGTTTGGTAGAAAATTTTTTTTCTGGTAGAATATTTTTTTCTTTTTTTTTTTGCTTAGCAAAATGTGCTTTTGAATATTTATTTTCAAATCATGAGCATTACCAGCTACCTCTGCTGGTTGTTAATACTTTTTCAAAACTTTCTTGTCGATCTATGCCAGTTCTGCCTTTGGTCAGGCATTTACCCAGTCTTTCCACCACAGGCAAGACGTGACACAGTTTTCCTTCTCTGAGACTGGTTGCTTTACCAAAACTAAAGAATCCAGTCTGTCCTACTATTTACTCATAGCTGGGGAGAGATGGATTCCAAGGGCATTAGTATAAAGTGAAACGCCAATAGTCTTGTCTGGAATAGGAACTCGAGTCAACAATTCTTTTATGTTAAGCATGGCTCTAACTCTATTTGAGTTTGTACGATAATTATTCTGACATTTTTTTATTAGCTTAAACAAGCTCATTGTCAGTACTAAGGAATTATTAAAACCAGCTGTGATCCAAGCTTTAACCGCTTACCTGATAGAGACTAATACTTCAACTGATAGTTAATATTTGCCCTACAAATAGGCTTGAGAACTAAATTTGCCATCATCAATATGTTATTCTTGTCACATGAAAAGTAATGAATATCTTCACAGCTAAAAAGTAACCCCTGCTGCACTCTGAAAAAGGTTAATGGAACCGTTGTTAAAGCAAAGTAGTAACAGGTTGATGGATGTCTTCAACTTTTGGAGATTTATTAGGAGATGCTGACCAATTCTGTCAGCTGATTCCATAAAACTATAAAGTACAAAAAGTCATTTAGATGTCATGGGCTTCAACATGATGGATGGTGTATTTTTGGTGTTAAGAGTGGGGGAATATTCTTGTGTTGAGAGATATGGAATAAAAAGGGGAGAGCACCTTGGAACTCTGACATGACAGTGAGGGGAGAATAGAAAAACAATAGAAAATGACAAGTTATTTATTTTTAATCTTTGAGGTGTTTTATCATTTCATTATAGACTATATAAATTACCTTGCCTGACCCAAGATAAAGTAGTTTTTGCTGTCTTTACTAATCTTTATGTGGCTACTTTTTCCTGTTTGATTCAATTTCAGCTTAACAGATAAAGATAATATTGAAGAGAAGAAGAAAAACTTGAAGAAAAGAAAACGTATTTTTGTGCATCCAAAGAGCAAAATTCAATAAATATCAAATGGTTCACTGACTGCATCCTCCTCAAAGATGTAAAATTCCACCCTCCAATCAGGGTGTTTTGGGTATGAAACTAAATTAAACGATGTCCAATGGTGAGCTCTGAGAAATGTAGAGTATGTATTTACACAACTGATGTGACACAAGGTCAATTCGTTAAGTCAAGTACAGCTACTTGAACTCAGTTTTCTTTCTACTGTCTAATTAAGTCTTAAATCTAAAGAACCCAGCCTATCCTACTATTTACCCATAACTTAAAGAAGAACTTGTGATTCCAGCTTTTCCCAATGGCAGTAGCCAGAAGGGAAACATAAACAGTCATGTTCAGAATTTCAACTCGGGTATCCGATTCTAATTCCTAATAATGATAAGCATTATGCTAAACAAAATAAAGTTTAGAGAATCCTTCCATTGCCATTAGTCCCAGGTCCACTCTGACCCTAAGTATCTTTTAGGGTCGAAGCCTGAATGAAAGTTATCAGTATTAGATAAAAAGCTTGAAACCATATAAGTGTATGCAAACAAATAATCCTTAAATTTTCAAATTGAATCCTGGCATAAAAAAAATTTTGAAAATTTTCTGAGTTTAATATTCCAAAATAGGTATGGGCAATCTTTTTTAAGAAGCAGGACACACAACTAAAATAAATCAAGGTAATTTTTTTGTTAAAACACCTTGACCGTTTTTACAACAGAAAACACTACCCATAAGTGTCTACCTTAAAAATATGGAAAAGTTAATTTTTTTAAATTTTCTCTCTTGGCAAAAAATGTCTTTTCCATAAAAAAAGTGCAGTCATAAGTGGGCCACCATTCAGCAAGGCTCAGAAGCCAGAGTTTACCAACAACTGGGCTAGAACCATGTTCAGCAGTGACTATAGCACATGTTGGCTAAGAGTGATACTCAGATTTCCATTTCTACTATTGAGGCTGTTACTGATGCTGTTATAATTATCCTATTTCTTTGCTGCCTATTCTATTTTCATAAGTCTCTATTTTAAAAGTAAAACTTTTGAAAGTTTTATTTCAAAAGCAATTTGAAATACACCTAGTTGATCACACTCATAGATTTTTCCATAAAGGTAATATTTGATCCCCTTGTGAAACTGTCAAATTTACATTGAAAAGCCAGGATCAACCATTATAAGCTGAAAATTTACCAAAATTTTCTTCATTCAATAATACGTCCTTAAAATCAAAGAAGCATAGGGCATTTTTAAATAGGATTCATTTAATCTTTAAAAAGTGGAAAAGTTTTCCTCTGGAATACACCAACAAGGAAAATATAAATTTCTTAGCAGATTCAAAAGTTCCCAATTGTAAAAAAAATTTATCCGTATTCTGATTTTTTTTTTATTTCATTTCCAACCCTGCTTAAAGCTTATACAGATTTTTTAAAAAACTTAATAACAGTTGATGTATTTTTCCATCAGTCATTTTATTTATCTCTCTTGCACAACGGTTGAAACTGCCTGGTAAAATTTTCTTCGTATTTTAGTCAGTCATGGAAGTCTTATGTGTTATCATGGTTAGCAAGCTTGAATAGCTGATCTGTAATAGTGAGGCTGATTCTCACTGGGTTCTCAGTACTTCTGGCCTCAGCTAAGTTAATATATATATGTGCATATTTACATTTGTTGATAGCTATCTAGTAGTTTAATCAAACATAATTCATTCATCATATTAATTGAAAGTCAGTTGAATGGAGTCAATAGATCAACAATAACTTATATATTGCCATTTGATGGGGTTTATAGAACACCTAAAACCCACTTCTGCCTTGCAAGAAAGACATCACCAAGAGATCCACCCACGATTATAGAGGGCCAATGGCTGGTGACCTTGGAAAGCCCTTGTTAACTGCTATTTTTAGTCAAGGCCAGTTTAGTTTGGTTTTATGGCATATCAACCATTGTAGGTTATTTAATGCCCAATCCATTTTTATACAAACAATTCAGTTTAGCATAAATATGCAGTTTAAATTTCAAAACAGTTCTATTTCAAACATTTCAGTTTAGTATAAGTACACAGTTTAGTTCTGTTTGACCCATAGATAAGACCCTATCAGGTGCTATCATTCTGGGCAAGAGTGGACCTGGGAGCAATGGCAACAAAGGAATACTCCACATTCCCCAAAGCTCCAACATTACTGAAGCCTCACCATCAGATTGTTTAGTGTCATGTCCAGGACACTCGTTGGGGGAGTCTTAGCCCTTTGTAGTGAGACAGTCGGTATATTCTACAGCTCCAGCCGACTAGGCCATCAGTCATTTTTAAATGTAAAAACTGTTCTATTTCAAACTATTACTTTAGCATAAGTGTTTTAGCACTGATAGATTGAGGAATCACTTAATAATTAACACAGACGCTGACAATATATGAGTGTTGTTTATTTCCACACCTGACTCATACAACTCACCAACAGAAAAATGGGCATACAAAAAGGGGTTTTCTGAAAAAGAAAAGTTCTCTTAAAGAAAGACAGCTCAAGTTATCTTTCTTTATTACATGACCATATTTACCAACCCCTCTGCTCGGACAGGATATGACACAAGGTCAATTTTTAAGCGGAGTTTAACAGGTTTGAATTCAGAGTTTTCCTTCTCCTAGACTAGTTGCCTCACCAAGGCTGAAGAACCTAGTCTGCCCTACTATTTACCCATAGCTGGAGGGAGAATAATTGGATTCATACCTTTCCCAAGGGTATTAGTGCTATGTGAAATGCAATCAGTCAGGTCCAGGATTTGAACTTGTGTCGCCGTGTCCATATCCTGCGACGATAAGCATTGCACCATGGGCACCTTCTTTATTACATGACATCAAAAATAAGTACAGTTTTTGGGGTTTTTTTTTACACACAGTTAAATATGAAAACGGTACTATTCCAAGGAATTCAGTTTAGCATAAGTACACAGTTTCCTTCAATTTGACCCGTAGATAGGACTATCAGGTGCTACCACTCCAGACCAGCATTACTGAAGCCACACTATCAGGTTGTTTAGTCTCATATTAAGGACACTCATTGGGGGGGGGGTTTACTCCTCTGCAGAGATGCAGTCAGTGTATTCTGCAGCCATAGCCAACAGGGCTAAGTCTAGGTCAGGCATATCTGGTTGGTTGGGTTTTGTAGCATATAAACCTTTATAGGTTATTTAATGCCAAATCTATTTTTATACAAATAATCAGTTCTATATCATAAAATTCAGTTTAGCACGAGTATACAGTTTAATTGTCAAAATTACTTCTATTTCAAACTATTCAGTTCCGTCAAACAGTTCTTATTCAAACAATAATAAGTATAGATTTTGTTACCCACTGTTAAATTTCAAAACAGTTATATTTTTTAAACAATTCAATTTATTGTAAGTATAGTTTCAATGTCAAAAATAGTTCCATTTCAAACAATTCAGTTCAGCATAAGTACACAGTTTAGTTATATTTGAGCCATAGATAGGGCCTCATCAGGTGCTACCACACCAGGCCAGAGGGGACCTGAGAGCAATGGCAATGAAGGGGTACTCCACATCCCCCAAAATTCCAGCAGCATAGGAACCTCACCATCAGATTGTTTAGTGTCATATCCAGGACACTTATAGAGAGAATCTTACTCCTCTTCAGAGATGCAGTCAGTGTATTCTACAGCCTCAGTCAACTGGGCCAAGTCACGTATATCTGATTATATCTGGCCGATTGAACAAGATGTTAGACTTAGTCAATTCTTCTTTCCTGAGTCTGCTGGCATTTTTTTCTAACTTATCTACTTGCTCCCAAGTAACATTCACTTAAAATATAACAGTTTGACCATATCAAAAGAGGAATTTTTGAAAGTGATTTGAGTTATGAAAAACTCACTGGAATAAGTTATATGTTGAATGCCAACGAGACTATCTTAAAGAAAATGAATATTTCATTCATTGCTCATTTCTATCGGGGTAGTTTCTAACTTTTTAAATGAAACTCATATATTGCTTTATAGATGGATGTTATTTACCAAAGATAGGGTCGTTAGATGACCTAAATTTATTCATTTATCATAGATGTTGTATCGGGAAAGAAAAAACAGGTAAAAACTGTTCCTCTAACTATAGCATTTTGGAAAACCGATCTTGTTGAGGTTGAAAGAAAGTAAAGAAACATAAGTTCTGTTAGTATTTGAATGAATTAACTTTTGAAAAGGGGAGATATTATGAGTTTGAAAAAAAAAAAAAGCAAAGAAGAAAAAATTTGCTTTAATGATGAAATGCAGCTGGTCTCTAACCTAAAAAATAGAAGAGATAGAGAGTCTCTATACAGATAAACACACTCACAAATCTCTTTAATTCTTATGTGTAGCAGCAGCAGCAGAAGAAGAAAAAGATCAGAAAGATATTTATGAACATACCCAATATTGTACACGATAGAAACCTACACTTGTATATTGAAATGCACTGGGAATAAAGAATCAACAATATTCTTCATTGTATTAAACATCAAAGTTTGGAAATGTTAAATGGTGCATGTTACACTTCAATATCATTTCTAGACTACAAAGGATACAATAATGTTATTTAGCACAAAATAAAAAGACTGGAAGCAAAAAAAAAAAAAAAAAATCTAAACTGACTGCTACTCAATAGCAAATAATATTACACAAAGTAAAAGAAATCAGAAAAAAAAATAGCAAACATTTTTGCATAAAAACAGATAATCATAAATATTTTTCTGATAAAACTACAATTTTATGTGCGGGTGTGACAATGTCCAATTTGTATGTAGATCATAAACCTGACTGTATATAAGGTTGAAAAGAAGAGGTCAAGATTTTTATAGATTTTAGATGTTTGTTTTAAACATGTGATACAGTATAACAGTCTAATTGAATGTCTGATACATATACTTAATTTTCAGACTGTTTCCTTCATTTTCAATCATTGTCTGTTGGATAATCAAAGAAATGCAATGATTTTAAGAAAACGAAATACTAAATTTCTTTGAGAACCAAAAAAGAAGCAGCTATAAACACTCTACCTTTAAAGCTAAACAGAAAGAAACTGAAAATTTAAATGAAGATGACACAAACACCAGGGTCTTTCTACTCCAAAACATAGAAAAAAAAAAGAAGTTATCTAGTTGAACCAATTCGGGATTGTGTTCAATCCCAGGTAAAGTCATACCAAAGACTTTAAAAATGGTACTTGATGCTTCCTTGCTTAACACTCAGCAATATAAGGTACGTATCAAGGATAAAGTGGAGAAATCCAAGGAAAGGAGTAGCGCCCTCTCCTACACCTCGGTGTGGTAGCTATTGAAAAAGGGAGCCTTCTGGTTGCCCTTGACTACGGTCGCCAACAACAACTTCATGCCGAGATAGTAAAGAATTGCATTGATCATAAATTTACATTTACATTTTTGTGAGGTTGTTTAATTTTTTTGGCACACTTATGATATCAAATATTGCTATCAAATACAAATAATTTGTTTAAGCATTTGTATCTAATATTAATAATCTAATTGTCTTTAATTAGAATCATTTTGAGATGAGGCTTCTTAATCTGAGAATTAATATTCCTTTATTGCGGACTTTTTATCCTCATCTTGGTCGTTTTTTTTGTGTTGTTTCTTCTTTCACTACGTTTCGGCCAAATTTCACCTCTGGCCTTCTTCAGGTTATTTCTTCGTGGCCCGTGGCGCAGCGGATAGAGGCATTGAGTCTCTACGGTTCCAGGTGAGCATTGTCAGAAGATAGCAGTTTCAAATCCTACCCAAGCCGGCCAGAGGTTTACTTGGTCAAAAACGTGGTGCGATAGACAACAACTATGGAAGGCAGTAATTACTGGGAATACAGTTACAAGACTCGTCATTCCTATCCAAGGTCGCGGTAAAAATCACCTAAAGAAGGCCAGAGGTGAAATTTGGCCGAAACGTAGTGAAAGAAGAAACAACACAAAAAAAAAAAAAAAAAAAAAACCTACCAAGATGAGGACAAAAAGTCTGCAATAAATAAAGATTAATTAAGAATCTATATCAGTAATTCCCAACGTGGGGTGCATGACCTACCAGAAGAACATGGTAATATTTTAGTAGAACTTATTTAGAGACTAAATCAATGGGTTTTTAAGCTTTCTTCACATGAAGTGCAGTAAAATTTTGAAAACATAAGAATTGAATATTACTGAGGGAATCAGAGTTCACTGGTGTCTACACAATTTTATCATTTCTAGTAAATATGTCATTTTAATAGTAATCGTTTGTTTTCATATCATTATATGGTTTTAAATAATAACTATCCTTACTAAATAATTATAGCTTCAAGTAAGTATTCTTATTGGAAAAAGTTACACATAGTTATACAGTATCAAGAATCCTATCTAATACAAATAATTTTCAAACAAATCTATTTGATCAATAGAGAGGACTCTAAAAGTTAGTCTCAAGTTCACTCTGACCCAGAGTGTTTGTAAATAACACTGGAGATGTAGATCTACATTTTCTTTTTTTAAGTAGAGGACTTATATTGTGAATTGAATTACCATGACCAGGAAATCCGGCAAACACTTACACATGATATACAGAAACACTGGACAGCTGTTTCAACCTTATTAGGTCTCATCAGCAGTGAATACTGTGATCTCTACCACTGGAGATAGAACCAGTGACCACAGATTGCAGAGTGGAAACTCAACAACTGAACCATATCACACACAAGTGATGCTAAATCAACTAGTCATGCAGATGAAACCTAATAAGGTCAAAAGAGCTGTTCAGTGTTTCCGTATGTCGTGCGTAAGTGTTCGCCAGATTTTCTGGTCAGGGTAATTCAATTCACAACACTGGAGATATACTCTATACTCCCTTGTGCTCCAGAATTCAAGCCTCACCATCAAAAATATAGAATTATATCTCTACTAGTTACAGTACTTTTGCTTTGCTATAAATTTAAAAAATATATTTTCTATCAATTTAGTTGATTCATAAAGATTTTTTTTTAAATCAAGTTGTAACAATCCATTTCAAACTTCCAATGTTTAAGATGTTACTATAAATTATCAGATCAATGAGTACTTTCATCAGTCATTCTTATTTTAGTAGTGAGAGATGGCATATCATAATTTAATCTATGATCTCATGCTTCTAAAATTGAGAAACTGAAAGTGCATATTTGACATGTAATGTTGTGGGAATTTAGGAATAACAAATATATGACAGAAACAGCAAAGAAAATTTGTTGTGTTTATGGCCAAGGTGACATTACTGATTGGCAAGTCTGAAATTGGTTTTCAAAATTTTATTCTGATGATATATCACTGAGAGATGAACCCAGACCAGGATGCTCATCAGATCTCAGTCAAGATCCTTTAAGAGAACTGGTGGAATGCATTTTGCGCAAAAGTACTGTGCACTTGACCTCAACACATCCCAATTCACAATGTGCCAACGCTTAACACCAAGAGGAAAAGTGAGCCAGCTGACGATTTGGGTTTCTCATACTCTCAACGAAAAGAATGATGAAGATCACATATTCATAGCAGCAAGTCATCTTTCAATGAAAAGAAATGACCCCTTTCTCAAGAATATCATTACAGGTGATGAAAAAATCTTTTTTATGAACATATTCAGTGGAAGTTCATGGTAGAATAGTCATCTTGTCCATATAGTGGAATAAAACTTAAATTCCCTATCTTTGTAAAATTTCAATGAAAAAAACAACTTGAGGATATACTATATTTCTTGTTTGATTTTTGGGTGTTGTTGGTTGGTTGGTTGTTTGGGTTTTATGGCATATCAACTTTTGTAGGTTATTTAACGCCAAATCCATTTTTATGCAAATAGTTCTATTTCAAACAATTCAGTTTAGCATGATTACACAGTTTGATTATCAAAAACATTTCTTTTTCAAGGTATTCAGTCTATTCAAACAGTTGCTAATTCAGTTTAGTATAAGTACAGATTTTTTTACTCACAGTTCAATGTCAAAACAGTTCTATATTAAACAATTCAGTTTAGCATAAGTACACAGTTTAAATGTAAGTACAGTTTAATCGCCAAAAACATTTCTATTTCAAGCTATTCAGTTTAGTCGAACAGTTCTAAGTCAAACAATTCAGGTAAACATAAGTATGCAGTTAGTTCTATTTGACCATTGATAGGGCCCTATCAGATGCTACTATTCCAGGCCAGAGTGGACCTGGGAGCAATGGCAAAAAAAAAAAAAATTCTTTGGATTATCAAAATAACTTTTCTTGAAATGTTTTTGTTTTATTTGGTTCCCTTGCTTAATAGCATATCAACCTTTGTGGGTTATTTAATTCCAAAGGCATCCTTGTTGAAGGACAATAGTGATACTATTTAATCCATAGCTGGGAAAGGATTTGAGAGTTCCTACATTTCTCAACAGTGAATGGACTAGCATAATAAGAGTTTGAACTCCCATACTATGATGTCACAGACCAGGATGCTCATCAAATCTCAGTCAAGAGATGAAATTAGCCATGATGACATAGACACCCCCCCACCACTTGATTTTTTTGATTTTAAAAAAATACTCAGGAGTAAGATGATGGGTCTAAAGAATTCTTTGACTTTAATATTGTTTACTTGTTTGGTTTTCATGGCATATCAACCTTTATCTAATGCTAAATCTATTTTTATATAAATAAACAGTTCTATTTCAAACAATTCAGCTAAGCACGAGTACACAGTTTTATTGTCAAAAACATTTCTATTTCAAGCTATTCAGTTTAGTCAAACAGTTCAGTTTAGTATATGTATAGTTTTTGTCAGAACAGTTCTATTTCCAACAATTCAGTTTAGTCTCAGTAAACCTTTAATGTTCAAACAGTTTTATTTCAAGCTATTCAGTTTAGCATATGTATGCAGTTTAGTTCTATTTGACCAATAGATAGGACCCTATCAAGTGCTACCGCTCTGAGGCCAGAGATAATCCGGGAGCGATGGCAATGAAGGGGTATTCCGCATTCCCTAAAGCTCCAACATTACTGGAACCTCACCATCTGGTTGTTTAGTGTTACATACAAGACACTCGTTTGGGGTGGGTATCTTAACCCTCTGTAGAGATGCAGTTGGTGTATTCCCCAGCCAACAGGGCAATATGCTTTTATAATTGGATTTCTTGCTTATAGTACTTGCAAGAAGATGAGGGACTTGGTTTAAATACCATGGCTTCTAAGTTCTTATCTCTATTGGTAATTTCTCTGGAGAGGAGTATTCCAGTTTAGGAGAACTAGGAAGTGGAAAGTCATCCCATCATTGCTATCACTCCTGGGTTCATTCGAATCCAAAATGGTAATACCTATTTGAACCCTATCAATCAATCAATCTATTTGAAAATTATTCCTATGAGATAGGAATACTTAAAACCATGTAACTATATACAAATTATTTGTATTAGAAATAGTTATATGTGAATAATTATTTTAGTAGCAATATTTTTTTACATTTGGTTGGTTGGTTGGGTTTTATGGCATATCAACCTTTGTAGGTTATTTAATGCCAAATCCATTTTTATGCAAATAGTTCTATTTCAAACAATTCAATTTAGCATAAGTACGCAGTTTAAATCTAAGTATAGTTTAATTCCGAAAAACATTTCTATTTCAAGCTATTCAGTTTAGTCAAGCCATGCTCATTCAGTTTAGTATAAGAAAAGATTTTGTTTACAGACAGCTAATTGTCAAAACAGTTTTATATATAACAATTCAGTTTAGTGTAAGTACAGTTTCAGTGTCAAAAAACAGTTCCAACTCAAATAATTCAGTTTAGCATAAGCACGCAATTTAAGTGTAAGGATGGTTTAATTGTCAAAAACATTTCCATTTCAAGCTGTTCAGTTTAGTCAAACAGTTCCAATTCAGTTTAGTGTAAGTACAGATTTTGTTTACACACAGTTAAATGTTGAAACAGTTCTATGTTAAACAATTCAGTTTTGTGTAAATACAGTTTCAACATCAAAAAACAGTTCTATTTGAAATAATTCAGTTTAGCATAAGCACGCAGTTTAAATCTAAGTACAGTTTAATTGTCAAAAACATTTCTATTTCAAGCCATTCAGTTTAATCAAACAATTCAGTTTAGATTAAGTATCCCGTTAGTTCTATTTGACCCATAGATATCAGGTGCTACCACGCCGGGGCAGAGTGGACCGGGGAGCAATGACAATGAAGGGGTACGCCGCATTCCCCAAAGCCCCAGCATCACTGAAACCTCACCATCAGATTATTTAGTGTCATATCCAGGACACTAATTGGGGGTGTCTTACCCCTGTGCAGAGGTGCAGTCAGTATATTCAACAGCCCCAGCTGACAGGGTTATTTTAGATTTGGATATTGAAATTTGGTAAGTTTAATTATATATGACAATAACATATCTTCACACTGAAAACCTTCTCTGGGTCCAGTAGATATGCCTAGCAAATTTCATATCTCTAAAACATGACTATCAAGAGAAGACAGACACCGAATATATACTTGGGGCAGTAGAAATAACTTGTACATTTTCAACTGTCACCACTGTAGTGCAAATGCACTTAGGCAAGTGCCAATGATAATTCTATCAAGTTTATATCCTACCTTCCCCACCACAGAGACAATTACTTCTGATCATGATTTGGTCAGGTGCACACTGGGTGTTGTTCACTGTCAAAACTTTTTTTAAGACAAGTGAATCTGTGCTGAGAGTTTTTTTCAAGTTACATCAAAATGATGTTGTTTCACAGAGAATTTTCAACTCATAGTAGTATAGATTTTCTATCCAGAACAGCCTCATTCTGATGAGTCTCTAATTACTACACAGTCTTTCATTACCACTTGGCTTGAATTCACTTGCACAGGTGACAGTTATTTTTGCAGTACTCTGTATTTCAATAGACATATCTTTACAGCCAGTTATCCTATTCTAAATTTAAAAAAAAATTCTAATTCATTATCAAAACCACTCAAAGTTACACAATAAACCTCATGATCTGCCTCCTTAAATCAACTTCTTTTTGTACAATAGCAGTATCTGTATTAATGAAGCCATTGATTTGTTGGTTGTCTGTGTCTTATAAGACTGGCCAAATGATTGTACCCTTGAGGATGAAAATTGTTCTCTAAGGGTAACTTAACTTGAGAATGAACATAGGGTTGATAGTGCTGACCTGTGAAGTCAGGAGAGGTTACTATAAGTCAGTTTCTGCTTAAAAGCTTCTACTTCCATCCAAATTGAAGGAAATAAGTAGTTTTTAAAATGAATAAGTTGTTCAAGGTTCGTTATTAAAAAAAGACTTTTATTTTGGCCTACAAGAAAAGACTAATATTGTTAATCTAGAAGAGCAGATTAGGTTTTGTAAGTAAGTAAAGTTGTCTCCCTTTAGTCGAGGGTGACCCAAAGGTTCCCTTTTCAAAAGCTACTACACCGAGGTATGGGGGGGCGCTGCTCCTTTTCCTGGATTGCTCCACTTTACCCTTGATACATACCTTATATTGCTGAGTGTTAAGCAAGGAGGTATCAAGTACCATTTTTAAAGTCTTTGGTATGACTCGACCTGAGATTGAACCCAGGTCCCCCGGACCATTGGCGAACACTCTACGCACTAGGCCAACCTTCGTAAAACAACTGATCTATAAGAAGGAAAAATTTTGAATCCAAACCAGTTGTACCCAATTGACCTTGGATCACATCCTGATGAAGGCTGTGGTAAAGATATACCATTATGAAGATAGTATAAAATCTATGCATATCAACTTGTCACATCCTATTAATTCAACTTATATTTTTAATCAGATGGATGAATTCAATTCTTTCCAACAAGCAACTCAGTTCTAGACACAAGTTCAAGCAAACATACATATCATTCGCAATTGACAGTTTTGCACAAAATTTGCTGGAAAATCATGTTAACAATAATAAGCAGATGGAAGGAAAGTTAAAGAAGCACAAATTTACATGTACGTCAGAGCTTTTATTTGTCTTTTTGTTTTATTTTGATTTTTTAAAAAATAAGATTTTTCATTCACACAGTGTTCATAATGATGTCATCTTTTTAAAACACCTGATTTGCATTGAATCGGTTGTATTTACAAATCTCACATAGCCCATAATTGTGATTTTATAGCTCTCTTTGAGAACTCCTGGTCTAGAATTGAATCCTTTTGATTTTCCTTTTAACTAGTTTGGTTTTACAGCATATCAACCATTGTAGGTTATTTAATGCCAAATCCATTTTTATTCATATAAACATTTCTATTTCAAACAATTCAGTTTAGACCGGGGTTTAATCTCAGGTCAAGTCATACCAAAAACTTAAAAAATAACATTCAGCATTATAAGGTATGGATCAAGGGTAAAGTGGAGCAATCCAGGGAAAGGTGTAGCACCCTTCCATATACTTTAGTGTAGTAGCTATTGAAAAGGGAACCTTCGAGTCACCCTCGACTAAGGTTGCCAACTTTACGTACTTTTACTTTGACCCATAGTTAGGACTCTATCAGGTGCCACCACTCTGGGCCAGAATGGTCATAGGAGCGATGACAATAAATAGGTTCTCTACATTCCCCAAACCTCCAGCATCACTGGAGCTTCACCATCATATTGTTCAGTGTCATATCCAGGACACTTGGTGGAGGAGTCTTACCCCTCTGCAGCGATGCAGTCAGTATATTCTATAACTCCAGCCAACTTGGTCGTTTTAATTATTAATTATTTTATGATCTATCTAGAACTCAGTTTGAGAAAGTAAGATTATAGCAATTAATTTTGAAAGTTTTATCAGTGAATTTCTTACTTCTAGTGTTTGTAAGTAAAGCTCTCTAGTTGAGCCTTAGTTTAATTGGCAAGGTCTAATCTCTTTTGCCAATTCCTTGAAGGTATGATATTAAAGTGCACCCGATGTTAAGACTCCAGTTTTGAAGCTCTGAGAAGTGTGAAGTACCCCTTCATAGTCATTACTTCCAGGTCCACTCTAACGCAAAGTGATAGTAACTGTTTGATCAAAAATCTAAAATCAAATTCCTCAACTTAGTTGAACATTGAAAGATCAAACTAGTAGGATCTGATTTTGACAGCACATAAAATCAACACCGCTTTATCATAGCAAAAATAAAAATCAAAAGGAATTGTATATATACATATATATATATATATATATATATATATAAAAACACACGTACACACACATATATATATATATATATATATATACACACACACACATACAGGGTATATCAAAATAAATGCAACCCATTAATATAATGATTTATTTCTGATACAAGAGCAATGGCGGTCAGGGGTAACACATTCAGTAAAAATGCATCTTTTGAGAAAGAGACATCAAATCAATGTTTTCTTTTTAATTGGTATGAAATCAGTTTCCAGGACATGCAATCTTTTTTTGAGTTTCTTGTCTCCATAATAAGTCAATATTGTATTAATGGGTTGCATCTATTTTGAGACAGTTTTTAATGATTTTGTCTCAAAATAAGTAATGACGTAAAATATTTTTCATCTCTTGTCCAAGGCATTGGGATCAAGGATTAATAGTTGTTATAGTATACTATTTTAAAATCTCAAATAAAAAAGAACATTATTATTAGTAGTTGTGTCATTAGTAATTATATGGGTTCCATGTATATTGAGACACCCTATATAAGACGCAGGTGAAGTTTTCTATACTTTTACTCAAATGACATTAGGGTAGAATGGATTATTTAATGCCAAAACAATCCTTGAAGCAGAACTTTCATAGAATTATTTAACCTGTAGTAAAGAGGATAAGGGGTTCATGCCTTTCCCATAGGTACAAGTTCAAAAGTGAACATAATAGCCAAAATTCAAACCCGCTTACAATGATGTCGCAGTCCTGCATATTAGCCATTACAACAGGAAACTCCCTCTAGATGAAGAATTTGTAGAAAAAATGTTTTCTATGTTTTTGTTAACTAGCTTCCAGCAAAATCTATCACCTATTGTATGGCGTTTTTCACCAACCATTTTTCAAAGGACATGACAATATTTTCAATCCTGATATTGATTTCTGAAACCTGATGTTGCTAATATCAATATTTTGACATTGACTTTGATGTATCCAGCTAGGCTGTCCCTTCCTTCCTCTATCTCTCAACGGCAAAAAAAGGAATTTGGACAGTTGAACTCTACAAGCTGACCTTTCTTTCTAGACCATAATAAAAAACAATTGGAAAATGATTACTTGCAAAATACCAAACATGGTTCTTCCAGGAAAATACTGAGGCACTATACCATTTTCCCATTTAGCTCTGGGGGGCACTTGTCATACGTTTGAGATAGTAAGACTTTCCAAAAACAAAAAAGAAAAAGAAAGGATTTTTAAAAAATAGTCAAAATAAGAAATTTTTCTGAGGGGAAGTTAGCACCCAAAGTAGTTGGGGTCAGAAAGGAGAATATAAGTGGAGTGAGATGAAGTCACAAGGGAATTTTGGGGACATGTGCACCTTCCATTTTTCAATATGTTTACTTATTTTGTGTTGTGTTCTCTCTCTCTCTCTCTCTCTCTCTCTTATCATCCCATTTTGATTCAGAACCTCTTTTCTACTTTTTCTTAGTTGTAAAAACCAAAGTCTTAACACTCCTCATAGCCAAGAACTTTCCAGGTTGAATGTATATATAAGTAAATAATTCTGTACTGGAATAGTTTTCTTTGAGGTGAGTATCACCAAGTTTTCACTTAGATATTAATTTCTCTTAAGCATAAATAATACTGCAGTTTAAAGGGTACTCAGATTTATCTTATTTAAGGCATTAGGAACCATAGAGTGGGCTGTAATAGTCAATAAACAGATACATTCACAAACTCATTTAACAGAAAGCATAACATTTTTATTCAAATATGCTTCAATATAATTTGATATAATTGTAAAGTTGGCGACAATAGTCGAGGGTGACCCGAAGGCTCCCTTTTTGATAGCTACTACACCAAGGTGCAGGGAAGGGCGCTACTCCTTTCCCAGGATTGCTCCACTTTACCCTTGATCCATACCTTATAATGCTGAGTGTTAAGCAAGGAGGCATCAAGTATCATTTTTTGAGTCTTTGGTATGACTCGACCTGGGATTGAACCCAGGTCTCCCGGGCCACTGGCGAACACTCTAACCGCTAGGCCAATATAATTTGATATAATTGTATGTACTTACTTAACCTCTCAGCCCAAAATGATATGAGTAGACACAAGGTCATTTTTTAAGGAGCGTAACACTGGTTTTGATTCAGATTTTTCCTTCTCCTAAGTTGGTTGCATTACCAAGGCTAAAGAATCCAGTCTGCCCTTCTATTTACCCATAACTAACATCCTTTTGAATCATTAATATGCTTGTACTCAGTGTGTTATAAGCATTAACAAATGGCCTTTATCAGTGATGGGATGTCAAGGTTATATAATGATTTTAAAAAGCTTATAGAAATGAATAACTATCGTGAGCTATTCTTGAGTAATTTCATTGTTATGCATATACCGTCTAGTCGGTGGCGCCTAAAATAAGCTGACTGTATACCCTACCAAGGGGTTAGATCTCCCATGCACTCAAAAAATGGCTGTTCTAGGTATGAAACTAAGCTTCCTCTGGTTTCGAGCCTCCAAATATGGTATGTTGAGAAGCGTGGAATTTTCTGATTTAGTACTATTTTTTTTTTTTTTTCAGGTTAAATAGGTTGGCTTGAGATTGCATTTATAATAATTGTATCCTAAGTTAACACTATGGTTCTTATTATGAGAAATAAAAACAGGAATTATATATATATATATATATATATATATATATATATTTATATGTATATGTATGCACATGCATAAATACACACACATATATATATATATATATATATATTCATATCATTTCTAAACATGTATGTTCTAAATGTATCTAATAATTAGAATTCCACTCATTCTCATCACATTATTATTGTCACAACATTATCTTCATTCTAGAGTGGCTGTTGTATGACTTCAATTATTTGAACGACCAATGCCAACTTCATTGAAATACTTCAAAATATATTTTTAAAACAGTACATCATTCTTTTAATCCTAAAAATTAAAATGAGCCTTTCTTTAAAATGGCTGCCAAAACAACTGAATGCACTCAAAACTTCGGAATCTTTCTTGATTCATTCGATCTGAATTTACATTCCCGTTCATAAAAACAAAGCAATTTAGTTTTCTTTTAAACTCATACATCTTTCATTCTCTGTTCTTCTTAACTAAACATTCATTAACAAAAAACTACGGATGACAAACACACACATATATATATATAAAAAAGCAAATGTTTTGTTTTATTCATACTTTTAAAAGAAAACCAATAAGTTATTTTATTTTTAAGTTTTAATAAAGAAATAATGCAATTTGCAATGTATATTAATATTTAAGCTTTGTGTTTTTCTATTGACAATCAATGGCACAAAATGAAAAATAAGTTATTTTTGTTGACTAGAATGAAAACAAAAAGAAAATCACTCAGGCACCAATATAGTGTCATGGTCTTTAAGTTCTCTTAAGGGAGGAGGTGATTGTATTATTTAACCACCTCCTCCACTACAGGTCAGATGTGACACAAGGTCAATTTTCAAACAGAGTAAAGCTGGTTTGGATTTCAGAGTATTTCCTTTCTTCAAAGCTCAAGAACTTGGTCTTTCAAAATGGCAAAGACAAAAAATGAAAAGCAAACAGCCATGTTCTAGATTGGAACTCAAATCACTGAGGAGATATTTGTATACAATAGTCTGAAACTAAAATCAATTAGAGGTGTTATTTTTTTTTATTCTTTATTGCACTTAAATGTCTATATTAAAAAAAAAAAATGATGCACAAAAAAGCCAGTATTGAGGCTAGTATATATTTTAAAGGGAGTCACCTGGTTGCCAAGAGGCTCTCAGTAACTGTGCGTATATCACATATAAAGTATGCTAGCTCTGGTCTATAGACTATGGAAGCATCATTGCAAGACTGAATATTTAAAAGATGAAGCCACTCATAGTAAAATGCTAATGCATTATGTAACAAATGCTGAAATTTTCTTTCCTGCTTCCAATGTTTTAACCTTCCTTGCACTTCGTAAAAGTGTTCACTTGAAATCTCAAAACGCTGACCTCAGAAATGTAAAAGAAAATGTGCCTCGCAATGTTATAGCACACTGGTTAGCACAAGCTAGTTTGTGGTGACCTAACATGCTTCTAAATTGGTTTTGTTTTAAATCTAAAAGAGATATTGTAGCTTCTTTTTTTTTCCAAAAAGAAACAAAAAGAAAGCAGTTTACTATCAAGATAAAAATCTAGGGAACATAGCAAAGCCTAAACATGATTTTTTGGGAGGAAAGTCTGGATTACAAGATATATAAACTAAGATCCTACTAAGGAAAAAAATCATAGATGGCTGGCAATCCTTTTTATTGTATTCTCCTTACAAAGGGAGAGTTAATCTTGAAAAACAGTACAGATGTTTTCTGGTTGGTTGAAAAAGATGAATTCTAACCATGTGATTTATCTTTTAACCAAATTTCTTTCTTAAAATAGTTTTGAAAAAATGTTTGGGACAAAATCTTTTTAGGAAAACAATTCAATCCAATAAAGGATTTTAAAAAAATTAAGTAAACTTTAAAAAGATTATTTTTGTTTTGCCATCCTACTCTACAGTTGAAGGTTCCTTAACAAATGTAACGATATTTTGATGTCTAAAAGTGATAACCAGTTTATACTTCACGGATCTAAAGAGATTTAGAATTCTTGGGATCTATTTTTCAATAATTCCTCTTTAAGATTGAAAAACTGAGAATATTTGTATAATTCTTTGGCTTGTGGGCTACCTTTAAAATGACCAGGTCAAAATGATCAAACTGTATTAAAAAAATGCTTGATAGATTTATTCATATGTACTGAGTATATTTACATATGTATATTCTGTGTGTATTTGTATACCTTGCATCACTGATTGAAACCTTAGAATACAATACAATTGAATACCTTTTATGGTCACTGCCAAGGGAGGATAGATGATAAGATAACAGCTAAAAAAATTTTTTTGAATGGTGTGAAATCTACCCACACCAACATTGTGATCTAGTGGTTGATCTCAATCAATGTACTGAGTAACTCTGATTGATAATAATAAAAAGGTTTTTTTTTCCTTCCTTTCTTTCTTCATAACTTCTGTCATGCTAGACTAAACAGATATATTATTGTAACAAGGGAATCCTACTATCATTTAAATATGTCCTGGGTAAGGTACTAAACTGCTTTGGATAGTGAGGCTACTGTTTTGGAGATCTGAGGAGTGTGGAATACACTTTCGATGCCATTACATTCAGGTCCACTTTGATCCAGACTGCTATTACCAGTTAGGGTCCTGTCTATGTTTCAGATAGAGCTCTTGAAAGATTATTTATATTCTACTGAACAGTGTGCAAGAAAAAAATCCTTTAAGAAATAACTACACAAAAAATGTATATATAAACATACAATGAACATGATTCTCTAACCTCTAAGCATAAAATAACCCCAGACAGCTTGAATCAATAAATCTAAATCAAATATCCAACCAGGAGCTAAGCAGGCATTACATATACCTACCCTGAGAGAATTTTGTTCCTTGAACTGTATGGTATAATCAACTTGAAAATACCTAGTTAGTCAAATACTAAACTGATCCTGTTCAAAGAATAGAAGATTGACACTTTAGTCTAAGAAAGTATGTTGATCTTAACCTAATCTAAATGTTTAATAAACTATTTTGTTTATCAAAACTTATTCCAGATAAAAAGGCTTTCTGTAAATAAGCAAATAACTCTAAAATATCTTATTTCTTCAAGACTTGAACTTTTCTATTTTAGAAATAGATCAAAAGGAAGAGAAGGGAAAGATTTATGTTTTTTTCCCAAGGGCATTAGCATAAAAGTGAAATGGAAACAACCTTGTCCAGGATTTGAACTATAGTCAATTTATATAGTTATGCTTACTTAAATAAGATGAAAAAATTCCAATTTTTAAACTCACATACTTGCCTTTGGAAATTGAAGTGATACTGTTGTTTCTGCACACTTGTAGCAACAATTGTTAAATGCATTTGTCAAGATTATCTATGTAGTTCAGCCATGTTGTTAGTCACTAGGTTCCTTAATTCATTTCGCCCTACTGTAGAGAGAAAATAATTATATTCTTGGGATAATTTACATATCTGGTAGGAGCACGTATAGTGTCACATGACAGATTCCAAAACTCCTTCTCTCTCTCCAGCCCAGTCAGCTAGGGCTGTAGAATACACTGTTTAGTGTCATATCCAGGACACTCCGCAATCTGATGGTGAAGATCTAGTAATGCTGGAGCTTTGAAGAAGGTGGAGTACCCCTTCATTGGCAACTCTCCCTTGTCAACTCTGGCCCAGAGTGGTAGCACTTGGCAGGGTCCTATATATGGGTCAAATAGTACTGTTTGGGATGCAAACTAAGCAAAAACAAATTATGCATGTTAAATTGAATTGTTTAAAATAGAACTATTTTTATATTCAACTGTGTGTAAACAAATGACTTGTGTTTAATTGAATCATTAGTGATATATAATAATACTTGGAACTATCTAACTGTAGGCAAAAGAATGACCTAAGGCTCATTTTAAATCATATATATTAATATATATGCATAAACATAATATGGCATTAAATAACCTACAATTGTTGATATGCCATAAAACCAAATCAAGCCTTCTCATTCTTGTATATTTTCTGACCCTGACACAGATTGGTAAAGCCATGTGGCAATATAACTTATATTCATTAAGTTTTTTTCCATTTTTGTACCCCTTTTACATACTGCTTGTTCATGGAACAATATGTGGATATTTTTATCATTTGGGATACATTCTTTTTATAATGACACCCACATGTATACATAAAGTTCAAATGTCAAAATTGAGTAACTGAGTTTATTAAAAGTTAATATGTCATGAATATATTAATGCTAATACTGGTCTTAGACTAAATATCTTTCTTACCACCAAGCACACTAATACGACCATCATATAAAATTCTAATCAGGCATTTATTTCTAAGGTTTCATGTCTCAAAATTACATTGAATAAAACAAAGCTATGTAATCAAACTTTATTTTGTTTATACATGAAAATAACATTTGATTACAATTACCATTACCTAGATTTAGATAATCCTATTTACCCAACCCCTCCGCTCGGGCAGGATATGACACAAGGTCAATTTTTAAGCGGAGTTTAACAGGTTTCAATTCAGAGTTTTCCTTCTCCTAGACTATTTGCCTCACCAAGGCTGAAGAACCTAGTCTGTCCTATTTACCCATAGCCGGAGGGAGAACAATTGGATTCATACATATAATTGCGAGTAGGAGTACCTGCTGTTGCCTGGAAGAAAAGGACTATATCAAAATTTAAAAACACAGATGTAATTTGAGTAAATTTGTCATATATGTATTTACTAGCTAGAGTAGCTACACTTCACTGCAATTTTTTTTTTCTTTCAGAATAGTCTTTCACATTCCACAAATGTTTCAGTTTTCAGACTTTTGAGTAAAAATACCACCTCCATCGAATCTGGGTGACGCTATATGAAAATGGAATCATTATCATATATCTGTATGTATGTTTTAGCTTTTTTTAGTTTTCATTTGTCATAAAACAATTTGATCTTAATTTCTCATTTAAGTAGTTTGTTTTTTTGAAAGATTTATTTCAAAATTTGTAACACAAAGTTATTGCTTATATATGAAAAGAAAACAATAAAATTTCAAATTAATGATACCAGACAGTTACTTTTTGAAAATCGTAAGGCAATTTGGATATCTTGTGACTACGATTAATGCCATATTTTAGTACATATAATACACATTGCATTTTGGAAATGGGTATTAACTATTTAACATGATGTAAGCTGTTCTTGGTGCCGAAACAGACATAGAAATTCATATTTACTCATGTAGATTACAAACTGGACAAATAACAAACTGAGAAAGAATTTGCATACAACGTGACAGTATAGACAAGAGATTAAAATAAAATTACCAACCAATAATGAGAGATTAGTCTCAAGATAGATGTTTAACCTCTGAATTCACTGAACCAGTAGCCAGTTAAGAACAAGAAAAGGTTACCTTTCATGTCTCATTTATTTAATGTTCAAATAACCTACGAACATTGTGTGCAATTTCTAATTTTTATTTTACATTGTATACAGCTGTTATTAAACCTATTAATAATAATCTTATTTCAAAGAAGCTCTGCATTAGATCTTCAATGTATCCTAGTTTCATTGTTTTATACTTAGCAGAAAATACATTAAATCCCATTTAAGTTGCTTTTTTAGCACAGTAAAAATTAGATTAAGTGCCAACAATGTTACAGCGTATACAGAGATGTCCATGGTGTAATGGTTATCGTCGTAGGAAATGGACACGGCGACACGAGTTCAAATCCTGGACCAGGCTGATTGCATTTCACATAGCACTAATACCCTTGGGAAAGGTATGAATCCAATTATTCTCCCTCCAGCTATGGGTAAATAGTAGGTTTGGTTTGGTTTGTTGGGTTTTATGGCATATCAACCTTTGTAGGTTATTTAACGCCAAATCCATTTTTATGTAAATAATCTGTTCTATTTAAAACAATTCAGTTTAGCATAAGTACACAGTTTAATGGTCAAAACATTTCCATTTCTAACTATTCAAACAGTTGTATGTAACAATTCGGTTAAGTGTAAATACAGTTTTAATGTCAAAAAACAGTTGTATTTCAAATAATTCAGTTAAGCATAAGCACGCAGTTTAAATGTAAGTACAGTTTAATTGTAAAAGTCATTTCTATTTCAAACTATTCAGTTTTACTCAAACAATTCATGTTAGCATAAGTATGCTGTTAATTCTATTTAACCCATAGATAGGACCCTTATCAGGTGCTACCACCCCGGGCCACAGTGGACCTGGGAGCAATGGCAATGAAGGGGTACTCTGCATTCCCCAAAGCTCCTGCATTGCTGGAACCTCACCATCAGATTGTTTAGTGTCATATCAAGGACACTCGTTGGGGGGGGGTCTTACCCCTCTGCAGAAAAGCAGTCGGTGTATTCTACAGCCCCAGCCAACTGGGCAAGGTAAATAGTAGGATGGACTAGGTTCTTCAGCCTTGGTGAGGCAACTAGTCTATGAGAAGGAAAACTCTGAATTCCAAACTTGTTAAAACTCTGCTTAAAAATTGACCTTGTGTCATATCCTGCCCAAGCGGAGGGGTTAGGTAAATATGGTATGCAGAAATGTGAAAGTCTTCTTGATTTAGTAAGAATAAGTATAAGACATCCTCACACCAATAAATAATCTCCGCAGATGTCATAATGAAATACTTTGATTCTCTCATTCATTAATTATTTCAAGTAGATCTTATTTAACAATAGAAATTGTGTGGAGTCAATTTTACATAAAAATGCTTTGATAAATTATCTTGTTGTTAGCAACCATAGCCAAGGGCGACCAGAAGGCTCTCTTTTCAATAGCTACTACACCAAGGTGTAGGGAAGGGCGCTACTCCTTTTCCAGGATTGCTCCACTTTACCCTTGATATGTACCTTATATTGCTGAGTGTTAAGCAAGGAGGTATCAAGTACCATTTTTAAAGTCTTTGGTATGGCATTACCAGGGATTGAACCCAGGTCTCCTGGACCATTGGCAAACACTAAATAATCTTGATTTGATAGTATTCATTAATACTTGCTTTTATGATTTTTGTCATTGCTCAAATAAGCAGATGAAATGAACAAATTTATTACAGCTTCAAATAATATATCAGAAAATTCTTTTCATATACATTTTATGATCAATAATAAGAAAAAGAAAATTTTGTTTTAATCCATTTTATAAGAAAGTAGACAGTCAGAAAGCTTGAAATATAAATAGATTAAGATAATTTAACTTACCGTACTAACAGAAATTCTATTTATAAGTCTACTTTTTCATACATTAACAGAAATTCTATTTATAAGTCTACTTTTTCATACATTGGTAAATTTACTAATATTTTTCGTTTATGCTAAAGATTTTATTATTATAAGCTCAACAACAGATGGCAGTTGCTAAAAAATTCTTGACTGATTGATTTTAATGGCATGTCAACCTGTTTAGTGTTATAGAATCACCTTCATTATACATTTATATTTACATTTTTTGTGCAGTTATTTTTTGACAGTTTTTTTTTTTTTCATATAGGAATACTTGATATGAAGTATTCCTATCTCATACAAATAATTTGCACAGAGGAATACTTGAAACCATCAAACAAAAAAAAAATGTTGAAAAAAAGATCTATTTAATCTATAGACGGAACCAAAACAGGTACTATCCGAGAGGACCTGGGAGTAATGGAAATAAATGGAGACTTAACACTTTCCAGATCTCCAGAACTGGAGTCTCATCATCAGATTCAGTGATATCATACATAGAATACTCTTTTTATTGGAAGGGTTCATGCACTGATTTTTATCCTCTGGAAAATGCTAGTCTAAACCTTGCCAATAAGGCACTAAAAATTAGGATTTAGATAAATTATATTTGTAAAAATACACAATTATTAATAAAACATTAGCAGATATAAATTTAAATATATAAAGACCATTAAATGAAATCAGAAAATTCTTGTGTTTATATTTGCCATTTTATATATATATATATATATATATATATATAAAAAACTTTGGAAAATACATTTTTGCTATTTTGTCATGCTTGAACACAAAACAATCCTCAGAAAAAAATAAATAAAACTAAAACTTGTTTTTATTTGTTTATGAATAAGTACTGAAAATTTTATAAAAATTGAATTATTTGTTAAATTTCCAAAGGTTTTATTATTATTATTATTCATGAAATATAACATCATAACTTGTTTAGGAAATCTTTATTTCTCTATCTTTCTTCTTTCTTCAATTGATGCAGACGATAAGTATCTGATGTACAGCATTAGCTTTCTCTAATTTTTTCTCTATCATTGTACTTGTTTTCCTCTCAGATATGTAGCATGTTCTTTTTCTTCCCTTACAATCAAAACAGAATGGCCAGATGTTTATCTGAGGAGATGATAGGGCATAATATTGGAAAATGTGTCTTATTCTATTAATATATTATTTCGTAATGCATGCTGAAATGCTTTGAATACACTGGAATGTGGGTATATATATATATATATATATATATATATATAAGTAAAATTGGTAACCATAATCAAGGGTGACCCGAAGGCTCCCTTTTCATTAGATTATACACCAAGGTATAGGGGAGGGCACTACTCCTTTCCCTGGATTGCTCCACTTTACCCTTGATCCCTACCTTATGATGCTGATGCTGACTGTTAAAAAATGATACTTGATGTCCCCTTGCTTGAGTCCTTGGTATGACTCAACCAGGGATTAAACCTTGGTCTCTCAGACCACTGGTGAACAATCTACTCAGTAGAACAATACTCAAAAATTCAAAGTTCAGTCAGTCAGCTTAAAAAATACTGAGAGGTAAGACCCCTTCCAAAAAAAAAAGGTTATCCTTGGTAAAGGAAAAAACTGTTGTGAAGCTCCAGTTTAATTACCATTACTCCCAGGTCCACATTTACCTGTTAAGGTCTCATCTAGAGATTAAACTGATCTGTTTCCAAATTATTCATATTAGGTTGGAACACTTGATGTCATCATCGTGTGCAAAAAACTAAAGAAACAACACGAAAAATGTAAATATGAATGTACAATGTATACAATTCCCTAACCTCGAGACATAAAATAATCCTGTATCGGTTGACATGCCATTAAAATCAACTTATCAAAATTTCCACTCACTGATTTCTCTGTTCATGAAGACATTTATTCTAGTTCATTTGAAGAGGGACACAAACCAGAAAGTTTAAGGCTGCAAATTAGCACTATAAGACTGTTTTAGAGGATGAAAGTGATGGTTAACTTTAATTACCTGTGGGTTATCCAGTGCCGGATAAGTTAATGCAAAACATAATATAATTTGGTTCAATGGAAGACATCACAGGGAAATATTCATATAAAATATCCTCTAAGTGTAGACATCAGAATGAGAACAATCAATCCCTGCAGACTGAATAAAATGTTTTAGGCTCTAATAACCTCATTAGTAGGCCTAGCATATAAATGAACGCCATGTGTGAGTTTAATGAAGAAAGAAAGGACATCTGGCTTAAGACGAAAAAATTCCAAATTCTACCACTTGATTACACAATGAATAATGCAAAGAGTTATATTAATCTGGTTCAGTTGAATATGGTGACAAACATCAGGTTTAAGGCTCTTAGTTACTAACACCACAGAGCTTAGTGGATAAAACTGTTGGTTAAAATGTATCAAGCCACCTAGCCGCCATGATTTCAATCCCTGGTTTGGATAGTGTAAATCCTCAGATTTAGTGGAAGGGACAGCTAAGTAATACCTCAAGTTAGAATTAAATGAATTGCTATATACTCTAACATGAATAGCTGAATAAAAACAACCTGAATGAATAAAAGATTTGATTAAAAATTCAGAGAAGGTTAATGAATATGCTCTAGAACTGAAGAAGCCCTGACTGTAGTGTGGTAAAAATTTCAGAACGGTCACACTCAAGTTAAAGATACTATTCTGTATAATAAATGTATAGAACTCTGGTCTGTTCGTCATGATTAGTCAACGGCTATGAATGGGTTAGCCATGAACCAATTGTAACAGTAGTCCATGATGATATTCATCCTGCTATTTAGGGAGGAATCAAGGATTCTTAAATTATGAAATGCTTACAAAAACTTTAATGATTAAAACAAATGGCTATCAACCAAGAACAGACCCTAAAAACTGCCATTCATTTGAAAACTGGACTGGAAATTGCTTTGTCCTCTAAGTATTTTTAAGTATACTGCTCTAACAAAAATCTCACTATAAATGTGCCATTTCTGCTGGATTACATGTTCATATGTAAAATTTGTGATCTTTCTTGATAAGGACAAATCTCATTTTTATGAATTGATTGAAGAGATCCAGAAATAAGAGTTTCCTCACAGTCCATAGGAATCCTTTATTTATCAGTACGGATTACCAGTTAACAAAAAAAAATGTTATATGAATTTGACATATGTTGAATATTGTATTGACGTTCTCATGAACTTGACTTTGTCCCCTCATGATATAGTCGGTTTAACTATTCTTTACCGAGATCTTCTACACTGATTTTACATATCAATTTTCATGAAATTCTAGTGACACAGTGTATTGACATGTAATGTAGTCTGTTGATTAAAATCTTTCATCACTGAATTAATGCCTTCAAGTTGTGAATACAAAAAATGGATTATGTGAAGAGGCTGCTTCTTGATCTGACATCCCAACACTGATAGAAAGCCAACAAAGTCTAGTGATATTCGAAGATATTGCTGGGCCACTCTGAGTTAGTGGGAATGATTTGACCTTGAAACCATATCTGGACCTTAGAGTCATCATTTCATGATAGCTTTCTTGGGTGCACAGGTGTTTGGGTTTTTCCAACAGTATATATATATATATAGTGTGTGTGTGTGAATGAGGATTTTAGTAATACATAGATAAGTGTTTAGTATTTAGTTGCTTTTATAGATTTATATACATCACAAACAAATCAGATGTTAATGTCTATCAAGTAAGTCCATAGCCTAATAATGAAAAAGAAAAATTACTCTATTATTTTTGACAAAATCCTCTTCCTTCTCAACAGATTAATCTTGTTGATCAAACATTATATCGAGTAAATCTAGGATCAAAATTCAGCTCATAAATATGTATTAACTACAGTCATTGATTTACTCTCATGGATATTTATATTAAAATTATAACTGTCAAAAATTAACATTAAAAATGAGCTATTTGTAGCCTACTGTTCTTGAAATATTAACTCATATTTCTAGCAGACAAGGACATAGCAAAGACACTTACATTACAGCTTGTCATAATGTAAATGTTCATTACTGTAATGGAAAATTTCATTGATCACTGAGAACATTTGTTTTATACACATCAGCTATGGTTCATGAAAAACTGTTAAACACTGAATACAAAAATCATTTTATTCCAATGCGTAAAAGGCCTTTTCAATTTTTAGCAAATTGACAGAACTTGGTTCTGCCAAAATCCTTTAAAATAATTCAAGTTATTTTCAACAAAACTGTGAATGTCAATGTCTTAAATAGTTTTTAAAATTTATTTTGTATACAGGCTAAATATTTATAGATTATAGGTATATAACACATTTAAGTTCAAGGTAAATATTATATTAATAATATATTAGTATTGTATGGATGTATTTATGCAATCACTTTGTTTTCATCCTGAGAATATTTTTCTGTAGAATTAGTTACAGTTAGTACAGCTTCCTGCTGATTGTTAGAGAAGCTCCTCTTGATGAGTGCCTCCCTTTCCACATAAGAAACAAAAAATGACAATATAACCTTTCCTTGAATCCAATATGGTACCTCAAGAAACTACTGGGAAATCTATAGAGGACAGATGTTGAAAAACCTTGTAATTATCAAGATAAATTATTTTTTAAAAGATTTCAAAAACTCCAAACCCAAAACATTATCAAATAAAATTTTCTAAAGTCATCCAGTTTTCTTGATTAAATTTTACTTGAACCATCTTTTCTTCCCACAGTTATGGGTTTATCGTTGAGCAGATTGGGTTCTTTAACCTTGGTAAGGCAACCCATCTAGGAGAAAGAAAATTGAATTCAAACCAGTTATACTCAGCTTAAAAAGTGATCTAATGTCACACACAACTCATGGTTTACTAAATACATAGTGGGTATTGTTTTTCAGAAAAAAAGCATAAAAATTTCAAGCTATTCAATTAGAGAAAGAGAGGTTTGTATTTCCCACACTGATTGTATGAATTTACCCAACCCCTCTGCCAAGTCATGATTTGACATATATATACTTTTAGGAAGAAACATAAATACTGGATATGTGGTTTCTAATGATTTTGTGATAAAGGAAATTTTTTCCAAAATACTATGGAATGGTTCCACTCTCTTACATGAAAGAAATTAACTGCTCATATAATTTAGACCATCATGAAAACTATACCAGTGTGGTCACTCACTCCCATCTCACAAGTAAAATGAGCAAGACAAGCTGAACACTGCTTATGATTTTATCATTACTTCTACAATGTTCTATTATAGACTCCGACCCAGGAACACACCAGTGTTGGCTGACTTGTGAAAAATTAAACTGATCATCCCTGTGCAGAAACTGGATACCATCTAGAGCTGTACTAGTCGAAGTGGTGCTATGTACACCAGTGCTGGTACTCCAGTCATTGACTCCAGTATGAGGCAAATTTTCAACCTCACATTATTATAATAAAAACATGTAATGTAAAAATTAAATGTATAACATCTTTCTGCATTGTTTAATGATATTCATTTCACATCCTGTGATACAACAGAAAGAAGAAATACTTGGAACTTGATTACAAACTAAATATGAAACATCTTCAACCAGTCGATGGTTCATAGGAAAAAAAGACCTGCCAGTATGCCACATAAGACAGAGTTTACCAAACACTGATCCAGAGGATTGCCAAGAGTAATTAATGACTAATAGGGATGGATGAGAAGAAAGAGTCAAAGTTTGATTTCGTTGGGTTTTATGGCATATCAACCATTATAGGTTATTCAATGCCAAATCTTCTTTAAACATATACATGGGATGTAGAAAAATTGATAACAACGATCCAAGTGGAAGAAGAGATTTTATTTTTCTACAATCCTTTATTTACTTTTCATATACATGAGATATATATGATTTGGTTTGGTTTTATGGCACATCAACTATTGTAGGTTATTTAATGCTAAATCCTCTTTATACATATATATTAGATATATAAGACTCGGTTTGGTGGAATTGTTTTTTATAGCATATCAACCACTGGAGATTATCTAATTGCAAATCCTCTTTATACATATATATTAAATGTATATATGATTTGTAAACACATTTTGTAGATAAAATTCTTAAATGAAGCTGAGCTCTTTTTTACACCCAGTTAAATCTTTTTGAGTATTGCTATATAACAGTGAAAACGTTACATCAGTCATTTGTTTGCACACAGTTTGTTCTACTTAACCCGTCAGATAGGACCTTATCCATATTTACCCAACCCCTCTGCTCGGACAGAAAATGACACGAGGTCAATTTTTTTAAGCAGAGTTTAACAGGTTTAAATTCAGAGTTTTCCTTCTCCTAGACTAGTTGCCTCACCAAGGCTGAAGAACCTAGTCTGCTCTACTATTTACCCATAGCTGGAGGGAGAATAATTGGATTCATACCTTTCCCAAGGGTATTAGTGCTATGTGAAATGCAATCAACCTTGTCCAGGATTTGAACTTGTGTCGCTGTGTCCACTTCCTACGACGATAACCATTACACCACAAGCACCTCCTAAAGATAGGACCTTATCAGGTGCTACCACTCCTAGTCAGAGTGGACTTGGAAGCAATGGCAATGAAGGGGTACTCTACATTCCCCAAATCTCCTAGGCTGGAGCTATGCGATCAGATGGTTTAACTTCATATCCAGAACACTCATTGGGCAAGGCGGGGGTCTTACCTCTCTGCAGTGATACAGTTGGTCTATTGTACAGTGCCAACTGACTGGGCTTGAGAGTCAAAGGAATTGGTACAGTTGAAATGCCTTGATAATGATGATAATCAAGTTAGCTATGTCTGAAATTTGCAAGACATATGTCTCTGTGATTACTCTTTAAACTATTTAAAAACTTACAGTGTACTGAACAGGCCAAATGAACAAGAAAAATGCTGATGTTTGACTGGTCAGTCCACCTAGAAAGATTTTCATGTTGTTTCTGCTTGTTTAAAATGAGAAAGCATAAGATTAAAGTCACTTTGATTCAATCTGCAAAAGCATTCTGTGAGAGAGAATCAAGAAATAATTCTGTGATGATATGTCCCCAGGCAACAACCATTCAGTACATGCAAAAATTATTATAAACAATCAATAGATTGTAAAAGATCACATCTGGCCTAATGATTTTCAGTGACTCAAAAATGAATCGAGGAAATGAATATCGAAAAAAAAGAAAAAAGTTTGGCGAGCATCAAATACACGTCTGTCGATTCCGTAATGAAAACAAGATCTAAAGAGTTATAATCAGTTCCGATTAATAGCCAGAGATCAGCAGGGAACCACGTTGATATTTGGACATCAATACTGGCAACTTTTCTTCTCGTGTGCATTCTGGATGATTATACCGGAACTTTAATCATTCCTAGTCAAGGATCCTTTGTCATGTTCTGGTGGAATGCAGAAAGTGAAAGGCATGTTATGTCGTCTTTTTTCTTGGTGATGAGTTCATTTAGGGACAAAATTAATTTTATTCTTATTCTACTGAGTGAAGCAGCGTTCATATCATTCTATTATTCAAAGAGCATCATTTAGCAAGGCTATTAGCAAAATTATAATTACCTCATCAACAAATTCACTCATGCTAGTAAAAAATTTTTTTAAAAATCCAAAACAATGGAAATAAGTAATTTTTTAATTACAGCATACTTATAAAATATCAAAAACTTTATTGCTCAAGATATTATTTTAGCAGGGCTTGGAATAAATTGACTAAATTCCTTGCAGAGAGGTAAGACTCCACCCAAAAGTGGGGGGCATTATAGGGTATGATACTAAATTGTCTCTAGCAGTGAAGCTTCACTTCTTGAGAGAGTGAAGTACCTTGCATCGACATTACTCCCAGCTTTACTCTAACCTGTAGTGGTAGTACTCTTTACGGTTCCATTTATGAGTCAATAGATCCATTTCAAAATTATTAGATAGAAATACTCAATATCATATAACTTATAAAAAAGTCTTACATTTGGTACCATATCAACCATTATAGGTTATCTAAAGCCAAATCCTCTTTATACATATATATTAAAAATATATGCTGTGTAAACATTTTGTAAATAACATTTTTAAATGAGCGTGAGCTCATTCTTTTTTTTTTTTTTTTTTTTTGCAGTCAGTTCAATGGTTTTAAGTATTGCTATATAACAGTAACAATTTAACATCAGTCATTTGTTAGCACACAGTTTGTTGGTAATTTCATTTTTAAATGAGTTGGAACTAATTCGTTTGAACACTAGTATTGCTATAGTTTCTACACAGTTAAATGGTTTCAATTATTGCTATCTAACCCATACAATTCTATTAAATATTACTCATTTGTTTGCACACACTGAAGGGATTTCAAGAGTTCCTATGTATTACTAACAATTCAATTAAACATCAATCATTTGTTTACACAGTTAAATGATGAAACAGTCCTATTTCTAACAACTGAATTTAGCATAAGTCATTTATTTGCACACAGTTTAAATGTCAAACAGTTCTATTTGACCCATAGATAGGACTATCAGGTGCTACCACTCCACGTCTCAGTGGACCTGGGAGCCACGTCAATGAATGGGTGCTCCATATTCCCCAAAGCTCTAGGACTGAAGCCTCACCATCAGATGGTTTAATGTCATGTCCAAAACACTCATTGGGGGAGGGTATTACCTCTCTGCAAAGATTCAGTCAGTATAATCCACAGCACCAGCCGACTGGGCTGGAAAAAAAAAACAACTCTCAAAAACAAGACAAAAAAATATAAATATAACCATACAATGTGCACAATTGCCTAACCTCCAGGCATAAAATAACCCCAAATGAATGGACATGCCATTAAAATCTATCAATATATTACTCTGCATTTTCTTGTATATATTTGATAATTTCTGCATATTAGTCCAAAAAGAGAATCAAGTAAACATTTGTCCTCTAGTGACAAAGGAAGATAATCACAGTAAATAAAATTAATTCTTCATTTGAGGTGCAATCAAAATGTAATAAGCTTAAAATCTTATTATGAATAATGGTGTCTAAAAATAACTTGGTGTTAGTTTTTAAATAAAAATTGTGAAGCTAGTCTTGATAATCTATGAATTGTAGTTTATGATAAAACACAGGTTTGTGCAAGTGCATCAGTTTCCATATACAGCCGCCCTATCTTTAAGCAACTGATTCTTGCTTTCTACACTGAAAATTCATTGCAAAACTAACATTTGAAAATGTGGAGGAGCAGCTTCACACCATATCAAAAATGGAGTTTCAGAGGTGCTTTGACCAATAGAAAACTCAGTGGAATAAATGTGTTGAATGCTAATAGGGATATTTTTAAAGAAACAAAATTTTCGTTCATTATCCATTACTATTTTGTTAAAGGCTGCTTCAGTCTTGATACTTTTCAAACATATTCATATATTGAACACATCTTACTTGATTGCCCTGTCAGCAAAGGCTTAAAAATTTGAATGACATCTTCTGAAGAAGGGAAAGTCCTACTTGAAAGAGCATCAAAAGAATGATACTAAATTGCCGACAGGAGAGTGTGCAGTCACCCTTTGTATACACAGCTTCAGAGCAAGAGTACCTGTTTGGGTGGGACATCATCATCATCAAGTCACCCTGAAAGCACGGATTTCCCAGATTCTTTCTCTCTCCCTCCATCCCTATTACCCATCACTCCTAGCAGGTCCCCAAAACTACATCCTGTGTCCATATCAAACTGACGTAAATAAACTCTTGTTGTTCTGCTAATACTGACACATCCATGTGTAGGGGCCCATAGTAGAGCATCACTTATGCATTCGTCCTTGCCTCTCAAGCAGTGTCCTGCATGTCTTGTTTGTCTTATATGGATGGTTTTTGAGATGGTTTGGTTTTATTGCATATCAATCATTGTAGGTTATTTAATGCTAAATCCTTTTTTATACATAAACAGTTCATTTTTAAACAATTCAGTTTGGCCCAAGTACTCAGTTTAAATGTCAAAAAGAGTTCTATAACAAACAATTGAGTTTAGCATAAAAACAGTTTTTTGTTTACACAGTTAAATGTAAAAACAGTTTTCTTTCAAATAATTCAGTTTAGCATAAACACACAGTTCTATTTGATCCAGAGATAGGACCCTATCAGATGCTACCACTGCGGGCCAGAGGGAATCTGGGAGCAAGAGCAATAAAGGGATACCCGCATTCCCCATAACTTCAGCATTACTTGAGCCTCACCATCAGATTGTTTAGTGTCATAACCAGGACACTCATAAGAGGAGTCTTACCCCTCTACAGCTGACTGGGCTTAGACACCCATTTGTTTACAGTTTAAAAAGTTATATTTCTAACAATTCAATTTAACATAAGTCATTTATTTCAGATGATTTGGTCTCAAATCTTGGGGTAACTTGTGAAATTGGTTGGTTGGGTTTTATGGCCTATCAGCCATTGTAGATTATTCAATGCCAAATTCTGTTTTTGTGTATATTAAACCTTATATTTCAATATGAATAATTTAAAGATAACATTTTAAACAAGCAAGAGCTCATTTGTTTGCCCACAATTAAATGGTTTCAAGTATTGCTATCTAACACTGACAATTCAATTTAGCATCAGCCATTTGTTTGCAGGCGGTTAAATAGTTATTGTTTGTAAGTTTGTTTAGCTTTATGTCATATCAGATATTGTAGGTTGTTTAATGCCAAATCCAGTTTAGACTTATATATCAGATTCAAATGATTTGTAAACATTTCGCTAATCATCTAACTATGAAAAAAAACTAAGCTTGTTAGAAAATGTTAAGTATTCATATCTAATACGAATCATTCTATTTGCTTTTAATCATTTGGTAATGGTTTTGAGAATTTCTATGAAACAGTAACAATTTAACATCTGTCATTTGTTTGTACACATTGAAATATATATATATATATATGATATGTAAGAGATTAACATCTAAAGAAAAGGAGAGTGTGGTAATCTGTTTGCTTAGAATTAAATGGATTCAAGTATTGTTGTTATTCATCTCTTCTAGATGAAGGCTGGCAACTATACAGTCTGTGTCACTATACATACTTTCAATACTACAGGATCTTGGTATGGGTTTTGTTGATGCCCGAGCATTGCACTGTTTATTCATTCTCATAGGTGACTTTGTTCTTCATGTTGCGGGGACTGTGTGAAATTTGATTGCGGGAAGTTTGAATGCGTTTCATTCTTCACTTTGGTGTTCATCTGTATTTTTCCAGCTTAGCCAATGGGAGCTTGTGGTTTTTGTTAAAGTTGTTCCAGTTTTTTAGGAGACAAGTTTTTTAATCTGTCTTTGACACTTTTAAATGACTTTTGTAAGAGCTGTTTTTTTTAAGATTTTTCACTTTCTATATATGTTTTTGCTTGGACTACCTCATTGGATATATCTTAATTCCCAACCTGTTCTTCAGTTTGTGCTTGGTAAAATTCAGCCGAGTGTACTTTTTCCGAGTGCTCCAGAAACTTTGGCTAATCATTTTTTTAACTGGATCGATTTCTCCATGAGACCTCTTTATTTCTTATCTTGATTCAGTGCATCCACCTTCTGTGCAACAGAGGCATAGCTGTTTTCTCCCATATAGGGCCCTACCATTTTCTTTGCTTCCAAGGAGGACACATTTCTCTTGTATTTCCCCTCAAATATTTCCTTTTCTTTTTTATAAACATTGCAAGATCTTGTGTAAGCCAGATGATCTTGTCGGCAGTTGACACATATACTTTCCATTAAACTATCTTCTTCCATATGGTCCAGGTCCTTTTCACCACATTTGGCACATGTATGTCATCGTCTAGAGGCTACCCTAAGGTGTCAATATTTTTGGGATTTGAAGAATCTCAGAATGCTGGGACGTACTGCTCAACTCTCAAGAAAATAACAAATCTTCACCTCCTTGGGAGTATGGGGCTGGTTAAGTGTTAGGATGTAAGAGTTGGTCTGGATTCATTCTTTGTGTTTTCCCAGAGCTGATGCAATCTCCTCTTCTGTAGCCAATGCCAACTCCCTACTTCAGATAACTCCTTTAGAAGTATCGAGTTTTTCATGCAGGTAAGCTCTGCATTTCATCATATGAAAGCTTTTCATTTTTAATGTTTTCTGCCTGCCTTTGGCGATCCACCTTCAACAAACACACAGTTTGTGTTTCTTGTTTTTCTTACATTTTGGGCGTTACTTCTTATTCTGATAACTTTTTCTATGAGGAAACGGGAGAACTTAACCAAACAGACATCCTCCAAAGATTCAGTGACAATGAATCTGGGGAAGTCCGCTGCCTCATTCACTGAATCTGATTCTGAGAGATTTCATTTCTTTTTTATTTGAAGATGCCATAATTACTGTAGATTTTTCACTGGCCCTGTGTTTCACCACCAGCCCATGGAGTCCAACTTTGGTTGAAATGGCGAGACACGACCAGTATACTCAAACTTGCCAATTACAGATTTTCAGCACTGGTCAAATTCCTATCCTCTCAAAGCAAATGACCCTCAGCCTCCGCCTTCTAGCACCTAAAAGATAAGAGTTGGGAATTTGCTGTAAGTATGGTCAGGATAAAGTATATAGGTGCTAAGGCTTGACACCACCAGCCGATTGATTGGATCAGGCCTATCTGACTACCTGTCTGACCAAGGTAGGGTCAAAGTGGTGTGTTGCAAGTCATTGACTACTCTGTCACCAAGTCAATGACCACTCAACTACCAGGATTTTGTCCTAGTGCCTTAGAGGTTGCAACCCACTACCAACAGGTAGTCCCATGGGGGGGGGGTCTTACCCCACTGCAGGAATGCAGTCTGCATATTCTACAACCCCAACTGACAGGAAGTTTTTTGAGATGGGAGGTTAGTGGCCGTATAGGAGTCTATAGAACAGCATCACATGAGTTTGTCTTTGCTTCTCCAGCAAGGTCCCACATGATTAATGAATTGAAACAATTGCTTGCAATAAAAAAAAAAACAACAAAAAAATTCTAGCATTAAATAACCCTGCAAGGGTTGACATGCCATAAATCTAATAGTCTCTTACTTTGTAAGTATATCTACTCTGCTAATAAGCAATTTAAAGAATTATTTTAACATATTTCTTGCAGATACACACGTAACATAAAATATATACACACCTTAAATTACAATATGTCAGTGTTTCTTATCCAAAAAGTTCTGCCGAACAAAATGGAAAAATTTCATTCATGAAATATGACCTTCACTACCCCGATCAAATTTTTACACACTGATATGCAGATACTGAATTAACTTGTTAAAATAGGCTGAAACTGATATCCCCAAGTTAAATACAAGATTAATAATTAAAACTTGTTTGTTTTTTATTTTAATCATTAATAACTATTTATCATATTTAGATCTACCTTTAGTTTCCATACAATCAAACACTTTCATATCATTGCACAAATAGTCACTAAAGTCAGTGTCATAATAGAACTATGTTTTTTTTTAAGTCAAACTCTTCAAATTTGCATTTAGAATTTTACCCAAGTACAAATCCCCAAAAATAACCTTTCACAATCTTGCATTGTCATTAAAATTGAACTTTCATTCTCAATTTAAATTTAGAAATATGCCCCACAACCTAGTGATCTAATATGCTAATCAGGTTTTGCAACGTTTTTTTTGTATTGTCCAATAAAATAAAACATGCTTACTATATCTTATGAAATGTTAAGAATTCTTGAACGTACCCCCCACCATAAAAAAAAAAGTTAATTTTGTTTGCATGTCTCAAGTTCATGTGCATGGAACCAATAACCTGCAGTTCTCTGCACATAAACTTTCAGTAAAATAAGGGTTAAATTTAGATGTGTGTACAGCCAAGAAACTCATATAATAAACTGATAATGTTGAAACTTATCAATATCAATTTTAAGAAAAAAAAATTATGCCATTTCTGTACTTTGTGAACGAAACATAAGATTGTATAAGTGTAGCACCCTATATACTCACCAGACCCCAAGATTCACATGATTTTTTTTCTTGTTTCTTAAACTTAGAAATCATCTTTATATAAATATATGAGGATGGTGACAATATTCGAAGAAATACAATTGTTCACACAATTAAAAAAGGAAAAACTTGAACATGCTTAATGTGTTTAGATATTAATTACTTGAGATTTTGCATGCTTGACAAAAATAATCAACTCCTGATAAAAAACTCCTATGCATTAGATATTTCTTCCTCCAGTATTAAATGCCACCTCTGTCCAATAGGGATATATGAAACATGTACATGAAAAAGCAGCTATTACATGACAGCAGCACTAATTTATGACTAAAAGAACTTTACAAATGCTGACCAGCACAATAGAAAACATACGAGCATAGTACCCATAAAAAAATAAGATTAGTTACATAAAGGCCATCATTTTTTTAATATGGTTCCCATGCAGTAAGAATTAACATAAAATTCCAGTGTCACAATTACTCAAAGAATCTGTCTGTTTTTGTATTATTAAGATTTGTGGATTTAAATTCAATTAACTTTGTATATGACCAATACCAGCCCATTGGCATAATGGCTGGAGTGTTCACTAATGGCCTAGGAGACTGGGGTTCAATCCGAGGTCAAGTCATACCAAAAACTCAAAAAAATGGTACTTGATGCCTCTTTGCTTAACACTCGGCATTATAAGGTACACATCGAGAGTAAAGTGGAGCAATCCAGGGAAAAGAGTAGCACCCTCCCCAACAACTTGATGTAGTAGCTTTTGGAAAGAGAGCCTTTGAGTCACCCACAACTATGGTCGCCAACTTTACTTGTATATAACGCTTTTTGCAATATACTGGCAACCTGGACTTACAACAGCATGATAAAAAATTGAATGCTATGGCAACATAAGGTTTTACTCAAACAGAATAAAGAAAGAAAGCATAGTGCAGAAGAAAGTAAAAAAGAAATAAATGAGAAAGGAAGGACAGAGAAACTCAAAATGATAAATTAAGCAAAGAAAAAAGGGAGATAACTGCTGTACAAGACCTATTAGAACAAAAGAAAAAATATTAGGATTCATTGATTGATTTTAAAAGCATTTCTACTCACTTAGGATTATTTGATGCCTAAGAGGTTAAGGAATCATATTCATTGTATATTAATATTTTTTGTGGAGTTGTTAACAAGGAGCCTTTCTTACATACTTATATGATATCAAGCATTTTTTATCTAATATTAATAATAATGTTTTAAGTAACTATTTCTAATAATAGCTATTTTTTGAACAGTTATAGATATATAATAATAGCTACAAGTAAGTATTTTTAACCTAAATAACTTAGTGACATGGTATCAAGTATTCCTATCAATTATGTATAATTTTTTACCAGATCTATCTGAGTGATAGAAGGGACCTTAACAGAATGGATTCGGGAGCAATATAAACGAAAGGGTGTTCGACACTCCTCAGATTTCTAGAACTGTTGCATCAAGATCAAATAGAGTTTAGCATCTTACCAAGGACATCCCCTCTACAGGTTACACAATATATCTTAAGCACTGTCAAAAAAAAGATCGATTTAGCATCATTTTTTTTTTTTTTTTTTTTTTTTTTTAAATCATTGCAATCATAATGGGAACTATGTTAATAACATAATTTTCATTTATCATGCCCCTCAGTTCCAGAGTCAACCACTGAGCTACACTTGCACAGTTAGCAATATAAGAGCCAAAATAAAGATATAAAGGAGTTTTTATTTAAATATTTTATTGTTATCTGTAAAAATACTTTTATTATTACCATTATTATACTGGCAATGTGCATTGTTCTTAGACAATACTTTCAACCAACAAAATAAAGAAAGACACAAACGAAAATCATTTGAAAGTATAATTATTTCATTCTCTCTACTCACAAAACCCAAGACCTTGAATTGGCCACTTGTTATTCTCATTCCAAATCATTTGCTTTCCTGGCATCCAATTAATATCCTTTTTATTAGACAAATATCTGAATTAAAAAAAATATTTAAATCATTTTCTTTTTTCTGAGATTTAATTATATTTCATTGTTCCAATTGAAACTTAAATTTATATGAGAAATGGTTTTAATTCAAACTTAAATATAAAAAAAAAAAAATTTGAATTTTTTTTCCACAATGATGGAGAAAAAAGATTAAAATTACCCAAAGTCAAATTAACATTTTTAAATATATTTTTTATTAAATTATTTGATAGAAATTTTAATCCCTAAGTGATATTAAAATTGAATATAAGAACAATAAGACAGCCTATTATATCTTGATGATTATTTGAATTTTTTTTAAGTATTATTTTTGTGGAATAATGAGTGCACATTAAAAAAATGATTTTGTTTTGTGCATTTAAAAATTATCTGAATAATACAACAGGTTTTTCTTTTCTTTTTTAAATGCATTTCAGCAATATAAAATAAACCATTCAAGAATTGAGAGACTAATGATCAATAATTGTCAAACTTCCTAAAATATCAATGATAATTATCTGCTTGTGCCACTATTATATCTTGTGAGTTGCATAATGACTCTCACAATAGACAAAATGATTCTATTATTACTAGTCATTTTTCGTTAGTATTTCTTTTATCTTAACTAGCTTAAAAGCCACCTTCAGTGGTCATTAAGCTCCAAAATCAAATCAGATTCTATGAATAAAAGTCAAATCATAATTAACTGTAAATAGATAAATATATGATAAGTACTGAGTAATTCGCATTAAATAGTTATCTCCCTTGAGAAATTGTAAGGATCCAAAGTGAGGCAAATCAGAGAGAGAGAGAGAGAGCTCCTGGCTTGAATAGAGGTCTGTCATTAAATTTTGGATGAATGAGAAATACAAACCATGTTCAATTTACAAAAGAATGTGTGATTGTTTATGGAGAAACTAATTTTAGCCAGAAAAATGCCTACAAATGTGCTAAACATGGATTTGTCTGTAAGAGTCTGAGTGGAAACATATTGACTCTCCTGTAAAGAAAAAGTTCCCGGCGTCGTGATCGGTAGGGAAGGTCATACAGACAGTTGTCTGGAACATGAAAGAACCCATCACTATTGATTTCGCAGAAAAAAATAAACAGTGCTTCCTACTGACAACTCCTTAGACAAAATTCACCTTATTTATTGAATGGTTTGGTTTGGTTTGGTCCAGTTGGGTTTTATGGCAGATCAACCATTGTAGGTTATTCAATGCCAAATCCTCTTTATACATATACATCAAATATACATAATTTGGTTTCATTGGTTTTTATGGCATATCAACCATTGCAGGTTACTTAATGCCAAATCCTCTTTACATATGATTTGTAAACACATTTTGTAGATAACATTCTTAAATGAGCCTGAGCTCTTTTTTGCATACAGTTAAATGGTTTCAAGTATTACAATGTAACATCAATCATTTTTTTGCACAGAGTTTGTTCTATTTTATCCACAAGATAGGACCATATCAGGTGCTACCACTCTGGGTCAGTGTGGATCTGGGAGTAATGGCAATGATAGGGTACTCCACATTCCCCAAATCTCCAAGACTGAAGCCTCACAATCAGATGGTTTAATATCATACCTAGGACATGCAGTTGATGTTATTTACTGCCCCAGCTAACTGTGCTATATTTATTGGATGCCCCTTGTATTATTGATATGTGCTTGTAAAAACGTTCACAGAAATCTGAAAATCCAACAACTTGATCAGTACAGATTAAGATTTTTAAATGATAAATTTTTGCTTCATATAAATGTGCCAGGTAATATCTATTTATAATTTGAGATTTTGCTGTGTAAATTTTTAGTTATATATAATAGACCTAAATCAGGCATCACACCCCATATTGTTAAAAGCTGGAAACATTGGGTGGTTCAATAGCATGCCAACCTTTGTTGGGTTATGTAATGCCAAACTTTTTTTTTCCAAGCAATTATATGGTTTCCAAATGACTATTTCTCTTTAACAATCCTCCTTTCTTAGCACACCATTTTAAATATTCCTATCTAATACGACATGTAAAATTATCTGGTTTCAAGTATTTCAAGCAATGATATCATCTTCATCATATCGCACTGCTAGCATGGATCTCCCTGACCCTGTCTCGCTACCCACCTCTTATTGTTCATTGCTCCCAAGAGGTCTTCAAGGCTATATCCTGTATTGGCACAGAGTTGTTGTATAAAGGTTCTAGCTGGTCGTCCTGCCTTTGCTCATCCATGTGAAGGGTTCCACAGGAGTAAATCGCTTATGAGTTCATCCTTACTTCTCCAGCAGTGTCCTGCATGTCAGGTTTATCTAACTTTGACAGTTTTCAGGATGGGTAGTAGGTAGCGGTACAGCTGTCGTTTTGTGGGGTGTTGCCTCCAGGACTTGTTCAATACAGTTTGCAGCATTCTTGTGCAATTGCCATCAAGCTTTTTCTCCATACATTTAGTTAGCGTCCGTTAGGTGCATCCATATAGCAGTATTGACATGACTGCTGCTTGGAAAAAACTGCATTTTATTTTATCAGTCAGGTCTGACTTCCATATGACTGATAGCCTATCACTAGATAGCTGTTCATGCCTTTGCTAGTCACGTGCTGATGTCTTTCTCGGTTGATGAGACTCTGCTTCGAAGATAGGGGAACTTGTCCACTAGTTTCAAAGGACCACCCTTTAGTGCGGAGATGTCAAGCAACGAGATAGTTTTCATGAATTAACAATAATATCTCCTTGTAAATAATTATGGCTGCAAGTTTAGGTTTTATTTATTTGTTAAATGGCATAACAACTCCTTACGGGTTATCTAATGCCAAAATTTGATTAATTTATAAATGTTTGATTGTAATATTTTCAATGTTCCATTGTAATCATTTTTTTTTAAATTGTACTTATTGTTGTATTTGTCTTTAATAATGATTTGTTTGCTCACAGTTATATAGTATTAAGTATTCCCATCTAATAATAATAATTTGTGCACTGTTATGATTTCAAAACAATTATACACTGTCACATAACTAATCATTATAATGCTCTGTAAGCAATCGTAGCTTAAAGTAAGTTCCCCTGATACAAATAATTTGTATACAGTTATATGGCTTTAAGTATTCCTATCCAATACAAATAATTTCCAAACATATCAGTTTAACTATGACCAAGAAACCAACAGGTATTACCACTTCAGGTCAGAGTGGTACTCGGAGAAAGGGCAATGAATAGGTAACTTTATACTCACCACATCTCAAGAACTGATGCCTCACCGCCACATGTTTGACACCTTTTCTTTAGTGAGGAGGTATCTTATTCTTCTACAGGGAATACTGTTGGTATCTTCTAGACTCTAATATCCTGAATAAACATTGAAATCGACTTTGCAATTATTTTTGTATTAAAATTGTTTCCGCCTTTTAAATTTTTTCTCCAAACTTTAACTCATACTAATTGGATATACATTTTTATACTTGAATTAAGTTAAAAAAAAGATATTGACGAATTAGATAAATGGCCAAATCTGTATAAAAATGTTTGTGATCAAACTCTAAGAAAGGTAAATTTGAATTGTTATGTTTGCTTCAATCCTTCTGTCAAGAGTACTGGTCTTGTGCAGCGGAGGATATTGCTCAAGTTAGTCAACTCCCCAGTGTCAAAAGGAAAGGGACAACGGAACTGAACAATTTTTGCTCCTACTCTACAGTAAAGTCAAACTTACCACTATTTCAACTTTAAGGGGGATAACTAAATCAAGCATTTGGGCCCGAAACCTTGGCTATCCATCATTTGGGAGTTAAGTATATGTTTCAGCTCCAGGAGTTGTTTCCCCCCCACTCTCAAACTGCAACTCTCCTTTGAATCCAAAGAAAAAGTAGTCATATCAGATTCAATTTCTGATGCTTGAGATATTTCAAAAGGCAGTATCAAGGTAGATGAGGATTTTTTATTACTCCCGACAAACTGTCCTCAAAGGACAGATACCTAGATACAATCTTCCAGATATAATCATTTTCATGAAGAAATCATGTGCTTGGGACGCAGCATTTGAAGGAAACTCATGAGAATTCACTAAACAGCAGGAGTTTGTCAAACAATTTAGAAACCAAGACTGACTGGTCTAACGTGAAACAATAGGAGTGGGCTGTGAAGAGTTTGCAGTGCCTCAAATAGACTTGGTATGACAGCAGCAGCTAAAAGGGGAGGTATAAGAACAAAAAGAGTTTATGGAGCAAAAAAGGGAGGTGTAAGAATGATCAAGGAGTTTGTGCAACTCAAAGGAAAGGTATAAGAATGACCAAAGAGACTATAGAGCTAAAAGGGGAAGAACATAAGGATAATCAAGAAGTCAGTGGAGCTAAAAGGGAGGATATGAGGATGATCAAGGAGTCTATAGAGCTAAAAGAAGAGTAAGGATAGCCAAGGAGTCTATCAGGTGGCTTTAGATTAAGCTGGAAGGTCCATATATTATCTCAAATGAGATGCAGTAAGGAACACAATCTGGGTCTCATGAATCAGGGTGTCTTATGTCGAAAGACACAAAATCCTTGATAAACCTAGGGAAATCACTGAGGATGCATTTCATTGCATCTGAGATGTGCTTTTGATAATTAATAAATCAATTAATTAAATTATTATTTTACAAGGTTTTTTGCAATATAATTAAAAAATCACAAATCAAATAATAATTAAAATTTATTAAAAAATGTTATCAATTGTATATGTAACATGTAAATTTTAGATATCCTGACATCAGACCAAAAAAATTTGAAATTTAGTTTGCTTTCTCTGTCAGCATTCCTTAAACTATCAAAGAATTGATAGTCAAGATAATTTTTATTGAAGCAGTTCCCTCATATACTTGTACTTTTAATGTTCACAGCATTTCAGTCGATAAAGGAGAAAACAGAAGCTCATAAACTGGTAAATAGATATAAATTTATAAAAACACAGACCAGCAAAAACAGCCTAACATGAAATTTGACATTGATTTACTAATAACAAATATTTTTTCAACATTGAGTTTATACACAGGATAATAACATAGCAATAATTTTTTGAATGGATTTGAAAAAACTAAAACAAAACAAAAATGTTTTTAAAGGTTTTTATCCTGAATTTCATACCATGGGTTTTTCTATGATTTTAAGATTATATATTGATAGAATTAGTTCTGAATCAATGTAGGAGAGGTTATCGGAACCTCTTTTAATATTATAACTGTATGATATGATTGTTTCTAAAAGATTATCACTTATGTCTCTTTTTCAGTTCCTTGCATGATAATCAAAACAACAAAATAAATTCAAGAATTGATACACCCCCACATTTCTCGTTTAGATTTTTTTTTTTTGTATTTTCTTTCTCCCCTTTACAGTCTTTTCTCAACATGGCCTGGAGCTAAGGAGATTTTGATGAAAATAAAATAAAGGTATCTTACATTTTTTTTCTTTCTTTCTTTCTAAGAGATTTTTAAAATTTTTTTTTCTATTTTTGCTGCATTCTTCTGTCTCTTTTCTCTCTTTGCCAAAACTTTCAGAAAATTCAATAAATGAAAGAAACCTTTTCCTTATTGGATTTTTATTCACTCTTCCTTGAAAATATGCCATATATGAAAAAATTCATCAATAAATGTATCTCAAAGTATGTAAATGGCTACACATATACACAATCCATGTATACAACTGTATGTGCATGTGTGTGAATGTATCTAAGCGTAATGTGCTATTATATACATCTGCACACATCAATTCTCAAAGATAAATTTTGACTGGATAGCTCATTTTTTTTTTTTCTTTTCAGAGAGGAAGTTAGAACATTAAGGGAGAAAGTTCTTCATTTATTGCCATATAGCGCAGCAGAGAAATCTATTTTTTTTTATCCAGATTTCTCCAATCATACTTTTTCAAACAATACTTTTCCATGACATTTAATTCCCTAAAGTGGTAGAAATCCTCGCTCCCCATGAAAGATCTTTCTTTCCTCTTCTTCCAAGCCATCGTTTCAATGAATTGACAGCACCTAAATCCTTATCTTATACACTTGGAGATTGCAGCAAAAGAAGATTAGCATGCCATTTCTTTGGCTCAAGCAACGAACATTTGCATGTCATTTCAATGAACATCGTGATTAGCTGACTTCAGACATAGGTAATTTTAAACAGCCATGAACTGATAAGGTTCAGGCAAAAGAAAGACCCAGTACAGCTTTAAGACAGAAAAACCTTTCTGAATAAAAAAATAAACAAAATTAAACCATCAGTTAAAAGAAAATGTATTAATTAGTACTAGCTGATGTACCCATTTACACTGGATAAGAGGTCAAAACTTTTATTGTAGCTAGTTATTTGAAAAATCTTTTCATCACAAATTTTCTTCAAATGGTAATGGTTGTTACAAAAGAATAATACACGTAACATAAAAGATATCTAAAGATATTTACTTTATAAAAATAAATATATAATGTAAGTAAGTTGGCTGAGGAAACCTGAAGGTTCCCTTTTTAACAGCTACTACACTGACATGTAGGGGAGGATGCTACTCCTTTTCCTGGATTGCGCTACTTACTCTTGATCAGGACCTTATAGTGCCATTTCTTTGAGTCTATAAAGTACAGTAAGTTGGCAACTGTAGTCGAGGGTGACCCAAAGGCTCCCTTTTCAGTAGCTACTACACCGAGGTATAGGAGAAGGTGCTACTCCTTTCCCTGGATTGCTCCACTTCACCCTTGATACATACGTTATATTGCTGAGTGTTAAACAAGGAGATATCAAGTACATTTTTAAACGCTTTGGTATGACGCGACCTGGGATTGAACCCCAGTCTCCCGGACCATTGGTGAACACTGACTCAAACTGGGATTGAACCCTCGTCTTTCAGACCATTGACAAACACTCTAACCATTATGCTAATGGGCTGGTATATAAGTCATCTGGTTATTTTGGTCACCAGACTATGAAAACATTCCTCCGTCACTTCTTTCCCTTCAACTTTTTCTTTTCTCTAAACTCACTCAAACTCAAACATGTCTATACAAAGTAAAAGCTCAAGATTTTGATCACAGATGACGATTTTATGACTTTAGCTTTCAATCAAAAGAAAAATAGTCACCAGCAAAAAAATTAACTCAGTAATACAAAAATTACTAAATAAATAGTACTAGCAGATGTACCCATCAACACTGGGTAAGTGGTGTAGACTTCTATTACAGCAGGTTATTTAATAATGAGTGTTGTAAATCTAAAATTTCCTCTAAAAGATAAATTTACATAAGAAAAAGAGATTTACTAATCTCTATTTTATATTTTTCATATGAAGTCAATTTCAAGGATATTTAGAGAAATATTTTCATTTAGGTATTTTGTTTTCTGTTCAGATAGTTAGTCCTAACTAAGCAATAATGCTATGCAATTATTTTACATTTGCTTATTGTTAGTCCTAACTATGCAATAATACTATGCAATTATTTTACATTTGCTTATTGTTAGTCCTAACTAAGCAATAATGCTATGCTATCATCTTAATTCTACAGTTTAGATAATTGCCAATAAAATCTATTTGTAATATCTAATAAAATGTGAAACCAACTTATTTTTCCTTTTAAAGTTTGGAAATTCCAATTCAGTACAAGTTATTACGTTTTGCAGAAACATGGATTCCATATACTTCATGTTTACTGTAGAAGCTTCTCTCATGAAGTGAAAAATGTTAATAAAAACTCAAAGTTTATTTAAGTTCTTCTCAAAAATATAAAAATGCATGAGGTGTAGATATTTCAGTTTTTTTACATCCTATTTTTACTGCAAAATTTATTCATGTAAAATGAAGATAAAATGCCATTACTGGTCAATAGTCACAGAGTTCTTTTAATATTCTAATGAAGAGCAATATGAGGAATAGGTATTTTTATTATCAAGTTATTTTAGATTAGTTTAGATCTACCATTAAACATAAAATAGAAGCAAATATAATATTTTTTTATAACAAAATGAAAGAAAGCCTTTACATGAATTTAATGATATATGATTAAACTCTGAACATTCATTTTTGATATTGTAAAAATGCTGGGAATCTAAACAAAATCAAACAGTCATTTTTCCAGGGTTTTTAAAGTTTTAAAAAAGTACCATAAAAAATTTGATTAAAAGTCAATGATTTTAATTTTCTCTTAAAAGTTTTTCCAAGGCAAAAATAAAACAAAAAAGTTATACTTTAAAAGCAAATTCTCTTTTTTAGACCCTGTATATTTGTTTCAAAAAGTTAAAAGTATATTATTTTTTACCACATTTTCTTTTTGCTATTGAGTGAACAGTTATGATTTACTTATTAGAATTAAATTTTAAAAAATGAATAAATAATATTACTTGAAGTTAATGTCTAGTTTTTAAGAGATGAATGTTTTTTTCCAAAAATGTTTTTCTAGGCTTGTCATAGTACTTAAAAATTTATTAAAAATTATCTAATTATTATTTCACAAAGTTACTTGATATTTTTCTTTAATTTTGTTATTCATAAACAACAAATGCATTCACTGAAACAGGTTTTCTTGTGTGTTTTTCTTTAACGTAAAAAAAATATTAACGTGAAGTCTGATTTTAAAAAATTTTCCATTAATGTGTAAACTGGACCCAAACTTCATATTTTTATTTGAAAATTAATGAAAAATCCATCTAAAAATGCTTTTACATAAATTTAATGCTATGTAATTAGATTAGGAAAATGCTGCTCTATCATTATTTCAGGTGATTCTAATGTATTTATCTATTTCCTCAAGTTGAGCATAAAACTAATTTTTGACACTAGTGCCGAAATTTTAATAAGTAAAAGGTTATGCAATATTTTAAAAACTTAACAACATACCCAAAAATCAATTTAAAACGTGGATTCGCAGGTTTAAGGAGACCTACTAAAATTTCTGTTTTAACATACGAGGGAGGTGAATGTTGGAGTTAAGAGCATAAATGAATTGGTTTGGTAATTTTCCCCTAAATTGAAGCAGTAAAAAAAATAATTCTACTTAAGGAACTTAATCTATCATTTCAGAGTTTCAAGCAATGCCCCGGAAGTGCCATGTCTTTGCTTGCAAAACAAAACTGTGTGTGAGATGAATAAAATATCAGTTTATTGTTTTCCAAAAAATGAGATGGAGAAAATCAGTTCAAATGACAATCTCAATGCAGTTACTTGCTAACTGCATTGGCTTTCAAGTTTTGATACCATAGGTTTTCAAGGAAAAATACACCACCAAAACCCACCATCTCTGGTGTTCAAAAGAAGCAAATAGTAACACCCTCTTCTGTTCAAAGAGGTATTTTTAAAAAATCCAGTACAGCTTGAAATCCAAGGAGGTGGGGTCTGGTCCTTGTGGTATAATCGTTAAAATGATGGACTGTGAAATCATAGTAAACAAGTTAGAACACTAGTCATGCTATCATGTTCACTTTCAGACAAATACCCTTGGGAAAGGTATGAACCCCTTATTCCCTGAGCTATTGGTAAAATAGTACCAATGTAGTTCTTCAAGAAGGATGGATTTGGCATTGGATAACCCAAGAAGGTTGATGTCATGACACAATAAAACAAACCAACAGCTTGAAATCAAAATGATGAATGCTTTTTTAGAATTAGATAAAATAAATTATACAAATTTGAAAGAAAGCCTTATTGACAACAAAAAAGATTTTACTTGTCTAAATTTCTGAGACAATGCTTGTTGATTTTTATCATTAAGGTTTTTCGGACTATTGTCTTCATCTTTATTGTTATTTCCACAACGTTTTGGCCGATATGTCCTCCGGCCTTCTTCAGGTGTTTGTTGAACTCGGGAACCTTCACGGAAATTTGAACTACGTCCTTTATTGAAACCACGGGGGTCGCCTGTTCTGATTCCGTGATCCATAACCGGGTACAAGTGTTAAGTATTCCCGTATTGTTACAGATTTTGTATGTCCAGTTGTGTAATTTTTGGATGAAAATATTTTAACTGTTCAGTGATCAAAAGTTATTGATGGCATTCCTTGTTTTATGTTAAGAATTTATTGAAAAATTTCCGTTTTCAAACCTTTCATTATGGAGTTAAGAGTTATATAAGCAGCCTGTACAAAAACCATATGAATACAGTTGATACTTGTTGAACATTACAAGAAATTATCTGATATTTAAATGCCACAGCTCTTGATTCCAAGGATATCTTGAATCAGCATTTTTCAGCAATGGCCTCCAAAATGGTCGATATGAAGTACAGCATGATGAAATATTGCATAGAACTCAAAAGTACTTATAACTATTTAATAATATGTGATTTTGAGTACAATATCATGGTCTTAATCTAATAGATTAAGACAGAGATTTCAATTATCATCATTAGCAATATATTTAAGGATGACAAATGTTTCAAAATGAATATTTGCATTTTGATTATGTTCATTAACTGAAAAATATTTGCAATTTGTGGCAAACAGAAAAGACAGAACTAATCTTTGATGATAATGGAGTAAAACAAATTGCAAAAGGGACAAATCTTAAACAGTTATATAATTTTGAATCTGAAAGATTAGTTAAACTTTTAGATTTAAATGAAATTTTCATTGATTCAAAGCCCATAGAAAGACAACAGGTTTCTACTAGTATCCAAGTGTTTTCAGAAAAAAAACGTAATGCACTTCTCACTCAATCTGGAATAAGTGCAGATAAGAATGATGCTGCCATCTTCACAAACAAGGTTTTGACAGAGTGGAAAATTTCAAATATTAAGACCCTTCAAATTGATAAACTACACAATGACCCATTCCAAGCTGAAATCAGATCTCTTAATGACCGCCAATTTGATTTTATCATAGAGTTTGGTCAAATGGCTCTTGATATGGCTAACTGTCAAGGTAATCATATAAAACAATAATCTAAATACACTGCTACTACCATAGACTATAATTGCAGTGGAATTCTTTGTTTATCTCAACAGCTTTCAACTACAAGACATAAATAGGTGCTACATGGGCAATTTACAACTGATCCATTAAAAAAAGAATCAAGTAAACTTCACTAAGGATCAGGTGGCATCTATTTTGTAAATGCCCAGCAGTGTATTGAAAAGCAGCATTCTAATAAGACATCTTTACTTTTAAGTCAAAATGTTAATATTAATGTGTTTAATGTTAAGCCAAGTTACCAATGTATATCTGGTGATTATAAACTTTGTGATAAAGGTTCAGAAATATTTGGAAATTGAAAAATTTTTTAAGATATCTTCCTGGTGAATTAAAATGACTCTTGTCTACTGAACTGGATATGATAATTCAACCCATTGAATATCAAACCCATTTTTATTATGGAAAATATGCCAATTCCACAGACCTTAGAAAACTAAAGTTTCCTAGTGTCTACACTTGCCAATGGTTATTTTTTGTTTCATCCTTTTCCATACATTAAAAGAAAAGGCATGTTACAAATAATTAAGTATCATTTTTATGCTTATTTCTGAGTTTCATTATTTCAACTTGGAGAGAAAGCATGCTTATATTTTTGCAAATATAGTCTGGAAAAACATCTGCACACATTACACTGCTGGATTAGAGAAAGAACCAATAGTAAAAGTTTTGAAACTTTCCTAGGATGATTTCATCTGTCGATATTTCAGAGATAATTCATATACATTTTGCATGATGCCCTTCTGTCTTCTTAAGGGACTGCTTGTTGAACTGAGTAACTCTATGGAAATTTGAACAGCCCTCTTTCTTCAATCTTCAGGGTAGATTGAATAAAGGGTTCTGTGAGACCTTTAGATAATGTGCATGTTTCTCTTTCAACATTACATGGATTTTATCTTACACAAGAAATCTTAATTATATCTTTTTGTTTAATACTTCACCATATGCACACAAAAATACATATTTTTTATTCATTTAACTTTCAACACATTCAATTATACTCAGGGATAGGTCAAAATGTTATTCTAAGTAGCTTCAAAAATTGTTAATTCTCTTCCAGAATTTCAGAAAATTAAACATTTAAAAAAAAAAAGAAGCATTTTCCTTATTATTTATTTAGACAATTTCTTTTTGGGGGTTAAAATTTAAAACGTGCCCCTTGTTTTAAAACTTTCTGATGACTTTTTTTAAACAATAAGTCATGAATTACAAAGTAATTTTTGTAAAAGTATTGAATTCAAATTTTGCCCATAGACTCTGTGATATTTAAATACGACAGATCTTAAGAAACTGAAGAGTTGCTCCTTTTGTTTTATACTTACTGGTAAAGAGTTCCACAAATTGATTGTTTTTAATAATTGAATTATATCATTTAATCAGTAAAAACTAGATTTTGTACTTTTCCTTCATATAAACATTAGAGTTTGTGCAATCTCAATACTCAAAAACATCCATTTTCCGTTATAAGACACATACATAGCAAAATAGATCCAAATCCTTTATTTTTATATACATATATATATATATATATATACATAGAGAGAGACAGAGACAGAAAATGAAAGAGATGCGTATATACTGAGTGACAGAAATATGGATGTATGTATATATATATATATATATAAATAAACCAGGCCATTGGCTAAATGAGTTGAGTGATCGCTAATGGTACAGGACACTGGGGTTCAATCCTAGGTTGAGTCATACCAAAGATTTTTAAAAAATGGTACTTGGTGCCACCTTGCTTAACACTCAGCATTATAAGCTAAGTATCAAGTGTAAAGGAGCAATGCAGAGAATGGATTAGTGCCCTCCCCCACACCTCAGTGTATTAGCTATTGAAAAGGGTGCCTTCAGGTCACCCTCTACTAAAGTCATCAACTTTATTTACTTCATGTGTGTGTGTGTATATATATATATATATATATATATATATAGGGAGTGAGAGATTGATTCATCAATTATGCAACGTTGTAGATAAAAAAAAACACAGGTGAAATAGATGAAAAGCTGTTCCCCTTCAGCACAAAAATTCGCATCCTTGGAATCACTAAAAACTCCAGATGAATAACTCTTATGGCTATAGATGTTAAGGTTTACAATATCCTACTTCTCAATTGTATCCAACCTAAAGTCAAGAAAATTCTGAGGAAAAGTCAGGACAGCTTTTGGAGAAACCAGTCCAGAAAATCAGATTTTGGCTATCCATTGAATCATCAAAGTAGTACATAGAAAAAATCTCATGGCAACATGATGTAGATTTCTCCATGGCATTTGATTCCATACAAAGAGAAAAGATGGAGCAAATACAACTAGTATAAGGTCTCCTGAAATAAACTTAATGCTATAATCATACCTTGCAAAAACATGAAAGCAATGATTGATTCATTTGATGCAGACACCAATTTATTCAACAATGTCACTGAAGTCTTGCAAAGAGCCACATTAGCACTATGTAAGTTTTAAATCTGCAAATCCCTGTGGCATAGCCAGGAGAAAGCAGCAGGAAGCACCGACTTAGAAGTAAACAGAAATAAGCTTACTGTTCTCTAAGCAGTAAGCTTCTGAAATTATAGTTGGTTGGTTGGATTTAATGGCATATCAACCTCTATAGGTTATTTAATGCCAGAGCCTTTTTTCACATATTATATATATGATTTGTAAATGCAAATGTTTAGGTTGGTGATAGACGGGTTTTATGGTAAATTGACCTCTTAAGGGTCATTGAGTGTTAAATTCTGATATGTATGTATGTGTGTGTACATATAAATGTCAAAGCTTTTCGTTAGTATAAACTTGATGGTCGAAGGTGCTGGTAACATAGTCTATATCTTTAATAGGAGGCCAATTGTTTTTAAGAAGTTGATTATGTTTTTGACAGCAATATCACATTTACTGAAAGCGATGTCAATATATACGTAACTAAAGCTTGGCTTACTATTGATAATTTATCAATCACATGAAAATCTCATCTCTCTGATAAAATAAAACAGAATTTCTGCCAAGCTGTGGCTGTGTCAGTACTATTGCATTGGTGCACCACTTGGATGCTAACAAAATGCATGGAGAAAAAAGTTAGATGGGAAGTACACAACAATGCTAGGGGCTTTTTTTTTAACACATCCTGGAAGCAACACCTAGCAAAACCGTAGCTGTTTGGCCACCTACCGCCCATCTCACAAACTATCCAAGTAAGGTGAACAAGAAATACTGGGCATTGTTAGAGAAGAAAAAATGAAGTCATTTGTGACATTCTCTTATGGACTCCAACATATAAATGGACTAGGATTTGCTAACAAGCAAAAACTTATATACATCAGTCTAGAGGACCTACCAGGAGTCATAGGCAATAGGGTCAAACAGCAAGAAAGAGTCAGGAAACTCCATGCTATAAGTATCACTTAATGAATATATATATATATATATATATATATATATATACACACACACACACACACACGTATTCAGTTTCCAATATTTATACAATAACAGAAACACTTACCAGCTCAACAACAGTACCAAGGAATTGTTTTATTACATTGCTGAAGGGAAAGTAACATGTTGAGAATATTATTTCCCAATCTGACCCAATTTTGAGCAAGTACTGTCTGTGACAGCACTAACACTAAGAGAGAATAGTGTGATGAGATATAACAAGATAGAAGTTAGATTTAAGTGTGAATATCATTTTTTATATAAAGACAAGGAAATAAAATACATTAGATGTTCTACACAAATCAAATATATTCACATATTAAAACAAACACAATGTGATGGCAGAGAGAAAATACATATTAGGCAAAGAAAAAAAAAAGCATAAGAGACTTCTTCCTTGTCAGATCCAAAAGAGGAATGGAGCAAGAAGTATTATTCATGTATTAAAGACTGGCCTCTAACTGATGAAGCGTACAACAAATTTTCCACCTAAAATAAGACTGACATGAAACATTTTCTAGTAGTCATAAAGAATATTTATATTTCTTTTTTGCAAGCAAGTACAGATGATTACAATTAGTTTAAACTATTGTTAAAACCAACTGCTGTCCAAATCTTGACTTATTATCCAGCAAAGATGGGTACTTCAACTAGAATAAATATATATTACCAGTTGGATAATTAGAAAAACATGTTAGATTAAAATTTTATCTTTGACACTTGTCAAACCACACCCGAGTTTACATTACAATTTAGCAGTCCAAAAACTTTCAATAATGTGAATGAAAAACCTTCTCTGAAACATATTGTTGGAGTTGAGAACATGTCCCTTGTATTACCTGCAGTGAACTAAGAACCCCCAACCAGAAATAACTGTGTCAGGAGTATGAAACAACACTGCATCAAGTAGTGAATCGCCAATTTTGGAGCTCAGAAGATTGTGGAGTCACCCCTTCATTGTCATTACTCCCAGGTCCACTCTCTCCCATTATTAGAGCCTCTTTTAAAACTCAAATTTGAGATAATGCTTTAAATAATTTTGAATAATGTTTGCTCTTAAAATATTAAGTAGTGTCTGTGTGTGTGTGTGAATATATATATATATATATATATATATATATATATACACACACACACACACTACTGAACGAAAATATATCTTCAATCATTTTCAACAGGTCAACATGTGTTATTTAGTTGCAGTATCAATATTCTAAGAGCAAACATAATTCAAAATTATTTAAAGCATTATCTCAGAGATCTATTTGACTTATATATATATATATATATATATATATATATATATATATATATACACACGCACACAGGGTGCAGAAACAAAATTAGGAATATTCAAATATAAGTGAATAATATAAAACCAGATTAATTTTTTAAAATAAACAACTAAATAAGAAGATAGACAAAACAATAAATTTACTCATTATGGCCACCATTTTTTATAATTATATCAACATGCCTTCAAAATGATTTGTGTGTCTTCATAACAAATTCTTCAAACATTTTATTCAATTCCTCCTCAACAGCAGTCTTAAGTGAACCAATATTTGGATGGAAAGTTGCATTTGTTTTCTTTCCTAAAATACCCCATATAGCCTAATCAAGGAGGTTAAGGTCTAGATTTATATCTTGTTTACTAAAATGCTCCATATAGTTTAATCAAGGGGGTAAAGATTTGGCTTGATTAACAATCAGTTTTCTTATGGTCTTTCAATTCATTAGCACGCCTTCTTATTGATGTTGTGAGGTCCTTCTTAATCACCATAGCAAGAGCCGTTAAAAAGCCTTCTTTCATTTTTTGTTTCATCCTCCATGCCCTCTTTTCCTTAAAAAGCTCTTTTCCTGTAATAATTTTTTTGGTTTTGTATATGGTAGACAAAGAAACTTTGGCTTGGTTTTGGCATTAAGCAAAGCATAGATTCTTTATCGTGTCTTTTCTTGTTCTCTTATATTGGGTTGAATTTTAGTGAAAAAGTGCTTGAATAATACAGCTAATCATAAAAATGTAGGTCTATTGTGTTTTTTATTTTAAGAAATTGACTAATCAGACTAAAAAAAATGTTTTAAAAATTATTCCATATTTTGCTTTTGTACCCTGTGTATATATGTATATATATATATATATATATATATATATATTAGCCTCAACATGAACACATAAAACTGAATAAGTGTATTTTAAATTAGAAGAAACTATCTCCACACTATGCGTCAGGCCTCTAGAATTAGTTGAGAAGTTCACATATCTCAGTAGCAATTACTCATCTACTGAAAGTGATGTTAATGTACACATAGCAAAGGTGTGGACTTCTATCAATATGTTATCAATCATATCGAAGTCTGATCAATTCAATAAAATAAAATGGAATTTTTTCCAAGTTTACCTGAGTCAATACTACTGTATGGATTCACTACATGAACGTTAATAAAAGTCAGGTAGAAGAAAGCTAGTTGGGAACTAAATAACAATGCTAGGTGCAGTTTTGAACTAATCCTGGAAGCAACACCCAACAAAACAGTAGCTGTATGGCCACCTACCTCCAATCTTACAAACCACCCAAGTAAGACGAATAAGACATGTTGGGCAATGCTGGAAAAGTAAAGATGAACTCATTTGCAACATTCTCTTATGAATGCACTAGGGTTTGCTGATTAGAATGAGCTCAATGCAGACCCTAGATGCAGTATGGAGAGCCTGCCAGGGGCGATGGATGATAGGGAAAAATAGAAAAAGAGAGAGAGTCAAGGAAATCCATGTAGTCAGCTCAATTTAATGATAAGTTCTGTTTGAGATGATGTTTACAATGATTTGATAGCTACATTTGCACTTAAGACATTGATATTGCAACTGATTTTAAAGTGAGAATTAATTTTTATTTATTGCGGACTTTTTGTCCTCATCTTAGTAGTTTTTGTGTTGTTTCTTCTTTCACTACGTTTCGGCCAAATTTCACCTCTGGCCTTCTTCAGGTGATTTACCGCGACCTCGGATAGGAATGCTGAGTCTTGTAACCGTATCCCCAGTAATTACTACCTTCCATAGTTGTTGTCTATCGCACCACGTTTTTGACCAAGTAAACCTCTGGCCGGCTTGGGTAGGATTTGAAACCGCTATGTTCTTACAATGCTCACCTGGAACCATAGAGACTCAGCGGCTCTATCCGCTGCGTCACGGGCCCTGGGTCGCAGTAAATCACCTGAAGAAGGCCAGAGGTGAAATTTGGCTGAAACATAGTGAAAGAAGAAACAACACAAAAACTACCAAGATGAGGACAAAAAGTTCGCAATGAATAAAAATTAATTCTCAGATTAAGAAGCCTCATCTCAAAATGATTCCAATTAAAGACATGATTTTAAAGTGTTTATCTATTTAAAATGATCGTGAATGACATTTCACTTGTATGTTTAGGACTACTATTGTTACACTGATTTAGGCATAAAATTACACATGAAGAGTAGATATGCCATAAAACCAACCAACCAACCAACCGATCGTCATTGATAAGAAATATGTTCATAGCAACAGGAATAAATTATTAGCATTAAGAGCATTTATCATGGCTTCCATTTAATTCGGGGGCACTGCAGAGAGTGGAAATCAGGAATTAATAAGAAACAGAAATATTTTAAAATAACAAGAACATTGCAGATATGATGTAAATTCACCAGGTAGGCTGAAGAAAAAAATATTGGCCCAGATACAATATCACTCAAAAATGAATACAGCTTTACAATTTTTTTAAATATAAAGTTAACTTTCTTCAAAAGCAAAGACATCAGGATTTTCTAATTTCTAGTAGAACATTATGCAATCAAAGTGGGTATATTTATTATTATTCAAACAAAATGGATATCATTAGGTACTATGTATCATAAGATTTTACACCATGAAAACTCTCAAAAAAATATAAAAATGCTTATATATATATATATATATATATATTCATTTCGTTTGCCACTTATTAATGTATTTAGTTTCTGAGTTTCATTGTTGTGGAGGTTGGAAATTGATATCTAATAAGAAACATTTTAATTTCATCATCTTCAACAAGAAATAATAAAATCCTTGTATCTTTGGTTTGGAAGGTTGTGTAGCATAATTGTTATAATCAAAGAAAACAGACTCAGCAAGCCAAGTTCAATCCTGAATGAGGCTGTATTTCACTTCACTCTGGTCCTTATCTTCTACCTACCAACAGCAGGTAAACAGTAGGAGACAGATTGGGCTCTTAAGCCTTGGTAAGTCAAATAAACTAGGAGAAAAAAAATGAATTCAAAATTGACTACTCTTATCAAGTCTCTTTTTTTTTAGACAATAACTGTTGGACTACAAATATTCGCCTTCATGAGAATATATATATATATATATATATATATATATATATATACATACATACATACATACACACACACACACACGGTGCCGCAGAAATACTTTGCACATTTTAAACTGTCACTTCCATGATGCAAGTAAACAAGTTGCCATAGTAGATCCATCTAGCTCATGCCTTAACATTACATTTTTTACTTATTATCGTAGCTTGGGCTGGTGTACAATGTGTATTTTCTGTTCAAATGTTGTTTAAATGAATAAACTGCTACACAAACTGCTTTTTATGCTCAGTTCAAGTTATCATTTCAGAATAATGCTGTTCCAGATCAAAAATCCATACTGTTATTGGTTCAAAATTCTATTAAGAACAGCATCATTCTGACTTAACATTAAATGAGCATGAAAAGCTCTCTGTGGAGCATGAGAGATTCACCAATCTTAAAAAAAAATGTAAGATATTAGCCAGATGGAGCTACCATTGCCACTTGCCTTAGTTCACCAACAACACACAAGTAACAGTTTAAATATGGGAGGTACTTCTGCTTCCCCATGTGTGTGTGTTTATATATATATATATATATATATATATATATATATATATATATATATATATATACATACACACACACAGAGATATTAAGAAATAATTACTGTTTGGTGTAATTATTTAATTGAGATTTGTTGTCAGTTATAAAAATAACTGTGAGAAAAGTTTTCACCCCGTCCCCTATGTAGAGAAATACTCCTACTAGTTAATAAATGTTAAGATTAAGAGCCAAAAGTCTTCAGAGCATTTAAACAAATGACTAATACTACAGAGGTACATTTTCTCACTTAATAGTCATAGAATATGTTTTTTAAAGAGCCAACAGAGTACTGTAATAAATAGTAACAAAGATAGTATTAAGTTAAATAGTGATTATTACATACAACAAGTTAGTTTTAGTACACAGTATGGTCTTTCTTTCACTCAACGTCCTTGTTTGGCTGATTTTATTACATATTTAAATATAAAGATAAAATATAAAAAGAAAATGATACTGATATTGAGACAAATTAACTTTTTCATATTGAGTTTTGTATAAACAGTCCATTCCCATATATAAGTTGTAAGTTGTTGGCGACCCGAAGGCTCCCTTTTCAAGAGCTACTACACCTCAGCGTAGGGGAGGGCGCTACTCCTTTCCCTGGATTGCTCCACTTTACCCTCGATACGTACCTTATATTGCTGAGTGTTAAGCAAGGATGTATTAAGTACCATTTTTAAAGTGTTTGGTATGACTCGACCTGGGATTGAACCCAGGTGTCCCAGACCATTGGCAAACACTCTACCCACTAGGCCAATAGAAATTTTGAAAATTTATTAAATAACAAATCTTGACTGTAAATTACGTTTCAGAAATAATGACTAATTTTATTAGAAATTTAATTATAAAATCAGTCATTATTTTCTAAACCATCTAATACCAATATATCAGCTAAATAAGTCAACTGTAGAGAGTCACAGTGGCATAGTGGTTAACATATTGGACTGCAACATCAAAGTGAGCAAGTTCAGACTCCAGTCACGTTATCATGTTCACTTTCAGGCAAATACTGTTGGGAGAGGTGTGAACTTCCTTATTCTTCCTGTTACTGGCTAAATTGTATCACTAATGTCCTTCTTCAAGGTTTGGTATCTTTGTTTAATGGTATGTCAATGTTCCTGGGTTATTTAATCCCAAAGCCATCAAAGCAATGTGACTATTTAACCCATAGCTAGGTGGATAAAGGGGTTCATACCTTTCCCCAAGTTATAACTTTGAGTCTACAGTCCAGGACTTAAGCTATTATGAGACTCCCCATGGCCTTCAACAACGATGGCTTTGACATTAAATAACCCACAAAGGTTTATATGCCATTAAACAGGAAAACCAAATAAACAAACTGCATGCATAATAGAGGTGGCATTTAAAAAATATTTCATACAACTGAAAATAGAGATCTTGTTGCTTTTGTATATTCTATATTTAAGCCAATCCATTCTGCATATTTTTCTATAAAAGAAAAAAAAATCACACATTTTCTTTTTACTTATATATTCTAAACATGAAGACTTTAGAATTGTCTTGCCAAAACACAAAGGAAATAACAAAAACATGATAAAAAAAAGAATGAAATTTAATAGTGCAAGCAACTCATGGAATAATATTAACTCGTCTCAAAATTATCAACAGTATCTTGATACTATTCTCATTTAATAAGTTCAGGTTAGTTTGGCACACGGCCAGACAAATGGAGCACCTAATGAGAATACAATTCACTAATACTGGTTGCTTGGTTGGTTTTTCAGCATGTCAATCATTGTTGGGTTATTTTCTGCCAAAGTCATTTTAACAATTACAGTCTCTTGATTCTTGGCCTCACCAACAAGAAAGAAAATGAATGTAAGCAGCAATATATTCTCAAAAGGATTAATGAAAATTACCATTGATTTTACAAGTTGTCATTTAATAAAGTTAACTTAGTTTGGTACAAGGCATATATATAGAGGGGCCCCTAATAAGAACAGAAATAATTAACAATAGCATCACAAGAGGTTTAATTTGGTTTGGTTTTATTGCATAGCAACCATCGTTGGTTATTCAATGCCAAATCCTGATTATATATATATATATATATATATATATATATATATAAGATTTGTAAACACATTTTGTCAATAGATACAGTTAAATGATCCAACAGTTCTATTTCTAACAATTCAGTTTAGCATGAGTCAACCAAGTTAAAAAGGTTCCAAGTATTGAACTAACAATTCAATTCGACATTAGTCATCTATTTACTCACAGATGTTAAACAGTTCTAGTTCTGACAATTCAATTTAGTATAAGTCATTTGTTTGCACTCAGTTTAAATGTTAAACAATTCTATTTGACCTATTGATAGGACCCTATCAGGTGCTACCACTCCAGCACAGAGTGGACTTGGGAGTGATAGCAATGAAGGGGTATTCCATATTCCCCAAAGCTCCAACATTACTGAAGCCTCACCATCAGATTGTTTAATGTCATATCAGGACACTCATTGCAGAGGTCTTATCCCTCTGCAGTGATCCTGTCGGTGTATTCTACAGCCCCATCTGATTAGGCCACCTCTTCTGGTTTGCTCAGAGTATAATTTACTTGGCTTTCACCAACTTAGATATAAGATTCTTTCCTAATGGGTTTTAAAATGGGTCATGACTGTTCTATATTGCTGAAATGTCAGTGATGCTTTGTTTGTTTGGGTTTTATGGCATATCAAGTGTTGTAGGTTATTTAATGTCAAATCCACTTTTATACATATAAATAGTTCTATTTCAAACAACTCAGTTTAGTATAAGTACACAGTTTAACCCTATCAGATGTTACCCCTCCAGGCCAGAATGGACCTGGGAGCGATAGCATTGAAGGTGTAATCTGCATTTCCCAAAGCTCCACTCCAGCATTAATAGAACATCACCATCAGAATGTGTAGTGTCATAAACAGGACACTCGTTTGGGGAGGTCTTACCCCTCTCCAGAGAAGCAGTGGGTGTATTCTACAGCCCCAGCAGACTGGGCAAGGGATGATTAAAATATGCTGATTGCATCCCCTGGTAAGATCCCCCACCACCTCTCCAAAAAGTGGTGCCCTGGATATGAGACTAAACTGCACCTGATGGTGAGGCTCCAGTTTAGAAGATCTTTGGAGTGTGGAGTACCTCTTTATTACTCCCAGGTTCACTTCAATCAGCAATGATAGTACATGTTCGGGTACCATCTATGTGTCAAATAGATTTGTTTAAGAACCATTCATATTCAATAGGACCATGATCAAAAAACAATAAATAAATAAAAAAAAACTCTTAAGAAAGAACAATACAAAAAAAATGTAAATATGAATGCAATTCCCTAACCTCTTGACATAAAATAAACCTCAACATGGACATGCCATTAAGATCAATCAATCTGCTCTATTTTACTTTGTGTTATAAATTGTTGCTATATAAAATGTTAAAGAATAAAGAACTTCAACAATGAAAGCTAGGCAACCTTTAGACAAGATAAAACACTATATGTACTAGGCAATTTGAAGTAAAAGACTGAGTGAAAACACGATATTGTAAGAAAGAGAAAAGATATATGTAAAGTGAAATACTTTGGAGATATTTCCTGTGGAATCTTTGGCAGAAGGCATGTTTTGAAATTCAGAAATCTATTACTTCAAAATGGTAATTAGGATCAGTTATGGCATGTTTCAGGGAAACCTTCATGGAAGTCAGAGTTGGTTCCCAATAAGCACATAGATCAATATTCATGCAAGAAGACTCATGAATAGTAATTCGCAGTGAATATAAATAATACATTTTTATTTGTATAGTATAAAAATTTTAATGCAAATAAATCAAGGCAAGATATGAGTCAAGTCGAAAAAAACAAATAACAATTCAAATTCCTCTTAAAATGCATTCTTAATTCTGTAGATTTTCGAAGATTTAATTCATGAATCCTTCATTCATAAATTTATCGTTTCATTTGATTTAAAATTCCAGTCAAATAGGTTTGTTGTGAAGTTTGATAATCGGTAATACCTAATAATATCTGATCTTATGGAATAATGTTCCATTTGAAATAGTAAAGTCCTGGTATCTTTGATTTGGAAGAGTATGTAGTGTAATGGTTATTCTTACAAAAAACAGACTCAACAAACCAAGTTCTCATCCTGGATGAGACCTTGTGCATTTTTGTTTGCACTAATATCCTCAGGAAAGGCAGGAATATGTCTCTTGTTCTACCAGCTATAAATTAGTATGAGGGACTTATAATAAGAAAATATGTTGATTCTGATAAAGAAAAAAAGTTGGTATGGCTGGATATGAGAAGTTGTCTATTGAGAACTGTGCAAATAGTACAAATGAATTTTCCACATAGATATATTGCTTGATCTATCACTAATAGTAATTTCTACACAGATATATGGTTACAAGTATTTCAAGCAAAGATATAACTTCAATTAGGTAGTAATAATAACCCTTTCTTAACAATTTTTATAGAATTCTTAAACAATTCTTCATAGAAATAATTTGTACACTGATATCATTTTTTAACCAGTTCTTAATAGAAATAATTTGTACATTTATATCATTTCAAATGTTCTTATCTAATAGTAATAATTTTAAAACAGATATATTTGACTAATAGATGAGATACTTAAAGGTACTACCACACTTGGGTGTCAACTGAAAATTATTCAAATAATATTACCAAGTACTGCTATGAATTAATTATCATTTAAGCTAATGTTAATTAGATGATCCCATAATGTATAGAAAAAAAAAATAATCTACCTTTCTAAAGAGCAAAAATTATGCAATGTTTCATATTTGGCTTTTTCTTCTTTTTAATTATAAATGCTGATTTTCTTTTGACTAAAAAACACCTATAATAATCAAAAACCTTTTACAATTCAAGTTAAATGACAACAAGTCATTTGACAGTCCCATAAGTTTTAACTATATATACATTATTTCATTTACGATTTCATTTTAGCCTATTTTATAAAATGTTACCAATGACCTCTAAAAATGATTTAATTTGTGAGGAAAATTATTAACAATACTTGATGATTAATCCAAAAGAAGAATAATGTCCAGACCATGAACAGTGTTGTATGTCAACCAATAAGAATTCTAGATATCATTTCAAATATTCATCGTTATGTACATGAAGAGCAATAAGTACAAGATTTAGTTTTAATTTTGAATGTAGTGCATAAAATTTGTATAGTTTCTATTATGAGACGCAGTTTCAATTACACTTTGGCTAGGAGTATAGATAAAGAAAACATTATAATGACAATGAAAATAGAAAATAAAATGCACATTATAATTATTATTGCTCCTATTGAAAGAAAATTTGTAATTGAAATAAGATACAAGATCACTGCTCATTGACAATGATTGTAATACTTTAATACAAACATTGTTAATGCCATAAAAGAATATGAGGCAGAATATTTTTGACTTTCAAACCCATTTACAACAATGTTACTACAGGACCATGGCAGCTGGCTTTTAAAAATCAAATATCCTACCTAATATCATTAAAATACCATCATTAAAAATCTCAGACGTTGGAAGATCAATAAATAGATACATTTTTTTTTTAAGTATTTGAATCAATAAAAGCCATTCATAAAGCATTGGCCTAGTGGGTAGAGTGTTTGCCAATGATTCAGGAGACCTGGGTTCGATCCCAGGTCGCGTCATACCAAAGACTTTAAGAAATGGTACTTGATACCTCCTTGCTTAACATTCAGCAATATAAGGTACGTATCGAGGGTAAAGTAAAGCAATCCAGGGAAAGGAGTAGCGCCCTACCCTACACCGAGGTGTAGTAGCTCGTGAAAAGGGAGCCTTCTGGTTGCCCTCAACTATGATCACCAACTTTACAACATATAAGGCATATACTTAACACAGTTCTTGTTCACTATATTTTACTTTCATCAATACTATATTTGGTTTGGTTTATTTATTTAATGGCACACTAAATCCTTATAATTCATTTAATGCTGAAATTTGATACATTCATAAATGTTTCATAATAATCATGACTACATTTGGTTTGTACTGGTTCATTTGTTTAATGGCATATCAACTCCTTATGGGTTATTTAACACCAAAATTTGATTCATTTGTATATGTTTGATAATAATTTAAACGTTTCACAAATTTCCCTTATTGTTTTTTTACCAGACTCATATATTTGCACACAGTGATGATATCAAGTATTCCTATCTAAAACAAATAATTTACCCACCGTTGTATGGTTTCAAGTATTCCTATGCAATACTAATAATCGATACATAATTATATGGTTTCAAGTAATTGTTTCTATGCAGTTTTGTGTCATATACTGGATACAACAAGCTTTAGAATAAAAATCAGTAAAAATGAAAATATTTTTACTGTATAAATAAAAAAATGATATATAAAAAGTTTAAACAAGCACATATTTGTATGCATTTAAGATCTGCTACAATGTGAGTGTGAAATAAAAAAAATCATTACTTTTTAAGGGATTAAATTTAAAAGCTCATTTTATCTTTTCTTAAAATATAAGCATTTTAAAATAAAGATTAAATTTCAATCTTTTTTGTAAACAACTGTCACCAAAAAAAAAAAAATTATTATTCACCGATATATTGAAACTGATGTTCTCATTTTGGTTGTTATAGTTACATCAATGCATTGTATACTAGTTGAAGTATCACTGTATCCTTCAACCTTCTTCCTGTCACAGTAAACTTAAGGGAATTTTAACAGAAGACTTTTTTTAATCTACACGGTAGGTTTTTTTCTTTCATTCTTTGAGGATATTTCATTTGAATTAATGCTTTCTTGTTAATTTGACTATGAGATATTATTTGTCTCCTCCACTGAAACAGAGAATGTGATTCATCATACGTACACTGCCTAACCTGGATATTATATTATCATTTTTTGTTCGTTATATCTTATCTTTCGGTTTCGTTAGGCTTAGAACTCTTCAGCTTAGTGCATGGGTAGGTGCACACATAAAAAAAGGTGTTCACGCATGCGCGTGAAGGATCTGACAATCACAAATGTCATAATAAAAACCCCAGATAGGAAATAGGTCTGGGGATGTCAATGACGTCATGCCCGGAAGCGATGGGTTGAGGATTTTGGGTGATTTTTGAAAAAAAGCAGAGTTGAGATTTGAACCTAGATGAGGTGAGTTGGGAACCAAAGCTAGGCAAGTCCAGTTGGGACTGTGGGGTGCACACACACTTGCTAGGTCAGTGAGTTGAGATCTGACGCTGGACAAAGCAAGTTGATTTTTGGACCTGCGCGAGACCAGTAAAATGGGGTCTCTGAGATGCACCATGTGTAGTTGGGTCAGATGGAACAGTCGGCATAGTAAAAATTGTGTCTCTCTCTCTCTCTCCTTGTGTAGAAAAACTGAAAACTAAAGAAGGTAATAAAAGTTTCATACCTGAACTAAAGAACGCCGTCAGTGTTTCGGGATTCCTATGCATATGCACGTTTTTACATATTCGTATTTTTGTATAGTCGTATCAAAGCTATACAACAATTGTCTGCATTTCCCTTTAAGCTAATGCCCAGGGGAAAAGCAGGAATCCAGTTTTCTCTCCATCTGCTATATGGGAATAGTAAGGAAGACTTGGTTCTTTAGCAACCAGTCTTGGAGACAGAAAACCGAGTTCAACCCTACTATTCTCCACTGAAAAAAATTAAGCTTGTGTCATATCCTGCTCATGGCTGATGGCTTGGGTAAATATATACCACAGATACTTAGAGAAGAATGTAGGAACTGAAAGTTTGTGACTATAATAAAATCAAGATAGGGTCACCAGTCAATCTCCATCAGGGAAGAATAATGATAATTCCTTATCTCAGGCATTCAAACAAAATTCTTATTTTTTGTTTTTAAGGTAGGGGGCTTCATTTAAAAGAATAATGGGTTTTTTTTCCTGTCATATAATCTGTAGGTTCTCTATCAGTAGCAAACAAATATGAACATAAATAGATATTCTCATTTGCTCATGTAATTCAGTTAAAATCAAAAGTATATTCCAAATTGTTACAATAAGCAGACATACAGTTTTGCTGATGGAAGAATATCAGTTGTCACTTAGAAAATGACATGCTTAAAGGAAAAGAGAAAAAAAAAAAAAATACTCTGCCCCCACCCATACCTACCACTAAAAAAATTTTTTAAAAGAAATAAACTTATACATTAAACTACTGTCTTTTTTTTTCTTTTTTTCCCCCCTGGTTTGCATTCCTTTTAGCAATTCTTATCTGATATATAACATTATCACTTAAGGGAAATTTGTATTCCATCTACTAGATTTCAATAAAAAAAAATCAGATCACAATAGAAAATTATTTCTCTGGCGAATTTCAATCCGAGATGAATCATCTACAATATTTTGTAGCTTAAAGGAATTATTTAATTCCTACAAAATTTGGTGAAAATTAGATTTCTGCTGACGGGGGAAAGAAAAACCAAGAAAATGTGATTATTTCTTGATCCCCACAATGCTTCCTTAAACGAAACAACATTTATAACTGTATAAAAGATCCTATGACCGAGATCAAATTAAGTCACATAGAAAATTTTAAAAAATTGTGATCTTATTGCTCGAAGGATGCCCATAAAATATGAGCCTTACTTATTGTTTGTACTTTAAAAAGTAAAGAATTCAGTTTTTTTTTTTTTTAACTCATCCCTCATTTAAAGTTTATTGAAGGAGTTTTTCTTTTCTTCAGGTTAAATGACTTTTCAAGAAATATTTTCCTAGCCAGAATATATATTGAACTACCTGAAATATGTGTTTACAACTTGGATCGAGTCGAATAGATGAATATAAAAATTCTCTTCTACTTATTCCATTAACAAATATCTATTTTACAATCTGTGTTGTCAATTAAAAAAATACTTCTTGACTAATTGAAGCAACTGTCTCTCCCGAGTGAGAGGAAAAGATTTAGATTAAAGACATGGTGAGACTAATAGACAAATATAAAAAATTCCTTTTCCTTTTTCTATATTAATGTCTATTTTACAATATTTGTTGGCAATTAAACATAATAGAAATGATTTGGTTTGGTTGGGTTTTATGGCATGTCAACCATTAGAGGTTATTTAATACCAAATCCTCTTTATACATATATATTAAAAATATGTTTTGTAAACACATTTTGTGGATCACATTCTTAAATGAGCCTAAGCTCTTTTTTGAACACAGTTAAATGGTTTTAAGTACTGCTATATAAGAGTCACAATTTAACGTTGGTCATTTGTTTGCACATAGTTTTGTTCTATTTGACCAATAGATAGGACCTTATTAGGTGCTACCAATATGGGTCAGAGTGGACCTGGGAGTAATGGCAATGACGGGGTACTCCACATTCTCCAAACTGGAGCCTCGTCACCAAATGTTCTATGTCATATCCAGGAAACTCGAGGTAGTGGGGTTTTATCCCTCTGTCAAGTTGAAGCTATAATCAGGCATATATGCCTGGACCCAGATTTGGGTCCATGTCCAGCTGGGCTCATCAAGCCCACATTGCATTAAGTGGGTCAATAACCAGCATAGTTAAGCAGGGGTCAAACCTCAGCTCATGCCTGACCTTCCCCTCCACTAAATCCCTGCTATAATCAACCTTCGGGTCACTGACTGTGTGTCAAGTCGTGCCTGGTTGGAGTCAGAGACAAATATCAGGTTTTTACCCCTCTGCAATTTGTGTATTCTTCAGCTCCAGCTGATTTGGCTGAACAGAAATGGTATTTAATGTTTTAAAAATCCAACTAGTAAATCTTTTTTGCTACATCAGTTAACAATTAGATCTTTTGTTTTATCACACAGTAGATTGTTGAATACTCAAGTCATCATTTTAAAAAAAATTTAGAATTCTTTGTGAATTTGTATTTCATCTTTATTAAAGCTACGCCTATTGGATCAAGTTGAGTATATTTACTGCTCAAGCAATTACAGTTTATATTTGTAGAGGAATATTCTTTTTATTTTAGCAATATTTTAGGGATTTCTTAAATATGTTTGCGGTCCAAATTGTTAGTCCTAACCAAGTAAAGTAAACCATTATCTTCTTGTGAAGTTTGGAAATGTAAAGAAACTGTATGATTAAAGCTATGATGGTGAAAGATAATGTTTCATTCATTATTCATTTTTACCTCGATATTTTTTTAACACACTATTTTGGAGAAAATTAATGTTTTCTTCATTGTTTTAGCAAATACAGCTTTGGTCTTGATAGCTTTTGAACACAAAATAGATTCTGAAGAAAATAGATGTTTATTCATTGTTAATTTCTACCTTGATGAATACAGTTTCAATCTTGATAATTTTTGAACATACTTCATATTTTAGTGAAAATTAATGTTTTCTTCATTGTTCATTGCAGTTTCGGTAGGTACAACTTAAGCTTGACACTTTCTGAATTTACTTAATACACTTAAACCAGAAAAGGGATGTCACATATCCCAATATTCTAAATGTGGAGGAGAACACTAATTGTACAAAATAAATAAATGGATAAAAAGAAAACTTTTGAGTTCGAGACTAAATTGTAAAATAAAAAACTTTTTCTTCCAGCAATTAGAGTTTAAAATTAATTCTAAAAGCTACCGGTAATTCATCTTAATTCCTTGACAATATTCTTTTAAATCAGCCATTTTTTATATTTTCTCATGTTGGTTTCTCATTACTCAGAATTACCAAAACTCCTTCAGGTTGCAGCTACTTTTCAAATTCTGTATTTAACCTACATTTTATATGGTTTCTCTTTAACACTTCCATGAAACTAAATGTCATCTACTTGAAAATCATATCATGAGGAAAAGCATTTAAAGACAAAGAAATATATTTGTTTTATTGTATCTCAATACTTTTGAGTCATTTAATACTAAATCCTGTATAAAGTTGGTGACTGTAGTTGAGGGCAACCTGAAGGCTCCCTTTTTAATAGCTACTACACCTTGGTATAGGGGAGGGCGCTACTCCTTTCCCTGTATTGCTCCGTTTAACCCTTGATACATACCTTATAATGCTGAATGTTAAGCAAGGAGGTATCAAGTACCATTTTTTAAGTCTTTGGTATGACTCAAACTGGGATTGGACCCACGTCTCCCAGACCATTGGTGAACACTCTACCCGCTAGGCCAATGAGCCGAAGTGAACAGTTTGTAGGTAACATTGTTTTTAAATGAGCCAGAACCCACTCATTAGCACACAGTTAATAATTTCAAGTATTGTTATCCAGTACTAATAATTCTATTTAATATCAATCTTGTCTCTCTGCTGAAATGCAGTCAAGGTATTCTACCGTCCCAGCTGACGAGAAAAGAGATATCTATGTCAATATAAATGATGATAATAATGGTTCAACTTTAGATACATTATTGTATCATACCCAAGACCCTTCTTTTTGGTGAGGGGTCTTACCTCTGTGCAGGAAGAGATACAGTCAGCATTGTTTAAAGCCTGTTGATAGGGCCTAAGGGTTTATGTACCGGTGCAAAACAATCAAGTAAAAATGCAGAGACTTGACTGTCACAGCATCTGAATGTATTGTAGTTTGCAGAGGTGTAAAAAGGAGGTTCAAATCCTGGACAAGGCTGTTTGCATTTCATTTTGTGCTAATACCCTTGGGAAAGGTATTAATCCTATTCTCCCTATAGGGCAGATTGGGGTCTCTAAACTCGGTATGGCAACCAGGCTAGGAGAAGGAAAATTCTGAATTCAAACATGTAAAACTCAGCTTAAAATATTTGTCTTGTGTTACATCCTGCTTGAGTAGATACTACATAAATACATGATAACTAAGATATATTCACAATTTAAAAGGGAATGTATTTATTCAACCCCTCACCAATGGGCAGGTTATGATACAAGGTCAATTTTTAAACTTAGTAAAGCTGGTTTGAATTCAGTTTTCCTTCTCATAGATGTTTTCTAACAAAGGTTAATGAACCTAGTTTTCTCTACTATTTAGCCATGATGAAGAATAGATGACTTTCCCTTGGGCTTTAACAAGAAGGGAAAGCTTTGTTTGGTGGTATTTTGTGGCATATCAATCCTTGCAGGTTATTTAATGCCAAATCTTATTTATACATATGTATTATTATAATATATATAATTTTTAAGCAAATAGTACGTAAGAGTTGATTGGTTGTTTGGATTTTATGGCATATCAACCTTTGTTGGTTATTTAATGTCAAATTCATTTTTAAACAAAAATCAGTTCTATTTCACACAATTCAGTTTAGCATGAGAACAGTTTAATTGTCAAAATCAATTCTATTTCAAGCTATTCAGTTTAGTCCAATAGTTCTAATTCAAACAGTTCAGTTTCGTTTAGTCTTTGTCCATGCACAGTTAAATGTCAAAAGAGTTCTATTTCAAACAATTCAGTTTAGCAAAATATACAGTTTAAATATCAAAACAGTTTTATTTCAAGTAATTCAGTTTCGCATAAGTCCACATTTTAGGTGCTACCACATTCCCCAAAGCTCCAGTATTACCGGAACCTCACCATCAGATTGTTTAGTGTCATATCCAGGACACTTGTTGGGGGGAAGGAGTCTTATCCCTCTGCAGAGGTGCAGTCAGTGTATTCTACAGCCCAAGCCAACTTGGCAATATACAGAGTTAAATGTAAAAACAGTTTTATTTCAGATAATTCAGTTTAGCATAAGTATGCAGTTTAAGTGTCAAAACAGTTCTATTTCAAGCAATTCTGCTTAACATAAATACACATCTTAGCTCTATTTGACTGCAAGATAGGACCTTATCAGATGCTAACACTCCAGGCCAGAGTGGACCTGGGAGTGATGGCATTAAACAAACCCTCCACTGCCATTTCTCTGAAGTCCAATCTGATTAAGAATGGTAGTATATGTTAGGGTCCCATCTATGGATCAAAATAGATCTATTTGAAAATTATTTTTATTAGACAAGAATACTTGATACTATATATCTGAATTGTTTATTAAGGAATATTATTAGTTACTTAAAAGCATACAACTGTGTACAAATGCGTGCCTGTTAGTGAATAGAAAGAATTAGTTAAAACGATATGATTATTAGTACTCAGTAGAAATACTGGAGATATATATGTGCAAAAAAAACTCAAACATCTACACAAAAAATTTTAATGTATGTACAATGAATGCAATTTTCTAACCTCTAAGTACAAAATAATCCTAGACAGGTCAACGTGCCTTGAAAATTAATCAATCATATTAACTGAATAACTTTTACAGCACAAGGGTCAGAACAGCCCAACACTTTATTTTTCAGTATCATATGCAAATAATATATTGTTGGTTTAGTATTTTTTTTAAATTAGGACTGCTTAATTGTTCAACTGCATTTTTATACATGGCTTTTAATGGCATTTTCCTGTCTTTTTATATTGCTTCAAAGTTAGTGCTTCACTTCTTTCTAAAAAACTTTTATTGATATTTATTTCTTGTTTTTGTCCTCCAAATTTTCTTATGATGATGAAACCCTTGTGAGAGGAAAAGAAAGAGGGAAGAGAGAACAAGCCAAGCAATGTTTAGCTAGAAAGATAAAAATAGCATGGGAGAGAGAGAGAGAGAGAGAGATAGAAACAGAATGACAGAGAGAAATATATAGTACCAGCATGAGAGAGAAAAAAACAACATAAGAGAGGGAGAAAGAGAGAAACAACATGAGGGATAGAGATAGAAACAGGATGAGAGAGCATAATAAATAGAAATAGCATGAGATAGGTAGAAGCAACTTGAAATAGGTCGATAGAGAGAAAGATAAAAATAGCATAAGAGAGAAATAGAGATAGAAACAGCATGAGAGAGAGAGAGAGAGAGGGATAGAAACAGCATGAGAGAGAGAGAGAGAGATAGCATGAGAGAGAGAGATAGAAACAGTATGCGAGAGAGAGAGAGAGAGAAACAGCATGAGAGAGATGAAGAAGAACAGTATAAAATAGAAGTAAATCTGTATGAGATTGATATTGGATGACAATCTGGGTATGAAATTTCCTCTTATATCAAATATCGTAATTTTACATGTACACAAGTTTTTACAAATTAACTTGTAATGTTGTTATTTTTAGTCATCAAATATTGGTAAATTTCTATTTGAAAGTATCACCTATGAATAAACTAGTTAGAGTGCCCATCAATGCAAGGTGAAATGTCAAGACTTTCATCACACCAGGTGAGAATAACAATGAATTGCTTTAATCTTTTTTGCTATAGATTGTAAGTACTAAGCAAAAATTATTTGACATCTTCAACTTGAAGAACAACATATGAACTTAATTCATATCTAATTAGTTTTCTTGTAGAAGAAAAAAAAATATTTGTAATTTCCTAACAGCAAATTTTTCAAACATATACAGCTATAAAACAGAATTCCCAATGCAAAACTTAATAAAAAGAAAAGAAAAAAAAAACAACTCATCAATCAGTTTATCGATTATTTACATTAGATTTTTCTATCCTTTTATTAGTTCGAGCTCTGTATATATTTATTGGTTTCACACATTTTTTCCGCTTCTTTTCAGTTAACAGACATTTATCTAAGATAGCTATGCTAATCAATACTAAGCTGAATTTGCCAGGCCCAATAGTTCATAATGAACACCATTTCTTTGTAGAATTCCTGTTAACCAATTGGTACTAAAAGATCAATATAAGTCGGGTGAACAGAAGTGTTTTCTTTGAGCCGAGTGTTTCAGGATTTTTGAACTGGAAGTTTCTCAAGAATCCTCCCCCATCTTTGCTATATGGATACTGATCAGACCCAGGTGTTCACAGCTACGGATGTTGATAGCAACAGCCATTACAGTTGCAAATCAGTTCAATGTAATGGATATCAATACACCTCAGGTGAACTTCTGGGCCACTGTAGAGGTTAATGAGAGGAAAAATCAATCAAGAAACCAGATCCTCTATTGATTATTTCACACTTCAAAGATTTTCTTATGTAGATAAAATGAACTTCCTTGCAAAATCATTGCTGCAAGAATCCATTTCCCATCAGTTAAATGCCAAAATGCAACTACGGGCATATGTCTGGAAGTGTTTTCTGCTGATGTGAATGTAGAGAGCGGTTCATCTGCAGAATTGCTTGAGATGACTAAGTAATCAAGTCATTGGATGAACCTACCAAAATGAATGATTGGTTGATTGAAAGACTTGTAAAAAGGTTTTGTAATTTTCTTGGTGAGTGAAGCAACTCAACTTTTTTAGTTAAAAAGAGTGGCATATTTCCTGAAATAATGCTTTCCGCATTTAGTCTCTATAATAAATGGCTATCATCTTTATGAGAAATCCCCAACTCAGGAGGGTCCAATAGATAATTTCTAAAAGAAAAAAAAAACATAAAATTCACAAAGTAACAACCATAATTTATTAATGAAAGATATCTTATGTTGTTTGAATTCATAAGAAAAGATGTAATGTCAACATGAAATGAAGAGATTGACAGAAAGAGCAAACAAGTGATGATTTTACTTGTAAATCCAGCATACGCTTAGCATGTTCTCCATGACATATAATATCTAACATGCTCACTACTTGATGAATGTGGGTAAAAGGTTGGGAAATCATCTAGATGGTAGTACATTGTTCTTATCGAAATCAAGGATGTGGCAAGCAAGAAACTTGGACTTCAAACCATCTGAACACTGAAGATCAAAGAATTAGAGCTACAGTTGTAATGACACTTCTTCACTTTCAACATCAAAAAGCAAAGAGAAAATTTTAAGTTAGATGATTAGCCACATGAACAGGCCTCAAGGGTTGCATGTGTACCACAGGTCAGAGACCCATATGTCTATGTTCTGCTTAAACTCTAAAACTGATATTTAGATTGCAAAACCACATCTATTTTGATATGGCATCTTCTAAGAAAGATTTCGGTAAAAAATTATTTCTGTATACTTCATACAAGCAAAGATATTTGTCAATAAAAACATGCAATAGTTACCATTAGAAAATGCCCGTGGTGTAATGGTTATCGTCGTAGGAAATGTACGCAGCAACACGAGTTCAAATACTGGATGAGGCTGATTGTATTTCACATAGCACTAATACCCTTGGGAAAGGTATGAATCCAATTATTCTCCCTCCAGCTATGGGTAAATAGTAGGGCAGACTAGGTTCTTCAGCCTTGGTGAGGCAACTAGTCTAGGAGAAGGAAAACTCTGAATTCAAACCTGTTAAACTCTGCTTAAAAATTGACCTTGTGTCATATCCTGCCCGAACGGACGGGTTGGGTAAATAAGGTTTGCATTAGAAAATGCAGCTCACTTACCAAAAAAATTCTGATTCATATCAAAATTTTACCAAAACAACATCAGCTACATTTTCACAAACAAGAACAAGTAAACCCCGACAACCATATTGTAATTGTGCTACTTCTAAAGAAGGACCCCTTCATTACGAATACTCCCAGATATACTCTGATGAGGGAGTGAGAGTACCTGTATAGTAAACAATTATAACTTCAAGTCACAATTCTAAACAATTTACAATTTAATTGAATAATTTATTCCTATCTAATTCTAATAATTCTTAAAACAGTTCTATTTGACACTAACAGATATACTACTTGTCTGGTTCAAAGCAGAAGTAGGATTAAGGGCAATTACTCCCCACTGCACATACCTGGTGCCTTGCCATCAGATAGAGTCTACTGTTGTACACAAGACATGCTGTTCTTTTTTTGAGAGGAAGGGTTTTACCCCTCTGCAGTGGATACAGTCAGTGCATTTTAAGTGCAGCCAGCGGGAGAGGTTAATTTTGTTTGTGCAAATAGATATTGTTTTTGAAAATGAGTAATTTTTATTTCCGTTTTTTTTTTGTTTTTTTTTTTATTAAGGGAAAAATCAAGATTATCTTAGATAACAAAATGATTTATTGATATTCACTGAATATTTTTACGATGTTCATCCCCTTTTTTTTTTTTTTTTTGCCTTCAACCAGTTCACAACATCTCAAAATATAGTACAACTAAGAGACTAACAACAGGCTTGACACTGGATAAAAATATTGCTAGAAAAAAGTCAGAAAAAGAACCAGACAAACCATTTGGAAAAAGAATAAGGAGAATATTCTGTAAAGAAATAAAAATTATTCTTTTCATTTTAGATTATAGAATGAAAGCTGTTTTTTTTTTTGTTTGTTTTATTTTTTGCAAAGGACAGGTTATCAATATTTACATATGAAAGTAAAAATATCAGTTTAGATGATTACTTTTATGGCATATTTGTTTGATAAAAATAGTTTCTCTGTTAGAGGTGAAAAGGCTGAAAGTCTAAAAAATACTGGATGATATAATGTATATGTCAAAGCAATGAATATATGGAGATTCCTTGAGGATCATATAACCTACAGATACACAAATGCAGTGATCTTCCAGTAGCAGGTAAGTTTTTCTGGGACCAAGTTGCTAGCCCCATATGTACTGGGTTTAATTTTATTGTTTTAACTTCATCTAGAATTGTTTGCCAATTTACAAAATGAGAGACTCAGGTCTGCTTTATTATTTTCCCATAGATGGGAGGAGAAAAGTTGGCTATTAAAGCAAAATGGAAAACAAACCACCTCACCAATTCAGTAAATTTGTACCTTCATAATTTACATGGAAGAATTTTAAATAGGTCATTTACTTTCTGGTACTTGAAGATTTTCAAAAGCTTCTTTACTATTTGGTAATTACATAATCTTCTGAGAGTAAGTTTGAATGTAGCTTTTATGTATATATAATTACTAGCTGATATACCCATCTATGTTTGCTAAGCCATCAAGACTTGGATCTTTGCAAGTTATAATGTTGGCAAAACTATTCCTTAGTAGAAAGTCAAGTTATAGGGAATGCTGTGTATGTGCGTGTATATATATATATATATATATATATACACGAGGTGCATACAATAAGTTTCCAGACTTTTTTCGTATGGGCACTTTTATTGATAGTACACATATGAAACTCTAGTCCCCTTCGAAGTAATCTCCTCCGGCTGCAATGTACTTGTTGCACCATTCCAACAACTTCTGGAAGGCTCCATGGAAGTCCTCTTGTGTGAGCATGTCATAACCTTCATCACAGCCTCTTTCATCTCCTCAATTGTCTCATAACAACACCCTCTGAGCTTACGGAATAACCAAAAGTCACAGGGAGCTAGGTCTGGACAATAGGGAGAATGAGGAATTGTCTTGATTCCCATCTTGGTCAAATAGTCTGTGACAAGGATGGAGTTGTGGACTGGTGCATTGTCCTGGTGGAAATGCCACTGACCCGATTTGAAGAGTGTTGGCCTCTTCTGACAGAATCTCTTGCTGAGCTGCCATAAAACCTCAACATAGTAACCCTAACCCTAACCCTTTGGCCAATCAACTGTGGTGTATTGACTTCCTTACTCTTCCCATACCTCTCATCATCCCTCACTGACTCCCTGCCTTCCATGAATCTCTTATGCCACTCAAAAACTGATGCTTGATTGATGGAAGATTCTCCAAAAGCACTTTGAAGCATTCCATACGTTTCTGAGGCATTTTTTCCAAGTTTAAAACAGAATTTTATTGCATATCGTTCTTCTAAAGTATCCTCACGTCCAGATTGCATTTTTGAAATTCACGAGCTGTGACAATCAGGCTTTAATAAGGTGTATTCAAATTCCTTCTGTAGCTGTTCATTTGAACGTGAAATAATAAAAATTGGTCAGTCATCTCATAAGATGTATAGCAATAACATACTGAATTTTCAAGAGTCTACAACAATTTTAAATGCCCATACGAAATAAGTCTGGAAACTTATGCACCTCGTGTGTGTGTGTGTGTGTGTGTGTGTGTGTGTGTATATATATATATATATATAGATAGATAGAGAGAGATGTGAAAAAGCCATCTCAACAATTCATCTTTATCTTTTGGCATTATTTTAGACCAAGATAAATGGTACAGAGCAAATACTGACAATGAAATTTTAAGATTCTAGTTATGATCCAGCATAGGCGAGTACTTCAGCTAGTACTAAGTAAAAAAAAAAAAAAAAAAAAAAAAAAAAGTGATCATAAAAAATAAATAAATAAAAATCAAATAAAAGACTTCTTCAGAAAAAAATTCAAAACCATTCTGATGAATTATTTCATTGCTTACCAAAGTAAAATTAGAATTAAACAAGATTACTTGAAGCTCAAATTTATCTTAGAGTGCTAATCTTTAAATTCAAATGCAAAATCATTCTAAGTAGTAACTCTATTAATTTTAAGATGAATACATTTATCAAGTATTCTTTAAAAAAAAACAGCTTAAAAATAATACAGGTGTGGAGTTTTATTTGACAGAACAAGAAAATTCTCTATAAATATTTGTTAGTTTTTGAAAAAGGTGTACCGGAAATGAACAGAAACACTTCCAAAAAGACAAACAGAATTACTTAAAAGATGAAACATGATGTGATTATTTATGGATAGATAGGCATTTCTACCTATGGAATAGATGATTGATCAATTGAAACAATCTTAGGGCTACGTTTTGTCAAGAGGTTAGGGAATTGTTTTCATTGGACATTTACATTAATATTTGTGTGTAGTTGTTTCCCAAAAGATTTTTGCACACAGTTAAATGATATCAAATATTCCTATTTATTACTTGTAATTTTTATACAATATATGATGTCAAGACTTCCTTAATTATTTGCACCCAGTTGTATTGTTTCAAGAAAGTATTTCTATTTAATAACAGTCAGTTGTCAGCTCATTATTATATAGCTTCAATTAAGTAAAAATAATTCTTGGTAAAAAAATTATAGCCTAAAATAACTACTTTATATGGCATCAAGTATTACTATCAAAAATGTATAATTTCTAATAGATATATTTAGCCCAAAGAGAAAACACTAACAGCTAGTACTACTCCCGGTCAGTGAGGATCTGAGAGTAATGGCATTGAAAGGGTACTCCACACTCCCCAGATCTCCCAAAGTGGAGCTTCACCAAGAGATGCAGTTTAGTATCATAATCAGGACACTCCTTTTTGATGGGAACTTTCTTTTTCGCAGAAGATATAGACAACATATTCAAAACCTTGGCAACTGGGTGGCTAGTATTAGATCATCTGTGCAATATGTCTCAAGTCAAAATAAAGTACCTGTGGGCTTTGTGAAAAGTTTTACACAACATATATATATATATATATATATATATATATATATTTTATGTGATTATATATGTTTTATACATTGGCAGAAGAACTGAGCACTGCCCATGAAAAAAACATAACGTACGCCATCACATTTTGTTAAACATTCATTCTATTTGCTTTCTTTAAAAATGGGTCTTGACTTAGTTTCTTCCAAAAACCCTCTGTCACTATGGCGGTGGTTAGAAGCAATGGCAGATGACAAAATTATTTGCTTTCTGAATAAATTAGATCATCTTGATCAATTTTAAACAAAAAATGTTCCAGAAACCAAAAGAGTGGGGATGGGAAGCCCATATATCAGCACCCTTAATAAATACCATTAAAACATTCCTAGCAGTAAAATAAGTTCATAAGTCAAGATTTTTCAAGATTGATCCAGAAATCCACAAATAATAAATGAAGAGATATATATTCACATTGTTTTGTTCATTGAATCAAATTATTTTGAAAAGTTCCAGTAAATCAACACACAAAATCAGTTTCGTCGTCATGGTTGTTTCGTTTTCTTCTTCATTCACTTCCATTAAATTCAGTTTTTCTTTTGCTTTGTTGCTTAAAGAGAAATTTCTTGTCTTATGTAGAGCCAAAAACTCGCTAATGCAAAATACCGGTCATCTGTATGAATGCTATTTTGGTATCACTCAGCCTCCACAATGACCAGGTTTTCGCTAACGGACTTTATGAGTTCGCACTCCCCATCATCTTCTGTACAGACAAAACACCAAACATGGTCTCTTTGACCCTTGAGGACAGTCGTTCTTACTTAAGGCAGCCGCCACATTTATAATAGCTGAAAACACACTCTCTAGCAAAGACACTTAAACTGGCCATGCATTGATCATAAGTGTTTTTTATGGTTTCAATTGACATGGGTAAAACACCAAATAATTTTTCTTTGAGAACTGAAATGTTAATGAATGTCACTGAGAGGTTAACACTATGTATCCAGATAGCCATTGCTCACAGCATAGTTATTTTAAAAGTTTGATTTTTTTTTAGAAACCAGAAAAACTCAATGGAAAAAAGTATAACTTTAGTTTCTCGCAAGGAAATTGTTGGTTTATTTGGGTTTCATGGCATATCAACCTTTGTAGGTTATTTAAGGCCAAATCAATTTTTATACAAATGAACAGTTCTATTTCAAACCATTCAGTTTAGAGTAAGTACAGATTCAATGTCACAAACAGTTCTATTTCAATCAACTCTGTTTAGCATAAGTATGCAGCTTAATTGTCAAAACCATCTCTATTTCAAACAATTTAGTTTAGTATAGTTTTTATTTACACATAGTTAAATGTCAAAACAGTTCTGTTTTAAACAACTCAGTTTAGCATAAGTACAATTCCAATGTCAAAAAAATTTCCATTTCAAACAATTCAGTTCAGCGTTACCACACAGTTTAAATATCAAAACAGTTCTATTTCAAGTAATTCAGGTAAGCATAAGTATGCAGTCTAGTTTTATTTGATTCATAGATAGGACCCTGTCAGGTGCTACCACCCCAAGCCAGAGTGGACCTGGGGGTGATGGCAATGAAGAGATATTCTGCATACCCTAAAGATCCCGCATTAATGGAACTTCCCTATCAGATTGTTTACTGTCATATCTAGGACATTCGTTGAGTGGGGGGGGGGTCTTACTCCTCTGCAGAGATGCAGTTCGTGTATTCTATAGTTTCAGTCAACAAGGCCAAAGGAAATTGTTGGCTTGACGTCTAATTTATATGATTAAAGCAAAAAGATAAAGATTTGGTTTAGGTTACCTGAAAAATAGAAAGTTGATGTCCATTTTAATATTTTATTTATATCTAAAAATGCTAAAACATTTTCTGAGACTCAAAGAAAATTTAGTAACCATAGCTGAAGTTAATCTTGAGTTACTCAACTGTAGAGAGATTTAAAATACTAATTAAAGTATGAATATATTTGTTATTATAAAAATGTGCATATGTTACCAGTACTACTACGTTGCTTTTTCCATATAGTCATCATTAAGGTTGAGAAGAATATTTATAGGAAAAGTGCCAAACACTTCAAAACTGTTCACATTGAAACTTACTGTTAGACTGTGAGAGAGACTTGAAAGGTTGTCACTTGATCCCAGGGGACAAAAGTAACGAATGAATACACCTTCAAAATTTGGTTCTCATATTAATTGATGTTTGGATAAATTTAGTCTGCCATCTCAGAAGGTTTCTCAACTGTCTTTTATAGGAAGGAAACTTGATGATTTCAAAACTTTCTGTTGAAGCCCCTTTTGCTTCTAAAACATTTTTTGTCCTTGGAAACTGCAACTCCTTAACTAGAAGTACAGACTTTCTCAGGGTTGTTTCAATAAGGTGAACTTGGACCTGTCATCTGTCAGCCACACCTCTACATTTTGGCTGCAGTGTTGGTAGTGGGAGCTATTACACAGCATTTTATTTAAAATGATGGGTGGCTTTGTCAAGTCAGTGGTCCATACAATCATTCAAAAGAAATTGAGACATCATCTTGTTGTTTGATTAATAAAATATTAATTCATTACTTTTCAGACATTCTTTATATATAATCCAACTTGTCTTGGTTACTAATGAGACTTCAGAAAGTATTTTAGTAAATTAGTTTATAAAAATACCCAAACACAAAAATACTGGTATGTGATAGTTTGTGGTGCAAATACTACAAGCCAAGGCATAGTAGGTGGCACAGTCGTTGCTAGTATCATGGTAGTTAGTGCTCTGACACGTTGTGCATTGCTTCACTCTGTGTGATTTGAAAACTGTACAGATGAGTATGCAACTTGGTCTAATTCAGGAACTTATGCTTTACAAGTTTAAATTAGGACATGACACAATGGAAGTTACCAAAAACCTTTGGAAAAGGTGTAGTGGACCACAGTAACCAGATGTTTCCAGAAATTCAGCTAAGGTTACAAGCACCTTGACAATCAGGTGCTACCACTCCAAGCCAGAGTGGAGTGGACCTGGGGGCGATGGTAATGAAGGGATATTCTGCATTCCCCAAAGCTTCCGCATTAATGAAACTTCCCTATCTGATTGTTTAGTGTCATATCCAGGACACTTGTTGAGTAAAACCATAAATTCTGAGGCCGTGCTCCAAGCTATAAAGATGAATCAGTTAAGTAGCACTCGGAAAATATCTGGCAAGCTTGGTATCTCAGTCATCTTCACAACTTAAACAAAAGCAACCAAAGCTGCCATTTGTGACTCCATTACCAAAAATTTCCAAAAACCATAACTCACCCTAATAATTTATGAATCACTTACAAGTATATTTTTGTTTGCTTGGGGTAACTGCAAATCCAATGGGGTCATTTAACAACTTTATTCTAACTGCCCTAGTGATTTTAACAAAACTTTATTTTAACTGCCCTTGTGATTTTAACAAAACCACAACAAGGGACATAACCTTTGATCCTTATAATCATCAGTAACTGCTTACTAATAAAACATTTTAGATTTTTAAATGTCAAAATTTTACTTCTTCTGAACGTATGCATATTTTAAAAACGTAATCCATTTAATAATCAGGAATTAATGTATAAAAGCAAATTAACTTATAAAAAGCAGTCATATGATAAAAATTTCTGGCAAATGAGAAACTAAGCAAAATTATCACACATATATATATATATATATATATATATATATATATATATATATATATATATATACACACTCTTGTTTTCCTTTCTTTTTTTTAAGACTAACGCCAACAAATAAAGACATTCAACAAATAAAAAAGTTGTATTAAAATTCTTTACAAAACTCATTGAGCTGAGATGAGAAAAATGGATTTGATTAAATGTATTGAAATCTTCTTAATTTAAAAATTTCTTAATAATTCTGAAGGATTAAAAATATTGAAAAAAAGAATTAAACTAGCTGTAATATATGTCTTATAATGCCAAATCAAACTGATTAAATATTAAAGATGCCTAAATTAGATTAAAAAGGATATAGATATAATCCCCACCAAATGATATCAAATATAATACATTATGATAAGAATGAAGAATATGATTTTGATAAGATATACTCTATCATAAATGATTCAGTTAGGGTTTCATCTTGAAATAATTATTATACAAGTGTAATTACTATGACTGGTGCCGTTTTTACCAAAAAATAAGTGGACATCAAATGAAGCATTTTCTTCAAAATAACCCTCTTGTCATTCAATATATCTACTCCAGTGAGTTTTCCATTGGTCAAAGCACCGCTAAAATTTCTCTTTTAATATAGAGTGAAATTGTGCTATTGCATTTATTTATTTTTTCATGACCTCCCCATCAACAAATTTTAGGTTTAGTAAGGGAAAGGAGTAGCACCCTCCCCTACATCTCAGTGTAGTAGCTATTAAAAAGGGAGCCTTCTGGTCGCCCTCGACTACGGTCGCCAACTTTACCTACTAAAATTGGAAAAAAATGAAAGAGAACCGGGGGCTGGTAAGTATAAAGGTTGTTGCCCTTGCACAGTCAGGTTTTTCACAAAATAATTGCTGATGAGAATGTCTCAAGAATAGGCACTGACTTGTTGAGACTTGATCTCATTATTATTTAAGTTGCAAAGCAGTACGCAATCTTCACATAAGTTTAAATATTTTAAAGCTTAGGTCTCAATGTTTTTATCATATCTTGGATTTTTAAACTCATACTAAGAAGTGGTGTTATATACTCAAGTAATAAGACAAGCATGATTCACAACATATCTATCAACACACCTCACAGCCATCTTCTGGTATTTATCATATTTACCAACCCCTCCGCTCAGGCAGGATATGACACAAGGTCAATTCTTAAGCAGAGTTTAACAGTTTTTGAATTCAGAGTATTCCTTCTCCTTGAATAGTTGCCTCACCAAGGCTGAAGAACCCAGTCTGTTCTACTATTTACCCATAGCTGGAGGGAGAATAATTGGATTCATACCTTTCCCAAGGGTATTAGTGCTATGTGAAATGCAATCAGTCTCGTTCAGGATTTGAACTCGTGTTGTCGTGTCCATTTCCTACGACGATAACCATTACACCACGAGCACCTCCTGATATTTATCATATTTGGTCACCTTTGGTAATTTTGAAGCCAAACCCTTTATTTAATCAACAAAGGTCACATGTTCTGATTCCTCCTTTTAGTGTGAGATGATATCTCATTAATTAGTTTTTAACCATTAATTTATCCTTTAGGCAATGCTTCTTTATGAAGAGAAGAAGACTGAATAATGAGTAGTAGTTTATTATAAGGCAGATGTGAACTTGGAGGCGCTCTTAGTGTAACGGTTATCAGGAGAGGAATTGATTCGTTGGTTGGATTTTATGGCATATCAACCTTTTTAGGTTATTCAACGCCAAATCCATTTTTATACCAATAAACAGTTCTATTTCAAACAATTCAGTTTAGTATACGTTCACAGTTTAATTGTCAAAAACGTTTCTATTTCAAGCAATTCAGTTTAGTCAAACAGTTCTAATTCAGCTTAGCATAAGTACAGATTTTGTTTACACACAGTTAAATGTCAAAACAATTCTATATTAAACAATTCAGTTTAGTGTAAGTACAGTTTTAATGTCAAAAACAGTTCCATTTGAATCAATTCAGTTTAGCATAAGCACACTCTTTGAATGTAAGTACACAGTTAATTTGTCAAAAACATTTCTATTTCAAGTTATTCAGTTTAGTCAAACAGTTCTAACTCTCAAACAATTCACTTTAGCATAAGTATGCAGTTAGTTCTATTCAACCCATAGATAGGGCCCTATCAGGTGCCACCATTCTGGGCCAGAGTGGACCTGGGAGCAATGTCAATGAAAGGATGCTCCACATTCCCCAAAGCTCCAGCATCACTGAAGCCTCACCATCAGATTATTTAGTGTCATAATCAGGACATTTAGGGGGGGGCTGACCACTCTCCAGAGGGGCAGTCAGTATATTCTACAGCCCCAACTGACTGGGTAACAGGAGAGGAATTGTATTCGGTCAGGTGAGTTGAAATTACAAACAAGATTGCTTGTTTTCACACAGGACTATTACCTTTGGGAAAGGTATAAATCTTTGGGCCGAATGAGCTTTTTAACCTGAGTATGGCAACCTGTCGAAGAGAAGGAAAACCGAATTCAAACCAGTGGTAGACCTGGAGAGAGATGGGCTACATTCGACCATTTTTATCCAAGCCACTCTACATGTGACTCATGAGAGTGATAAGTAAGCCACATCAAAATTTATCACTTTCTTCACTCTTCAAAAATGACTATTCCAATTAAGTTAGTTGGAAATAGGAAGGATATTTGGACCCAATCTTAGCATTAGTATCTGCAATGGTACACTAACACTGAATAAACGGAAGGAAAGACAAGATAAGCTCATTTACACATAGAGGAACATTAAATGCATACTAGAAGTATTAACAGAAATACACAAATGTGTGCCAATAGATAATATGAGCACTTGTTGTTTGATGAACAAGCAGGATATGAAAGGAGTATTAAAACAGTAAAATGCCTTGAGTTTTTTGGTCATGGCCTTTATGTTTTAATACCAGGATGAGACACAATATCATTTGCTAGGCAATGAGACCACATATGTTCAATCAACAGAGATAAAATGCATGACTTATCATTTGAAGAATGGCAACAAAAGAGGCTGAGATTGATTCTAAGATACTTCTATGACCATGAAATGTTCAAAAGACATGCTTCTTATTTCCAAGGGAGACAATTCATTGTCTCCGTACATCCCCAAACTGTTTTTTTTTAAATTGCATCACTTTCTGTAGTAAAGATTTAATAATTGAAAGTTGAATAAAAATTCATGCTACAAAAAAAAAAAAAAAAATCTTTATCTCAGAAGTTCAGAAAAAATTATCAGACTCAAACTAAATAGCTAACAAATTATAATTTACTTGTCATCTTAATTTGGGAAGTAGGAAAATTATGTAAATTAAGATGTCATTCAGATGAAGAAAATCACAATAGAATAAGTATTTTCATATAACAGCATTAATGATGGATGGAAAATATAATGGTTATTGTTGATGGAGACTGACAAGTACTTTAAATTGGAAAGGAACCAGATGGCATCATTGTAAATAAAATACTTTTATAATATCTATCCATCAATGACATCTCTTTCCAAAGAGATCAATACACAGCCTAAAACAGAACTGTCACCAGAGAGAAGAAGGAAAAAAGTTAAATTTAGAAATAAAATCGATAAATTAATCAGTATTAGAGTGATATAAAATAAAATTGTCTCATTGTTACTTCTTTAGTTATAATGAAATTTTCAGCTGTGTGAAAAGAAATAAGACATTCAATGTACAATGCAAACTCTTAGAAATACAAAACGATTACAGATCAAACCTTTCTGTTGTTGGGATTAAAAGAGGAAAAAAAAGAATAAGATAGATAAATGCAAAAAGTAACCGTTACCCAGGAAGTCTCTGACAGGAGGCAAAATTGGTACACACCTAAAAAGAGAGGCTTCCTGGTGCCAAGGAGAAGTTCTTTCTCAAGTTAATGTTTACCACTTCAACTGGATAGAGGACCTTTTCTCTTGGCTGCTAGTGGAAAGCACAAGTGCTTGCTAAGTCCCAGGGCTGAGCTGCAGGTTGTGCTTCCTATTAGTGGCAGCCTCAACTAAGTGTACCCACTGAAAACATGATGAACCCTCAAACTTGAAATGACCAAAGATGATTCTACAATATACTTCAAATGCCTTGTCTGAGAAACACGACTATTTCAGCTGGTTCAGGAAAACATTCTTTACCACAGAAGAAAAGTTTGAGTCTAAAGGTATACTTGTACTTTTCCTTCCATCCTTAATTCCCTTACAGCTTCAACAGATAAAAAGATAACAAGTGAATGGGAAAAGAAAACGGTGTCAGATACGAAATGCAGAATTTCCCAACATAACCTAATAATTCACTATAAAGATAACAAACCTTTCTTATGACCCATACATTAAGCAAATAGAATTTTGATGTTGCTACTTAAAAAATATTCAAAACAATATGAGCTCTACCCTTCAAAGAACTCTGGATACAATTTGTGCCAATAAGAAATAGAGAATTAAGAGAAAAAAAAAAGAGTTTTTTATAAACTAGATAAATTATGTCAATTAAGAGGCCAAGATTCTTACAGTAAAATACTTTGATACTAATTGGTGAATGTAAGAAAATCCTATATATACACTCATGTTATGAGCAATCCCTAATTTTTAGGCGCAAAAAGGTGGTTTTATCATGTCACCTGTAATGAATGAAGGTAAGCTACAACATATTTAATATGTAACTCATAGAATTAAAAACTTTTGTTTTTTGAGCTCAAAAATTGGTTTGAAAAAGTCATTCCTTGCACACATATATATTATCCATTGGGTTCCTGTGCCAACAGCTGTCCATGATGATATTCATGCATCTATTTAGAAAGTGTAAAGAATTCTGATTAGCATTTTACAGTTATCTCTGTAACATTAAGAATTTGGATGATTGAAAAATTATTTTCCATATGAGTGGAGAATTGGACTGGAAATTGCTTTATTCTCTAAAAGTTAAGTAAGAAGTTACTTTTTCTACCCCTAAAATTCAATGATAAGGATAATGAAGCTAAAATATTTTATTATCAATTACAATATAAAGACACAAAAATTTCTAAATATGATAGGTGACCTCATATGCTAAAACATTTCAAGCAGATTCAAACATGGATCCAAGAATGTACATCAGCAACCTTAGTAATAACTGGATATCAGCTTTACAGTGAGAATTTCCACTTAAAATAACAATGGGAATATTTCTTGTTTATCATGTTTGAGTTCAGTAATGTCTTGAATAAGTTGTATTCTTGTGTTTTGTGGCAAAATCTTATAAATTCAATGGCTTAATGAAATTAAGCGATTACTTTTTATCATCAAAATTCTATGATTAAGATAATTAAGCAATTATGTTTTTATCATCAATTAAGATATAAAGTCACAAAAATATCTGAACAATTTGATGGGTGACCTCATGTGCTAAAACTTTTAAAGCGGATCAGAACATGGATCATGATATGCACATCAACAACTTTGGCAATGATTGGATATAAGCTTTACAGTGAGAATTTCAGCTTAAAATAAAAAAAGGAATATTTCTTGTTCATCAAACTTGAGTTCGATAATGTCTTGAATAGAAATAAGCAGTTTTCTTATTTTTATTTTGGAGTAAAGTTTAATAATATGATTAAATTTGGCAATTACTTTTTAGTATCAGAATTTTATGATTAAGATAATTAACCAATTACTTTTTATCATCAATTAAAATATAAGGTCAGAAAAATATTTAAACAATTTTATGGGTAACCTGATATGCAGAAACTTTAAACAGATCCTATCATGGCTCAGTTCGATCCCAGTATGCACATCAACAACTTTGGCAATAATTGGATATCAGCTTTACAGCGAGAATTTCAGCTTAATGTAAAAACAGGAATTTTCCTTGTTTATTGAGCTTGAATTCAATGATGTCTTGAATAAAAGTAAATATTCTTGTTTGTATTTTGTGCTGAAGTTTTATAATTCAATGGCTTAATGATTGCCATAAGCTGTGCAAAAATAGCTTAGAGCATTTAGCCTGCAAAAAGGGAGCCATGAAGCATTATGGTTTGGTGCGGGGACAATGGCTGAACTTCTAAAATAAAATTTCACACAGGCGGATACAGCAACAGCAAAGAACGAGACAAAAAAAATGAGAAACTTTTATTTGCATCAGTGACTAAAATCTTATTTTATACTTTCTCATTCTGTTCGACTCTTTGAAAAAGAAACTGAGTCAAGTATTACAAGAACTCATGTAAATAATAATAATAATAATAATAAGCAATGTAAATAAGAAATAAGATTTAAATACCTTTCTAGAACTTGGATGCATGTGATATCTTTGAAAAATAAATAAAGGAAAGAGAATTACAATCTGATTAAAAGAAGAATTCTTCCACCTCTGATACCCACCATCCACCAGATTCTTAATCAGTACCCCTCATCCTCTTAACTACCTTTTCCCTGAGGTCTTTTTTTTTTTTAGTCAAAATTTACTGCAGTATGAATTGTTCGACAATTTCTATGTTCAAGCCTTGAACTTGAAAACATCTTTACAAATGTATATACAGCTTAAAAAAAAAAAAGACTATGCATTTATGCATTCTCTCCCTCTCACACACATATATATATATATATATATATATATATATATATATATATATATACAGCCACACTGATGAGTTCTGATAGAACAAAAAAAAACTGTCTGTGGATGACTATATATATATATATATATATATATATATATATATATAGGAGCTTCGACTTCAACAAAAGCATTTATTATTTAATCTTATTCTATATAAATATATAGATTTTCATCTCTGTAAGAATCCAAGTACAACTGTATTCTTTCCAGCCGAGTGAGATGACCTCTCCCTCTAATAATTAGTATTCAGGTATTGACCCACTAATCCTGCATCTAATTAAAAAAAACTCTACTTCTGGAGTATGTGAAGTAGCTCTTCATTGATATTACTCCCAGTTCTACTCTTCAGGAGTGGTTGTATCTGTTAGTATTCTATCTAGGAGGCAGATAAATCTAAAAATTATTAGTATTTGATAGGAATACATGAACCCTTAACTGAGTGAATACAAGTGATTATAGACAAATAAAAAATGATGCAATGGAATATATAAACATAGTTATGATTGTAATCAAGATTTGGCATTAAATTACTCATTAGGAATTGATATGACGTACACCAAACGGAATCAAAACAAGCCGAGCAATGCAAGTAGAGAATTAAATGAAAACCTTGTAAAACTCAACCAAGTCTTATCAAATTTAGAAGGGGAATTTAAAAAAGTACCAAGATTGAAGCTATTTTTACAAATCAGGAAACAATGAATGTAATATTCATTTTCTTCAAAATGTACCTTTTGACATTTTTAACACACATATTTTAGAGTTTTCCAATATCAGACTTACTTCTAAAATTATTTTTTCAAAATAGTATTTATTTGGTTTGGTTTGGTTGGTTGGGTTTTATGGTATATCAACCTTTGTAGGTTATTTAATGCCGAATCCATTTTTATACAAACAGTTCTATTTCAAATAATTGTCAAAAACATTTCTATTTCAAGTTATTCAGTTGAGTTAAACAGTTCTAATTCAAACAATTCAGTTTAGCATAAGTATGCAGTTAGTTCTATTTGACCCATAGATAGAACCCTATCAGGTACTACCACTCCAGGCCAAAGTGGACCTGGGAGCAATGGTAATGAAGAGGTACTAAGCATTCCTCAAAGCTCCTGCATCACTGAAACCTCACCATCAGATTGTTTAGTGTCATATCCAGGACACTCGTTGGGTGGGAGTCTTACCCCTCTGCAAAGAAGCAGACAGTGTATTCTACAGGTCCAGCCAACAGGGCAATACACAGAGTTAATGTCGAAATAGTTTTATTTCAGATAATTCTGTTTAGCATAAGTAAACAGTTAAGATGTCAAAACAGTTCTATTTGAAGCAATTCAGTTTAGCATAAGTACACAGTTTAAATGTCAAAGTAGTTCTATTTTAAATAATTTGGTTTAGCATAAATATGCAGTTTAAATGCAAAAAACAGTAAAGTCAAGAAAGCACAGTTTAGTTCTATTTAACCAATAGATAGATAGATATTTACCAACCTCTCTGCTCAGGCAGGATATGACACAAGGTCAATTTTTTAAGCGGAGTTAAACAGGTTTGAATTCAGAGTTTTCCTACTCCTAGACTAGTTGCCTCACCAAGGCTGAAGAACCTAGTCTGTCCTATCTACTCATAGCTAGAGGGAGAATAATTGGATTCATACCTTTCCCAAAGGTATTAGTGCTATGTGAAATGCAATCTGTCACGTCCAGGGTTTGAACTCGTGTTGCCATGTCCATTTCCTACGATGATAATCATTACACCATGGGCACCTCCATAACCTTTAACCAATAGATAAGACCCTTATCAAGTGCTCCCACTCCAGGCCAGAGTGGACCTGGGAGCAATGGCAATAAAGGGGTACTCTGCATCCCCCAAAGCTCCAGCATTAATGGAACCTCACCATCAGATTGTTTCGGGTCATATTCAGGACACTCATTGAGTGGGGGGGGGGTCTTACCCTCTGCAGAGAAGCAGTCAGTGTATTCTACAGCCCCAGCCGACTGGGCAATTGGTTTGGTTTCTTTGTTTAATGGTATATCAAGCTTCATGGGTTATTTAATGCCATTTTTGTAGAAGGAGAATGATACTAATTAGACCAATAGCTAGGAGGATAAAAGGGGGTTCATATCTTTCTTAAGTGTATTAGACTAAAAGTGAGAGTAATAGCTTGACTAGAGTTTGAACTCTGACTTTGAGGCTGCTGTTTAGCACTTTAGCCGTAATGCCACCGGGACTCCTTCAAGACGGTTTGTATTTCTTTTAATATCCTTCATTACAAATAGTTGCTTACATGAAAGTCATGTGAAGCAGCATGTTCTCTTGGCTTCAGGTAAGTGAAAGTCATCACAACTGCTCAACAGAATTGAGAATTATCTTTCTCACAATTGATTAGATTTTCCTATTTTAAAACAAATTCCATAATTCAATGCTCCATAAACATATGAGGCTATGAATCTTTTCAAATGGATACTCTCTGCTGATTATAATAATAATAATAAACTTTGTTAAACATTATTCATTTTCCTAACTTTTGTTTATCCAAGGAACAACTTTAGCCATAAAATAGACACCATCTCTAAATTAAGTGTATCCATTTTATTTACCCTATCGGAGATCTCCTGAAAATTGTTTTAAATAAGGCTCGATCTTCCTTTGTTTTCTTATAACATTGTAACAATGGGTTCAAATAAACACATGTATAGATATGTAAGCATAAAATCATTAAATTATTTCATTATTCACGAGGCCAAAACACTTTCAATTTTGACTAAAGCCAATACAATTTAGACTGCAAAAATCACATCCAATCATAATACTTTTTATATGGCCCATTGGTAGTTGTTCAGTTTAGACTTTATGATAGTAATATAAATCTTATTCACTAAAATATTTTTATCTTTCCCAAACACGTTTTTATTCCTTTCTGTTTTTGTTTCTATGTTCTCCAAAAATGGTTAATGTTTGCTTAGATTTATTAATATATGGACTTTGTTTAATTGTTTGTTTTATAATTTACATATTAATATAGATTTAAAAAAAATGAAACAAAAAAAATCAAACAAAGTCTATATTTTGATAAATGTAAGCAATTTTAGGCAATGTTTGATTTTTATCGTATACTTTAATAGAAAATTATTCACAGAACCGGTCTCCTTAAACTCTCCAACTGATTCTTCATACACAGCACTGGACAAGAAAAAAAGTCTCCTGACATGGAAAATTTTCATTAATTTTAACTTATCTTTAAGTTGTCAGGGTGCAGTGTGCAATTTTAACAATTTTTGCATCTTCAGATGCAGTGGGTTTTTTTTTGTGACCACAACCATTTTTTAAATAATTTCCAGTTTTCTTATAATTTTCAAGGAAAACATCAATTGATATATGATGGGGACCCAATTTTTTTGCAATATTACGAAGTGACAGTCCATAATCATTTTATGATAAAATTTGACTTTTTTCAATCTCTGACAACTGCTTACTAGCCATTGGCAAAAGAAGTAATCACAAATTAGGATACCAAATCGAGAAAAAGAAAATTCTTAGAAATTTCCTATTATTCAATATTTCTGAGAATTTTCTTTTTAGAAAATTGTCTTTTTGCTACAACTAAGGGAACTTGAAAAATAATAATCAAGGAAAATAATGACTGGTAGCTGGAATGCAGTTCATTTTTGTATCTTGATTAAGTTTGTATAAAAAGGCATTCAATCTCAAACTTGGATGATTTTTTGGTTAAGAACTTCTATGAAGATTTGTGTACAGCTGGTTGATTTATTCTAATAGCATTTCAACCTGTCTAGGATTATTTTGTGCCTAGAGGTTAGGAATTTTGATTTGTAATGGTCCAAACCTTGTTTTGAATTAACATGTCAACTCCTGTCTTAATAAGCTAAACAAGTTTGTTTTAGAATCAGCTATAGGCAAAATATATTAAGATAAACAATCAAGTAGATATCAGCTGATATTTAGCAATGACTTGTTACAAAAAGTTTTAAGGATAATGTGTGAATAAAGCATTTGTTGAAGAATAATTAGAAGAAAATATGGAAGGAGATTTTGAAGACACAGGCAGTGAGAGAATGGGCAGACAGCAGAGCCTAGACCAGGCAGACAACAGAAGAGATCAAGGTGCTGATGGGGGTGGGGGTCAGCCACAGCTAATGGCACATGTACACAATAATAACAATGTTTCTGTCTATATTTTTGTCTTACAGTTTATAATCACGATTTAAATCAGTTGGTATGTTTCCTCACCCTATCTATCTTTTAGGTTACTACTATGAAAAGTTAGTAAGAATAAACTTTTATATCCTGAAGCAGCTTTGTGTTAGTCACTTTTTTATCATGGTAAAGTTACCACATAGTTTTCTGAAACCTAAGGGGTAACATCATACCATATTATATTAGGTGCTGTAATTCATGTTTTTTTGCATAGTTGCTTCTTTAGAGTTTATTTTGCACACAGTTATATGATACCAAGTATTCGGATCTAATACAAACAATTTGCACATGGTGGTATAGTTTCAAGTATTCTTATCTAATACAAATAATATTTAAAGAGATCTATTTGGCCCATAAATGGGTCAGAGTAAAGCAAGAATTATTGGCAATGAAGGTTATTCAACACTATCCAGAGGTGGAGCCTCACCATCAGATGCAGTTTAGTGTCATATATTTTTGGAGAACTGTTAGTATATTCTAAGCACCAAAAAGAGAGCATGGTCATGCCCTAGGGAAAGATTTGTATCCATCTCAAACTATGGGTAAAATTGTCAGGTAAATTGAGTTCTTTAGCATTGGTTAGGCAACCAATCTAAGAGAAATAAAACAGAATTCGAACCACGTTTAATCAGCTTAAAAATGCACCTTGTGTCACATCCAGCCCATGGCATAGAAGTTCGGTAAAAACTTGGTTACAATGCTGACGTAAATCTTAAAAAATGAGTCAAGTTTTTATACATTACTTTTTCTAATAATGATTAACATTAATAATTTACCGATCCCTCATGAATAATAATTTGGCACAAACTCTGACACATTGAGATAAAAAAAATCTTTCCACTCCACAAGCTCTGATAATTTGACTACGTTGAACTCTTCACTTCATCTTTTGGAAAAATTTTTGTCATAATTCTACTTTTTGTAAGTGGAAAAATGGAAATAAATGAAAAATCTATGTATATTTTTTTATTGAAAGTTTTCCTTTCTTTTTTTTTTTTAGGAAGAGAAGAAAAGAACGTTTTACTAAACATATTTCTTTGTTTATCTACAAGAAATGTGTAAATGATGCTTTTGTAGATATTTTTTTTTCTTCTTTGAGATATAAAACATGCTCAATCATTACATGGCCAATATTCAATTATGGCCAAAGAAACTCTGCCAACAAACAATGTACCCATATAGGTATGAAGCAAGAACATTCCTTAAGGGAAAGGAAAAAGACAATTGGGTCCAATTTTCTAAAAATTTCTTAGACATGTCAAATAATGGGGAGTATTGAAGAAAATAAAGAAGGTTTTCAGTTAAATATCTCAAGTGCCAATATCTTCAGGCATCATGCTCTCTTATATATTTTAATGTCTTCTGATTGTTTTCAATGCAAAACTTTTATTACCTGAAAGTGTTGGCCTTTGATTATGGACTGATAATAGCAATTCCTGACAATTATTTCAATATATCTACCTGCCAGGCTTACGCAGATGGTTATAAACAGAATGAAAGAGAAATGGAACGATTGGAGCATTAGCAGCACCAAAATCATAAAAGACTATTCCAACGTAATTTCATTTTCTTGCAGTAATCAAAAATAAGACTTGCAAAAATATTGTTTGTTTCTTTTATTGCCGTTTTTATTTCATTTTTTTGTCTGTCTCTAGGTAAAAAGCTTTATACAACAGATTCTTGTAGTTCTAAACCAAAGTTCAAAAGAACAAGCACCAAACAAGTTGTTCAGATTATTAGAAAACTTATTATATTGCTCATGATTATAGGGGATCAGGGATGAGGAATTTATGGTAAGTAGTGGAACAAAAGAAAGTGAACGGACCAGTAAAGGCTGCTGCTTCAAAATCTTGATTTGCTACAAGCAATTTTTATTTCAATGAATAAGAAAATGAGTCAGAAAAAATATTTCATTATAGATAAATTCACTTATTTTTCTTCTTCCTACTCTTTGTTGTTTTGACAATAAAGACATATTGAAAAATCATATATATATATATATATATATATATATATATATAGTGTGTGTAAATTTTCATTTTTGCACCATATAAAAAATATGTACAAAAGCATCTTTCATTATTCCACAGTTTTTCAATAAATATTCATATCTGCAACTACAAAAATGTTTAGCATTTTTTAAAAATCATTTTTCACAAATGTAGGAAATATAAAAAGTCAAAAAATTTGGCTTTTACTAAATATTTTCTTTATTGCGTAAATGACATAAATGAAAAATTGGCCAATTTCATCAGAAACACAACGGCAACTTTTCTTTAAAAAAGAAAAAAAAAAAAAAAAAAAAATGCTCAATTCATTCTTTAGAATTCTATTATTTGTGTTTGTTCCAAATTTGACATTTATTTTCTTCTTCTACTGAGTAGCGTTTTGTTTAATTGATTTTTCTAAGACAGACTGATTACAAAAATCTGCTTTGATTATTTCTTCAGAGAGATTGCTTTGTCAAAGAAAATAGTTAACACAATCGGAGCAGCTGGCACCTAAATTATAATGTTTGAAATAATGGAAAATGTGCCAAAGAAAAAATAAATTACATATTGTCAAAAAAAAAAAAAATTAAGTAGAATAAAATTCAGAAAAAAAGTTTTCTTACTTTGAAATTACATTTAGAATTATAAAAGAAAAACATTTTTCTCAAAATTTAACTTTAATGTTTGTACTTGGTATTAGAATACAAGTCCTTTTTGCCTATATATATATATATATATATATATATATATATATATATACACACACATATATATATATATATATACACACACACACAGATGTATTCATTACTATTCTCATGTTTTTAGTATATTTAACCACAAATTAACATGAACAGAACCTTGTAAAAATTTGTTTAAAATTAAAACAATGCAATTAAAATGAACCTAAAGAATAAAAGTACAGTTGAAATTATTTTGTAAGGTCGGAGTTTGTTCTGAACCTCATTTTTAAGTATCTAAATCCTTAATATAACAGAGTTAACAAACAGAAGTATTAGTATCATCATGGATTGTTACAACAAAATCAGAAATTTTCATAACGAATAAATAATTCTACCTGGTACCATCCTTCAACTTGCCAATTTTAGTTGCTTTTTATCACAATTCCTGCAAATCATCAATTCTTCAAAAACAGAGAAGCTGTATACATTAGAAACAAGAATAAGTTCCCAATGAGATTTGAACTCATGTTGATCTCTTGGCATTTTTTGCACTTCTCCAAGCGAGTTTTCAATTGGTCAAAATACCTCTGAAATTCCATTTTTAAAATGGTGTGAAGCTTTTCTGCAATATTTCTTTTAATGTCATCGACATCCTCAAACCTCTCCCTTGAGATTAATTTCTAGTTTAGGAAAGAAGAAAAAGGATGTTGCACATTGTAACTTAACTGCACTCGCAAAATCTCATGTTTTGCAAAAAACCTTTCATTCAAAAAGTGACTTCATCCACCATCCAACTGACACTGACTCCTCAAAACAAAATTTAAACATCTACACCTGATCTCTTTATTATATAACTTGCCAAGCTGTATACGTCTTTATCAAAATCCAAGAATTTAAGTCTAGAGTCATAACACTTTTTGATTGAACATCTAATTCTATAAAATAATTTTCATGCTTATCCTTTTTTCTTTCCAAAGAAATTATTAAAACATTCTCAGATAGTCAAAATTTGCTTACACAACTAATTAAAATCTAGCGAGCTAAAGAAAGATCAATATTAAAAAAATAAATCAAAGTATTTTGATTTATTTTTTGCATTGATGCACTTGAAAATTAAATCAAAATGTGCAAGTATTTGCATTATATTATCACAAATTATTACAAACATTTAAATGAATTACTCAGTCTTAAAATCTACAACCCCGTGTCCCATAATGGTAGTTATATTTGCATATTTCATCCACTGAAAGTAATGCTAACAAACACATAGGTAAAGCATGGAATATTATTGGCAGGTTAAAAACCATATGGAAATCTGGTCATTCTAATAAAATGGGAATTCTTCCATGCTGTAGTTGTATCAGTACTATTATATGATTGCACCAACAGGACTTTAACTAAATGCCTGGAGAAAAGGCTAGATGGGAACTACAGACAGATGCAGCAAGCTGTTTTGAAGAAATTGTGGAAACAGCATCATACAAAATTCTTACTGTACAGTCACTTGCCTCCCATCTCATAAACTAGCCAAATAAGATGACCAAGACATTTTCAGCTCTGCTTGAGAAACAATGATAAACTCATAAGTGACGTTCGCCCATGGAATCCTACCCATGGACACACCAATGTTTGTTGACCAGAGAAAACTTATATTGATCAGCTCTGTGGACACTGGGTGGCTCGAGATAACTTTCAAACAATAATGACCAAGAGAGACAAATGGTTACAGGGAATTAAGAGAATCTGTCCCATTGATAATATTTGCATATAAATAAAACAGAGGTAATATTTGTTTGAGAAAAATGCAAATACTATTATTACAGTCATTGGAGTTGCAAAAAGTTTTCAAATTTTATGAGAATCTCAAATACCAGTTTGTTCTTGTTTCTTCAAAATCATTAAAAATGGCTTAATTTCAGCACCAGTATTTCTGTGGGGGATCATCTACAGTGTGGAACTGTGGTGCCCACTATTTCCCTGCCAATATGTGATCAAAAAACATATTTAGCTATCTATCTATATATATATATATATATATATATATATAAAACATGTTTAACACTGTTACTAATAGTCCTTAAACTGAAAGTTTGTTGGCAACCTCTCATTCCTAGTAAATGAAAAAAATTGTTCTATGTAGAACTGTTATTTCCCAGTTCTAGTGATGGGATGTTTGCTTTGTTGTGTACATGCCCAAGAGGCAAGCAGCCAAGAAAATCAGAGTGCTCAGTGCTGATCTATATATCAATGTAGGATATAGTGTTTAAGCATCATCTCACGGGTGATGCTTTCATGTTGTTTGCAATATCAATTTAAGACTAATAGAATCACTGAAAGTGATAAATTGGCGATGATAAGATACAGTTAACAATTGTTTAATTTTTACGAGATATTTCATTGTATTGAAAAAAGTTGGAATTAATTATAGCCTCAAAGGAGAAAAATTACTTTAACAGTCATCAGGGAAAAGCTATTTATTTTTTAGTTGAAATTAAAAGATATTTTTTGAAAATAAATCTGGATCATAATGGACCGAGTATTTTTTCCATAAGTGTTGGATTAATGTTGAATATTTTTACATACTTTTTGCATCATCTCTCTCCCTCCCATTAATTGGTTTGGTCTGGTTTTATGGCATATCAACAATTGTTGGTTATTTAATGCAAATATCCCGTTTTCACAATTATATTAAATATATGAGTTGTAAACACATATTGTAGATACACACAGTTAAATGATCAAATAGTGCTATTTCTAACAATTCAGTTTAGCATAAGTCAACAAAGTTAAATGGTTCCAAGTATCACTAACAATTCAATTAAATATTAGTCATTTATTTACACACAGTTAAATGATCAAACATTTCTATTTCAAGCAATTTAGTATAAGTCATTTGTTAACCCTCAGTTTAAATGTCAAATAGGACCCTATCAGGCCAGAGTGTACCTGGGAGATATGGCAATGAAGGGGTACTCTGCATTCCCCTAAGCTTCAGCCTTACTAGAGCCTCACTATCAGACTGTTTAATATCATATCCAGGAAACTCATTGTGGGAGGGGGGGGTCTTACTCCTCTGCAGAGATGCAGTTGATGTATCCTACAGCCTCAGCTGACTGGGCTTTCCCATATATTTAGCCAATCTCTCTCTAAAAGAAAGATGTTACACAAACTTATTTTTTAGTTTAAAGATTCTTTATAATAATAAAGTTATTTTTTTAGTTTAACAGATTTGAATTCAGAGTTTTCTTTCTCCTAGACCGGTTGCCAAACCAAGGTTAAAGAGCCCAGTCTGCCCTACTATTTACCCATAGTCAGATTCATACCTTTTCAAATCCAAAGAAATGCCAACAGCCTTGTCAAGAATTTTAACTCAAGAAGCCATACTAATGGTAACCATAAAACTAAAAGTACCTATAAATATACCTGGGGGGTTGAGCACTTGGGTGAAGGAATTAACGATTGCTACTCATGTAATCCAAAGCTCTTCTAGCAAATTGAGCACTTCGATATCTGATAGCATAAAGTGTAAACAAATGAAAGTTGATACAAATATACATTAAATTCCTGAGCTGACATTGAGTTGCGGGGTAAGTCATCAGCCTGACATAAAGTTAGGTGGGTTTCAATCCCAGCTTGGAGCATCTCACATGTCTAACCACACTGAAGAGTTGTGATGCATAGAAACAGTCTGTGGATGACTATATATATATATGTATTATATTCACTGTATTTCTCAGTTTGTGAGTGTGTTGCATAATATTAATACAATTCTTACATATTTTTTAAAGCAGCCCCCCCCCAATGAATTAATGTCACGAGCCGCCACTGATAAGGACACATCTGTTATCGTAGCTTTCAAAGAATTCACCATAAATTTTAAAGTGAATGTAATCTCAAGTTAGCCACAAGCAGCTTATAGTTTGTTTGGAGAGGGAAATTAAGAATAATGAAAAGTGGAAAATAACTGAAATTGATGCATGACTTTTTTTTTTTTTTTTAAAGATTCTTTATAATAATAAACTCTTCACATAATTCAATTCAAATTTTACAGAAGAAAACTAAAATAAAAATAATTGCTCATCTATTCTTTGAGAAATTTTTAGAAGCCATTAAAGAAACAAGACAACTATTTTCTCGTTCTTTTTTTTTATTATTATTATTTCTTAGATAGATGAAAATCATTCAATAAAGGGATTTTTTTTTAAAAAAAGAATATTTTTCCAGAATTTTTTCTATTAATGTAAACTATGCATTGTTTGGAATTGGTTTATACCAAAAATTATTTCAATCTCAAAAAAATATTTATTTTGAGGATATTCAAAATGGTGGCAAATCAAACAGAGTATTCCATGTATGAAGAGAGGTCTGTCATCAAATTTTTAGTGGACGAGAAAAGCAAATCATGTGAAGTTTACAGAGAATGCGTGATGTGCATGGGAAAGAATGTTTAGGTCACAAAAATGTTTACAAAAGGGCACACTGATTCTTCGATCAAGAAAACGTTCCGGACATAACAGTCAGTAAAGAAAGTCCTGCAGACAGTCTTCCGGGACATGAAATACCCCATCACTATTGATTTCATTGAAAAAAGCTGATACTGTAAACAATGTTTCCGAATTGCTAATTTCCTTGGAAAAATTCTCGTTATTTATTGAGTGACCATTGTATATGCATGTTAAAATGCACACATTGCTCCAAACAATATATACAGAAATCAGAATGTTCTTTCTATTTTAGAATAAATGACTATGGATACAGAATTAAATATCTGAGTCATAATAAACATTTCTCAGGACAACAACTTTTCCATTCAACAGACTATAACTTTAACAAACACTAAATTCAAAATAACTGAGAAGATAAAACAAAATTATCAATTGCCACATCAATTCAAGAAATCTAATCAGATAGATATTACATCTTGAAAACCCTCACCCAAATAGACTCGATGATAAATTAAACCACCCAAAAATCATTAAATTTTAAACCATAACTTAACAAAAACAGCACATCGTATTTTTTTATTGAAATGATATAAGAAAGATGATGTAAGAGAATAAAGCAATTTCCAGAGAATTTTGCAAAGGATTAATAATTTTGTTGGATCCTTTTTTTTTTAATGATTAAAACCCTTGATATCAAACCGAGAGCCTCACCTTTCTAAAGTGAAGTATTAGTATGATGTGCTCTTGTTAAAATGAACATCAAACAGATTCAAAAATCTTCATTACTAATCAATTATTTTGACTTTATCTTCCCAATTCAAGTCGCAAAAGAAACAGTGTGTATTGAAAAGAAGAATAAGTTTTTTGATGAGATTTGATTGGTTGGTTGTGTTTTATGGCATATCAACCCTTGGGGTGTTATTTTAATACCAAACGCTGTTTATATATATATATGCTTGATTAAATAATAAAGACATATTTATCTATATAATTTTTGTAGATGAATTTACTGAAATCGTTTTGAGCACTTCCAGACTTTTCATAGACCATCATCAGGGGTAAAGAGTAAAAACTGTTTTTTCAAAAAGTTTTTATAACATTGCAAAAAATATGTTAACATAGATTAAACTGGGATGCTGATGATATCAAACAAATTTTAAACATCACATTAGCAATGGAAATAGAACATTATCAAGAAAAATAAAATGTTTCAATTTTTTCCACTTCATCTACCAACTCCTACCAAAAACCAAAACACATGTCATAAAACTTGAAAGGGCCCGAATAAAATTACTTATAGAAATGTGTCATCATTATTTCATCAAACATGCTTAAATGAAGGACTGCTGTCTAACTACACTCTCTAACATATTTATGATTTGTAAACAAATAGTTTGTTGGTAACTTAACTTCATTTGCTTGTTCCCAGTTAAATGGTTTCATGTATAGTAAATGATTAAATATTTTTATTTGACTTATAGGTGGGACACTGAAAAATATCACCACACGATGGTCAGAGAGGATTTGAAAGTAATGGTAGTGAAGGGTATCCCAAATTCCCCAAACTCCAAGACTGAAGCCTTACCATCAGATAGTTTATAGTCATAATAGGACACTCATTGTAGTGAGCAGATCTTACCTCTCTGCAGAGAGGTGGTCAGCATATTTTACACCCCCAGCCAACTGGGCTGAATGAGATTGGAACTTACATAATATTCTGTTTCAAAGAAGCCTGCATCCATATAATACCTGCACTACCAATTAAGCTGTAAGTTGAGAAACATAATCAATTACAACTATAATAATCAACTCAACACCAAATTAAATCTCCAAAGAATCATTATATTTTAAACCTCAAACCGGCTCATTGGCCCAGTGGGTAGAGTGTTCACCAATGATCCGGGAGACCTGGGTTCAATCCTAGGTGCGTCATACCAGAGACTTTAAAAATGGTACTTGATACCTCCTAGCTTAACACTCAGCAATATAAGGTACGTATCGAGGTTAAAGTGGAGCAATCCAGGGAAAGGAGTAGCGCCCTCCCTAACACCTCGGTGTAGTAGCTATTGAAAAGGGAGCCATCTGGTCGCCCTCGACTACGGTCACAAACTTTACTTACTTTAAACCTCAAATATTTATTTAAATGTAAAAAAAAATCATTATTTAAAAAAAAAAAATAATTTTATCAACTGATCTTAGCATTTAATGATATCTTAAAAGAAGAAAACTCAAATTATTAATAAACACGTACAGAATCAAACGATATAGTTTTTAAGCTCAAGTTCAAATGACATTTAGACATGAAGCCAATCATTTAGCATTCATAAGCCTTTTAGTCTTGAAATGAATGTTCTTTGATGATGGTTAAAGACCTAAAACATGATGATGATACTTGCATATAAACTTCATAGACCAAATCTAATCTCTATAATGAGACAGAGGTAATATTTGTTTTAGAAAAATGCAAAAGCTATTATTGCAGTCATCAGAGTTGCAAAAAGCTTTCAAATTTGAAGAGAATATCAAATGCCAGTTTGTTTGCATTTTTTTAAAAAAATCATTAAAATTGGCTCAATATTAGAGGAAGTGCTTGTAGCATAATAGTTAGTGTTGTAGGAAATGGACCCAAAAACTTGAGTTCAAATGTTTGAAGTAGTTGGCATTTCATATCATTTAATACCCATGCGAAAGGTATAAATCCAACTATTCTCTCTCCAGCTATGGATAAATAATAAAGCAGACTAGGCTCTTCAACTTTAGTATGGCAACACGTCTATGAGAAGGAAAACTTTGAATTCAAATTTGTTGGTCCAACAACTTTGAAAGTTCCTCTTCCACAACTAAACAGGATTACAATTTTCGTTTTTATATCAATGTTGATATGTTTGTTTTTTCCTTCATAATTTAAACAGTGAATGTGTATGTATATAGGCAATGATTTTTTAGCTATGTTTTACTCAAGAAAACAGATGACTTAAGTCTATTATTACCTTTTTATAAAGCTCACATATTTTTAAATTTGATGATTTTGTGTAGGAGGAAAAGGACTACAAGTCTATACATCTGTGAACTCATAACAGTTTTTATATATCATAGGTTGTTTTTATGGCATGTCAACACTTGTAGGGCCATTCAATGTCAAAATCAGTCATTTTACTATCAATTAGTCTCAAGTAACTGATGATAATCATATATAAACAATTATAGTTTCAAGTGTTTGGTTTGGTTTTATGGCACATCAACCATTGGTGATTATTTAATGCCAAATCCATTTTTTTTTTTTACATATAAACAGTTCTATAACAAACAATTCAGTTTAGCATAAGTACAGTTTAAATGTCGAAACAGTTCTATTTCAAGCAATTCAGTTTAGCATAAGGACACAGTTTAGTTATATTTAACCCATAGATAGAATCCTATCAGTTGCAACCACTCTGGGACCAGAGTGGACGTGGGAACGATGGCAATGAAAGGGTACTCCGCATTACCCAAAGCTCCAGCATCACTGGGACCTCACCACCAGATTGTTTAGTGTCATATCCAGGACACTTGTTGGGGGGTAGTCTTAATGCTCTGCAGAGAAGCAGTCGGTATCTTCTTCTTCTGGGTGACTTTCAAGTATTCTCAATACTAATAATTTGTATAGAATTATTATAATCATTAGTTATTTGAAACTATAATGCTGTATACAAATTGTTTGTAATAGGTTGTTGTTGTTGACTGTAGTCGAGGCAAACCAGAAGGCTCCCTTTCCATTAGCTACTACACCGAGGTGTTGGGGAGGGTGCTACTCCTTTCCCTGGATTGCTAGAATTATATGGTTCGAAGTTCCTATTCCTGTTGAATAATCATTAATTGTTTTGTTTCAAGTATTCCAACCTAACACTAACAATTTGCAAGCCATTATATGGTTTCAATTAATTCAAGCAATTTTATAGTTTCAAGTAACTAATAATGATAATCCTTCATAATTATAGGTTAAATTAACAACTCCTTATACAAAGGATTGCCACTTATTGATATGGCTTCAAGTATTCCAATTTGATTCTAATAATTAGCTCTCAATTTTATGGTTTCAATTGGTTTAGTTGTGTTTTATGGCATACCAACCCTTGTAGGTTATTCAATGCACAATCCTATATATATATATATATATATATATATATATATATATATATATATATACACACATTTTGGCAGCATTTCTTCATTAATACATATTTCGTTGAACATAATAGACATTTTTTTGGCAACATATTTTTTTTTTTATCCTTTCATATTGCCATATTGATTTCATGATATTTGGTGGGGAATTGGTTTGGAAAATACAACAACCAATTCCCGTCGAATATTGTAAAATCAATATGGCAATATGAAAGGATCAACAAAAAAATATGTAGACAAAAAATGTCTTATGCTCAACAAAATATATATATATATATATATATATATATATATATATATATATATATATATATATATATATATAGGATTTGCTTGTGAATAATTTCTTGCAATCATTATTTTTAAACAAGCCAGAGCTCATTTGTTTGCACACAGTTAAATGGTTTCAAATATTGTTATCCAATGCTAATAATTCTATTTAATATTAATATTTTGTTTACTTAGAGTTAAATGGCGTCAAACATTGTTATTTAACATTAGTAATTTTACTTTAGTCCAGTGGGTAGAGTGTTTGCCAATGGTCCGGGAGACCAGGGTTCAATCCCAGGTCACGTCATACCAAAGACTTTAAAAATGGTACTTGATACCTCCTTGCTTAGCACTCAGCAATATAAGGTACATATCGAGGGTAAAGTGGAACAATCCAGGGAAAGGAGTGGCACCCTCCCCAACACCTCGGTGTTGTAGCTAATGGAAAGGGAGCCTTCTGGTTTCCCTCGACTACAGTCAACAACAACAACCTATTACAAACAATTTGTATTCCGCAGTATATTTTAAAATAACTAATGATTATAATAGTATTTAGTAAATGGTTGAACAGTTCTAACTGACTCATAGATGAGATTAACAGGTACTACCATTTCCCATCAGAGTGGAACTGAAAGTAATGGTATTGAAAAGGTACTTCATATTCCCTAAACTCCAAAAGTGGAGCCTCACTGTCAGATGAAGTTTAGTGTCATACTCAGGACACTACATGGTTTCAAGTATTCCTATCTAATACAGATAATTTGCACACAATCATATGGTTTTAAATATTTCAAACAATCAATAATATTAATCATTTATAAACAATTAAAGTTTCAAGTAGCTATTCTTGATACATATAATTTTCACATAGTTTCAAGAATCTGAATATCCATGTTTGAAAAACAACTGCACAAAGACGGTGTGCTCTTGTCGAACAGCACAATACAGTCCTTGGTGAAATGTGAGTCAAGATGCAAAATGATAGATCTTTGGTTGGCTGTATGGTTGGTTTTATGGCATATCAACCTTTGTAGGTTATTTAATGCAAAATCATTTTTATACATATAAACAGTTCTAATTATTTTTAGCATAAATACACAGTTTAATTGTCAAAAACATGTCTATTTCAAGCTATTCAGTTTAATCAAAAAGTTCTAATTCAACCAATTCAGTTTAGTTTATGTATAGATTTTGTGAACACACAGTCAAATGTCAAAAACAGTTCAATTTCAAACAATTCAGTTTAATATAAGGACACAGTTTAGTTCTATTTGATGCATATATAGGACCCCATCAGGTGCTACCATTCCAGGCTGTGGAGGTGCCCGTGGTGTAGTCGTTATCGTCGTAGGAAATGAACACCGCGACACGAGTTCAAATCCTGGACGAGACTGATTGCATTTCACATAGCACTAATACCCTTGGGGAAGGTATGAATCCAATTATTCTCCCTCAAGCTATGGGTAAATAGTAGGACAGACTAGGTTCTTCGGCCTTGGTTAGGCAACTAGTCTAGGAGAAGGAAAACTCTGAATTGAAACCTGTTAAACCCCGCTTAAAAATTGACCTTGTGTCATATCCTGCCCGAGCGGAGGGGTTGGTAAATAGTACCATTCCAGGCTAGAGTGGTTCTGGGAGTGATGGCAACAAAGGGGTACTCTGCATTCCCCAAAGCTCCAGCATTACTGGAACCTCAACATCAAATTGTTTAGTGTCATATCTAGGACACTTGATGGAGGAGGGTCTTACTTCTTGGCAGAGAAGCAGTCAGTGTATTCTACAGCCCCAGCAGACTGGGCAAGGTAGAACTTTGATATGTGTGTTAGTACAAAGGATTCCCTTCACGAAATACATGGGTACAGTCCTAAACAGTTAGTTTTTGGCAAGAGCCCAAATATGCCATCAGCATTTACTAAGCAACTGCCAGCCTTTGAGAGACTATCACTCCATACTATTGCAAAGCTCAAAAACTGGAGCCTCACTACCTGATGCAGCTTTGTGTAATATACCAAATACTCTTTTTCGTGGGGTTACAGGAAATAGTCCGCATATTCTAAGCCCTACATTCAAGGCTGTATATAAGGTTGATCCTATACTTAAACACAAAATAGGAAAACAAAACAGGCTTATAAAAAAGTATTATAGATCTGAGCTGTCATAACCACCACTGAAAATTTCATTAATATTGATTAATTTTCTTTAAAATAGAATTGTTTAACATTAAACTGTTTTGTAAATAAATCTGAGGAAGATCAAGACTTAACAGCATTGTAATAGTTAACGGTAAATAAATATTTCATTAAGCATGCTTACCTATATTTTTGTAATTTAATGATATATATGTATGTATAAAGTAAAGTTGGCAACCATTGTCAAGGGTGACCCAAAGGCTCACTTTTCAATAGCTACCACACTGAGGTGTAGGGGAGGGTGCAACTCCTTTCCCTGTATTACTCCACTTTACCCTTGATCAGTACTTTATAATGCTGAGTGTTAAGCTTGGCGGCATCAAGTATCAATTTTTGAGTCTTTGGTATGATTCGACCTAAGACTGAACTCCGGTCTCCTGGACCATGGGTAAACACTTTACTCACTAGAACAATGGGCTGATATATATATATATATATATATATATATATATATATATATATATATTTTTTTTTTTTTTTGCTTGATTAAAGGGGAACATCAAAATCGTATTCGAAGCCCTGATTACTAGTATTAATTTTGAATGGACAATCTATTTTGTTAAGTAGTGGCAAAAAAATTAAATTGCAATGAACTTTATTCATTATTCAATGATTCTCTGATTAAAAGAAAGATTTGTACATTACTGGTATTAATTTGTTATAATACTCGAGCAATGTCAGGTATCCTTGCTAGTCTTTGATAAGATATAAATGTGTGTGTTCTGGGAGTACTTTTTCATTATTCTGAATGCTTCATTTACAACTTAAAAATGGTTTTATAAAATGAATATGAATTAACAAATGTATTTTAAGTGGTTATTAATCCTTTCAAATACAAATAAGACATGTTAGATATTTAAGTAAAAATTAAGATTTATACAAAAAAAATTTAGACCCAAAATGAAATTGTATATTACTGAGAGAAACAAAAACCTATCATAAATAGTTAAAGATGTAATCTAAAGTCGTTATGTAAATGTTTCTCTTGTAGTTGAATTTTATTGCTTTATACCAGGGTCATTCAAAAAGTAAGGTGAATTTTGCCTCAGAAGTTGGCAATAGAAAGCATGTTTATAGATGCATCTTCAGAAGCAATGAAAGCTGAACACTATGAAACTTCAGGGTGAGTGTATAACTCATCAGGCCAACCATTTAAAAGATATAATCTTTAAAACTGGTTACAATAAGAAAATTGGGAATATTGTTCCTTAAGTAAAATTAAATTTTTAATAGGATGTATGTTGCCTTTTCATTTAGATTCCAAATCTAAGATAATATTCTGCTAAACTCTAATTGTGTGTGCGTATGTCTCTCTCTCTCTCTATATATATATATATATATGCGCACAAAGGTACATTTTGAGAAAGTCTCTGTCCTACAAAGTTCTAACTTTGAGAAAACAACCATTATTTATTATGTTGTAGTTGGTTATATAAATCAATCATATCTACACATACCTATATGATAATGCTTTAACAGCAAAAATAGCCCATTCTAGAGAAAACATTGATTGGGCAATAGTGTATAAATACTCAAATTTAGAAAAGCTACTCAATATAGATATGAGAGAAAAGTCTGCATTTGTTCTTATCCCAATCATTATAATTTGTCCTTCTTATTGACCAGTTACCCTGCTACACTTGTATTGAATATGAATCCAAAGCTTGTATTTGCTTTTCTCCAAGAGTAGTTGCCCTCATAAAGGCTAGAATGCCCATTCTATCCTATTTATCTATAACAAAGTGAGGGGGAAGAGATAGATTCATGCTTTTCCCGATGGCATTTGGGAAATGCAAACCACCTTGGGGATGAATAAACCCAAGTTGGTTTTGTTTGTTTAAATGGATTCATTCCTCTGACAGTGCCACTCAAATAACATTTGAGCTTTGCATATATTTTCTTACTATTTGATTTACATCTCACAAATCCACTGATTTTCCAAAAGCAAATGTGATTGTAGATTTGACAGGTACAATCGTAATTCACTTTTTGATCAGACTCAGGCACATACTCAGTAAAATTACGCATTTAGCCAATTTCCCCTGAGTTTATCAAGTGTCAGAAAATGCTGACATCTAATTCAATTACCCAAATTGATATCTATTATAATGAAGGGATTACATCTAATATAGCAAGACAAAAAAAGAATTAAGAAAATACGAATGGAAATAGCAAAAAAAAAACAAAAAAACTCAAGATTAAATAGTCATTCCTTCTCTAGTTAATACAAGACACAGAGACTCCTAACATCTTTAATTATTACTTTATTTTTCCGAAGAATAACTCCTTAATTGTTTAAGTACAGACCACGGTTATATTTTAGTCTTAATCTAATTACTTAGGACACTGACAGTTAAACTGGACATTCAATCTAAGCAATGGAAAGTTTTGGAAAATGTATGGTCTAGCCTTTGGCCCACATTTGAAGATTCAATCTCTCTAACCCAGTGCTAAATTACAGTTCAGCTGGTCATGTGTAGATTCTGATTTTAAATCAGATATATATCGTCGTAGCCTTCATCTCCATCTCCCATAACCTATTAGGTTGTCAGGGTGCCATGTTGAGTAATTCCCTCTCATGGCATCTATCAGGGCAATAAGAGGCTTACTTGAAAGTGCCCATCTCCTCTCCATATATATATTTACCCGACCTCTCCATGCAAGGTCAATTTTTAAGTGGAGTAAAGTTGGCTTGAATTCAGAAATTTTGTTTTAGATTGTTTGCTTAACTAAGGCTAAAGAACTCAGCCTGGCCTCCTATTTAACCTCAGCTAGGGGAAGAACTGATGGATTCATGCCTTTCCCAAGGAAATCAGTGTGTGGCAAAATGTAAACAGCCTCATACAGGTTTTTAACTCAAGTTGCTAATTCTTATGGCAATAACCATTATGCAAGGTGCACCTGCTATATCAAAGGTTGTACTAGGTTACATGGTACTAGTACCAAGGACTGATTCCTGACCTGACTGATACAGTTCATTTTAAATTAAGAATTTTTCTTTTCAGGTTGCCCTACAATGGTTAAAGAGCCCAGTCTGTCCTGTTATTACTAAGTTCAATATAACTGAGAGAAGAAAAGATAGATTCGTGGTTTTCCCAGGAAAATAAATGCAAAAATGAAACACAAATTACCTTATTCATGGTTTGAACTTGCTTTGTTCAGCCTATTTCAATAAATGTCATGGGATGTGAACCTCTCCAAAAATATTTTTTACCTTTTTTCAATTATACATCTTAGATGCATCAGGGAGGTCTTCAGTGATGCACTGTCTTCATTGCCGATTTCGGGTTATTTCTGCATCATATCGGCTCCGACCATAACCCCGGTATGACTCTGAAAGAGCCAAACCGCCTCCGTGATCGCGATGTGCTACGCTCGTGCCTCTACCAAAGCAAAGAAAAAAACTAATAAGGCCGGACTTCGGCCGTTCTTATAGACATCTGTCCTTTAGTAAACAGCCAATGAAAAATATATTTATATTTACTTAAAAAAAGGTCACCTTTCAGTACTATGAATAATAAATTGGTTATTGGAATCTTGTGACAAAAATGATTGAATCGATTAGTTTTCTGAGTTCGACCAAAAAATCTCACACTTATTTGGCAAGAATTTTTTTTAGCTGGATCTATATAGATATCTCCATATTAATACCAACATCTCTGCTATGGATCCATGAAATTACATTAAAGTACATCCAGTAGTAAAGGTTCTAATTCTAGAGCCTTTTGCTATCAATTGCATATCTTCAATTGACAATTCCTAATACGAATAATTTACAAGACTTTATATGGCTTTATTGAATTATTCCAATGACAAATAATTTGCATACTATTATATGGATTTAAACAATTGGAAGATCAATGTTGGAAGAGCCAATACATTAATTGTTGTTCAAAAGTTGGTTTTACCGTATATTAACTCTTGTTGGTTGATTGTGTTCCATAATGTATCAACCTTTGTAGATTATCCAATGCCAAATCCTCTTTAAGCATATATATTAAATATACATGATTTGCCTTGGTTTGGTTTTATAGCATATCAACCATTGTAGGTTATTTAATGCCAAATCCTATTTATACATAAATATCAAATATATATATGATTTGGTTTGGTTTGGTTTTATAGCATATCAACCATTGTAGGTTATTTAATGCCAAATCCTATTTATACATATATATTAAATATATATATGATTTGGTTTGGTTTGGTTTTATAGCATATCAACCATTGTAGGTTATTTTAATGCCAAATCCTATTTATACATATATTCGATAAATATGATTTGTAGAAGACTAATTTATAGGTAACTTTATTTTTAAATGATGGTTTGGTTTGGTTTGTTGGGTTTTATGGCATATCAACCTTTGTAGGTTATTTAACGCCAAATCCATTTTTATGTAAATAATCTGTTCTATTTAAAACAATTCAGTTTAGCAAAAGTACACATTTTAATTGTCAAAAACATTTCTATTTCAAATAATTCAGTTAAGCATAAGCACGCAGTTTAAATCTAAGCATGGTTTAATAATAAAAAAACATTTCTATTTAAAGCTATTCAGTTTACTCAAACAATTCAGTTTAGCATAAGTATGCTGTTAGTTCTATTTAACCCATAGATAGGACCCTTATAAGGTGCTACCACTCCGGGCCAGAGAGGAACATTCCCCAAAGCTCCAGCATTGCTGGAACCTCACCATCAAATTGTTTAGTGTCATATCCAGGACACTCGTTTGGGGGGGGGTCTTACCCCTCTGCAGAGAAGCAGTCGGTGTATTCTACAGCCCCAGCCGACTGGGCAAATTTTTAAATGAGCCAGAGTTCATTTGTTGGTACTAAGTTAAATGGTGTCGACTATTATGCTAATAATTCTATTAATATCAATTACGAACCCAAGAAAAAGATTTTGTGTATTACTAATAATTCTATTCAGTATTATTTATTCATTTTCAGGTGGCCTTTTAGTTAAATGATATCATTCACAGCTACATAATACTTATAATTCAATTTAGCAATAAGCATTTGTTTGCTTGCAGTAAAATGGTTCCATGTCTTGTAAATGATGAAATATTTCTATTTGACCTGTAGATGGAACCCTAACAGGTGCTACCAATCAGAGATTTAGATTTTAGGTTTGGTTTTAGAGTGTATCAACCATTGTAGGTTATTTAACAGGAAATACTCTTTCTACCTATATGTTAAATATGATTTGTAAGTATTTTGTTGAAAACATTTTTAAATGAGCCTGAGCTCACTTTTTTTTAAACAGTAAAATGTTTTCAAGTATTGCTATCTAATATGAAATATTCTATTTACTAGTAATCATCTGTTAGCACTCAGGTAAATGGTTTCAAATATTTCTATGTAACAGTAAAAATTTGATATCAGTCATTTGTTTGTTGACATTTATATATATAAGAAATTAGTTTGTTGCTAATTTCATTTTTAAACGAATAAGAACTAATTTGTTTGCACAGTAGTATTGCTATTGTTTCGATACAGTTAAAATGGTTTCAATTATTTCTATCTAACACTTTTAATTCTATTCAACATAGCTCATTTGTTTGCACACAGTTAAATGGTTTCATGTATTACTATGTATCACTAACAATTTTCTTAAACATCCTGTTACATATTGATATTCAACAGCCAGTTATTGTGGATTTTGTAAATAGGATATTATACCAGAGTCTTAAGATAATCAAGGATAGCAGAAATGGATCATATGAATTGAGAACTCGAAAGAAAAATGTAAGGGGAAGGAAGAATATCATACAATCATAAGGGAGTCACACAGTCAGTGGTGGCCTCTGAGTTGAGAAACATGAAGAAAGGTTCTGAAATATGTATCTCAACATGTGTCAATGTCAAAAGTTCTATTTGATGCATAGATTGGTCCCTATCAGGTGCTACCAGAGTGGACCTGGGAGTGATAACAACGAAGGAATACTCCATATTCCCCAGAGTCCACTTAGTGGAGCCTCACTATCAGTTGGTTTAATGTCTTAATGGGGGAGTCTTACCCATCTGCAGTTGGTGTATTCTGCAGCCCCAGCTGACTGGGCTGAACCACTCAGGATTAGAGTGGACCTGAGAATCATAATAATGATAGGGTACTCCACATTCCCCAAATTTCTATGGTTTAGTGTCATATCCAGAACACGTGTTGGTGTGTATGTGTGTGGGGTCTTACCCCTCTGCAGAGCTCTAACTGACTGGGCTGGTTATTTTATACCAAACTTATTCTGATTGTTATGATCTCCAGTCATACATTCTCACAATCATTTTCAACAGGTAAACATTTCCTTATTGTACACAAGTTTATGGGACCCAAATGGGCACTAGTACTAGAAGAAGGCTTGTTTAGCATAACAGTTATTACTGCAAGAAACTGAATCAGTGACCCGAGTTCAAATCCTAGACAGGATATTCATGTTTCACCTCATACCCTTGGGAAAGGCATGAACCCATCTTTCTTAACACATAGCTATGAATAATTAGTAAAGCAGAATGGGTTTATCAGTCTTGGTTAGATAATCAGCCTAGGAGAAGGAAAACTCTGAATTCAAACCAACTGTACTTGGTTAAAAAATTGACTTAATGTTACATCCAACCCATAGTGGAGGTGTTGGGTAAATACATACTGAGAGGAGATGGGCTCCACCAAATAAGCCCCCACTATTGCAATATTATTACAAATAAATAGTCAGAACACTGGTAACTCACCTTTTATTTTGGAATCCTTGCACATACTAATCTGTATATGTGATCATTATCTGCAATCCACCTATATTACTTGTATATTTCATCTTAATTAAACTGAAAGAGTAGCAATATGCTGCATATATGTGTACTTCCAATTTTCACGTTATTTTGAGTCCATCCCAGAAATATCGCCTTTACAACCACTCACCTCCCATCTCACAAACCATCTTTGTAAGACAAGCAAGGCATGCTGGGCACAGCAGGAGAAATAAGGACAGATTCATAAGTAATGTTCCAACCCATGGACCCACCAGTGTTGGCCAACCAGTAAAAAGTTACATTAATCAGCTCTGTCCAGACACTGAATATTGTCTAGAAGACTTAGCAAGAGCGATGACTGGTGGGGATGAATGGCAAAAGAGAGAGAGTTTCGGGATAAGGAAGATAAAAGTGAAACAAACAGGGTGTTTTTTCTTTTTCATCAGCATATATATATATATATATATATATATATATATATAAAGGAATTATTTAATAGGAAAAGCAAATACAGCAAATAATTAATAACAAATAAATATTTCAATGAGTAAACAGATATTTTATTTTTAAATTTAAGTGTTGAAAATAATGCTATTTCTATATGATGAATATAAGAAAAAATATAGTGTTTAATTTTTTTAAGTATCGGTTGTGTATTTGGTCCGAGTACCAGCTAAATTGATTAATATCAAGAAAGAAAAAAATAGAAAAGAAAGTTTCTACCCATTAGAAAAATAGAAGGTAGAAGAGTAATATATTAGAGTGAATAAATGCATCAAGTAGGTCTTCAATTATGGACCAAGGCAGAATAAATGAACTGATATACATTAAGCAATTGTCAAGAAAAAAAACGAAAACAAAAAAAATAAAAAGGAATCCTTCCTCATCTCACAGATTTCTCCATCTATAAATGTCTTTTCATTTACTTAGAGCAATCAAAGAAAAATAATGAGACAAAAAAAAGAAAGAAAAATTAGATGAATGGAGAAATATTGGCAACTAATGAGTGTATCTAATTGTACTAATGACTTTGGCATATTGTTCCATTCCATTCTCTTTTAATCATTGACAAGGCTAATATCTGCAGGCAGCGAGAGAGGAAAAAATAAAAAAAGAAGGCCACTTGCAATTATTGATATGCTAAGTGAGTTATTGTTTCTGCTTTGATTTTTCTCTCTTATGATAATTTGTTTATTAGTCTCTTTATCTATTTGCAGCAACTTTTTTCTCACACATTTTATAAGATATTAGCCATTCATATAAATGTTTGGCACCCATATTGATTAACATTCCTTCATTCAGATTTACACTCTTTTTGGCATTTCCCTGCGCCAAAAAACCAAAAAAGCTACAACAAATAAACTCAGAACAAATATGAATTAGATAACGATATTAATAAGACCAATAATAATAACGATAATAGAATCTAATTTATAATCAGTTAATAAAGGAGTGCAATTGGATAAATCAGAACGTGCTTCCCTCCTTGACCTCTTACCTAGCTCTACGTTAACATAAGGAACAAGAGGTCAAGCCATCAAAATATCTATTACCCTTTTTACTTATTATTCTCAAAAGCAACTCTAAAAACATCAACTAACAACGTTGCTTCAGTCCACCTTTTAACATCTTACTTATTTCAATAAACATATTACACCCCTAATTAGTAGTGTGAGTCAAAAATTTTGCCATATTTTAGTAACATGAGGCACAAAAGTACTAGAAGCTTTTGCCAAGATCATGAAAGTGATGAACCAAGCTCACCTGATACTCTCTGAGGGCTTCTCAATGTATTTGCTTTTATGATTTAGAGCACAGCCTCAAAATCTACAGGTTAAGGTATTTGCAACCAAAGTGACATTTCTTGAAACATTTGGTAACCACACTATGCATAACTGGCCTTTAACCTTTCACATAAAAAATGTTTTTAGTTTCATCTGCAGTTTTATAACCGACTTCCAACTTGTAAATCATAAGTTCCCAAATTCGACTATATTGCACATTCATCTGGGTAGCTTTTGAATCACGCATGGATTGAAGCAATGCACGTGTCAGTGCACCAACAAACACTATACTACCCATCACAGCAAGTACCAACCACCACTTGAACTGCTTGGTCGCCTGACGTACACATTGCAAATCAGCACATACCACAATACTGCAAAACTTTAGATATACCAAAATACTTATCCTCTTTGATATTTTATGAAGTTTATTTTTTATATTTGTTCAGTTACAAGCTTGTAGGCATTGTCATCTAACACAAATAATTTTTAAACAGATCTATTTGATTCATTAAGACAATTTTAATATTTACAAATCAACCACTGATAGTTATTTAATGCAAATATCATGTTTTTACATATATATTAAATATATAATTTGTAAATACATTTTGTAGATACATACAGTTAAATGATCAAACAGTTATATTTCTAACAATTCAATGAAGCATAAGTCAACCAAGTTAAATGGTTCCAAGTATTGCTATGTATCAATTCAATTAAACATCAGTCATTTGTTTAAACACAGTTATAGAATCAATCAGTTCTATTTCTAACAATTCAATTTAGCATAAGTTATTTGTTGACACTCAGTTTAAATGTCAAACAGTTCTATTTGACCCATAGATAGGACCTTATTAGTTGCTACCACACTGGGTCTGAGTGGACCCGAAAGCAATAGCAATGAGAGAATACTTCAAATTCCACCAAGCTTCAGCATTACTGGAACCTCACGATCAGGTGGATTAATTTCATATCTAGGACACTTGTTGGGGCTCTTACCCCTCTGCAGAGACACAACTGGTGTATTCTGCAGTCCCAGCCGACTATCATGTTTGATGCTAGGGAGCATATTTAGTCAAATTCCTATTCACCAAGGTTCAATACTAATATTAGTGCCTCAAATGATGCACAAGCACTGAATGACCAGAAAGGAAATTCAAAATAAATTAATAAACATGTCCCAAACAGGTACGAGCAGTACATGAAAACAGAAACAAGACATATTTGTCTTCACTGGTTTTCATTTCAATGGTGAGGTAAAATAAGGTACCTCAGCAGAGTTGGAGACAGTCTTTCTTCTATTCAATTGACTGAGATGAAAAGCATGTCCACTTTTCTCCAAAAGCATGGACCAAAGATAGGTCTTATCCATTCAAATAACCTGGACCAAAAGAGGCGTATTTGAATTATGGGATTGATATATAATGTCCAAAGATACTTGCATAATCCAAGGGAAGATATTTTTATCTCTTTATGCCAATTTAATAACATAGGAAACACAATCCCCACCCAAGCCAGTAAACAAGAAATTTGACTTCAACAGCAAATCACCTGTAATAATGAAATGAATTAGACAATTTAGAAAAACTTTCAGCTTAAGATTTGATGACTAAAATACTGGTGTCTTTAAAAACTTTTAGATTGATGAATTTTTTAATATTTTCAAAAATAATATCATTAAAGTATTTATTTATGACTCCAATTTTCTAATCTATTTGAAAAAAAAAATTTTTCTCATTAAAAAATGAGTAAATAGTGGGGAGTAATGGGGCTTTTCAGCCTTGGTTCTTAGTTGAGTAACTAGTTAAGAAGGAAAACTCAGTATTTAGTCCAGGCTTACTCTGGTTAAAAATTGACCTTGTGTCCCATCCTGTCTGTAGAGGAGGTTAGAATAAATAAATACAGCGAAAAATACTTTGAAGCAAAAGGAATTGCCTTTTTGAAATGATATGCAATAATAATTTCTAATTGTTAGTCTATCTTACTTTTTTTAAATAGATTTTGTAAGGTATTTTCATTTTATTAAAAGTAATGAATATATATGATTGATGATTAGAGAAATTGCAATAAAGTAGAACCCATACATATGTGATAATCCCACAACTGATACAATGACACAGATCTTTGCTGCTAAAAGCCATTTTGTCAAACTGACACTCAGTAGTTATAATCAGGTAAATAATGATGGATTATCAACTTGAAGATTCATCTCTACAGCCATACAACCAGCATGGAGTATTGTCATAGGAAATGGAAGGAACAATCAGAGTTCAAATCTTGAATAAGTTTTTGCATCTCCCTTTCTGCTAATGCCCTCGAGAAATCATGAATCACTGCAGCTATGGGTAAACAGTAGGAAAGACTGGATTCTGAGAGGCAACCCATTTAGGAGAAGGAAAACTTAAAGTTCAAACCAGTTGTATTCTGCTTAAAAAATGACCATGTTCCTCATCCTGTTCATGGCAGAGGGGGTTAGATAAATACATTTAAAATGTTCCATTAAAATAAAAGAAAGAATTTTTGAAAAATATGAGCTATTAGAAGGAAGGTTCAGCCTCTACAGTCATACCACCAGCATTCACCTCAAATATCAGGAGATAATATAACATTGCTTTCAGAGCGAACCACTCATAAGCAGTGAATGCAAAATGGTGTCTACTAAGGAAAAAAATTTTTTTAGCTGAAAAGCTGCTCTAACCAATGAGCTATTTTGCTCCCACTGCTGAATTTTTGTAAAAATAAATAGGAGACGTTACTTTTGGAGTATGACTCGTGTATATATATATATATATATATATATATATATACCTTAAATGAGGAAAATAATAATTAGCTAGAATAAAAAGGCACTTCCTAACAATAATATAGTTGCAATCATAACCAACATTAGTTTTTATGAAAATCTTTCCACAGCTTCACAATGACAAGTGGAAAAATTATTCTCTTAGAAATGCTGTCTCATCAAGCATCAATCATTTTCTCTGTATTTAATTCATTGCACATTGTGGCTAATTGTTTAGACTTTTCCCAATATTTTCAATACAGATAATTGTTGTTATTTTGTGTTGTTTGAGGCTTTACTTTCATTTTTTTGGGGGGGAAGGGGTGCTTTTGTTGCCTTGGTTTGGGCTGCATCTCTTATTTGTAGAGAGGAGAGGGATGCTTCAGATGCCTTGGTTTGGGCAGCATCTTTCACTTATTTTTTATTTTATCTTTTTACTTGAGTAATTCCATTCACATGAACTTGCAATAATTCATAATTAATACAATCGTTTTTCTTTTTTCATGCTTCATCTTTGAAATATAATTCAGTTGTATTTTGTTATAATATAATGAGGCCAACAGTTTTGAAACACGAACATGGATTCAATCATAGGTTAAAAGGAATGGCAGAAAAGCATAGTAAGGATGTTTATATTAAGAAACGATTGATTGACTAATTCTAACAGCATGTCAACATATCAAAGACCAGTTTATAGTTTGAGGTTAAAGAATTTAAATTTTTTGTGGAGTTCTTTAAGAGATTTTTGCACACAGTTATATCGAAGATATTCCTATTTTGCAGAAATAATTTGCACACAGTTATATGGTTTCAAGTATTCCTATCCAATATTAATAATTCATGCACAATTACATGGCTTCAAGTAAATATTCCTATCTAATTATAGTCATTTGCTTGCATACAGTTTATGATTTCAAATAGCTAATAATAACCAAAAGAGAACTATTATAGATTCCACTAATTATACTTAATACAAATAAGTTAAAGTCATATGGCATCAAATATTCCAGATCTATTGGAACCAAAGAACCACTACCACTCCAGGTGAGAGTGGACCTGGAAATAATTATATATATATAATTATATATATATATGAGTTTAAACAAATACTTTGCTGGTAAATATTTTTGTCGCGCTATTACGTTCACTTTCAGGCAAATACCCTTCGGAAAGGTATGAACCCCCTTATCCTCTCAGCTAGGGGTTCAATAGTACCACTACTATTCTTCTAGGAGAATGGCTTTGGCATTAAATAACCTGCAAAGGTTGATATGCCATTAAACAAAGAAACCGAAACCAAAATATTTTTGTTTTTAGGTTGGTTGGTTTTCAGTAGTATAACAAATCTTATTGGTTATTTCGTGCCAAATCTCTCTTTTTCTATGTACAAGTCGCAAGCAAATAGTTTCCAAGTAAATTTTTGTTTTTAACCAAATTGTTTGAGCATGAAATCAAAGATAGTAGACCACTTTTTCTTGACAGGCATATTTTTTTGTAGATGGTCTTCTTTTACATATGTACCTCACGTTTTCTTTATATGTCTTCAAGATTGAAGTTGGCAATTATGTTATCAGTTTTAATATCCTTACCTTCTACACAATAGGATCAATTTAGGATTTTGATTAATCTTTAGGAGTTTCTTGGTTTTTGCTTGTATGGTCTCATTCATAAATTATTTTTGGTGATTTTATCCTTGATTTTAAGGAGTCTCTAGATTGAGATGATGAGGGGTTTGATATTTTCAGTCATTTTTGTACGGTGGTTTGTGGAATATTATTTATTTTGGATTGGTGGAAAGGTTTAAGTTTAGCTGGGGTAGTTAGGACATGTTTTGGTTTTGTATTGTTCACTTTGATGTTAGGTTGTCAATATGTAAGAAGAGTTTTTTTCAGAGTTAAAAATTTTGCAAAAATACATTCTGAGATTGTCGAGGCTTACTTCAAATTATTTACTTTCTATCCTCAAATACTGCTTGGGATTTTAACAAAATGTCTTTTCATGAACATGTTAAAATGGTTGATAGAAAAGTGAGGGGTGGTAAGTGAGTACTTAGGTAAACCTCTCTCCCATAAAAACTAAAAAAAAAAAAAAAACTTTTATAAACAGCTTTGACAGGGGTTCAATCCTTAGTTTTTTTTTTATTGCTCTATCATAAAAGAGGGCAGAGCTAGTTATATTTAAACTTTCTATGTATTCATTTATGTAAAGGAACAATTATTTTTTTTTTTTTACTTGAGATTTAAGAGGCCAAATTTAGTTATAATTAACCTTTAAGTATTTTCATTTTTGTGTGGTAACAATTTTTTTTCTTTATATTAAACTTTGATTTATTATTCATAACTACTTTCTTAAAGACAGCCAGTAGCAAACATTAAAACTCAATGTCAAGTGACCTCTGAAATTGTAGATTATCGGATTTATAATATAATTATTATCAATGAACTAAACATTAAAAATTTATCTCCCTTGAGAAAGTATAATGACCAGAAACACAGATCCCGCAGTATTACTATTGCATATTTGATTGGAAATTACTTTATTCTCCATCAGAACCGTTTAATTCTATTGCATCAACAAACATTTCATTCTGTTTTAATCTAACTGGATTCCAAGAGTCAAATAATATTTCATTATATAAACAGAGGGAATAATTCTATGAATCTAGAATATTACTAGAATAGGAGGTGAATGTATGAGTTTCAATGTTATGACTTGCTATCATCTCAGATAAATTATAGACGCTTCCATTTGGATTGTGAAGGAAAGAAAGGAAGACAAAGTATACACTACATGTTAGAGAGAAAAAGAAAGCAAACAGAATAAGAAAGAAAGAAAGAAAGAAAGAAAAGGAGAGAGATGGGGATGTAGCAATTATGCTATACATCAGAAGCTGATCATCTGTTTTACTTTAAGGTAGAAAAAGGAAAGAAAAGAGGAGGAAAAGAAATGGAGAGGGGCTAGAGTTTCAACTTTTTATACTATTGCACTAATAAAAATTTCATTCAATATGATTAAAATTTAACAGTTATTCCCCTTGAGAAATTATAAGGATCAGGATGAGAATGATAATCCCTACAGAAACATGGCAATGTATAGACATAAAATATGGCTAATAATTAATAAGATTAGCTTATTTATTATTTAGACTTTTTACAATATTGTTATCTTACTTCATACGCCTAAGCACACCAATATTATATTGCTTATAAAATGAATATTTTTTTTAGTTTTATCGGACAAAGCTGTCTTTTTTTTTCCAAGTGAACATCTGTAGGTAAGATAAGATAAACGAACATTCATCTGTGTCTTTATAGACATAAAAATAAAAAAACAGATATGTATATAATCCAACCAATGATCATCTGAAATTCAGAAAGTTCAGGAAATAAATTAAGGGGACTCGTCTTTCACAAGTGAAGAAAAAGTTGTAATTATCACCTTGATTTTTTTCTTTTTCTGAATGCAATTCAGAGGCTACAAATAAACTGTATAGATAAGGGAAGATCATTCTAATCAAAGAAAAACCAGCGAACCAAAGGGAATCATCTTTAAGTAGACTTGGTAGATAATTGGTCCGATTATCAAAAATTGGGACCAATCAACCTGAAGATAATAAGGCTTGAATCATGAGTCAGTTTAAAAATATCTCTTGCTGGAAGCTATTTGAAGCCTATTTAGCAGTGAGTGGTCAAGATAGACAAAGACTTTCCACTATGAAGGAGAGACAAAGCCTAAATAAGGAAATGAGAGGTGCCAGAAAATGGGGCCAGTTAGAACCAAGGGAATTAGCTGCAATGAAGATGAAAAGACACAAACAAATAAAGATGAAAAAATTTTAGTAATTAACTGAACCCCTTCTCTTTTGGAATCTTATTTTTGTCCAATATTTTGGATTTTAGGTCTTTTGGTTAAAATTAGTTTGGGTGTTAAAAATAATACCAAATATAATTGTGAGCATCTCAATTTATAGAAAAAAATATATATTTATTACTAAAATTCTCCTTCCTTGCATATATAACTCCAAACCAGCTTGCCATGTTGGCAAGGCTAAGAATAGGCTGATTATATCCCTTTTAAAGGGGTAAGAATGCCCCTAACTAGGGGTCTTGGGTATGACACTAAAGTAAATCTGGAGATCTGCAAAGTATAAACTATACCTTCATTGCTTACTCCCAGATTCATTCTGACTTGGAGTGGTGGTACCTTTTGGTTCCCATCTAGCGGTCAAATAGACTAGTTTTAAAAATATTTGATAGGACCACGTACAAAAAAAAAAAGCATCTGAAGAAAAAACTAAAGAGAAAAAAGAAAATATGAATATAAAATGAACAAGGTTGGATGCAGATTTCATAAAACTATTCTTTAGTTATGAATTGGAGTGGAAACTTGTTGCTTTTTTGAAAATTTCTTTAATAAAAATCATTTCTTTACTGAGGTATATATTTTATTGCCAACTCAACCTCCGTTTTCTTAACTAATCTCAGACTTCCTCCATCGGACAAGAGAAAATACATGGAAAAGATCCAAGATAAGGCTCTAACAGCATCAGCGTGGATCTGGCAAACCCACAGAGCAACAACAATCTGACAAAGTTTGGTGGTGTCGTGAGATACTGCTGGGGTGCTCTGGGTTAGTGGTAATGATGCTTCAGCACCAAAACCATGCCTGAACCCAGAGTCATCATCTGATGAAGGCTTTGTTAGAAGCAATGCTGTTGTATAAACATCAGTTATTGTATGATACCTACTATATCAGTCATATCTGGTTAGTGTTCAGAGACTCTGAGTTTGGAATATATAGAACATATGAGAAATTACTTATAATTCAAATGGAGTGCTCAATGTATAGCTACTTGCATACAGAGTGAATATATCTAAAACACAAATTAAAGAAAACTCAACATACAGTTATTGAGCCATTATGAATTTATTTCGATGAGTGATAATCCGCCTCTTCAGAAAACTTAGAAAATTTTTTTTTTCATCGAAATAAATTTATAATGGCATGGTAAAGGTACATTGAGCTTTCTTCCATTTGCATTATATATATATATATATATATATATATATATATATATATATATATATATATATATACACTCAGATGAACAACAATAATTTTGCTGGGTTAGTTATACTCATGTTTGCGTGTATGTGTTTGTTTGAAACCGAACTGTTTCAAAATGTTTTTGTAAATACAAAATGTGCTCAAATGCAGCCCAACAGACCAAAATCAAACCTAAAAAAAAAAAAAAGAAAGATTTCACTTCTTGTTCTTATAACTAAAAGTTTCCTGTATCAAGTATAATACTGTCATCAGATGAAATACAAGACTCTCTCAATACAGAGAGAATAATAAAAAAAGACATCGAAAATATAATAAATATTTAAAATCATTTCATAGCTACTAAAACAAATAGTTGTATGATAGTACTTTGTATACCAAAAAAAAATGGTAGCGAACGCGTCAAGAAGTATTTAAATTTTCTTTTCTTTTTGAACTGAATTTATAAGAAAAAATTGTTTCTTCATAAATGTCCTGTAATTTAATCATGACCTTTGGATTAAGTAAAATAAACATGTACCCTTTTCACGTCATTCAAAAGGATTCCAAGAGTTGAATGATACTTCATTGTATAAAAGTAGAGAATAATCCTATTATTATCTATAATATTGATAGAATAAGACATGAACATATGTGTTTCAATGTAATGCTTTGTCATCATCTCAGATAAATCATAGACCATTCCATTTTGATTGTGAGGAAAGAAAGAAGAGACAATGTTTCTTAGGTTATATGACATCAAGTTTCATCTAATGATTCTACCTTAATTGATAAATTAAATTTATTGTTATGAGTCGAGTATAAAAAGAAGTGAACCAATCTCTCTGATAGAATAAAATGGGATTTCATGAGCCCATGTTAGTTCTACTGTATGGTTGTACCATGTGGACTAACGACATACTAAATGTGAACTACACAAGACAGCTATGTGCAGTTTGGGAACAAATCCTAGAAACAGCACCCCAAAGAACACCAGCTGCATGTCCACAAGCCTCCCATCATACCATCTAAGCAAGATGAACAATATATGCTGGGCACTGTGGGAGAAGTAAGAAAACACTCGTAAGTGACAGTGTACTCTGAATTCCAGCAAAGACTTACATGCATCAGTTCTGTACAAATGTTGGATACTGGTCTGAGGACCTGCCAGAAATAATGAATGATAGGGATGGATAGTGAGAGTCAAGAAATTCCATGCTATCAATTCAAGTTAATGATGGTGACTGCTTATAAATAAGAACACCTTAAATAAATTCAATACAAATAGATATTATTTATTACTGTTCACTTCGGATCATTGGCCTAGTGGGTAGAGTGTTCACCAATGGCCTGGGAGACATACCAAAGACTCAAAAAATGGTACTTGCTGCCTCCTTGCTTAACACTCAGCATTATAAGGTACGGATCAAGGGTAAAGTGGGGCAATCCAGGGAAAGGAGTAGTGCCCTCCCCAACACTTTGGTGTTGTAGCTATCGAAAAGGGAGCCTTCGGGTCACCCTTCACTATGGTCGTCAACTTTACTTTCACTTTTTATTACCAAACTAAACAGCATTCAGACTCAGTAACCAACACTATGTAGTTGTTCTAAAATAAGTGCACTCTAATGGTATATATTTATATATTTTTTCTCAGTAACTTTTTAAAAATTTTATAAGTATTTTGGTATTACCAGAGATTTTTAAAAAAAATCATCTTTCTGACTTCTACAGATTTTTATTGTTATTTGGGTACTTCCCATCCCCCAAACCACTGAAGTGAAATGAATATGACATGCCGGAAGCAGCACCTTACAAAAGAACAACTGTACAGCCACTTACCTCCCATCTCAGAAACCATCCAAATAAGATGAACAAGACATGCTGGGTACTGCTGGAGAAGCAGGGACGAACTCATAAGCAATGTTCTGTTGCCGACACTTATACATGGACATGCCAGTGTTGGTTAACCACCAAAAATGTACATACATCAACTCAGTAAAGACACTTGATGCCACATAGAGGACCTGCCAACAGGGATGTAGGTGGAGAAAATCAAGGGAATCCAGACTAATAGAAGGACTTGATGATGAAGTTTTACCAGAGGCAGACTGATACTAGTCTGGACCTCCAGATCAAATATTTACATTGAGTACCTCACTTTCCCCCACTTTAACATACATTCCACAGAATAAAATCTTAATCAGACATCTGTTTCTGGGTTTCAATGTTTATAAAAAATTGAACAGAGTTCAAACAAACTATCTAATCCCCATCATCATGTCGCGCCATCAGCACAGATCTCCCTGATTCTCACCCACCACCCTTCTCTATCATTTATCCCTTCCGCGAGGTCTTCAAGGCTACATCCAGTATCATCACAGAGCTGTTGTATTTTGGTCCTAGCTGGTCGTCCTGCTTTTGCTCGTCCATTTGAGGGGGTCCACGGGAGTATGTCACTTATGAGTTTGTCCCTACTTCTCCTGCAGTGTCCCGCATGTCTGGTTCGTCTAACAAATCTAACAATCTAATCCTACTTCACTTTATTTATACATGAAAATAACAATATTATCATAATTATCTACATTTAATGAGTAGAGTGTTCACTAATGGTCTGGGAGACCGGGGTTCAATCCCAGGTCTAGTCATACCAAAGACTCAAAAAATGGTACTTGATGCCACCTTGCTTAACACTCAGCACTAAAAGGTGAGGATCAAGGGTAAAGTAGAGCATTCCCGGGAATGGAGTAGCACCCTCCCCAACACCTCGGTGAAGTAGCTAATGAAAAGGGAACCTTCGGCTCACCCTAGACTAAAGTCACCAACTTACTTTATATAATTAATAACGTAAGTTTTCAGTAAGACTTTTGCCACTTAGGCCCCTGGGTTTTTGAAGCCCTTGCACATTGTCTGATTGCCTGACTGATAAATCTGTTCCTGGCTCATGGATCTATATTGATATACTAGTCTTTTTAACTTCTTGAAAGATATAAATGGTATATGATCTTTAGGAATCTCTAGAAAATAATTTGTTTACAACAATACTGTTCACAAAATGTTTCAATGAGAAGCGTGCTTTCCTTAATGGTCATCATTGCAGGACATGGAATTGGTAATCTGAGTTCAAACCCTGGATGATACTGTTGGCATTTCACTTTGAACTAACGTCCTTTGGAAAGACATGAATCCTTCTCTTTTACCCTCAGCTATGGTAAAATAGTAGAAAAACCCATGTTCTTTAATCATGGTATGGCAACCAGTTTAGGAGCAGGAAAACTCTAAAATCAAAGCAAGTACCATTCAGCGTTAATAACTAACCTTTTCTCATTTCCTGCCCTTGGCAGAGAGGCTGGGTAAGTATGTACATTTTCAATTTTTTCATTCCTGAACTAAAGATACAATTAATATTTTTAATGTTTTCATAGCTACTAAAACACAAAGTTATATAAATATTATTGAAACAACAAAAATTTAATTACACACTGGACAAAAAGGATTTTAATTTCTTTTTCATTGAGCCTAATATATTAGAAAAAATATTTCTTCATAAGTACACAGCAATTTCACCAAGTTAGCAGTCATATATATTAAAAAACAAAGAATAAAAAAAAGCAAATCCCATCTACTTTGATCCAGTATAAAATAATTTATTAAGTGAGACCCAAAGGAGCTGAAGCAGTCTTGGATTTTAAGGGGATAAACCCTGTGGCTATTGTTATAAAATAATCAATTATTCAACAACACTTGAAAAAACCCAACAAAAAAACAATGCCCTTCTTGGGTAACATGATTTAATTAATCATGATCTCTGCATTGTGTAAAAAAAGCTTGCACCCAGTTCACCTCATTCAAAAGAATTCCAAGAGTTGAATAACATCTAATTGTATAAACATAGAGAATGATTTTATTATTACTCATAATAATATTCATAGACATGAATATATGTGTCCAAATGTTATGCCTTGTCATCATTTCAAATAAATTATAGACCATTCCATTTTGATTGTGAGAAAAGAAAAAGAAAAAATATAGTACATGTCAGAGAAAAAGGAAGAAAATAAGGAAGAGAGACAAGGGGGGAAAATTAATGCTATACATCAGAAGCTAATCATCTGCTTGACTAGAATGAAAGATAGGGTTGACTGATTAATTTTCACAACATGCCAATCTGTTATGAAATAGCCGAGGGATTTCGGTTCATGCCTTTGAGTTTAGTTAGGCTGAGAACCTTTTGGTTTGTTTGGGTGTAAGATTGAAGCAGGTGTTAACGCGGGTGCGTGCGAGCGGAGGGAGGTGTCACTCAGATGTCATAACAGTCCGAGACAATACTGGTTGACAAGGTGCGGGTGACGTCACGCACCGGAAGCACACGGAAGTTTGTGTGAGAATTTGAAGAAAATAAGAGTCGGGTTTTAGACACCAAACGAGAAGGATTGATTTTGGAGCTCACAGGCGCGAGGCGAACTTGCGCCCGATGGGGGCCGCTCGAGTTGGGGGCCAAATGAATAAGACAGCATAGAAGATTGTGTCTCACCTCCTTACGTCGAAACCTTTAACTCAAAGTTAATAAAAAGGTTTCGTACCTGAACGAGAAGTAGTTATGTGTTTTTGAGATTCCTGTTCTTTATATATTCTATCGTTATGAACATTATATGTTCATTTCGCACATAGCGTTCATTGCGAATATGGTACAAATCTTGATGAGATTATTTTATAGCATGGGTTTAAGGAATCACATATATTGTATCCATATATTAACATTTTTTGCATATGGTTTTATATCAAGTATTTCTATTGAATTCATATTATTAAGCAGATCTATTTGATCCATAGACGAGACATTTCACAGGTACTACCACTCCAAATCAGTATACAAGGGAGTAATGGCAATCAAAGTGAATTCTACATACCTCAGAATTCCAGCACTGATACCTCACCATCAAATGTATTTTAGGGTCATACCTAGGAGACACCTTTTTGAGGGTGTCCTACCTATCTGCAGAAGATAGGGTCAGTGTATTCTAAGCCCAGATGACAGGGTGGCGATTGAAATTAGTACATTTTCTGTCTCAATATTAACTTTAGAATCTGAACACATTTCTGGGTATATTAAAATAAGTCAAAGACACATAGATTTCATTAAAAAATACAGAATGATATTGAAAATAAATCATTTAATACCTTGGTTTCCTATATCCTTTTTTCTTTTAAATAATTCTTAACCTACAATCCAAATTGGAAAAATTAAATTTTTCCAAAGCTCCATCCTCTTCACTAAGGGGTCATTCTACTCTTTTTTAATTAAGCCCTGTTTTGGGGGCTTAGAATTTGCTGACCTTATCCCCATCAGAGAAATAAGCCCCCCCCCCCGAAAAAATACTCTAGATTTGATGCTAAACAGCATCTGGTGGTGAGGTTCCATTTTTGGAGATCTAAGAAGTGTGGAATATTCCTTCATTGCCATTACTCTCAGGTGCACTATGACTAGAAGTGGTCATACCTGTAAGAGTCCCATCTATATATCAAATAAATCTGTTGAAAAATAACTTCTTTTCTAGAGGACCATGAGTAAAAAAAAATCTTGAGTAAAAACTACACAATAAACGTAAATACAAATGTACAATGAATATCATTTTTTAACATCTGGCATAAAATAACCCAACATGGATTGTCATGCTATTAAAATCGACCTTCTTTAATTATCAATAAAAGTAAAATATTTCACTTTCTTTCTACTATGTTTAAAGCAAAAACAACAAACAAAATGGCTGCTCTTAATTTTCCAACCATGATTAAAGGCAAAGCATTAAAATTCTTTTAAGAATCCTTTCAGAAACATAGACTTGATTTTCTGCAGTGGACTCAGAAGAAATTTATTGAATTAGATAACAATTTGATGCTATAAAATTTCCCAGAGTTCTCAACTTGTAATCTTTACTGTTTGTTTTATGAACACCATTTTGTGATGGTATTTTAAAATTATAATGAAGCTCATACAAGAAATTAAAATTATTTTTCTAAATTCTTTTTTTTTTCTCCCATTGATCAATGCAGGATACCAATTGCTGAAGTGATGGATTGCTTCACTGACCTCGATGTGACCACTCCAAGAACGAGTGTTCAGTCTACGATGTTGTAAACTTGTAAAGTCTGAAAGGCCAAGTAACCCAAGTGAACCTTAGAAAATTGCTAAAAGAGGTGGTAAAACTGTCCTCCTTTCTTTTTGGGGTCCTTTGTTAGCGTAATTTAGCAGCAATACAAAATACAAAAAATATCAGTGAAAGAAATATTGGTTTTAAAAAAAAATGACAGGACTTGTGTTTTGAGTGTCTAAAAATCAATACTACAAGAAATGCATCTTTTAGTAATTAAACATGTGTATGAATAAACATGAAGAAATAATTACTTTTAGGAATAAAAACAGATGAAAAAATATTTATTTCTATGGGTCATTTAACTTTTAACCTTGGACACTGAATCAGGGGTCATTGTCATCAAAATTATATAGAAAAAAATATCAAAATTGATTTGATAATATTTACAAGAAAAAAACGCATTAAAATTATTCATTCAATTTTTCCTAAATGCATATTCTAAACATGGTTCTGTGAAAAGGTTTTTCTTTCCTTAAGATTTAGAACTTTGAAAGAAAATCTAATTAAAATTATTGCATTTGTGTATGTTTTTAAGTATATGTTTTTAATTGCATACACTGAATTAATAATTCAAAGATATATTAATTTCAAAAAAATCTATTTTATAGGAAAATGAAACTTGCAGGCATTTTTATTCTATTTGAACGAGTTTTCTTTTTTTGACAAGTATTTTTCTTTCTTTGTTTTTTTTTTTTCTTTTTTAGTTGCTTTTCATAGCAAACTATTCTGACAATCAATCTTAAGTTAAGCTGTCAGTCGATGGAATTAAAGAATAAATTCCTGGTGAGACTAATTTGCCTCCTTTGGCTTCAAGGAACCTAAGAAATGAAAGATAAGGATGCAAATTCAAATTTTAAAAAATAGCTTAGTCTTTTGGGTATATTTGCAAATTGGGAGTTGATAGAAAAATATCAATAAAATCACTAATACTTGGTTATTCATTAATCAAAAACTGGTTGCAAATATTTTTGAGAATAATGCTGTGATTCACAATCATATATGTGGTCAGTTTAGAAAAATCAGGCTACTTTGAGCAATGGTGCCTTAGTCCTCTTTAAAGTATTCTTTTTTTTTTTTTTAAGCACTTAAATTTTATTCAGCTTTCCTTCTTTGGGATACAAGCATCAAGATTGCCTCGAGTGCATACTGTTCCTTAGTGGTCACTTGTCTAAGTACTGGCCAAACTCAATATTGCTTAATTTCAATGATTAGGTAAAAAAACATTGCTTTTAACATGAATTTTATTATAAGAAAATTATGTGTGAACATTTTACATCTATAAGTGGTACTTAAGCAATAAATAAGGTGAATTTTGTGTAAGGAATTGGCAATAGAAAGCAATGTTCACAATTGCACCTTCTTTAAGGAAATCAATAATGGGTCCTTTTATGTCCCAAAAGACTTTCAGCATGACCTTCTTTACTATCCACTTAGCCTGGAACTTTTTCTTTACCAAAGAGTGTGTTTTTATTCTGTGGACTGTTTTTTAAACTCATGGTTAAAGTAGCAAACCTATGTTGAGTGCATTTGTGAACATTTTTTAACTAAAACATGCTTCTCCCTACACATCACACTTTCTTTCTGTAAATTTCACATGGTTTGCACTCCTCAACCACCAGAAAACTGATAACAGAGCTCTGTTCAAGCTTAGAGCCCTCAGTTGGAATTGCTGTCATTTTGAATAGCCTCAAAACATATTTTCACAAGATTAGAATAATTTTTTGCTGTAAACTAATTTGAAAGAATGCAGAGATTATGGAAAAAAAATTCTGAAACGAAAATTTATTTTGTTATTTTCAGAAACATTTCCCTTATTTATTGGATGACTCGAGTTTGTGTGTGTGCCGGATAAACTTGATCCCTTAATCTTTGTATGGCAATCAATGCAGAGAGAAAAGTCTAAATTCAAATCTGTTAAACTCTGCTTTAATATTGACCTTGTGCAGCACCCTACCTGTGATGGAGGTGTTGTGTATGTTTCTAAGTGAAGACCCCTATGTCCCTGTCAACTCTAATGCTTTCCAAGTAAATGCATTTTAATCATATGGCCAGAGGACACAACATATGCAAATATATTTCAAAGGAGTAGAATATATAAACAATTAAATACTTCTATTGAATTACCTTTCAAAAAGACAAATCCCTTTGGCTCATAGGATTGTCTTTGTATAGATAAAAAGATCATTCGAATCAGTTTATTTTACTAAATTAAGTTTATTTGTTGAAATAAGCAGTAAGTTTAATCAGCCATCTAATATGTCAGGGCTGGACTCACAAATAGACGGAGTAGACTATTAGCCTAGGACCCCCAGATATCTGGGGGCCCACTGAACTTAACTTGTTAAGGAGCATACCAGATTATAACCTTGTTTAAAATATATACTGAGTATTTAATGAAATAATTTATTCAAAATCATTAGAGTGCCTATATGATAAGTATAAGGCTTGGAGTATGGGGCCCCAGTATAAAAAATGTAGGTCCACAGTGGCTTTTATTGAGTGGGCTATGGGATGGTTCTCAGGTGGGTGAGAGATATCAGCCTTATAGAAAAATTTGGGGGTCCACTGATGAGTTCAGCCTAAAGGCCCCAAGTAAATAAAACCCACTCCAACAATAACATCATTGTCCTTTTCAAATTACTCTTTTCAAGTACTTTAACTATACTAAGTATCACAGATATTAGGTTACTTACCTTTCTTTAGTGGTCACTTGCCTAAGTAATGGCCAAGCTCACTGTTGCTTAACTTCAATGATTTGGTGACCACCATTCATTTTAAAATTACTTGGTCAGAAACTCCAGATGTTTATTCTTACTTTACAAAACTGTCTGCAAAAGCCTCTTCCAAAATTCCTATGCAAATAATTCCATTATTTATTGGAGAAATTTTGCCTTTTTTTTGTACCAAGTAAACTTCACATTACCATACTAATTACACCATTTACACAAGTTCCCTTATGATAAAGTTAAATAATTGTTACTTCAAAAAACAACTTCTATTACATTTACATTTTTGTGGTAAATAAAGAACTAAGAAAACTAATGAATATACTAATTCTCCATCAGAACATTCGTTTTTTTTTCTCCCATAATGCTTTTAATAGTTATCTCACCTTTCCTGGAGAGCAATGTATTGTATCTAGCTATTTGGCTCTTTAGTTTTTACTATAAACACCAGTGTTTTGGGAGATATAAAGCCTGTCAAAGCCAACAAATCAACAGCTGCAAATATTTTGTCATTAATAATAGGTTTAAAGCTGAAGTTATTATCAACTACAAACAGTGATAGGAGAATAACATTTTCTTTATAAATAATAAATCTTTTAACTCTTTACTTCCAGTAGAGAATTTTTTAACTTTCTATTTTCGTCCCATAAAGATTTGCTTTAGTTTGTTTCTTTTATTTCATGGCATATCAAACTTTGTAGATTATTTAATGCCAAAGCTGGTGGGTATAAAGGAGATCACACCTTTCCCAAGAATATTCATATTTACCAACCCCTCCATTCGAGCAGGACATGACACAAGGTCAATTTTTAAGCAGAGTTTAACAGGTTTGAATTCAGAGTTTTCCTTCTCCTAGACTAGTTGTCTCACCAAGGCTGAAGAACCTAGTCTGTCCTACTATTTACCCATAGCTGGAAGGAGAATAATTGGATTCATACCTTTCCCAAGGGTATTAGTGCTATGTGAAATGCAATTAGTCTCAGGTGGGATTTGAACTTGTGTCGCCGTGTCCATTTCCTACAACGATAACCATTACATCACGGGCACCTTTCCCAAGAATATTAGTCTAAAAGTGAATGTAATACTGTGACTGGAGTTCACACTCACTATGTCGTCACAATCTAGTATGCTGATCACTATGCCATTGGGTAGCCCCCACCACCACTACAAATTTGGTTTGGTTTGGTTGCTTTGTTTGATGGCATATCAACTTTTGTAGGTTATTTAATACCAAAGCCATTCTCCTAGAAGAACAGTAGTGGTACTATTTAACCCATAGCTGGGAGGATAAGGGGGTTCATACCTTTCCCAAGGGTATTTGCCCAAAAATGAACGTAATAGCACGACTGGAGTACGCTTTAACCATTACACCACAAGGACACCTCCCCACTACAAATTTGGAAGGTAAAAATTAGAGCATTACGAAAAGGTCTGTGTTTGTATTTACCCAACCACTCTGTTACCAGCATGATGCAACACAAGATCTATTTTTTAAGCAGAGAACTACTAGATTGAGTTCAGTGTTTTCCTTCTCCTACATTGGTTACCACAGCAAGATTAAAGAGCCCAGTCTTCCCTATCATTTACCCATAGCTGAGAGTAGAATAGTTTGATTCTCACCTTTCCTGAGAGTATTAAAGCTACAGGTAGTATATGCAAGGGTTGATCAAAAACTCTTGAGACTGAAAGAAACTATTTTTGTCCCATAACGCTTGGTACATTTGAATATACATTTCTTATACAAAATATAACTTTAATTATGGAACAGAAGTACAGTGTATTCAGTCAACTGATGTGACACCAGGTCAATTTTTTATCAGAGTAAAGCTAGTTTGAAATTAGTTTCCTTCTATGAGATTGGTTCAAGAGCACAGCCTGCCCTACTCATAGCTGGGGAATTCATATTGTTGGATTCATGCCTTTCCTAAGGTCTTTACCAAAAAGTGAAATGCAAAGAGCTTTGTCCAGAATTTGAACTTGGGTCACTTAGTCCATTTCTTACAATGATAATCACTTTATTAAGTATGCCTCCTGAAAAAATCTTGTTAACTTTTTTTTTTATATTGAACAGAAATATTACTGGACAAAATTTGGACAAGAAATAAGCCAGGAAAAAACAATTTGATCGAGCATTTATTATTATGTTTCAATTTGTGACAAGCTTCATCATAGAAGAATTTGAAAATAGAATCTAGGAAAAATATACTGGAGAACATAAGAACTGCTTATGATGTTGTCATGGAAATGTAATTAAGAATGCTGATCATTATCAAACTTTAAAAAGTAGGGCATGGAAAAAAAATTTGAAACTGTACTCATGACAATTATTTGTTGTAATGTTTAACAAGCTACATTAACAGTTAATAAGTTCGATTATAATCAAACTTATTAACTGTATGGGCCACCCAAAGATAATTTTCATTGGGTGGCCTATACTTATAGCCTTGAGCCATAGCTTAGCTAAAGTTATTAAATAACTTAGCAATTTAAGGATTTAAAAAAATATTACTGTTGTTTGTAAAATACTTCGTGTGAAAAGTCATAACTAAATGGTATATTCTTATTTGAGAATGTTGGTTGATTGGTTTTATGGCATGTTATAGTCTGTTAATACCAAATCATGTTTTTGCATATATATAAAATATGTATGACTGATGAACTCATTTTGTAGATAGATTTGTAAATGTGTCTGTGCTTATCCTTTTGTACTCAGTTAAACGGTCTCAAAGATTTCGATCCAACACAAATATTTCTATTTACTATAAATCATTTGTTTACAAACAATTAAATGGTTTCAAGTATTGTTATGAAGAGTAAATAAAGGATTGTAATCCGACAATATGTAGTAAAACTGATAACAACAATTCAAGTGGAAGGAGAGATTTATTGAGAGGTCGACACTATAGCGTTTCGGTTCTACTGAACCATGAGGAGTGATATTAATGATTTTAAGTTAACGATGGCTGTTTAGAAATGTAAAATAAAAAAACCTAGGGGAAAACATGTATAGTAAGAAAAAGTTGGTTAAACAGCCGACTTTTTTCTTATTATACATATTTTCCCCTAGGTTTTTTTATTTTACATTTCTAAACAGCCATCGTTAACTTAAAATCGTTAATATTACCCCTCATGGTCCTGATGATGGTTCAGTAGAACCAAAACGCTATGGTGTCGACCTCTCAATAAATCTCTCCTTCCACTTGGATCGTTGTTATCAGTTTTACTACACAAGTGTTGTTTTGTAATTGTAACTATGTAACACCAGTCATTTGTTTGCAGACAATTAAATGGATATATATGTATGATTTGTAAATGAATTATTCATAAGTAATTTCATTTTTACATGAGTCAGAACTCATTTTTTTGCACTCTAGTATTCCTATTATTTCTACACAGTTTCAATTATTGCTATCTAACACTTTTAATTCTATTCAATATTACTCATTGATTTGCATACAATTAAATGACCAAGCAGTTCTATTTCAAAAATTTAATTTTGCATAAGTTATTTGTTTGCACTCAGTTTAAATGTCAAATAGTTCTATTTGACCAAAAGATTGGACCCTGTCAGATGCTACCATTTTGGGGAATGTGGACTATCCCTTCATTGCCACAGCTCCCATGGTCTACTCTGGCCCAAAGCTCAGGTATTACTGGAGCCTTACCATCAGATTGTTTTTGTCATACTATTATGGAGACCTATCTAAATGAAAATGAACTCGTCCTCCTTCATAAATACTAACCCTATTTTACTCTCACTGAGACTTTCTTCAGGTGCTGGGCTGGGACACACCTCTGTCTGCTGTGTTGCCAGGTGTCTCTTGGTTAAGCTGGCAGTTGGTCAAGGCTGTCCAACATGGATTCCAGTAAGCTGACATTCATGCCAGGCACACCAAGACTGGCATCCTCAACCTTCAGAGGGGCTGCTTGGAGGGGCTTGGTTTATCACCTGATGCCTGAGGCACCCCATTTTAGAGGAATGTAGACAGAGCCTGAAGTATTTTTGGAGCCGCTGCGTGGGTCTAGGCAAAGCCCTAAGCCCGGACCAACCAAAAAAAGGCCTTGTGCCACACATGTCTGCTTGGTGGGATGTATGACAAATACCACAAAACCCAAACAAACTAAATCCTATATATTTCATATATATGTATAAAGAGGATTTGGCATTAGATAACCTACAAGGGTTGATATGCCATAAAACTAAAACAATCCCAACCTAATTCAGCTCTTCAAGGCTCATCATCAGGCTAATTAAAAACTATTTGCCCAAGATCACTGAAAGATATGTGAAAGCTTGACTGGAATTGACAAATTATCATTTACTGTGGTTCCCTTTTGTGATAAGTGTCTTAGATTCTCAGTAACTTATAAGTTATTAAAAAAAATAACTCTCAGGGAACAAAGATCATTGTTGTGTATAGTTACTTGAGGTTTCCTAATATCCGAGGAGCTTTTTACCATGACTCTTGATAGAATAGTTCATTGAGCAAGTAGGGGATATCCAATACTTTTTCAAAGGGAAATTCAGGATGAAGAAGGATTCTTGCTTCTATTAGAGATTATCCTAGGCACTAAACCATCTATAACAATGAATGAGGAATTGTAACACAAACAGACAATATAAAAATACCCAATGCTTAAGCACTAAATTTTACAAGTTTTTAACAAAACATTATTTCATTTAATTTCAGTAATCAATGTGAAAGGTGCACATTAAAAAACAGAAAACCAGAGATTATCAGTTGGTTGATGAATTTTAATGACTAGTCAAACTTTCAGGCTTATTTTATGCCTGGAGGTTAAAGAATAGTATACATTGAATGTCTGTATTTACTCTTTTTACAGTAAAGAGTTTTTATTCAATTTCCATGATATGTTAATATTGCCTGGGATTACTTTCTAATAAATAGTTCAAAGATTGTGTTGAGGGATGACTTTGTTTGGTATTGAACACATGTACATCTATAATTTTGATATAATCTTATTTCTCTCAAGAAGGACACAATGTCATCTATGGTGACTTTTCAAATCAATCTTTCATTTTATTTGTGTTGAAAAAACATTTTCTCATGAGAGTGAAAGTTTCATATTCCATACAATACAGAAAGTGTTTAACAGTGCAGGGGGTTTGACAAGTTAAACACTGGTTGTTCCTTTTGTTAGGAAGATAAAGGAGCACATAAGTCTTGTGGGATCAATGCATAATCAGGATATAGAGACTTCTTCCTTTCTAAATTTCTAAAAAACTGATCTTCATTCTCTTATAGGCTGGTTGGAGGTGCCCGTGGTGTAATGGTTATCGTTGAAGGAAATGGACACGGCGACACAAGTTCAAATCCTGGACGAGACTGATTGTATTTCACATAGCACTAATACCCTTAGGAAAGGTATGAATCCAATTATTCTCCCGCCAGCTATGGGTAAATAGTAGGGCAGACTGGGTTCTTCAGCCTTAGTGAGGCAACTAGTCTAGGAGAAGGAAAAACTCTGCATTCAAACCTGTTAAAATCCACTTAAAAAAATTGACCTTGTGTCATATCCTGCCCAAGCGGAGGGGTTGGTAAATATTTATAGGTTGGTTGGTTTTATTACATGTCAACTCTTGTTGGGTTACTGAACACCAAAGTTAGATCTTTTTTCAAAGTAATTGTAGAGTTTCAAGAAACTAATGATAATCATTCATTAAAAATTCTCTGAAATCTACATTTTTTTTTGTTTGTTTGAATTTATAACTTGTCAATATTTCTTGAATTGTTTAATGTGAAAGTCAGTTCTATTTATTTTGCAAACAATTATTTGATGTCAAGTAACAAATGATAATCATTTGTAAACAATTATCATCATCATCATGTTACCCTGACAGCACAGAGGTTCCCTGAGTTTTCTCTTGCCATCCATCCCTATCAATCATCATTCCTGGAATGTCTTCTAAGCAGCATCTTGTGTCTGCACAAACCTGATGCAAATCTTTGCCGTTTGGTCAACATTTGTACATCTGTGTGTAGGAGTCCATAAGACAACATCACTTTTGAGTTCGTACTTGCTTCTCCTTGTATGTCTTGTGCTTTCTATTTGAATAGTTTGTGAGGTGAGGGGTAGGTGGCCATACAACTGCTGTCTTGTGGGGTGCTATTTCAGTGATTTGTTCAGGACAGCAAGCAGCATTCTTATGTAGTTCTCATCTAGCTTTTTCTCTCTGCATTTTGCTAGCCTCCATGTGGTGCATCCATATAGTAACATGGATACAACTACAGCTTGGAAGAAATCCCATTTTATTTAATTGGACAGATCATATGTCCATATTATTGCTAAGTTATCAATAGCATTTCACACCTTTCCTAGGCCAATGTTGACATCACTTTCAGTAGATGAGATGCTGCCGCTTAGGAATGTGAACCATTCCATTAATTTCTACAGGCTTACCACTAAGAGTGGAGAGGGTTCCTTTTTTTAAAACATATGTACTCTGTCTTATATGCATTCACATGATGGCCAATGCCCACCCTCCCTGCTGCATCTTTCAAGTTATGAAGTAGTGGATCTGCTTGGGCTGGTGTATATGCGAGTCACCCTAGGTTGCCTGTGTAATCTACATCTAACATAGTTAATGTGGGATATCATCTGATTCGTGCCTTTTTTAATGTGAAAGCATTTTCTTTTATTAGATCTATTGACATTTGAAGAATGTAGTCTAGGCAAAGCATAAAGAAATATGTGCTAATGTATCTCCAGCAACTATGTCTAAGAAGTTGGTGTCTCCATCAGGAGAGTGATCGATTGCTTTTGTGTTTTTGTAAACATCATTATATAACTAACGGTTTCTTTAGGAAGACTATATCTAAGTTGCATTTGCTCCCTCTTTCCTCTGTAAATGGAAACAAATGCCTTGGAGAAATTTTCTAACTTGTGCTGCCCAGAGATTCTATGTTCATATTCCTTCAATGATTCAAAAGTTATCAGAATATGAGATTTCTTCATAGAATTTTCTTGACTTGGGATCGGATATAATTGAGAAGTAGGACATTTTTAGTTATATCTCTGTGCTTCTTCATGATTCTGAGGTTGTCTTTCTTTAGGAAATGGAAGGATGCAACCTTTTATCCATTTCTCTACTGTGTTTTGTTTATAGACTGCACTGCATAATCAGACAAGTATGTCGTTAAATTTTCTTGTCTTCCAAACTTGATGGGATATTTCATCAAGGCCTGAAGATTTTCTGTTTTTAAATTTTTTTTGCTACTGTGTCAAGTTCTTCCTCTGTATAGTATCATTTTTTGGATAGGTTTGTCAGTGATTTCAGCTGAAATGTTCTTTCCAATTCAGAAATAATTTTTCGTAAACAATTATTTGGTTTCTAGTAATTATTCCTATTTGATAAAAATCATTTGTTTGTACACTGATGGTTTCAAGTATTCTGATATAATTCAGAGAATTTTTACAGTTTTATGGTTCTCAGTATTTCATTCAATTATATGGTTTCAAGTAACTAATAATATGTTTTTGTAAAGAAGTACAGCTTTAAATAACTATTCTTAATAAAAATAATTTGCATACAGTTATATGGTTTCAAATATTTCTTCCTAATACTAATTAAACCATAGATGAAACTTTAACAGGCACAGTCACTCCTAGTGAGAAATGACCTTCAGGTAATCCAAAATAAAAATCAAGATTAAAAAAAAAAAAAAAAAAAGGTGGTTTGTAATTATATTTGTAGCTAATGCAACAGCTACTAGGGAAATATAAATCTTAAGCTTTCTATAAGGTTTACTATTTTATCTGTCTTCTCAAAAAAAAAAAGAAAAAAGAATTTACTTTTCAACTACCGTCTACATACCAATGTTTGTAACAACCTATCATTTGCATGTTATAAATTGACTTACAGCTGCTCTTTAACAACTAAATAGTCCGAAAACATCTAAAATGGTATGAAGAAAGAAAAGGAGAACAATCTTTATTATGCTGAGAGAATGAAAAAACTCAGTGAAGACTTAGTATATTTAAACTTAAAGAATGGAATCTCAATATTTGTGTACTTCTAGTTGAAAATACAATTTTTATAGCTTTTACAAGAATGATATATTATTTTTAATGTGTGCTTTAGCAAACTTCTCAAACTTTACTTTTTTTAGGTTATATAAACTTATCAAACATGCAGAACACTTTTCCATCATTTGAAAAGGTAAATGATTATTTGTTCGGTAAATTTTAAATGCACAAATGATATGGTATTCTAGTTGCTACTTAAAAGTACATATACTTGCTTAGCCTGAATTCAGACAAGGGAATCATCATTTCTACATCCCTATTGTCCATTAAATGGCTTATTCTTTTTTAGAAAATAATTATACAATAGAAAAATTGTTCATGAATACTTCATATAATAAAAAATATATTATAAAGAATAAAATTCAAAATTAAATGAAAACAAAAAAATATTTAAAACTAAATATTTTTGAAAACTTAAAGGGTGGAACATTAAAAAAAAAAGAAATAATCTTGAGTAAAGTTTTGTTGATATCTAATGAACTATTTGGATTATTATAATCATCATTTTTCTTGTTTTGATTTCTATACTTGTTTTTTTGACTTTATATATATATATATATATATATATATATAAAGAATTTTTCATAAAATGCATAAAATCACATGGTAAGATAAATCCTTGGTGTACAGATTGGTGTAAATAATAAGAGAAATGAATGATGGTTCATTGATTGGGGTATTTATAGTAAGGAAGACAACAAACTGATTGAAATATAGTAAGTAAACTTGGCGACTTTAGTTGAGGTTGACCTGAAGGCTCCCTTTTCGATAGCTACTACACCAAGGTGTAGTGGAAGGCGTCATTCCTTTCCCTGGATTGCTCCACTTTACTCTTAATCCTAACCTTATAATGCTGAGTGCTAAGCAAGACAGCATCAAGTACTATTTTTTGAGTCTTTGGTATGACTCAACCTGGGATTGAACCCAGGTCTCCCGGACCATTAGCAAACACTCTACTCATTAGGCCAATGGAGTAATCAATTTGAACATTTTACATTTGCAAAGGTTTAAAATATAATTCATTTCAGTCTCTTCACAGACATATCTAAACAGGAGAAAATAACAGGATGTGCCACACTATATAAAGGGAACATATTTAAAAAAAAAAAAAAACTTCTCCCAAATAACACCTTTATATTCAGTGCAGAAGCTTACACAATCAAGATGGCTCTTGACCTCATTACAGAATCAAGGAATAACAAATTCATTATCTTTTCTGATTCACTATCAGTGTTGGAATCATTAAAAAACAGGAAAATAGATAATCCATTATCATAAAAATTCTATGCAAATTAGGAAATTTATCAAATGATAATGATGTACAGCTATGTTGGGCCCCAATTCATACTTGAATCAGCGGAAATGACCAAACAGATAAAGCAGCCGGGTCTATTCTAAACATAACCACTGAAAAAAGTTCAAAATACCATATACAGACTTTAGAATGAAGAGGAATAAATACATACTACAGCAAAGACAACAATGCTGACACAGCAATAAGCATAATAAATTACTAGAAATTAAACCCACATTAGGGAAATGGAAACAAGGCTACAGAAAAAACTGAAAAGAAGTAATCTTGTCCAGACTTCGTATAGATCATACAAGGACAACACATTCCTACTTACTTAAAGCAAAGCAGCAACTAATGTGTCATGCATGCCAGACCAAATACACTGTGAAACACATTTTCGTTGAATATACCGACCTGGCCCATATAAGAGAAAAACCCTTTATAGTGCAAACGACATGAAGGAGTTGTTCCAAAATATTGAAATAAGAAATGTAATGTCATTCCTTAAAGCGATGAATATTTACAGAAAAATCTCAAAGAAATTTCAACAAGACTGAATTTCTCCTACAAACTGTTCCTCAACAAAATTTGATCCTTTCTACAAACTGTTCCAAAAAAAATTGTTTTTACTACAAGACAATTCTCTACAAATAAACTTAAAAAAAGAACAGATTCTTTCTACAAACCGTTTCCCTACTAATAAATTCCAATATGACAGACCTTTCCGTTTGTTCCCCTTTTTAACATGATTTGGTATTAAATGACTGGGGAGGTTGATATGCTGTGAAACAACAAACAATAATTTCAGTCAATTCTTTTAATTGTTTCCTGCAATGAGTTGAAAATCAATTATATTAACGAAAACATCTAAAAGATTCTTCCTAATTTAGTCAATTGTATATGTTTCAAATTCAGAAAATATTAAAATTTTTAATATGGTTGGTTGTCAAATGATGTCAACCTCTTTGAGTTATTTAATGCTAAAGTCAGTATTTTTTAAAGAAAGTTTGTTTTTAAAAAAATAATAATCATCAAACCTATCTTCAATAACTAAGAATTTCCAAAATGCTCATTTTTCATTTAGTATCAAGAATAAGGAATATAGTTTATAGGATGTATATAAAAATACTCAATAATGCTTCAGGGTTTCTATCAGAATATTTCTTTACTGCTTTTTTCCAAGCAGCGATTGTGTCCCTACCACTATACGGATTCACCACATGGATTCTAACAAAGCATATTGAGAAAAGGCTTAACAGCAATTGCACAAGAATACTACAAGCTAATTCGGCAAACAACATCCCACACAATACCAGCTGTATGGCCACCTCCCCCATCTCTAAAACCATTCACACCAAGCATACGGGACACTGCTGGAGAAGTAAGGATGACCACATAAGTTATAGTTGGTCATCCAACACCTATCCCCAACAGTTCTGTATGGACATAGGATGCAGTAAGGAGGACCCTCCTAATGTGATGGATGTTAGAGACAAATGGTGTGAGAGAGAGAGAGAGTCAGGGAAATCCAGGTTAGTGGCACAATATGAGGATGATAATCAGAGTATAGCACTTAACTGTTAGAGGCACCTCTTCAATAGCATTACTCCTTGGCCCACTTTTACCTGGAGTGATAGTACCTGTTAGGGGTCTATCTATGGCTTATATATATATATATATACACACACACACACACACACATATATACATATGGGATAGTAACTTGTAACTTGGGAAGAAATTGAATTGATCTTATAGATTTTTCTGTCAATCCTTGCAGGATTATTTTATGCTGAATACAATTAACTGTTTACGATACTAATTTCTATCTTCACAATCATTTCAAACAGGTGAGTACTGTATTTTATCAAACTGATGTATTTGACCTATAAATGGGACTTTAACAGCTATTCCAGGTCAGAGTGGAACTGAGAGTAATGGCAACAAAGGGCTGACTTGCATTTCTCAAGTACTCTAGAACTGGAGCCTCACCAACAAATAGAATTTAGTTTTAGACACAGGACACACACTGTAATTTTATTTTCTGTCCATTTATTTATGTCAACTTTGTAATGAAGCAGAACTTGGGCAATTACGTGAATACACCATGGAAATTCTACACTTCAAGCTCGTCGATAATGTAAGAAATTATTATGGTTTAGAAAATACATGAACACATTTTTTTCATAAATGAAAAAATAATTTGTTTGCCAAGATATTTTTTGAAAGAAACTCTACTCTGAATGTTCTAATGTGATTTAACTGCTTTGTCTATTATTGTAAGTCAAAATTTACTTTATCGGACATCTGTGAGAAATCTTCCTGCGAGTATAAAAAGTGTCAATAAATGGCAAATGTCCAAGTAATAACAGCTAAAGAAATATTGATGTCATCATCAGCGAATAAAAATGAAGAAAAACAAAATCTTTCTGCTTGAATCATTGTTTGCTTATAGGAAGCTTATAAGTTTTACATGTGCATTCAATGTTTGATGAGAAGTAGGGTTGGCAAAGAGAGAGACTGAAAAGTCAGAGATATTTCCTTTTTTCCAATGATAGTTACATGTCTATCTACAAAAAGGTTACTATACTATTCAGTGTTATTTCTTTGGAGTAAATGGGTTTGACATTTTTCACATTAGTCCTTTTTTTTTATATTATTTTTTTCCACTCTCTTAAGAGAGAAAAGTAAATAAAAAATAAATAAACACAGTAATATCCTCTCTCTATATTTTTTCTAGTTAAGCATAGATGATCAAAAATAAAGTTGCTGCAAAATGATGATTATGTTTGTTTTATTGCAAAAATAATATCGTGTCTGGTTATTTTTAACAAATTTTTTTAACACTCAAATATTTCTGTCAATAATCACTCACCAGGTCCTTTGTTATTATCTGTTGTTTGGCTTGGTTTTATGGCATATCAAACATGGTCGGTTATCTAATGCCAAATCCTTTTAATCCATATATATATATATATATATATATATATATATATATATACACACTTTCTAAACACATTTTGTTGCTAACATTTTTAAACACGCCTGAGCTCATTTTTTGAACAGTTTAATGGATTCACTTATTTCTATCTAATACAAATAATTCTATTTACTATTAATCGTTTATTTGCACACAGTTTAATGTTTTCAAGTATTGCTATATATTACTAACAATTCAATAAAACTTCAGTCATTTGTCTACACACAGTTAAATGATTCAACAGTTCCATTTCAAACAATTCAGCTTAACATAGGTCTAGTTTAAATGTCAAATAGTCCTATTTGACCCATAGATGAGACCCTGTCAGATGCTACCACCCTGGGTCAGAGTGGACTTGGGTGCTATAGTAATGAAGGAGTACTCCATTCCCTAAAGCTCCAGCATTACTGGAGCCTTACCATCAGATTATTTAGTGTCGTATCAAGGACACTTTTGGGGGTAGTTTTACACCTCTGCGGAGATGCCCTCGGGAATGGCATGAATCTATCTGTCCTTCAACCAGCTATGCATAAATAATAGGGAAGACTGTTCTTTAGCTTTGATTAGACAACCAGTTTAGGAGAAGGAAAACTAAATTCAAATCAGCTTTACTCAGCTTAAAAATTGACTTTGTATCACATCCTGCTTATTGTGGAGGGGTTGGGTAAGTACATAGAAATGTACTCAAACTAGTATTTTCTTGAGTATGACAATAAACTGCATCCAATTATGAGGCTGGTGCACTGAGAATGTGGAGTACTCCATCATTACCATTACTCCCTTGGTCCACTCTTAATCATAATATTTGTTTGGGTCTAAATTATGAGTCAAATAGATTTGTTGGAAAATTATTTGTATTAGATAAGAATACATGAAACTGAAACAACAATTATATGCGAAAAAATGATTATTACCAAATAGAATTACTTGAAACCATATAACTGCTTGCAAATTATTTGTGTTTGATAGGAATACTTGAAACTATTTAACTGTGTGCTAACAAATGATTATTATTAAATCAGAATAGTGACTTGAAACCATATAATTGTGTATAAATTATTTGATAGGAAACCCAATCAATGATATTTAGAATACACTGTATCCTCAGCAGAGAGGAAACACACCCTCAAACCTGCCAGAAAAGGGGACAACCTGGGTATGACACTAACTGGTGGCAATGCTCCAGTTCTGGAAAATGTAGAGTACCCGTTTTAATGCCATTACTCCCATGTTCACTTGACCAGCAGTGAGAATACCTGTTAAATTCCCATCAAATAGATTTGGGAAAATTATTTGATAGGAATATGAAAAAGCCATAAAAGTGTGCAAATAGATTATTATTTAATAGAATGATTATTATTGATAACTGATCAGAATACTTGATACTACATAATTGTGCACAAGTTAAATGAATCAGGTTACTTGATGCAATAATTGTTTACTAAGGATTCAGAATGGATTCAGAATGGATTTAGAATGGACATGTGAGTCATGTCAACAACAGCATACTCCAGAGCTGAAAGGGTGTGATCGACACAATACAGGATTTGGTTTGGTTGGGTTTTATGGCCTATCAACTATCATCAGGTATTTAATGCCAAGTCCTCTTTTTGCCTATATATTAACTATATGATTTGTAAAGACATTTTGTAGATGTACACAGTTAAATGATCAAACTGTTCCGTTTCTAACAATTCTATCAAGCATAAGTCAAAACTAAATGGTTCCAAGCATTGATATGTATCACCAACAGTTCAATTAAGCATTAGTCATTTGTTTACACACAGTTAAATAATCAAACAGTTCTATTTGTAACAATTCAATTTAGCCTAAGTCATTAGTTTGACCTCAGTTTAAATGTCAAACAGTTTGATTTGACCCATAGATAAGACCCAATCAGATGCAACCACTATGGGCCAGAATGGACCTGGGAGCATTGGCAATGAAGGGGTACTCCATATTCCCCTAAGCTCCAGCATTACGAGAGCCTCATCATCAGATTGTTTAGTGTCATATCCAGAACACTGACTGGGGGAATCTTACTCTTCTGCAGAGATGCAGTCAGTGTATCCTATGGCCCAAGCTGATTGGACCTACACCATAGAGGAAGAGGTGATCTAACTGAAAAGAGGTGGGAAGCAATTTTAACTATTCATACTGAAATTAAATTTTCAAAATTCAAAAGCAGAAAAAAATCAAATTGTTTTACGAAAACGTTCATTTACGTTTAAGTAAACGTCTCAAATGAGTCTTATTATTTACTATCCACCTAAAGTATTAGTTTTACTGACTTAACCAACTATACTTAAAATCTTGACCGCTTCTGTAGTACCGATCAGTACTTCCTCTAAAATTGAATAATTAATTATCAGCAGGAGCTATGTTGATCCTAGCATATTCATTTATTTATTCACCTGTTTTTACTTTCTAACAATGAGCTGCCAACTGATCATGTTATTAAAGTGCGGTACAACTCAGCTTATTAGAAAGCTTAAATGCAGAATTGTGAACCATTAATACGATGTTGTGAAATGCCTGATCTCAGACCCTCACTGAACCTCCATCTTCTTTTTGCTGTTTGACGAGATTCTATTGTTCCGCTTAAATCGCTTACCGTGGCCCTGTAAATGAAATAGGCTGAAAACTCACATTCACAGAATTATCATAATTAGGTGACATGAGTCATATGGGACTTCCATCAGGTTCTCGTCATTATGATGGTGTGTTGTCAAACAAAACAGAAGCTCATTATTACTAACTATTAAACAACCTGGCTTCTTTTGCAAACTGATTCTTTGCAACCAGCAGAATCTAATACCAAAGAAGAATATGAGAAGATTGAGTATTTCTTTCTGGGGGCATCTAAATAGAAACCAAAGATCAAAAAATATCTCTGTAACTTAAATATTACTAGAATGTCAAAAGTTTTACAAGTTTTTGGCAGTGTGAGGCACAATTTGCCTGCTCCAGACCCTTTTGCTGAGGTTGTGAATATGACATAACACACTGGACTGTGATATGTCAAGCTTTTCTGATACTCTCAGTTCTACTCACCAGAATGGCTTCTATAGCTCAGAGCACAACCCCAGAATCCACAGTTTGAGGCTTTCCTGATCTTGCCTGAGAGTCAAGGTTCTTGCAACCCAAACAAAATTTATTGAACCATCTGGTTACAGTACAGTGATTGACTGCACCTTTACCTATTGTACAACAAATATTTTTGCTTACTTCTACAGTTATGAACCACTTCAAACTCATAAAATATAAGTTCTTGAATTAGACTACATTGCATGTTCATCAGTATGGTTTTCAAATTACACACAGTGAAGCAATGCATAACTTGTCTGCACACCAACACAATACTACCAACCACTACAGATAGCTTCCATGACTACTTTGATCATGTGATAAAATACTGCAAAACTTTTGATATACCTAATTTTTTTTTCTCTATTCCCTGGTTACTTTATCAATTAATTTTCTGACTGACAAGTTCCTTTTTGAGGGAAGTCACTGGTCAAAAATTAGTAGGAAAGGTTGAATACAGACTGTTAGAAAAAATTTGATACCATTTGAGATGTACAGGGTGTGATCGTTTTGTAACCTAAAAACTAAACCAATTCTTGTTCAAATGATTTCAAATTTTAACTTTATGTGCAGAAATAATTCAAAATTCTATGTTTAATTTGTATAGAACTGCTAGAACATTAAACTAAACCTAAAAACTTAACAGTCAGTTTTTTATAAACCACTAACATAAGTAAATTTAATGTTTCCTAATTTCCAACATAAAACATCTTTTTTTCTAAAAATGTATGACACCATCTCTGAGCCATAAAAATTGTTAAATATTTAACAATTATCAGAAAGAGATAATGTAAGACAGTATCTTTTACTATGACCATTAGCCTTTAAGGAAATAATTAAAATATTAAATAACATAACAGAGTGTTTAAAAAAAAAAAAAATTGTTTGAGATGCACAAGGTGTTTTTTTATATGCACTAACAAAAGATTTTAATCACATTCAAGGAATATTCAATTTCCATGATAATTTTAAAAAAGCAAGTTCTAATAAATATTTTTGTTATTCATTTTTAAATATATAAGCAATAGTTCTGTGTTTAATTTTATATGAAAGCCACAAAATTATTTTAAATTTATAGTTTTAATGAAGGAGTGTAAATTGCAGTGTGCATTAATGTTCAAGTCTTTTTATTTGTACTGCTTCCTACACAGACATGCACACAAGTAAACAAAGACGAAATGAGAAATTAACAAATTTCTTTGTGATGACGATAATGGAAACAAAAATATTAACTCCCACACATAAACAGAGATTTATCATAATGGTCTTCATTTTTACTTAGCGTCACTCATGTTCAATCAGGTGGGGGAGTATTTGCAAAGAAAGTCTGAAACTGAAATCAATCAGGATTGGATTTTGTTTTTGGCATGATTGCAAATTGAAATTCTCGCTAAAAAAAAAAAAAATATATATATATATATATATATATATATATATATATATATATATATCTACTGAAATACGAGTTCTGTGGCTAGTATATGTGAGTGAGTATATATATATATATATTTCTAACCTCCTCATGTCAGTCTCATGGCTATGAGGTTCACGTATTTGAAAAAAAAAATTGTATTCTTTTCAAAATACATGAAACATATTGTCAAGAAACTTCCATGAGGTGGTGAGAAACTATTTATTTTAGGTTTTATCCTGCTCTACTGACAATTATCAAAGCACTTTTCTGAATTTAGACAGTTTTTATAATGTTTTCTTTATATATCTAATTCATCAACATAGGAAATTATCTATGTTAACACTTATGATATTGTAAATAACTTCAAGATTGTCATCATCATCATCAAGGTATGTTGACATCATCAATTCCCTTGATTTTCTTTTGCAATTGATCCTGACTGGTCATCACTAGTGGAAAGTCCTCTCGACAGCATTCAGTGTCCACCCAGAGTTGATGAATTGAAGTTTTTGCTGGTGAGCCATAATTGGTGTGTCTATAAATATGAGTTTATTGGAGAACATTACTGTGTGTTCCTACGTGTCCAGCATGTCTTATGAGATGGTAGGTAGGTGGCCCTTGAGTTTCTATTTAGTAAGGTGTTGCTTCCAGGATTAGTTCAAAAAATAATGCAGCATTCTTGTGTAGTTCTCATTTAACTTTTTCTCCTGGCATTTCATTTAAGTCCAAGTGGTGCAACCATTCAGTAGTACTAACTCAGTTAAAGCTTAGAAGAATTCCTATTTTATTTTAACAGAGAGATCAAATTTCCATATGATAGTCAAACTTTCAGTAAGAATGCATACCTTACCTATGAATATTTTGACATCACTTTCAGTAGATGAGATGTTTCAACTGAGAGATATGAACTGGTCTCCTAATTTCAGAGATTTGCCATTCAATGAACCGGTTGCTTAGTTGGTTGGTTGTTTGGGTTTTACGGCATATCAATCTTTGTTGGTTATTTAATGCCAAATCCATGTTTATGCAAATAATCAGTTCTATTTCAAACAATTCATTTTACCATGAGTACACAGTTTGATTGTCAAAAACATTTCTCTTTCAAAATTCAGTTTAGTTTAAATACAGATTTTGTTTACACACAGTTAAATGTCAAAACAGTTCTATATTAAAAAAATCAGTTTAGCATAAGTACAGTTTCAATGACAAAAACAGTTCCATTTTAAACAATTCAGTTTAGCATAAGTACACAGTTTAAATGTATCAAAAACATTTCTATTTCAAGCTATTCAGTTTAGTCAAACAGTTCTAATTCAAACAATTCAGTTTAGTTCAATTTAACCATTATATAGGGCCTTATCAGGTGCTACCATTCCAGGACAGAGTGAACCTGGGAGCAACGGTAAAGAAGGGGTGCTCCACATTCTCCAAAGCCCCAACATCACTGGAACCTCACCATCAGATTGTTTAGTGTCATATCCAGGACACTTGATGGAGGGGGTCTTATCCCACTGCAGAGGTGCAGTCGGTGTATTCTACAGCCTCAGCTGACTGGGCAACAAAACAGATCAGAGAAAATTAAGATAGGAATATTTATAAATATAATAGTCCTGATGATATTGGATATTTTGAAAATCAGAATAAAAGTGAATTTGTAGCTATGATAAATAATAATTATCATTGATAATAGATTTTATAAACTAACTGGCAACAGTAATAAATTTCATTATAATTAAACTTTGGAATTTGTGATGACTTGATCGTTAAAAGAGATTAAAACGATCATAAGACTCTTCATTTGGTGATGATAATCATGAAAGGGCTGATGATGATGATGATGTAAACGATGACCTCCCCTCTACATGTGTTCACATACCAAAGATTTGGAATTCATAAATTGATTTATGTTCTTTTATTTCTCCTTTTGAGACTCTTATTGGAAAATGCTTTTTGTGTTACTGCCATTGTCTTGAAGGCTGGCTGGGAAACTGACATGTCTGGCAAGGCATATGACACATCCACAAGAAGCTATCAACTGTTGAGACGACACTGAAACAATGTCAACACTTATCCTGTCACGCTGGCAAGCAAAATTATTGCTCTATTTTTTTTCCTTCGCCTTGTTTCTTTTTTTTTTTTTTTGTTCTTTGACTCAAATATTTAATAAAATATTAGTGAAAAAAAAAAAAAAAAGAATTTAACAATTACTGAAAAGAATTCTGACAGATAAAACAGCCAGACTTTGACCTGTAATAAATTTCTGTTATTCAATGCAACAGAAATAAAAATTGCTGAAAATAAATGGAGCTGATCTCAAATCTGTACCCTCAGAAATAATCCATATACTAATACCAATGTAACTACTAACCTTCATCCTCAAGATTGGGCATGTGTCACAAGAAGCAGGGGACAGCTAAATGAGAACAATCTAATCAATTAGATAAAAGGGGTTTAGTTTGAAATTCCCTGAAGGTTACCAAATACAGAAAAAAAAACCAGAGGGTACAATGGTTGAAACATAGAGAGTACAACAATCAAGATGAGGACAATAGTCTAAGTAAAGTAAAGTTGACAACAGTAGTCGAGGACGACCAGAAGGCTCCCTTTTTGATAGCTACTACACCAAGGTGTAGGGGAGGGCGCTACTCCTTTCCCTGGATTGCTCCACTTTACCCTTGATACACACCTTATATTGCTGAGTGTTAAGTAAGGTGGCAGCAAGTACCATTTTTAAAGTCTTTGGTATGATGCGACCTGGGATTGAACCCAGGTCTTCCGGAACATTGGCAAACACTCTACCCACTGGGCCAATGAGCCGATAATAGTCTACGACATTGGTTTGGTTTAGTGAGTTTAATGGCATATCAACCTTTGTAGGTTATTTAACGAAAAATCCATTTTTATGTAAATAATCTGTTCTATTTAACACAATTCAGTTTAGCATAAGTACACAGTTTAATTGTCAAAAACATTTCTATTTCTAACTATTCAAGCAGTTGTATGTAACAATTCGGTTAAGTGTAAATACATTTTTAATGTCGAAAACAGTTCTATTTCAAATAATTCAGTTAAGCATAAGCACGCAGTTTAAATGTAAGTACGGTTTAATTGTAAAAATCATTTCTATTTCCAACTATTCAGTTTACTCAAACAATTCAGTTTAGCATAAGTATGCTGTTAGTTCTATTTAACCCATAGACAGAACCCTTATCAGGTGCTACCACTCCGGGCTAGAGTGGACCTGGGAGCAATGGCAATGAAGGGGTACTCCGCATTCCCCAAAGCTCCAGCACTGCTGGAACCTCACTATCAGATTGTTTAGTGTCATATCCAAGACACTCGTTAGGGGGGGGTCTTACCCCTCAGCAGAGAAACAGTCGGTGCATTCTACAGCCCTAACCGACTGGGCAAATTCTAAGACATGTAAATAATGGCAATAGTATGTGTTTTATTAGAAATATTCATAGTAACTTATTTGATAGTGTTACATTTTATCATGCAATTTGGAGATTGTTGATCATATTGCAAAGAAATATTCAATATTGTAGTCAGTGATATTTATTTGTTAATTCTAGATAGATAAATATTGTTGTGGGTCGTAAGATGTATTACCTCAAAAGAGAAGAAATTAACTATATATATATATATATATATATATATATATATATATATATATATATGTGTGTGTGTGTGTATGTGACTATCTGATCTTAAAATTACAACAGAAATAATTCTAGTTTAAAAAAAAAAAACAGTAATAAGGATCAGCTTGAGCAAAACTGTTATGTATCCATCAGCAATACTAATCATTCAAGTTCAAACCCAATCAGAAATCAAAGATTTAAAAGCTGAATTTTAAGGCTGATAGACACTCTCCATTCAAAAGATAGCGCAACACAATCTTCCAATACCCAGTTCAGTGTGTATTCTGCCAATTTAAACTTAATAAGTAATGGAGAAAAAAAAGAATAGTTTGGAAACTGCCAGTTTTATAGACTGATACTGTTGGTTGATAAAATCTTTTTTTTTCTCTAAAGTTGAGCCTATTCTGTTAGGTACATCATTTTCTGAGGCCAGATCAGTGACAATAAAAAACATGGGTGGTGCAAAAAGAGAAACAAAAACAGAGATAGGCAAACTAGGGGTAAGTGTGGAAGAGATTAGAAGAAGGGAGGTTGTCAATCCATTCACTTATAAGTTCACATTCATTCTTCTTCACATCTTTATTTCTCTTCTGGAAAGTGGGCCATGGAATCTGGCTTTGAACAGGAAAATCATTTTGCTAAACAGCTGGTATTTTCTATCAAGGACTCTGCTTCCCTTGCATAGAATGGTGAGGGTGGGAGGAACAAAGACAGGGTTTTGGGGTGGAAGGGTAGCATAGAAGAGAGGGAAGGCAAGAAAGAAATGAACTTGATCAGAGAGAATAACAACAAATACCTTAAAGAAATAAAGTAGGTGGGGGAAAGGGAAAAAAAAGAAAAGCTTAAAGATAGCCATAACAGAGATATATAAAAAAAAAAAACAAGAAAAAAAAAGGCAATTAGAGAATGTGGAATTGTCTATGATTGCAGAAGGCTAGTTGTGAATGGTCAACTTCAACTTGGCTGTTGATGAGATTACATTGTTCTGCCCTAATTGCTTATTATGTTTGGAAATGAAACGGTCTGAATCTCACGTTTTGAGAATTAACTTAATTACAGGATATGACTCATGTGTGCTTTCCATCAGACTCTTGTCATTAGAATGGTCGAAAGTCGGACACAGCCATTCACCTCCACCTTACAGAGACACAAGAGGAAGATAATCGAAGTGCTGCGCCTTGGCTAACATCTGAAAATAGTCAGTTGATATCATTGTTTGTAGATTGCTTCTTTGCTTTGTTGTGCGTTAAGCAGCTTGCCTCATGTACACACGATTGGATTTTGCAGGACCTAAATACAATGATGCTAGTTCCATTGACACCGCTGCATGCTGACCAAGGACACCTTCAATTACTAAAACTAACAACAAATTGTAAAATCAGATTGAATTCTTGACCCGATCAGAAAATTACTCTTTGCATATGAGATTCAATTCAGCACATCTGATTGGATGTTGCTAGGGACATTTTTTTTTGGCATTTAATTAAACTTACTTAGTGACTCATTCATTGCCAGGAAGAAGACATGGAATCTAGTGAAAATGTTTTAATTTAACCAGAATTATATCCAGTTAATGAAATGATAATATCAAAAAATGTCATGCATCACTTTTTTTTTTTTTAATATTTAGATTTTACTTTTGAAAGAATAAACTTCTTAAACTGATTTATTTTAAAAATATTTAAAAAAATAAACCAATAATTAATTTCCAATTTTTTTTTTCTTTTTTAATTACTAAACCTGTTCTTAAAAACAAGAGAAAAGAAAAACAAACAAAAAAAGTCATTTACATCTTTGAAATATTCATTTGTTAACAGTAAAAAAAAATAGAATAACTTTAAGTTGATAAATTGTTTTTCTTCAAACCTGAATACAAATGGTGATGTTGTTGGGGGACAAGCATTTTCAAGAAAAATCCATCTTTCTAAAAATATTGAAACTTACCTGAAAAAAAAAAAAAAAAAAAAAAAAATCAATTAAGTTTAAAAATAATTCTGGCTCTCGAATCTGATAAGTAAATGCATCAAATGATTAATTCGACTAAAGAAAGAGATGATGGACATATCAACCATTGATTTTACATATATATCAAATATATGATTTATAAACATGTTTTGTTGATACACACAGTTAAATGATCAAACAGTTCTATTTCAAAAAATTCAATTCAGTATAAGTCAACCAAGTTAGATGGTTACTATGTATTGCTAAAGATTCAATTAAGCATCAGTCTTTTGTTTACTCACAGTTAAATGATAAAACAGCTCTATTTCAAGCAATTCACTAGATCATAAGTCATTTGTTTTTACAGTTTAAGTGTCTAACAGTTCTATTTGACTCATAGGACACTTTCAGGTACTACCATTTCAGGCCAGAGTGGACGTGGGAGCGATGGCAATCAAGTGATACTCTGCATTCCCCAAAGCTTCAGCATTAATGGAGTCTCACCATAAGATTGTTTAATGTCATATCTAGGACATTCGGTGAGTGCGGGGGTCTTTCTCTTCTGCAGGTGTCTTCTACAGCCCCAGCCAACTGGGCTACAAATTGGATAAAAAATTATAATGTTATAGCATTTGTTACATAAAAAATTGGCTAAATCGATTTTTGATAAATAGTGTAGAATTTCAATAGGTTTTAACAATTGAAGAGAGTGGAAAAATATCATTGAGTCAACTGCATTTGAATGACTGCATATGAACCAGGGATTAATCTGAAACTGTGGCTAGGACAAGATGGTCTCAACCATGTGACTAAACAGTTGCATAAGTTAGAAAGTTATCTTTAGTTGGTTCATTGGTGCTGAGATGAACACATATGCAAAAATGGGTAGCACAGATTTTTCTAATAATGTTCTGAGAATCAACTACCGAATCTAGACAGCTTATATGTGAGAAAAGAATGGCTATCATAGTTGAATAATAAAATAAGATCAGCACAGAAAAGTAGCTTTTTATTCTTTCTGACAAAAGATCTTTCCAAGTTTATTCTTCACAGCAAATCAAAGATAGGCCCATAACAGAAAAGAGTGGGAAATCAACAAAACACTTAGGAGAAGTCAAGACCATCATCCCCATCATACAAAATAGAGGTCTGCGTATCAAAGAAATTATCAACTGAGTTTAATAAAAAAGAATGAATTGTCAAGAGAAAAAACAAAAGCAAAAAAACATGATTAAATCGAAAGAACTGAATATTAATAATTAAATTTTAAAAAAAACCGAATAAGTTGAGTAAAAAAAAAGTCAAGTATATAGAACTTATATACAAATGTAACAACTATTATAGGACAGAGAAAGTGGGGTGTCCTGTAAAATTTGTTGGGATGGGCAAATAATATTATTACGAGAACCAAAAAAATTAAATTATTTTATCAATTTAATTCATCAATACAAAATTTGATTCATTTGGAATAAATCTGGAAGCATAATTTGCATAATGGTTATCATCATAGGATATAGAATTGGCAATTTGAGTTCAAGGATATTTTTACTTTATGTTAATACTCTAAAGAAAGGCATTCTTCCATCTGTTTTCTCCCCCAGCTATGGGTAAATATTAAGCCAGACTCAATTCTTTAGATATGGGTAGGCAACCAGTCTAGGAGAAGAAAAACTCAGAATTCAAATCAGCTTTACAACAGAAAAATCAACCTTGTGTCATATCCAACTCATGGTGAAGGGGTTGGGTAAATAGATATAAATAGGAACTGTTTTAGTTTGCAGTTATTAACATACAAGTGTAAATTACAAAATATAACAGTTTTGAAAAAGCTTATGTTATTGATGTTTAGGTTTGGTTTATTTGCTTAATGGCATATTAGCCTTTGTAAGTTATTTAATGCCAAAGCCATTCTCCTAGAAGAAGAGTAGTGGTACTATTTAACACATAGCTGGGAGGATAAGAGGGTTCATACCTTTCCCAAGGGTATTTGCCCGAAAGTGAATGTAATAGCGTGACTGGAGTACAAACTCGCTTCCTACGATTCCGCAGTCCATCGCTTTAACCATTACACCACGAGGACACTCCTATTGATGTTTAGTTTGGGTTATTTGCTTAACTGCATATAAACTCATAATGGGTTTTTAAGACCAAAATCTAATTCATTTATAAATGTTTAATTGTAATAACAGTATTTTCAGTGATCAATTGTTTTTGTTTTTTTTTAATTGCACATTTTTGGGGTTGGTAATCATTAATTTGTACTCATAGTATGGTTTCAAGTATTTCTATCTAATACTAATAATTCATACACAATTATTTGGTTTAAAATAACTGTTCCTATTTAATATCATTTGTTTGCACTGTCACATGGTTTCAGAGCGTAAGATGCCCTCTTGGTGTGAATCCAACTATTCTTCCTCCAGCTATGAGGAAATAATAATGAAAACTGAGCTCTTTAACCTTGGTATGTCAACCAGTCTAGGAGAAAGAAAACTCTGAATTTAAACCAGTTGTAAACTTAAGTTTCCCCAACTCAAGACATAATACATGAGTAGTGCCCTAATGACCAAAACAAGTCGATAAGACCGATTAAAGAGATCAGGCCTAATCTTTATAGGATATTCAGTAGATGCAACTTGGTGCAATATTAATCTCAACTTAGTCAAACTCTTTTTTTTTTTCACAAAATGAAATTAACATTTAAAAACTAAAACATCAGAGCTCTTTTTACGACAACTGACTGAAAGATGATTTGTTTAAACTGAACTGTTTTCACACAAAAAATTTGGATTTTTATTGTATGATTTAATTCTACTTAAGCTGCAGCAACCTTTTAAGACATTCTCAATAAAAATTTATTTTTCTTTTTCATTGTGTGTGTGCAAGTATATATATATATATATAAAATTTCAAAGACAAAAATGAGTGGTTAGCTCAACTCTTTATATGTCATTACTATTGTTACTTAAAAATGATCACAGAATGGTATGAATCCACTAGTTTTATCTACAAGATAACTGTATTGAGAATGTCGTGCACCATCATATTGTAGAGAAGGTAGAGAGTTTATATAAAATGTGTTGACTCAGATTTCCTGGATTGTTTGAGAAGAGTCGCTAACATAAAAAATTTTTTCAGAAAATTAATCGATTTTCTGGATTATTTTCCCCCAAAAGTTTTAGCCAATCCATTTTTCAGTCTCTTGATTAAAAGCTGAAAATTGAATTAATTGAAATACTCTAACAACATCAAGAAACAGTTAAACTCTTAACTTCATATAAAAACAGTTTAAAAAAATAAGATGGATTTTGAGAAAAGAAAAAATAAGTCATTTGTTTTAAAGTATTTAAATTGACATTTCTATTTTCACTCTAGGCAAGTTTTTTACCAACAGATCTATCTGATGATTTTTCATTAAAATTTGAGTGACAGCAAGTTTCTTCAGGTCTTAAGGACTCTTCTAAGTATTCTAGCCAATTTTAACAGTGCTATGGTCTACATTCTTCATCTAATCTCCAGTTACTGTTGTTATTATTAAATAACCAATATTTGAATAATATTAATCCTTTGGTTTTAACTATAACTTATCAAGGTGTGCTGACAGTACATATTCACTTGACTATCTCTCACTGTCTGACCCTATTGGCCACTGCTCTTGGGTAAGTTGTCTTTTGAGCATTCAGTGGCTGTGCAGATCTGATCAATGTATGTCTTTGCTGGTTGCTCCAACACTGGTGTGTCCTTGTTCATCTTATTTGGATAGCTTGTGAGATGGGTGGCAAGTGGCCATAAAGCTTCTGTTTTGTGCAGTGTTACTTCCAGAAAATCTTTTATCATTAGAATTGTTGCACTTCACAGAAAGCAAAGTTTTAACAGCCCGAATAAAATTTGGCAAGATCTCATGAATTTTATTAAGTTCATCTGTTTCAACATTTCAAAAAAAAAAAAAAAAAAAAAAAAAAAAAAAAAAAAAAAAAAGAGAGAAAATACATATTTATATATCTAATGTTTTAGCTGAATATTTGAACATTTCAATAATTAGTTCAAATTTTTTTTTAATAATCTTGTAAGGAAAAAAAAAATTTACAAAAAAAAAGAATGAAAATAGGAAATGAACTTTGGGGTTAAAAACAGCCATTATTTAACATTAAAAAGAATTTTAAAAATGAGGCAAGCTAGTCAGGACATGGGAGAATGATACTGACATGATCTGAATAGAAAGAATTTCAATTCTGTTTTTTCAACAGCTGCTGGCTTTATCAGTAATAAAGACTTACTAATGCAATAGAACAACAGTTCACAGTTAATAGCATTTAAATAGAAAATGAAACTTCTTTAGCCATTATTTTTGTGTGTCAAAATACTATCTTTTCAAAGATCTTGAAGAAAAAGAAAAAGCATTCAACTATTATGCGAAAAATATTATCTCTGAATAAAGAAGAATACTCTTAATTGCATTACAAAGTTAAATTGTAATATAATTCAGTTTTGGTTGGATTTATGTGACAGCATATCAACTCCTTATGGGTTATCTAATTCCAAAATTTGATTCTTTTCTAAATGTTTGATTACAATCATAAGAATTTATATTTTCAATGTTCCCCATTGAAATCATTCATTTGCGGGTAGGGAGAGACCCTGTGGCACTGTGGCTAACATCCTGGACTGTGACACAGTAGTAAGAGGGTTCAAATTCCAGTAGCACTATTATGTTCACTTTCCAACTACAATGTTGCAATCCAGCTTATTAACCATAACACCACAGGGACTCCTTAATACCAAATGTGTTGGGGCATATTTATAAGGCCCAAGAGAAAATTCTAACGTTAAAAAAAAAAGCAAAGGGGCTTCATAAAAGAAGGGTATTCTTAAAAATAAACAATCATTAGAAGCCATTTTGCTGTGAGATGTTACAAATCATTTGGAATTTAAAAGGAAAAAAACAAAACAAAAAAAAAGCAAAACAAAGGGAATAAAATAGATCAATTTTTTCCCCTGAAGTAATTAGTCATACTTAATTTAACATTAGTAATATAGTTTCTCAGTCATTCTTCAAGCTAGATATATGAATTATTTACTTAGTGTTATTGCTTAGTTATAACAGACAATTCAAACAAACAAAAGATATCTAAATGATTATTTCTCCTTAGGATCACTCATTTAGATACAAAAATATTTCACGGCAAAAATTTGAATTCTTTAAAGAATAATATTATGTTTGAGATCATTAATAAATACAAATCAGTAGATTTATTTTTTATTGTAACAATTACTGTTTTTTAATGGACAACAAATATTGCAAAATCAACGTCCATGGAGGAATTTGTCTCATTTTGAACTCTTCATTAAATTTTTATTTCATTATCATTAGAAATTTATTCAATTTTTACAAAACTATGAATTTTTTCCAAGAACAATATAAACTTCATAAGAAAATATATAAAATATAATTAGTTGATCTTTTTCCTGATATGTGGACTTATACTTTAGAGTAACAATTACTAAGTGTAAATATTTAAGACATATTTTTTAATTGACAGCAAAGATAGTAAAATAATTATTAGTTGAAATAAATATTAAATAAAAAGGGATTTTTTATATCATTAAGGGTTTTCAGAATATTACCTTCATCTTTATTGCTATTTCCACAACAATTATTTATATTCATATATTAATCTTTCTGCATATAATTTTGAACACCTGATTGAAGAATTGTTTTACTTACCTTGTAAATCTCTTCAATTTCTTTGAACACCTTGAAATTTTTCACAGAATAATATTAATTTCATAAGGTAATATCAAAATAGAAACCTCAGATTTCTTTGCTGCTGTGTGGATTTATCTTTCATAATAAAAATTACCAGTTGTAACAATTTGGTTTAGATTTTTAACTGACTACAAAAATCATAATATAACCAACTTTGAAGAATACTTCAGTAAGGAACAACTAAACTTCAACGACAATCTTGAAACTAAAAGAAATCACAACTTTTGGTGTATTTTTTTTTCTTTTTTTTGAATCCATAAAAACGAACTGTTTATGAAACATTTAAATATGGAAATACCTGACTTTCATAATTTTATTTCTGTGGGATATTTATTTGCATTCACCTAATAGTTGATGAAGAACTAGAACTTCTGTTATCATAATCTTGTTTGAGCAAAATTTTAAACCTTAATATGATTATTATTTTAAATAAGCCAACTAAGAACTTGGCATCCCTCTTCCATAGAACAGCTTATTTTCTTGCAGAGACAAAAACTAGATATCATTTTCTTTTGCAAGTTATGTGTAATCTTTTTTCAAATAATAATCCAACTTTTTAAACTTACTTAGGGAAAGATTTTGTTTCCTTGTTTTTCTTCCTGGTCATTTAGCAAAATTTTCATCATAAATATAGACTTTTAAAAAAAAAGTTTTTTTTAATAACAATATATGTTTGATACTTATATTTAAACCAATTTATTTTATATATATATATATATATATATACACACACGCTTAATAAAAATGCACCCACATGTAAGAATAGGAAACACACTCTTAAAAAGTGAAAGAGAGGAATAAAGAGAAAGAGAAAGAAAGAACCAAACCCTACAAGGAATCTGTCTGGAAATTAAAAGAAACAACCACCCCATGAAAACAGTGACCTTTATATAGACCAAATACCACACCTGAAAAAACATTATAAGTTCTCTGAAGAAAACCAAAGGCTGGAAATGACTAAGAACACAATAGATAATTTTTAAAAGATGTAAATCTCTCTGTGGATCTATTCATTGTCAAATATTAACTTTTTTCTCTCTTTGGACCAAAAAAACACAAAGATTTTTTTACATTTATACAATATATGGTTAGATACTCATAATATATTCAAATCATCTTATTTTAATATCATTGAAAATGGTAACTTGGTTCTGTTGTTAACTGAAGAATCGATTTAACAATCCGATAAAATTACTATGATTTTCATTGTTTTCTTAGACCATCACTAAATCTAATGACATGGATGAAAAAATAAAGCAAAAATTGAATTTGATAAATAACCACAGTACAACTGGGATGAATTGATTTTAATAGCATGTCAACCCATCTATGTTTATTTTATGCCTAGAGGTTAGGGAATCACCTTCATTGTACATGCATATTAATATTACGCATTTGGGTATTTATTTCTTAGGAGTTTGGTTTTTCCGCACAATCCTATCAAATACGAATAATTTTTTAACAGATCTATCATACATATAGATGGGACCCTAACTGGCACTACATCTCAGGGTCAGAGTGGACTTGGGAGTAATGACAATGAAGGGGTACTCCCTTGATGTCTAAAACTAGAACTTCATCATCAGGTGCACGTGAGTGTCATATTTAGGATGCTCCCTTTTTTGTGGTGTGGAGTCTTCCCCCTCTGCTGAGGATACAGTCAGCATATTCTAAGCCCCACAGATAGGGCTTTTTAACAGGATCTTGTTTGGTTTGTTTCATGGCATATCAATCTTTGGCGGTTATTTAATGCCAAAGACATCTTTTTAGAAGAACAGTAGCGGTACTATTTAACCTACAGCTGGTGAGGATAAGGAGATTCATACCTTTCTCAAGGGTATTAGTCTAAAAGTGAATGCAATAACAGAACTGGTGTTTAAACTCTTCCACTACAATGCTGCAGTCTAACACATTAGCCATTTTGCAATGCAGACTCTCCCCAGAATAGAACCCGTGTGTTTGTATATGAGATGGGATTAATAAGTATTGCATTTGAATCTTTAATTTTTTACAGCTACGCAACTAAGAATTGATGACATTCAGACAGACGTCTCCATAAATCAGTGTCAATTTGGGGAAAAATATAAAACCTGTTTTGATACTTTTGGCAAAATACAGAGATATACAAATGCTACTACTTTCATACTGACCAAAATCTGGTTCCTTGTGACTTTTTCTAAATTGAAAATTCATCCCAACATTAAGATTTGAAAACAAGCCAGATGTGCTTTGACCAATGGAAAACTCACAGGAATAAGTGTATCAAACTTCAAGGGAACTATTTTGAAGTACCTATGGTACTTGAAGAAATTCCCTTGGAGTTTATTATAGTGATATAAATTTCATCTACTAAATCCAAAAATTATTATGGGATAGATGTAGTATCATTTATATATATTATCAATAAACATATACAGATATCAACATATTTACAATATGTACGGTAATATATATAATTTGCAGTCAAATATTTCTTTCATAGTTACTTATGGTCTAATGCATCTTTTTGAAATAACCTCCTGCAGGACTTCTACGAGCATATGGTATTTTTTTTCTTGTGTATAAGAATAGGAAATAAAGACTTTTTTTTTTTTGAATAAAACATAAAAGCAACAAGTTACTTTTATATTTTTCTCACATATTTTATGGATTTTTTTCTTTTTTGGGGGCACAAATTTACATTCATTTCTAAAAATTGTAAGATTATTACAATTTCCCAAATGTTTCATTCCTCTCAGTGAGAATAACTGGAATCTAAAATTAGAAGGAGCAAGTAGAGAAAAAAAATGCCAGTATACGTAGAAAATAATTCAATATCCATTCTTCATTTTTTTTTGTGTTGATAAAAATCAAAAGACCAAGATAAAGTTTTAAAGAAAGCACAACACAATAAAATTAATATGTTCAATATTTCAGGCATTTTTATTGACACATCACCATGTTGTTGAACATGAAAAGATGTGTATATATTTCATGTCTCATTATTTTAGTTCTCCAGATATCAGTACCAACCAACACATTGAGCATAAAAATCAAATCAGGAGAGGTTCCTTAAATGATTCATTTTAATGGCATGTCAACCTGTCTTGGGCTATTTTGTGTCTATAGGTTAAGGAATCAAGTAATTTTACATTTGTTCATTTATTTCTGAAAAGTTTTTCTTTAAGTCACAGTTATATCAGGTATTTCTATCAAATAATCAGTAATCAGTTTTATGGTTTTAAGTAATTGATAATGATCTGTAAAATTCTATTCATAGACTTATTAAATTTGACTGTGAAAAAAAAAATTCTATAGTAGCTTTTTTGTGATTTCAGCATATTTGACCCTCAAAGTCAGTGGAATTTTTTATTAAAAAAAATAATCCAAACATTTTACAATTAATAAGGAGGTTCACTTACACATCTCAATTCAATATAGAATGATCACCTATTTATATGGAGGATTCACTTACACATTCTAATGCAGTGTAGAATGATCACCTATTTCTAAAACAGTTATCAAATACAAATGACTAGACAGGTCAAATGATTTTAATTTATTTTTTAACTTCAAGGAAGAAGGACCTTTTTTCTGTACTTGTTCCAGAAATAGGTGATCATTCTAAACTGCATTAGAATGTGAAAGTGAATCCCCCAAATAAACGGGCAATCATTCTGCACTGCAGATAGGGAAAGTGAACACTTTTTTAAAATGTAAAACTATTTCTTTTTTTTAATAAAATAATTGTGCTAATTTAATTAGTTTAAATCACAAAAAAAAAATTAACAAGGAAATGTTTTTTCCCAGTGATCTTGGGCAGTTGCACAAGTAACATTAAACCTAAAAATACTTATGTTTCAAGTCTAGGATTGATAATTCCATTTAATAATAAAGATTTGTTTGCTGTGATATGGTTTTATGTATTCTTATCCAATACTAATTACTTTAAAAAGATCTATTTGACTCCTAGATGGGACCTTAACAGATACTACCATTGTTAGTCAGAGTGGATTTGGGAGTTATGACAATGAAGGGGTAGTCCACACTCTCTTAAACACCTGCTTTTGGGTCATGGGGTGAGCTTACGTCTAAGGGAATACAATCAGTATATTTCAAGAATAGGGTGAAAGAAAGGAATTAGTCCGGAAAATACTTGCAAGGACAAATAATAAAAAATGATACTAAATAATGAGATTTGACTTATATTGCATGAGGAAACTTTTTAAAGAAATTACTAAAAAGGAAACACTTTCGAGGAATGTACTTACAAGCAACTGCTCTCATTTTTTCTGCCACCAAGATCCAACTTACTGTATTCTTTTCATTCCTTCTTCAAATAACCTCAATATTAAGTAGGAATCCTCATTTAATATTAAAATTCTCACAAACTAGACAAAACATTTTATCTTTTCACTTCTCTGAATTTAATAGAGTATCTTATTGACTAAAAACAGTTCAAATGTATCCCAGTTTCTTATACATCCAAGTCTTTCCTAAACTTCATAGTTCAAACCATAAAACATATTTTAAGGGAAATTTTTTAATGACTTTATATAGGATGTCATGCAACAGAAAAATAACAAATAAGAGAAAAAAAAATCATTTTTAACTTGGCAGAATTGTCAGCAGAGCAATAACCAAACCAAATGCAAGGGCAGAGAATAAATTTCTTACAAAGGAGTAAGACCATTCCTAAAAAAAACGCGTGTTTTGAGTATGAGATAAAAATTGCATCAGGTGGTTAAGATGCCAGTTCAAAAGCTTTGGAAAGTATTGATTGATTTTAATGGTACGTCAAACTGTGACTGGTGATTTTTATGATTTGAGGTTAGGGAAATTCCAAACTCACCACAGATCCAGAACTTGGTTTGGTTTTATGGCCTATCAACCATTGGGGGTTATTTAATGCCAAATCCTCTTTATACATATATATTAAATATGTATGATTTGTTAACATATTTTGTTGATAACGTTTTTAAATGAGCCTAAGATTATTCTTTTGCACACAGTAAAATGATTCCAAGTATTGCTATGTATTACTAACAATTTAATTTGTTGTAAAGTAGCTTGTACCACATGACTTCCAGTATCTCGGAGGTATAAAAGACATTGCGTTTCTTAAGTACATGGATACTGAAAGATTTCGGTCAGTATTAAGACCAACTTTGGGCATAACATCCACAGCACAAGACTTATATTTGCTGGACTGTACCACTTCAGTTAATAAATAACTCTATTTCACTGTGTATCTCTTCCTTACCATAATACAACATAATTAAACATCAGTCATTTGTTTACACACAGTTAAATGATCAAACAGTTCTATTTCAAACAATTCAACTTAGCCTAAGTCATTTGTTTGCACTCAGTTTAAATGCCAAACAATTTTATTTGACCCATAGATAGGACCCTTATCAGGTGCTACTACTCTGGGCCAGAGTGGACCTGGGAGTGATGGCAATGAAGAGGTACTCCACATTCCCCAAAGCTCCAGCTTTACTAGAGCTTTACCATCAGATTGTTTAATGTCCTATCCAGGACACTTGTTGGAAGAGTCTTACCCCTCTGTGGAGATGCAGTCGGTATATCCTTAAGTCCCAGCTGACTGGGCAATCCACAACTTGAGCTTTACCAACAGATGTGGTTTAGTGTCACACCTAGGATACCACTTTTTGTTTTTTTACTTCTCAATTGGGATAGAGTTAGTGTATCCTAAGCCCCAAATGGGCAGTTTAGCTAGGGTTCAATGAGTTTTTTAAAAAATGTCTTTTACATATTCTATTAACATTACCAATGTTGGTTCTGTTTTTTTGGGATGAATTTTTACAGTAACTTTGAAATTTAAATTTTGGTTAATAAAGATGATTCTTATGATAAATATTTTGAATAATTCTTATGCAAGGAAATAATAAATAATTATCTCCTTTTGAGAATGGTCATGTCCATTGGGTGTCTAATGGGATGTCACATGACAGTCCTAAAAACTAATTCTCCATCTCATTTGCCTTTGTTTATTGAATGGGTGAAACATTTCTTGGAACCTGCAAGGAAATTATAAAGCTACATGGCTATTTTATTTTCCCTTTCAAGTAAGCTTTTTCCATTTTTGTACCCCTTGTACATACTGCTTTTTCATGGAACGATACAAGCATGATACGAGCTGTGAGGATATAATTGTGTATTCTTTCTTTATAATAGCATTAAGATAAATATCATGTATATAAATGCATTTATCTTGTCATTCCTTTCCTCTTATTCAGATATAAGTGGTTGTTCGACCATAGTCAAGGGTAACCTGAAGGCTTGCTTTTAAATAGCTACTGCACTAAGATGTAAGTGAGGGTACTATTCCTTTCCCTGGATTTTTCCTCTTACCCTGGATTCATACCTTATAATGATGAATGTTAAGCAAGAAGGCATCAAGTACCATTTTTTGAGTCTTCGGTATGACTCGATCTAGGATTTCCAGAAACCCAGGTTTCCTAGACAATTGGCCAACACTTTAGCCATTATGCCAATGGGCCAGCTGGTCCTTGGATGTTAGGAACTCAAATAAATATCTTCCCTACCAGCACCAATACCTAAACTTGTAAAAAATATATTACTAATGACTGATTTGACTCACACTGAAGGTGATGGATAGTTTTTACATTGTATGTTGACTAATTTTTGTGAATTCTTGCAAAGATTTTATACATTGTTTCAGGTAAAAAGAGGCAAGTATTTTTTTATCTATAATAACAAACAGCTCTTCATAGAGGTAAAACTTCCAACAAAGAACACAAAATTTAGTTTGTGAAATATTTCTATCGCCATCATGGGTTAAAAAAAAATTTATAACTCTATTAAACATTGTACCTATCAAAAATTAGCAAAAAAAAAAAAAAAAAGGAAAAAGAGATGCGTAATGTGGTGTGGGAAGAAACTGAATATAAACAACTTGTTTTTTTGAAGAAAGATGAGTATAAATGAAGGGAAAGGTGAGACTATAATAGGGACACAACATGGAAACATTGTGAAATTAGAAGAAAATGAGTTAAGAAATGAGATTAGTGGTAAGCAGTGAGATGAAGAACAAAGAGAGTATGCTGCAAGGGAAATATGTAATCAACTGATAGAGTAGATCAAAAGGCTTAAACAATGAAAAAAGCCTCCAGCTCACTTTACAGACATGGATGCTTTGGCTGAAGACTTCCAAAACTTATTGTAATTTTACTATGAAAAAAAAAGTTATCTACAAAAACTTACACAACTTTCCGGATAAATTATTTAAAAAGTTGAAAGAAAAAAAAATCTCAGAAAGGTGATTTTTTAGTAAACAAAGATTTTTGAAGATTCAAATGTTGGAAAATAAAATTCTAAGATTTTGATAACAATTATTCAAATTGAAGTTCCACTAAAAGAAAGAAAAAATGACTGGTATTTTCAACATTTAGATTAATAAATTCTATTTTGAATGACAATATTAAATTAACTTTGTAGATTGTTTTATTGCTGAAAGGAGTAAATGAATTTCAAAAGGAATAAAAGTGAAGAATAGAATCTGTATTGCATGAATATAAAGAAAGGAAAAGAGAATAGATTAAAAAAAGAGACAAATTAAATAGTGAAGTCTACCTAGTTATTACCAGTGAAAAAAGTTGATGTATTTGAATTTAAAAAATGCCCATTATTATCATAAAAGCTGAATTCTTTCTTTTGTAAGATCAGGTTGTGAGACCTTTGTGCATATATAGCCCATGTTTTTTATATATATATATATAGTCACATTATATATATATATATATATATCTAATGTTTTTAAATGATAGTTTGGCTGACTTTTTAATTTGGAATGAAGTGTAGTGTATTTGAAAAGATCAAAACCTTTGCACTCAAAAGCTGGATTTCTATCGCTAGCTGATATCAACACAGATGGATTGATAAGTTATTACTTCTAAGGTCAATTGGGAGCCATGATTTCATCCCAAGATTTAAAGTCATGTGACTAGAAATTCTAGAAGTTATAAATTAGATTTTAACTATGAATTACTTAACGCAAAGGAGCTGAAAGCTCCAGACCAGCAGAAATCATGCTATGAAAATTTCCATCAATGTTCCATTGGGTTGTCTTACAGTTTTACACAGAGTTATGTAGAAAATGTCAAAAGAAATTTAAAAAAATATGCCCATCTCAAAAGAGATGACTTTGTTGTTATTTGTCTTTGTGAAGAAAATAGGAGCAGCCAAGAAGATGGAATAGTAAGGATCAACCATCAGATAAAGAACATGAACAGAAACAGATGCATATATATATATATATATATATATATATATATATATATATAGACACATGTTTTCATATATACGTATATAATCCATTATATATATATATATATACACACACACACACACACACACACAGGGAAAGAAGTAGCACCCTCTGCTACACCTTGGTGTAGTAGCAAATGAAAAGTGGAGCCTTCTGGTCACCACCAACTATTAACACTACTAATATATAAATATATAAGTTACATAATGTATGTGTATATATGGTTTAATGTAAAAAAACTGAAATGTTTAATGGTGGCAAATAATTCAACAGTAGGTAAACTCATCTTTTGAATAACTTCTTTTTCATATCGGTATGTGTGTATGTACATATATATATATATATATATATATATATATATAGCCACACACAAACACACATTACTGGCTCTGGTTAGGTGGTTTTATGATATATCAACACTTATGGGGTATTTTGTGCCAAATCTTGTTTTATATATATATATATATATATATATATATATATGATTAATTAGCAAAGTGTCCACTGGTAACTATATTTTTAAATGAGCCAGGTCTCATCTTGTAGATGCACAGTTAAATGGTCCTAAATATTGCTACTTAACACCAATGATTCAATCCAATACCAATCATCTGTGTGCACACAGGTAAATGGCCCCAAGCATTGCTATCTCACTGCAATTGACCCTCAGCCACCACCTTCTGGCACCTTGGAGATAAAATAGTTTGATACTTGTTTGCCACAAGAGCAATTTAAAGAATACAGTTGGGACAATTATATTAGGTGCAAGGGCTTGAGATGATCAGTAGATTGATTGGATTGGGCCTCTCCGACTGACAGTCTAGCCCAGTGAAGGCCAAAGTAGAACGTTGCAGGTTATGTGACCTATTCTGTAAATGGGTCAAAGATTGCTGAGCGACCTGAATCTCATTCTCAGGCATTATGGGTCGACACTCAAAGGTGGGCTAGTTGTGGTGGTGGGGGGGTCTTAGCCGCCTTCAGAGGGGGTAGTCATCATATTCAATTGCTCCAGCTGACAGGACAGCACGGAACTGGTATGGTATGATTTGTTTAATGGCCTATCAACTCTTTATAGTTTATTTAATAACAAGATTTGATTCATTTGCAAATGTTAGGTTGTTGGTTGGTTGGGTTTTATGGCGTATCAACCTTTGTAGGTAATTTAACGCTAAATTCTGTCTATATATATATATATATATACACCTTTTACCAATGAATACTTAGAAGGTAAAATTTTCTATAAGTAAGATTTCACTTGTTTGCACATGATAAATCAGTTTTAATTCGTCATATTTTTTTGTACAACCCTGTTTCTCGCAAGAAGGACAGAACGTGATCTATTTTGATGTTTTTGAACAATTCGGTTAAACTAGTCACTTTGAAAAATCACTTTCTGATGACAGTGAAAGCTCTGCATTCTATAAGAATGTGTTTAACCGTGCAAGTTGTCTGACACGTCAAACACTGTGGTTGTGCTTCCTGTTTCAGTATGAAAGCGTGAGTAAGCCTTGTATGACAAACGCACAGTCGGGATATAACGACTTGTTCTCTTCTCGATGCTCTAAAAGCTGGTCTCCATTCTACCAAGGTGGGCTGAATTTGGAATATTTTATCATTGATGTTCATGTCCCATTGTTGTTGCCATTGTGAGGTTGTAATCATCAGTATGTTTTCAATGTTTCATTGCATTTCCCTTTTTTTATCTACTTATTTGAGCACAAATGTATGATATCAAGTATTTCTATCTAATACTAATAATCTATAAACAATTATATTGCCTAAAATGACTATTCCTGTAACATAATAATCATTTGTTTTTGCAGAGTTATATAGGTTCAGATATTCCGATTTAACTCCAATCATTTCAAGTAACTAATAATAAAACTAATATTTAGTAATTAAATGATTTTTTTAACACAAATAGTGTGCTCTTGGATGGTATCAGAATTTATATCTAATATTAAGAAATTTTCAAACAGATCTATCTGTTGAATAGAGGGGAATGTAATGGAAAATACCACTCCAAGTCAGAGTGGACCTGAGGGTAATGGCAATGAAAAGGTGAGACCATACTCCCTTGAGATTAAGAACTGGATGCATTTGAGAGTAATACTCTGTTCGTGGTAGATTAATTTTGTTTAATGGAAATATCAATCTTTGACTGTTATTTAATGCCAAAGCCATCCTTATAGAAGAACTGCAGCGATACTGCTGAACCAATAGTTTTAAGGATGAAACGATTCCTACCTTTTCCAAGAGTATTTGTCCAAAAGGGAATGTAATTCCATGACTAGAGTTAACCATGAAGGGGTTCTCCACAGTCCTAAGAGCTCCAGAACTGGATCCTCATTACCAGATGCAGTTTACTGTCATATTCAGGACACCACTTTTGGGGATGAGGGGTGTCTTTGTAGAGGATGCAGTTGGTGTATTCTAAGATCACCTCAACCTGCCAGCACTGTGCAAAACTTGTCATAAGTATTCAAACAAACTAGCAATTTGTTTCTTATTGATTGGTTTTGAGGGTAACAAGCACGAACATTACACAAGAATAACCAAATTTTATTGATATCAACACAATAAGATATTATGTATTTAGTCATTTTTTACAGTTCACAATGTTAAGTTCCAGAAAACATTTTTTTTTAACTATCAAGCTGAACTGTTAAATGAAAAAAAAAAACAAAAAAAACACCCAAGTTTTTTTACTCCCTCAAAAATCTTTTTTTCGAAGAGATCAAGGAGACTGAAAAAAATTCAAAATAACCAAGCTATTTAAAGGATTTACTGAACTAGTTAAATAATTTGGACCCCCTACCACTGCTCAAAACCCTCCATGGTTCCTGCAATCTGAGAAAAAAAAATAACTTATCTACTTATAGAAACAGAGACTTTCCTTAAAGGCATTTAGTTTAAGTTTAATACACTTAGATCAATATTTTCACAAATGAATATTTCATGCAATATTTTTCCATATAATAAAAAAGTTTTCAGTGCAACAAAATGGAAAATTAGAAAAAGGTTGAACCATGAAATAAGAATGAAAGTTTTCCAGCTTGTTTAACTAATACTCTTTTGATGGCTGATGTGGTAAAATTTCTATTGTAGCCTTTGAGTAGGCAGTATCAATGTAAGGCTTGATTAAAAATCATTCTTCATTCTAGTTCCAATCACTAGTCATATCTCTCTCTCTCTCTCTATATATATATATATATATATATATATATATACATGCATACACACATATACATGTGTGTGTGTGTGTGTGTTCTTTGTTAGGTTCATGGATGCTATCACATAATGGAGATTATGAAAAACATGGAAAGGAAAGAAGGCTGAATATTAAGAATAACAAATGTTTCAGAGTTTATCCTATAATTCCTAAAAAAGAAAAAAAAAATGTCTGTAAGTGTGTTGGAGAAAACAAAATTCCAAAGAAATTTTCCTTTTTCAAGCATAAAATAATCAAAGAACCAACAATTTAAATCTTGATTTGGGGCTTTTTAAAAGTCAGAATTTTGTGGGGGCTTAAGTCGTTTGATTTTTTTTTCTACTCCCAAAACAGGCACACCTATTTTCAAAGAAAACTGCTTTGTTAAAAAAAAAATTAAATTTGGAAAAAAAAAAAAAAAAAAATACTGTACAGGATGGGTAAAAAATAATAGGTATGGCTTGTACTGAGCAATATTATTGACTGCATCGTTACTTTTGCCCAAGCCTCTATGTTCCTCAGACAATACTGAAATGATTTCAAGATTCTTGCAAGAGGCTGTGTGATCTATAGCAAATCAACACTTGTAGTTTATTTTAGGCCAAATCTTATATATATATATATATATATATATATATATATACACACAGACTTGTATGTAAACAGTTTGTAGATAATTTTTTTTAAATGAGCCAGAACTCATTTTTTTGCAGCAATTCAATAGCTTCAAGTATTCCTATCTAACAGTAATAATTCTATTTAATATTTATCATTTGTTTGCACTCAGTTAAATGATTTCAAGTATTGATATTCAAAACCAATAATTCTACTTAATAATCCTTAATAAAAGATTGAACAATAATAAAAGATTGACCCACAAATGTGACCTATAGGTCAGAGTGAACCTGAGAGTAATGTTAATGAAGGGGCACTGCACATTCTGCGAAATCCAAGACTGGAGTCTCACCATCAGATGCTTTTTAATATCATTCCCAGAACTTGGTTCATATTTGCTATGTGTCATTATTTTTCATTACAAAAAGTCTTAAAATAAATTCATCTTATAATTCACCAATTATCCATGCCACTACTGCTCAGGGAACCTCAGCTTGACTCGCAAACCTGCGAAAGTGAGTTTGAGTCTAAATGAACGCCCCATTCATTGGGCCTTGAGTCACATCGAAGCAAAAATGCTGAGTAAATTATCACTACTACTGTTCCACGATATTTGGCTTGATTTCAGTCAAACTTTTACGAATTATACAGGTCATCTCTGAAAAGATTCAAAACTATATTCAGTCAAGATTTTATTTCTTACCCACCAAAACCAAACTAACTTTTTCCAGTAAAATACTGGAAATCCTAAAATACAATGAATAATCACCAATTAAGAATAATCACCAATTGTATATTGTTTCAAGTAACTATTTAGTAATAGTCCTTTGTTAAACAATTATAGTTTTAAGTGACTATTCTTTTGACCTTTAAGAAGTGTGGAGTTACCTCTTTGTTTCCAATACTCTCAGATTTACACTGGCCTGAAGTGGAGGAACCTATTAGGACCCTATTTATGGGTCAACAGATCTGTTTTAGTTGATGAAGTGTTCACCTGTATAAAATGATTGTAAAGGCATTTTTTATCGATATAACTGAAGAGAAGAACAGCATTGCTAGGTCGACTTTAGCATAAAATAATCCAAAAAAGGATTGTCATGCATTAAAATCAACCACAGAACATAAAAATAGTCAAACACTTGAAGATATATAGAGTAATATTGAAATAGTGCATTTAAAATAACAATAGATTGCTGTTATTTGGGGATTCTTAGTGGTTTTAAAAAGCTCTGTTAGAATAGATTTCATGTGAAAGATTGAACTGGTGTGAAATATGTTAATTTTTTCAAGCTTATCATTAGTAAGACTTTAAAAAATTTCTTTAGGTGGCAATATCCTAAGAGCTTAGTTGTTTAGTTTAAATAATGTACTGAAATCTTCATGCGCTGCTGTTATTTACAAAGCTTTGCTTAGAATGGTACACAGGCCTGAAGTTACTAATCATATCTCCTGTTTGGGAGGGGGTCAACTTAACTAAGTACTGAGCAGGTTCAATACAGCATTGTTATATTTAATGTTATATTTAATATAATGCAGTTATATTTAATGGCACTTCAAGTTTATGGGACATTTAAAGCTGAAATGACTAGTTTCCACTGGAGTGCTTTTTAATGAAATAATTTTCAAATAAGGTCATGTAATTATTTTCAAGTATTGAGTTGTTCTTGACATACCAAGTAGGCTTTGAAGGATGCCAGTTTTTTAAGGGTCAACAATTTGGGGGGAATTGAATAGTTTGGGAGAATTCAACAATTTGGTTTTGGTTTCTTTGTTTAAGGCCATATCAACCTTTATGGTTTATTTAATGCCTAAGTCATCCTTTCGGAAAAGCTGTGATAGTATTTAACCCATAGATGAGTGGGGAGGGGGTTCATAACTTTCTCAAAGGTATTAGCACAAAAGTAAAGATATTAGCATGACTGGAGTTTAAACTCACTTTGAGGCTGGAGTCCAGCCATTACACAGCAGGGAATCATTCAAGGAAGATTCAAGTGTTTTTGAGAAGTGAAGCAAGATTTTCTCACAAAGCTGAATATTCAAGAGAAGGACACATTACCAAACAGCACACTGAAATTTTGGGCTCTAAAGTATCTGCAGGGTATATCTCCCAACATTTTATCAAAATGTTTCTGACAGTCATCTAGTGATTACAAAGGGTGCATTAGTGGGTACAGCCTCAGCTCTGAATAGGTGTTTATAGGTGAGGTATTTGTTGTTAATTCAAGCCCATCTTGGCAGGACAGTATATTGTGTTCTTGAATCCAATGTTCTGGCAAGAACCTGTTCTTAGTTACAAGCAATCTTCAGCTGTTGCAAACTGATATCTGACAATAGACCATCTATGGGAATAGCACAAAACTGCATCTGGTTGTAAGGGTCCAGTTCTACAGTTCTGGGAAGTGTAGTGTACTCCTTGATTGCCATTACTCCCGGATTGACTGGAGTGGTAGTACCTGTTTGGGTTCCATCCATGGGTCAAATAGATTCATTTGAAGATTATTTTTATCATATTTACCAACCCCTCCGCTTGGGCAGGATATGACACAAGGTCAATTTTTAAGCGGAGTTTAACAGGTTTCAATTCAGAGTTTTCCTTCTCCTAGACTAGTTGCCTCACCAAGGCTGAAGAACCCAGTCTGCCCTACTATTTACCCATAGCTGGAGGGAGAATAATTGGATTCATACCGTTCCCAAGGGTATTAGTGCTATGTGAAATGCAACCAGTCAGGTCCATGATTTGAATTCGTGTCGCCGTGTCCATATCCCGCAACGATAACCATTACACCACGGGCACCTCCACAAGATTATTTTTATTAGCTAAGAATACTTGAAACTGCATAGCTGTGAATAAATTATAATCATATGTGATTAGTAACTTAAAACCATGTTGTATGTCAAGTATTAGTATTAGATTGGCATACCCAAAATGATAAAATTCTATGCACATTATTTGCATTAAGAATAATAACTTGAAACTACAATTACTTGGCAAATGATTATAAACCATAATTTAATTGATATGTAATACTTTATAACCCTGCAATGTAACACAATAATGGTTGATAGGCAATAAAACTAACCATTTGTTAGTTCTATCTTAAGATAGCACTCTCTTTAAAGAGGTCAAATTTTTCTATTTTATCTTAAGAGTAAATAAAGACATTTATTTATTGCTTTTTTGGGGAGGATATAAAAATTAATACACCATCAAAATTATTATGTCATTATACTGAACCATTAGTTTAGTGTGTATATATACTTTACTGATATATTTATTTTAATTATTTATTGCAATATACAATGTTTATACTTTAAAATGGGAGTTTGAAAAAATCTGTTCATGTCAAATTTTGATTCCATAATTTGTTCGTCTATCTTGAAAAAAATCTCAATTATTAATTGAAATAAATTATTTTGATTAATTGAGGTATGTTCCATTAAGTTAGAAACTTTGGTGATTGAATAAAATAGGTTTTGTCTTAGATTTCTGCATAGTTTATTTTGCATAGATAATAAATAATAGAAAAACATTTCCTATCTGCCTTATTTTTTGCTGTATAATGGTATCTGTTTATAAATGGTTGGTGAAAGTGATTACAACCTGGGGGATTGATTTGGTATAATTATATAGTATTAGATTGAACCCTCAATTTATAACCACTTAGAACGCTTTGAAAGGAGGGGATTAGTTTGTATTATAAAATATGTAAAAAGTTGACCCCCCAGTTTATGGTTGCTTACAGGTTCCGTGTTTTTATGTATTAAATTGTATTTGGAAAAGCGTTGACTTAAATAATTAAATAATTAAATATTTTTAAATAAGTATTGTCTTTTTCTTGATAGAAAAAAAGGTTGTTTTCAGGTTGTTATTATTTTAATTGTGTTAAATACTAATCTATTAATATTTAGTATAGTTATGAAAAAATTTTAACCAGGAGTTATATGTACATAAAGATTTATGCAAAGGCATGGACATAACCACTTGGACACTTCAAGTTCCATTCACAAATACACAAACGTCTATGTATACGTAATATTCATATTGTCTATTTCATTTTTCTTTTTATTATTTAACCATATTTTGAATTTTCCAAAAATACCATTTTAGATAATATATCCTCTGTCTCTTGGTTGTTATGGGACAATATCAGTGTCATTTAATGGGTCCTTTTGAATGAGTGCTATTACAAGAAAAGGAAAGGTTTTCCTTTACTGACTGAAAATACTTCTTTAGATTTTGCAAAAATGGTTTAACTTGAATTCAAAAGATTTTACCCTACACTGTCTATATATATAACCTTTCTCATAGATTACCATTTTCTGTTCTAAGAACCTAGACCAATTCCTTACAGGCAAAAATTTTCTCCAAGCAGGATCGAACTAAAAAAAAAAACCTTTAATGAATTTATTAAGTCTTTGAATATAAAATTTTTCAAGAAAGAATTTAAAGACTTCCTGCTAATGTAGAATAAATCTATAGAGATTGAAGGGTAATATTTTGATTGAATAGATTTTTTTCTTTTTTTTTTAGAAAAAATTATTTTGCTTATATAAATTGTCCATTTTTATATAAAACAACCTAAAAATATAGCATGTACCCTTAGGATATTTTTGGTTGGTTTTATAGCATGTCACAGCTTGATGGGTCATTTAATGCTGAAGTCAGTTGAACACTTATCGTCTCCAAATATATAGGGTACTAAAATGAATATTCACAGTCATTTTAAACAGATAAACAGTTCAAAGTTGCCATATCCAAGTTCTAAAGGCTTCTTGAACAATAAAAATCAAAATGATTTTGATAATTATCTTAAAACAGGTTTATTTGACTTACAAATAAGATCCTAACAGGTACTAATACTGCAGGTTAGAGTGGGCCTTGGAGTAATGGCAACAAAGTGGTAACTCCACACACCCAAGAGCTCCTGAAGTTATTTGACTAAAATAATTATTTGCATTTTGTAATAACTTTTCAGTTAGCTTTAGTAAGTGTTCATCAACCTGATTGTGTAAGTATTATTATTTAGTTAGAAGTAATAGTCTAGAAAACTACAAAAATTTGCTTAAAAATATAGATATTTCTCTTCAAGACTCCATGAAGTCTTTCACAGAAAAGCATTAACTTCCTAAAATATTTTTTCAAGTAACTAACCAAATATTTATTAGACAAAAATATTGTAGAATAGATATTTGTTTAGAAAATGGAAATAACTTGAAGGGATTTTAGATATTTGTCTATTAATCTCACCACGTCTTAGATCCAAGTCTTAATTTCTTACCAGGATAGACAGTTACTTCAGTTGGGGAAGTAGTATTTTTTAATTGACAACAAAGATTGTAGAATAGATATTTGTTCAGAAAATGGAAATAACAAGGGATTTTTTTTGTATTTATTTTCAATCCAAGTCTTACTCAAGAGAGTTACCTTCAACTAATCAAGAAGATACATTTTAACAAAAAAGATTGTAACATAGATATTTGTTTTAAAAAACGAAAAAAGTAAAAGAGATGTTTAATATTTGTCTTCCATACAAGTCTTGACTTCATACCTGCCATAAATTGGTACCTCAGCTAGTTTTAATTATTTTGTTTTCGAGCAAAAAAAATGTGATTCCAATAAAAATAGTATCATCAGTTTTACAGTAAACAGTTTTTTTATGATTAGCAAATTAAATACTCATAATAAAACTGTGTTCAGTCAATTGAACATTGCTTGTTTCTGGAAGGCCTTCAGCTGAATAAAATGTTGCTGAGTCAAAATAGTTGTTTGGGGAAAGATTCTAAGATCTCAAATGTTCTATGGCTCTAAGTCTATCTTGAAAAGCCATTAAAGCTATACATGTAATTAAAAATGTACTTTAGCTTGAAAACAATGCATATTTTAACTGTTTATGAATTCTAAGGAAAAGATAGATTTATGAGAATGTAACCAACCAATAGATTTTGAAAGCAGACCCATTACCAACATTGAGTTCTGGAAGAGAGATACACCAATAAATAATTCTTGGAAAAACAAATTTTGTCAAGAAAGTATCTCAAGGGAGATGGCCTGCCAGAAAGGTTATTCAGCCAGGAAACCAAAGTAGGCAAAGATGATTATGAAAAAAAAGAAAAAGAAAGGATGAAGTGTGAAAATCAAAATGGGATAATGTAATAAACATACTGCATTTTTTTTTTGTTGATTTTTGTTTCTGTTTGTTTAAAATTAATGTGTAAAATATACCAAGACAAAACTGTTTTTCAAAAGATAGGAGAAACATGCCTGCATACTTTAAGACACGCATGTACGTACGTACATTTGTATGTGATGATCCTGGGTTCTTCAGAAATCAACTAGACAACACAATAATTTGTTGGGCTCCAGTTTTAACATTGCTACATGATGATGTTTTCATTTTTGAAGGGGTTAAGGATTCTAATTAGAATTCTATAATTATCTTTTTTATATGGAAAATTTGGATGATTAAAAAAGGATGTTCAGCATGAATACGGTTGTGAATTCTACTGGAAATTGCTTTACTCCCAACATTAAAACATTTTAAGTGGATTGTTCAAATAAAAATCTGGCTATGATGTGCCATTTTTCCTGGATTGAAGTTACACACATATATGTATACACACACAAGGGTCATAGAATAAATGAGGGGAAATATTTTTTGAAAAAGAAAAAAGAATGTTTATTTTTTCAGAATTTTTTCCATACATGTAAAATCTGCATTTTATGAAATTGGTTTATAGTAAGAATTATTTCAATCTCGCAAAAATATTTAATAGTTTATTCAAACTAGCAGCAAGTCAAACAGAGTGTTTCAGGCTTGAACAGAGCTCTGTCACCAAGTGTATAGTGATTAAGAATTGCAAACCATGTGAAATTTACTAAAGAATTTGGGATGAGTACAGAGAGGCATGTTTTAGTCCAAAAATGTTTACAAATTGACTAAACATGGGTTAGCTACTAGTTGAAAAGTACACATGACTCTTAAGGCTGAAATATATCCTTGCAATTGGAACCAAATGAATTGACAGGTTGTCAACTTGATTCTAAAGAATATCATCATCATCATCATATCGCGCTGGTAGCACAGATATCTCTGACCCTCTCTCGCCACTCCTCCCTATCGTTCATCGCCCTAGGTAGGTCTTGAGGACAACATCCCGTATCCTCACATAGCTGCTGAATGTATGTTCGTGCTGGTCGTCCTGCTTTTGCACGGCCATGTGTGGGGGTCCATAAGAGTACATCTCTTATGAGTTCGTCCCTGCTTCTCCAGCAGTGTCCTGCATGTCTGGTTCGTCTAACTTGAATAGTTTTCGTGATAGGGGGCAGGTGGCCGTACAGTTGGTGTCTTGTGGGGTGTTGCCGCCAGGACTTGTTCAAGATTGCGCATAGCATTCTTGTGTAAGTGCCATCTAGCTTCTCCAGCCGTTTTGTTAGCGTCCATGTAGTGCAGCCATATAGCAGTATCGATGTGACTGCTGCCTGGAAGAAACTGCGTTTCATTTTATCGGTTAGGTCTGATTTCCATATAATCAATAGCCTATTGATAGCTGTCCATGCTTTCGTTAACCTCGTTTCAATGTCCTTTTCGGTTGATTCGACGCTGCTTCCTAGGTAAGTGAATTTGTCCACTAGTTTAAGAGGGGTTCCTTCTAGAGTGGAGATGTCCCCCGTTTGATTATAGCACATATATTCCATTTTGTGTGCATTAACATAGAGGCCTATGCTTGCGGCTGCTTGTTCCAAACTATGCAGTAGTGTTTCGGCTTGGTCGGGTGTATTTGCCAGTATCGCTATGTCATCGGCGTAGTCGGCGTCGGTAATTGTTGTTGCGGGGTACCTTCTGCTTCTTTTCTTCGTCAGTTCGAAGCCATTCTCTCTGATTTTGTCAATCGATGTTCTAAGTACGTAGTCTAGACAAATGATAAAGAGGTACGGAGCCAGCGTGTCCCCTTGTAGTACTCCTGCCACAATGTCGAAGTATTCTGTGTCTCCATCTGGTGATCGTACTTTTACTTTGGTGTTTCTACAGAGAATCGTTATTGCTGCTACGGTTTCTTTAGGTATGCCGTACGCTAGTTTTGTACAATGTTACTATAACACAGGAAATGAACCTACCATAGCAAATCTAAAAAAAAAAAAAAAAAAAAAAGAACATTAACTTTAATTTACTCTTAGAGAACCAAGCTATTTCCAATTTAATACTATGTAGTTTGACTTTTCTCTAACTCTTTAATAATTTCTCAAAGTAAATAATTATTTGACGCAAATTATATCGAAATTTATCAAGTTATTAAAATATCAATCCTATAAATATTATCTGCCTCCAAATAGAAGTTAACAGTTTCTGGAAGTGGTTTGGTTTGGTCTGGTCTGGTTTCCTTGTTTAATGGCATATCAACCCTTGTAGGTTATTTAATGCCATAGCAATTCTCCTAGAAGAACAGTAGTGGTACTATTTAACCCATAGCTGGGAGGATAAGGGGATTCATACCTTTCCCAAGGGTATTTGCCCAAAAGTGAACATAATAGTTCTGGAAGTGACTTATGTGAGGATAAATATATTATTATTGGTTGGTTGTTTATGGTATATTAGCCCTTTTTGGGTCATTTAATGCCGAATTTCGATAAAAATTTCAAACAATTCAGTTTAATATAAATATAGTTGTTAGTTTACACACAGTTAAATGTCAAAACAGTTCTATTCCAAACAATTCAGTTTAGCATAAGTACAGGTTTTTGTTGACACATAGTTAAATTAAAAAAACAGTTAATTTCAAACATTTCAGTTGAATGTAATAACAGAATTTAGTTCTATTTAACCCATAGATAGGACCCTTTTAGTTACTAGTTTGGGCTAGAGTGGACCTGGGAGTGATGGCAATGAAAAGGTACTCCACTTTCCCCAAAGTTGCAGCATTACTGGAGCCTTATCATCAGATTATTTATTGTTACATTCAGGACACTTGTAGAGAGAGTCTTCCTCCTATGCAGAGACGCAGCGAGTATATTCTGCAGCCTTAGCCAACTGGGCCCATTTTTATTACGAATAATGTAGTTTGCTATATTAATAGATTAAGAGTGCTTAATATTGGTCTTAGAGAATATGAAAATCTATGAGAGGATAGTGTTGAAATAATCAAGAGACCTAGGTCTAATGATTATATAGTCAAGAAAGTGATAGTCACCAAGCACTGTTGACAGGCTACTCTATCATAACTTAGAAATGTTATCAACAAAACATACCTAATGATCAAGCAATTGTCAAACTTTGAATTGTGAACTGGGTGATTTTATTCGTGTTTCTTTATGGTTATATCATTGTTATATTGGCTCTGGAATATTCTTGTATTTCGCACGGTTTTATTCAAAACTACTCTTACTGCCATTTTAGTTTTTAAATTACATTTTTCAATGAACAATCTATGTTATACAAGACCAAAGAATGCGGCAATCAATGAATAGTTCATATGGTTTCTGTGTCAATGTATGCGGACTTAGAGAAGGTTTCAGAAGACATAGAAGAGTGTATAGAGGTAATGTCAAGAGAAAAGACAGCTATCTTGTTTATCACCAAAGGGCTTGCAAGAATATACTCAGCCTGAAGAGTCATGCACACTCCCACAGGTACTTTTATCAGTTTGAGGAGATGGCCTTCAGCAAAGAACTGGCAGTCATTATATATATATATATATATATATATATATATATATATATATATATATGTAAAGGTAATCCAATAAATAAAGTGAATTTTGCCTAAAGATTTGGCAATAAGAAGCATTGTTTATACAGTTGTATCTTTTTCAAGGAAGTTGATAGTGATGAATATTTCATGTCCCAGAAGAACTCCAGCATGACCTTCTTTAGTGATTACTGTGCCTGGAATGTCTTATTTACCAAAGAGTCAGTGCATTTCTACTCAGGTTCAGAGTAGCAAACCCATGTTACTAATTTGTAAATATCTTTGACTAAAGAATGCTTCTCTGTACACATCAGTTTCCTGTAAATTTCATATGGTTTTCACAATTTAGCCACCAAAAGTTTGATGACAAACCTCTGTTCAAGCCTTTAGCACTATGTTTGCTATAAACCAATTCCAAAAAATGCAGAGTTCATATTTATGGGAAAAAATGCATTTTGCTTCTTTTTTTAAAAATTTTTTATTTATTGAATGATCCTTGTATATATTAAATGCAAAGTATTTTGTTGGCTCCATGTTTCATGTGTCTGTTTTTGTGAAAGTATATGGTGGAGTTGATGAGGAGTATGAACTAAAAATGACCAGATAAATTTTGGCACTAATTAAGTTAATAGACATCTGTAACATTTCATTGATCCTTAGTAGATTCAAATACTTTGTCTTTCGTCAGATCATGTGTCATGTGCAAAACATAAACAGTCTCATCTATAATTTCAATTTGGTTCACCAATTTCACTTTTCTCGGCAATAACCCATACACTAAATATACACACACACACTCATAGATAAGTCCTTTCAGCAACTGTTAACTTCTATTTGGAGTCACAGAATATTTACAGGATTAATATTTTGATAAATAAATTACAATGTAATTAACCACTAAAAATTATTTACTTGGAGAAATTATAACAATCAGAGTAAGAAGGAAGTCAAACCCTGCAGTATTCAATAGGAAATTGCTTTATTCTTTAACAGCAAATGAAAACTATTATTTTGAAAAAAATTCTCTTATGTTGATTTGCAGTGTTATGGACACATTGTAAAAAATTAGATAATTATAATATTCATTAAAACTCAACCTGTAAACTCATGATGTTCCAGTTATAATAGCATTTCATGATGATAAAGATTCTTGTGTTTACAAAGAATTGAAAGCTTCTTATAACAATTTCATCATTATCTCCATTAAATGAAATAATTTTCATAAATAAAAAAAGGATACTTCATTTAAGCGAATAGCCGACAAAAATATCAAGTTTCAAAATGAACAGAAAATGACTTTATTCCCTAAGATAAAGCATTTTAATTACATTGCTCTAATAAAAATTGCACTCTGAGTTGATGTATTGACTGGGTTACTATTACAGACACACACACACATACATACATAGAGAGAGAGAGAGAGAGAGAGGACTGTCCATGAATATGTACACTTCTTCCAATTATTTTTTTTTCATAAAAATTTAACTTTAATGTAAAATGCCAGGTTATTATTATTTTCAGTGGACCATAATAAAGTTAAATTTAATATTCTTAGGCATAATCATCACCTCAATCTACGGCCTTTTAACTCTCTAACAAAAAATATGCTCATGTGGCAGTCTAAAATCAGTCTTCACCTATAAATATAAATTCTATGAAGTAAGTTTCATTTTCAAATCAAACTCTTTTCCTTGCTTACAAAGTTTCAAAACTAGAATTTTATAATCAATAATAGCTTTTAAAATCAGTTTAGATTGTGTAATGTTTCATTAGAAATATCAACATCCAAGCATTTTTGATTTTGAAGAAAGTTCAATTGCAAAAAAAAAAATGCATGTGTGTTCATATATATATTTATACAATTATAATAAAAACTTAGCGTTAAAACATTAAAACCCATTGCTCTGTGTACAGAATGCAAAGTTGTATCAAAATATTTTCTACTATCAGACAAAAAAAAAAAATCAAATAAAAACCTCTAATGTTGAATTTCATTTGGCTGACCTTGAGGTAAGCTTTATCACTTTGCTTTCACACAAGTTCACCCAAAAATTGACCACATAAAACTCAGTCATGAGTTTTTACCCTATTGTGTCTAATAGTAGAAAATATTGTGTGTGTATATATATATATAGTATCGATAATTACTTAGTGAGTCAGGAACTAACCTACTATAGTTTCGCCTAAGCGGCTCATCAGGGTACCTTATCCCAACTAAAGAAGTATGGAAAGAAAACTATATTTATAGTAAAAAAACAAAAAAAAAAAAAAGAACCTCACACCAGACGAAAAATTAGCATATCAATAAAAAAAAATATATATATATATAATGAGATAAAAGAAGCGTACAAAAAATTAAGTTTATTACTAAAAATATATTTAAATGAAAGCAAGGAATAAAATGGCAGCTTAAAGAAAAAAAAGAAAAATTAATTGTAGAGGAGCCAATTTCTTTTATGCCTGCAGGCATTCAATATTTCAGACCTTTGGTTTAACAATTCTTTATTATTTTAAGAGGCTATGGCTAATTTCTCCTCATTGCAAAGTATACAAGACCTATCACCGGCCCTATATTTGCAACATTTTTTTACTATTTCCCATTTTAATATGGGATCAATGCCTTGCCTATATATATATATAATATTATTTCAGAGTTTTGGTTAATTTTACTTTGTCAACAACATAAAAAGTGAGTAAAAAGTTTTGCAATATTTTGCAAACATAATTCAGCATTTCTGGATGCTTTTACTGAGGTCATGAAGGTGATGAACTATAATGGACTATAAGATGCCAAGCTTGCTTGATACTCTTCAAGAGCTACTCAGCAGATTTGCCTATATGGCCTAGAGCAAAGCATTGGTAATCATGGTTTTAGGCCTTACCTGATCATCAACGTTCCTGCAACCCGAGAAATTTCTTGAACCACCAGGTTACTCTACTGTGAAAAACTTTGTCTCCACGTTTTACACAACAAAGATTTTTGTTTGACTCCTTAGCATTATGACCCAGTTCAAACTTTCAAAGCATAAATTCCCAAATTACACTATGTTGCACCTTCATCAGCACAGTTTACTAATGACACACAGAATCAAGTAAAGTAAAATGTTTTAGTATACCAACTATCATGATACAATCAACTGTAGTGAGTACGTCACATGGTTCAAACTGCTTTCCTCATATGAAATACAAGTTGCAAACTATCACCTAACAAAATATTGCAAAACTTTTGACTCACTCTTGTAATTATACTCATCATGTAACAGCTCTCATGGATTATTTGAAAAAAATTTAAATATTGGTTGTATGTGTTTGTGCAAATATCATCAGAATTTTTTTTGCAGTATATAGATAAATATTTTTCTACTTTTTTATTATCATTCTTTTTTTTCCCTTATTAATGTCATATTTTAAAATTTTCAACAATTTGAGAGAGAGTATATATATATATATATATATATATATATATATATATATATATATACATATATATTAATAGCATTACTAATGCACATTCTGGCTTTATCTAGCATTGAGAATAATTAATTATATTTGTATAAACATAATTTTTAATGGTAAATAAGCAGGAAATTTGGTGTTTTCTCTTGTCAGGCATTGAAATCTAATCTTTTTCAGGAATGGTTTGCATCTGGAAGGCATCAGTAAGCATGCTGAGAGCTGCGAGCTACCTCCATAGAGAGCAGCTGCCACTTGACCTAAGCAACAGCAAGAGATTTCAGCTCGCTTCACAAAGTTTGTCGTGTTGTAGAGCTTTTGATTTTTGACTTGCTGCAATATTTCCTGATCCAATAATAAGATTTCCACATGCAGGAGAACCATTCCACCCACGACAGGTTGTCTCCATTTTTGCAAATGAGAACAACAGACTCCAACAAGATGATGGATGGGAAAAATGGCATCTTGCTTTCTTTAATAAAGTCACTTTTCCAGCCTCGTATTTGTAAGCCTACTTTTAAGAACTCCAAATCATAATAGCTCTCAAGTACTAATTATAGGCTCGAGCCAAAAGATCTCTGGGAACCCTCACAGTTGAGACAATATGGCTCCATTCAATCTTTTTGCAGTCAATTATCTATAGACTAAATGTAGACTGAAAAAGCAGGAGGTCTCTTTTCAGGCCCTTTATATTTGAGCTATTTCACTTATACAAATGACAATAGTAAACTTTTTCCTTATTTTTTTTCTTTAAACCAGTATCTTGTTTTAACGGATCACCAAAAACTTTACCTAACCCCACCCCTCAAAAAAAACCAAAATTAATAATATGGTAGTTTGTCAAACAACTGGTTATTACTGAAAACAGATAACAGTGATAAACTTATATATATATATATATATATATATATATATATATATAGACTCATACCTTTATTTTGGGTTCTAATATCAAAACGTTAGGCATAATTACATCACTTTACCACATGATTTAATACCCTAACTCGCACAGTTCCTGTCAAAATAATTTTTTTCAAGTATGGATCCAAACATTTGCCTGCAAGCCAAGTGTAGGTTGGCAACTATAGTCGAGTGTGAACCTAAGGCTCCTTTTGCATTTGCGACTACACCAAGATGGAGGGGAGGGTGCAACTCCTTTCCCTGGATTTCTCCACTTTACCCTTGATCCATACATTATAATGCTGAGTGTTAAGCATTAAGTACCATTTTTTTTTAGTCTTTGGTATGACTCGACCTGGGATTGAACCCCGGTTTCCCGGGCCATTGGCGAACACTCACTGCTAGGCCAATGGACTGATTTTGCTACAAACACATTTGCTAAGAATCAGTGTCATATCTAAATTCATGGAAAATCCCATGATTATCTTAAAATCTACATGATAGAAAATTGTTAAAAATTATTAAAATGAAAAATGTAAAATTGAAAATAATAAATTCATCAAATTATATTTGTTTTAACATAAAGCTTGAAAGTGACAAAGACTTTTGACTGATTAATCAAAAAAAAAATTAAATTTTTTGACATTATGGATGGATTATCATCAGTAATCATTATTATTAATTATTTTCATGAATATTGATTTTGAAAATACTAATCAAACTGTTCTATTGGCTTAGAATCTGTATTCCCTGCAGAAGGGTATAATATCCCACCTAGCCACCCCCCAAGGGTAAGTCCTAAGTATGATACCAAACTGCATCTGGTGGTGAGGCTCCTGTTCAGGAGATTTGGCGGAGTCCATTCCAGTCCAGTACCTGTTAGGGTCACATCTCTGGAACCACTAAATCTGTTTGAAAATTATTTATATTAGATAAGAATAGTTGACACTGTAAGTGTAAATTATTTGTAAATTGCATTAAAAAAGTATACGAATTATGCAAAACTTAAATGCACAAATAAGTGATGAAATACTTAAAGAAAATTTATAGAATATTAAAACTAGAAAAGTGTCTTTCTTCACTGGAATTTTGTCTTTCAGAACAAAAGACAGAAAACTTTCAATTCTAATAGTAACATTTATTGACTGTGGGATTCTATTGTTTCTTTTTACAGGAATGAGCAACAAAAATGGCTCATACTAATTGGCTGATACTTCAGGCTAATTTGATTAAGAACTTGGACAATATATATATGTATATAAATATAAAGCATAAGAGCAAAATATTGATGTCAAAAATCTAATAGGGCTCTATACTTAAAAAGTAATCACTTACATTAGTATGGTGACTTGAGTTTCATGTTAAAAACAATCTTCAGATCAATCTGAGAATTGCTTTTGGCATGAAATTTAAGGTTGCATATTATTCTAAGTGATTGCTTATATTTTTCTCAGTATTATATAGATATGACAGAATTTAAAAGGAAAAATCTCATCAATTAATGATACACTTGAAATAATTAATAAGATGGAATCAGATGCAACTCGAAGTATACTTAATTTCAAAATATAACACCATATATATATATATATATATATATATATATATATATATATATATACACACACATACATACATACACACACACACAAACCGAGAATAAAATCTCATACTATGCATTCTGAAATATATATACATATACACACACACATATCATATCCAATCCTGCATTATACCCTGTATGATACAGGTCTATATGCTATATATGAATATATTAATATACAATAAAATCTTATACCAAACATCCAGCTAATATGTGTAAAATCTCATAAGAGTACTTGTTCTAACGGCACTATTAAATTATAGATACATTGTAATGGTAAGTAAAGTAAAGTTGGCGACCATAGTCGAGGGTAACCCGAAGGCTCCCTTTTCGATAGCTACTACACCAAGGTGTAGGGGAGGGCGCTAATCCTTCCCTGGATTGCTCCACTTTACCCTTGATCCGTACCTTATAATGCTGAGTGTTAAGCAAGGAGGCATCAAGTACCATTTTTTGAGTCTTTGGTATGACTCGACCTGGGATTGAACCCAGGTCTCCTGGGCCATTGGCGAACACTCTAACCCCTAGGCCAATGTCCGGTTATTGTAATGGTACATTTGCTTTTATTTTCCCATATGTATTGAGTCAGAGATTATAAAAAATAAAATGGATAACCTCTTCAAACTCTAGATGAATTAAATAAAATTTTTTATTGATTAAGCTAGAAATCTAAATAAATAAGTAAATGTTCATCTGTATGTTTCGGGATTTTTGTCCTGATTTCAACTAAACTTTGAGGAAATATTAGGGTCATACCAGATAAGATTTTTTTAACTATATTCAGACAATATTATTTGATTTTTTCTTTTAATTTGTAACTTCTTTTTAGGGTAATAAAAGGTTAAGTTATCTCAAATTCTTGCCCTGATTTGCAAGGGAGATAACTAAGTAAATATATTTAAGTTTCATCATCAATTTAATGGCAACATATTTGAAAGTCAGATTATAAAAAAAGTAAATGAAGTTGCTAATACACCAAGAAACTCCAAAATCAGGTGAATATCACATTTGCAAGGATCTGCTCCTCTCATACCAGATGTAAAACCTGAAACTTAAGAGATTTTAACAAAATAATTCATCAACATGTGAATATCTTAAAACTGCTTGTAATGAATCAAGCACTTCATATATGAGCCACTTAATATAACAGAAAATTCATCAAAGAAGCAATTATCAAAACCCTTAAGAAAGTCATAAGAACAATGAGAAAACATGTATCAGTATATATCAGTGTGTATGCAGATTCATTTGCTTATAGCTTTTGTACATGATTGGTTAGGAATGTAGATTTTAATATAACAGCTCAAAAGACTTTTGACAATAGTCTGAGACTACTTGTTGAATACCTAACAGTATAATTTTGAAAGAAAGACATGAACAAATCCTTAAACTAACACTCCACAAAAAATCTACTTACCTCCAATCTCTAAAACAATCCAAATATGATGAACAAGACATGCAGGACATCACTGGAGAAGCAAGCATGAACTCATAAATGATGGTCTCCAATGGACCCCTTCACAGGAATGTGCCAGTGTTAACCAACCAACAAAAACCTACCTACTACAGCTCTGTACTGACACAAGTCGTAGCCTGGAAGAGCTACCAGGAACAATGGCCAATATGAACGAGAGAGAGAAAGAGAGTCAGGGAAATAAGTGCTAGAAGCATGACTTGATGATATATACATATATAAACTGATCATATTTTAATAGATAAATGGAATATATAGCAATAACAGATTATTATAAACATATAATTTTGCATAGCCTTACCACAAATACTTTTGCAAGATTAAAATAATTTTTGTTATAAATCCATTCCAAAGAATGCAGGGCTTAGATTTATAGAAAAAATTACTCGAAAAAAAAAATCTATTTTGTTTATTTCACAAATATTCTATTTATTGAATGACCCTTGTATTTTAAAAATAAAAAGAGTTAAAAAGAAAATTCTTATTAATTAATGATAAGTCTGAAATGATTAATATAAAACACAAAGTGAAAAGAATGACATTAATTCTACAATAATGGTTCTAAACTTAAACACTGTACATAACTAATAAATGAGTAATAATCAGAATCATCAAGTCAGGCAGCTGGCATGGATTTCTCTGACTCTCTGTCACCAGTCATCCCTATCATCCATCACTCCCAGAAGGTCTTCTAGACAACATCCAGTGTCAAAGCAGAGTTGATGTAAGTATGTTCTTCTTGGTTGGCCTACACTTGTATGCCCACGTGAAGGAGTCTAGTGGAGAATGTCACAGATGATTTCATTCTTGCTTCTCTAGGAGTGTCCTGCATTCCTTGTTTGTCTTTCTTAGGTGGTTTTAGAAATTTCATCAATTCATGAATTACTTGAAATAATAATCCAAGATTTATTACAACACTCTTAAATCCTCTGGTTGCTGTAATAACAGGAATCTGCTCCTGTAAAAAGTTACACACACACACATATATATGTAGAAAAAAACTTGACTTAAAATCACTAATATCACGCCTCATGGTCTTGATGATGGTTCAGTAGAACCAAAACGCTTTAGTGTCGACCTCAATAAATCTCTCCTTCCACTCGGATCGTTGTTATCAATTTTTCTACATATTGTCGGATTACAATCCTTTATTCACTTTTCATATATATATGTATATATTTTTATCTAGATAAGTTTTATAAATTTCTTATATACTGAAATTTAGTCAAGGTTATAAGCAAAGATGGTTTAAAATAAAAATCAAACATCTTTTTGAGAGAGAGAGAGAGAGCTGTATACAAATATTGATTCTCATAGAAAGAACCTTATACTGAAAATATTCTTGAAATATTTTTATCATCATTGTTTGCAAAAAAAAATGTTATTTATTAAAACATTTATAAATGAAGACCATTTCTTGCATTAGTCATCGACCTTTGAGCAAAATAATATCATGGCAAAATGGATACTGAGGATGACAAATTCAGTTCAAACAGATACATTTGTTTCAATATAAAAGCCAAAAGGAAAGAAGCTTCAAGGAAACATTTGTTTTCAACAAAACATAAAAACATTGAACTGCATTGATAAGAATTAATAAAAACCAGATTGATAAAAAAATTATAGTTGATTTGCTGGGGTTTTTTGTTTGGTTCAGAACAAAAATAAAATCCTATTTTTTGTAACATTGAAATAATTAAAGAGAATGATTGAATGCATATGTTTACTGCAATACATTTAAGTTGATGAAAAAGTTATAAATACATCATAATTCTGAGATAATGTTTATATCTACCAATTTAGTTCTTCATCATTAAAAGATGAGAGTCTTTTGGAGATAATCATCATTTGGCGCAATGATTAGTCATTGACTCTTATGGTAGATCTACTTTACATATAAAATAAAAGAAAATCAGATATAAAGTCAAAAAATGACTCTTTAGAAACATTTAAAATCAAACAGTTGTCACCAGATTTTTAGCATTACTACCAGTTTCCTGATATACAGAACCAATTTGAGATGACTGTGCGAGTTTAAATGTTTTTAAAAAGTAATTTCATCTACAGTCTCAAGTCAGCTTTGTAGTACTGCTATTCCAGGTATTAAGTGTTGAAAAAGCCACTAAGTTGTACATATATAATTTGCTTGGTTTGGTTTCGTTGTTTTATGGCATATCAGACTTCAAGGGTTATTTAATGCCAATGTCATCCTTGAAGAACCCTAATGGTACTATTTAAACTATAGATGGGAGGAAAAGGGAGTTCACACTTCTTCCAAAAGGTATGTGTCTGAGAGTGAATGTAATAACAAAGTCTGATTTTGTAACATATACATATGCATGCAGAATACAAAACACTGATGACTCTCGTTGTTCAGGTATGAAACGTTCATTCCCTTCTTGAGTTTTAGTCTTTCGACACGAGGAGAGAGAGACACAATTTTTACTATGCGGACTGTTCCTACATCGCCCACAGTCAACCCCCCCAGTTGGGTCTAGCCCGGCCCAGAGTCAAATCTCAACTAACTGCTTTTTTCAAAAATCACAAAATTCTCAGCCCATCGCTTCTAGGCATGACGCCATTCACACCCCAGTGCCATTTCCTATCTGGGGTTTTTATCATGACATTTGTGATTGTCATATCCTCTGTGCACAAGCATGAACTGTACTCAATGTGTGCACCTGCACTAAGCCGAATAGTTGAATGTCCAACCAAACCGAATGATAAAATATAATCAACGAAAAATGATTAATATAAAAAAATCATTCCGTAATTATATAACAATTTGAAACTCACTTATTATAATACCACCATCCAACATATAAACCTTTATGCATCAAAATACTTCTCTTCTTGATATAACTGGACATTGGCATAAGAGAGTGTTCGCCAATGGCCTGGGAGACCTGGGTTCAATACCAGGTCGAGTTATACCAAAGACTTTAAAAATGGTACTTGATGCCTCCTTGCTTAGCACTCAGCATTATAAGGTACAGATCAAGGGTAAAGTGGAGAAATCCAGGGAAAGGAGTTGCGCCCTCCCCTACACCGTAGTGTAGTAGCTATTGAAAAGGGAGCCTTCGGGTCACCCTCGACTATGGTTGCCAACGTATATATTAAATATACAAATAGTAAACACATTTTGTAGATGCACTCAGTTGAATGATCAAACAATTCAGTTTAGCATAAATCAACTAAGTAAAATGGTTCCAAGTATTGCTATGTATCACTAACAATTCAATTAAACATCAGTCATCTGTTTACATGCAGTTAAATCATCAAACAGTTCTATTTCACATAAGTCATTTGTTAGCACACAGTTTAAATGTCAAATAGTTCTATTTGATCCATAGATGGGACCCTATCAGGTGCAACCACTCTGGGTCTGAGTGGACCTGGGAGCAATGGTAATAAAAGGGTCTGCATTCCCCAAAGCTCCAACAATTGAAGCCTCACCATCAGATTCTTTAATATCATACCTAGGACACAAGTTAGTGGGGAGGTCTTACCCCCTCTGCAGAGATGCAGTCTGTGTATTCTACAGCCCCATCCCAGCTGACGGGACTCAATACAGCATTTATTTCAACTGTAAAATAATAATCAAACTCATTATTGAGAGTTTCATGTTGTTGATCTTCAGGTGAGATAGTGTTCATTATACCTTCATCACTGTTAACAAATCACCTGAGTAGATGTAGTGCATAGGAACTCACCTGATGATCAACGATGTGAAACTCAGAGTCATAGATTTTTATCTGGTCTTATTATAGTTTGATTTTATATTTGAATGTTCTGATACTGTTCTACATTTTTTGTGCATAGAGCACTCTAAAGATTTAACAGATTAAAGACATTTTTTTGGAGAAAATTTTAACCAATCTCAATGGGAACTATACAAGGATGCTATGGGCTGTTTTTGAACAAATCCAGAGAGCAGCAACTAAAAAAAAAAAAAAAGAAGCAACTGTACAGCTACTTGCTTTCCATCTTACAAACTATTCAAGTAAGATGAATAAGACAAGCTGAAGAATCAAAAACCCTCTTACTTCGCACACATACAGACACCAATGTTAACTGACAAGCAAAGATTTATATTCATCAGCTCTGTGCAACATGTTTCACAGGTATTTTTTTTGCTTTTTTTTATGCTTATGATTCCCTACAAATATCCTCCTAATAAAAAACAAAACATATAACCAACTAATTATCTAAAGTTTGTCATTAATTCCTAAGACCTCTCCTTTGAATTTCTTTTCAGACTTATTTTCCTTAACTTGATTCAGCATTAAATGACTGATGAGGTTAATATGCCACAAAACAAAACAAACAAAAGCTCTGTGCAGACATTGGATACCATCTACAGGACCTATCAAAAACAATAAACAATAGGGATGGAGGATGAGAGAGAATCAAGGGAACCCACACTAATAGTATGACTTGATGATAACATACATATATATATATATATATATATATATACAAACAAAAACAATTATTTTTATTTAATCTTCTGTTTTTTAATCTCTTTCCTTTTTTAAAAAAGTGATTTTCAAAGCAAAATATGTAAATTAGCTAAACTTGTGAGAACAAAAAAGAAGTACCTTTGTAAAGTTATATAACAGGCTACTGTTTGAGGTAGGAAGAAGAGGTTGTTTTGGAAATGGTTTTATTTAAGACCCAGATAAATAAACAGTTAGACACACCAGTTATATAAATATACATATATATTCCTCACAACAGATTAGAGACTTCTAATGTTGCTATGGAAACATAATGCATTATGTAATAGACTCTTCAGAGGATGTAAAAATAGATATTTTATGTAATATTAAATTTGCAAGATGAAATTTAATCAATTAATTTTTATCAACTTTTAATGGCAGAACATTTTTATCAGGGAAGTTCAGAGATCTGCCTAACATGTTTACAAAAATATTGTCAAAGAAACTCTTAAATTCAGACTGATTTGGCAGGTAAATTAACTTTTACCACAATATATATTCAAATATATGTATATATTAAAAATCAGTTTTGTTTTGTTTTTTATAGAAAGAAAGGGGTGGGGAAAAAGATTTATTTTTTGTTTGGTTTTGGCAATGTATAACTAAATAAAATCTATCATATTCAGTGATAACCATTACCAAAGGCAAAGTTTAGCAAATGACCCACACAGTGGTGAATGGTTTTATAGGTCTAGCCATACCTTTTGTATGATCTGATAACAGAAGAATGGTGAAACAGTGTGTTACAGATTTTTTTGAACAACACTCCTCAGGATTTTCAATTTGGTGTTTTTCTTTTTATTAGATAAGTTCCCTTTTTCCAAGGCTAAAATGCCCAGCCTACCCTACTATTTACCCATAAGTGGGATAAAATACACAGATTCATGCATCTTCCAAGAGTATTAGCATTAAGTGAAACACAAACAGACTCACCCAACATTTGAAACAGATTGTTATGTATATTTCCTCACTACACTTTCATCAATGGTCCAGAAGACTGGGGTTCAATCTCAGGTCGAGTCAAACCAAAGACTCAAAAAATGGTTTTTGATGCTTCCTAGCTTAACACTCAGCAATATATGGTATGGATTAAGGGTAAGTGGAGCAATCTAGGGAAAGGAGTAGCACCCTCACCTATACCTTGGTGCAGTAGCTATTGAAAAGGGAGCCTTTGGGTCACCCTCGATTACAGTCAAGAAACCTACTTATATGCAGTTACTATATGCACATTGGAGTGTGTTATAGGGACAAACATTTTTCATAAGAACAAAGGATTTTTACTATTAAAATGAAATACAAAATTTAAGCCCTTTACCTTAAAAGATTCTTTTCCTCTCAACGCACTTAGAAATAATGATTTCAAAAGGAAACTAGAAACCAGCAAAGTAACACCAAAGCAATAAATGTCGGCATGAAATATTATGTTACTAAATTATAGTTTTAATATTTAAGACTAACCTACTAAATTATTTGGCTCCATCGGAGAAAAAAAAATAAAAAAATAAAAAAATCAAGTAACTAAAATCAAAAATAAATAAATAAAACATTTTTAAAATATCTTTCCAAATGACTCAATATCCAAAACTATCCAACCAGTTAACTGACTATCTCCTAAACAAGAGAAAATTTTCTTCTTTATAATGCTATTTTTTGAAAATGACAATTGTCTTTTTAAAAGAACTGATTTTAGGGCTCATAGCCACAATAGAATTAAGTAGATTTTAAAACCACAAAAAACTGAAAATACTGGCCACTACACTTGTATAATAATCAATGAGTCACGTTTCAATCCCAGTAGAGTCTGTTTGCATTTTTCTTCATATTAATATCGTCAAGAAAGGTATGAATCCATCTTTTCACCTCTAAGGTATCCATTAATTGTAAGAAAAACAAGATCTTCAGCTTAGGTACAGCAATCTATGAAAACTCTGGATTCAAACCCACTGTACTCTCTTTTAAAATAGTCCAATCAACAAGACTGTGATGAAATTTGCTGCAGATATTTAAGGCTTCTTTCCAAAAAAAGGTGTTCTGAGTATGACACTTAACTACATCTGATGGTAAGAGAACAATTCTGCAGTCTGAGGAATGTAGAGTACTTCATCATTGTCATTACTTCCAGGCCCACTATTGTAGTATCTGTTATGATCTGATGTATAGGTTAAATGAATCTGTTTTTAAATCATTTTCATTGGATAGGACTGTGGGTAAAAAAAAAAAAAAGACTTATGAAATAACAACCCTAATGCATGATGTAAATATGAACATACAATGACTGCTATTCCCTAACCTCTAGGCATAAAATAAACCTAGATGAGTTGACATGCCATTCAAATAAATCAAATCTGCCTTAAAAAAAAACAAAAAAAACTGACCTCGTAAAGACTGGACAAATATATACGCTTGCATTCCAGCATATGACATCCATATAGAGAAATACATGAAGCATTTATTTTTCTTTTATGAATCTGAACAAAATAATATGATTTCATTATCGAATGCATTTATATTTCTAATATAAACATGATTTTATATTTACACTGTCGGATAATATCTTTGTCTATGCTGCTACATGATCTTTTCTTCTTTTTTTTTTTTTTTTCAAGTATAATTTGTAAATAACTGATTAGTTTCTTGTCAGAAAATTTAAATAAGTTTCCTTTGAATTTTTTTTTTTTTAAGTCTTTCAAAAAGTTTTAAAAAACATTGCCATATATCTTTCAGTAGATAAGTTTAATGACATACAATTACCAGCCAGAACATTTGCTTGAACGCATGATAACACAAAAGGTTATTACTTACCGAGCAGGTAATGTCATGAAATTGGATTATTCTGTTTATTCAGAATTGATAAAGTTGCTTATATTAGATTTTAATAAAAAGCAGACAAGCTTTCTAGCTTGAACAGAATAGATAATCATATCCTCATTATGTTTACCATCTTCAACATCAAGTGTTAATCTTATTTTCCTTTCACTTACTGTGGAAATTCCAACCAGATGAAAGATTAAAGAATTCCTGCTACTCTTTTTTTTTCTTTTTAGTTTTTCTTCATATAATTTATATTATCACTTGTCAAAACAGACACGTAAAAGTCACAAGAAAGATATACTGAAGATATTTTATGGGGAAATCGACTTAAGCCGCTAAAGGAAAGTTATGTATTTTTGAAAGTTACAAATTACAAAGATTCCTAAGTCTCTTGACTCTTAGAATATGCTGACTGTATCCCCTGCTTGGAGGTAAGACCCCTTCCAAAAAAAATAGGGGGGTGCTTTGGGTCAGACACAAACCTACGTCTGAATGTGAGGATGCAGTTCTAGAGATATACATATTTACCAACCCCTCTGCTCGAGTAGGATATGACACAAGGTCAACTTTTCAGCAGAGTTTAACAGGTTTGAATTCAGAGTTTTCCTTCTCCTGTATTAGTTGCCCACCAAGGCTGAAGAACCAGTCTGCCCTACTATTTACCCATCGCGGGAGGGAGAATAATTGGATTCATACCTTTCCCAAGGGTATTAGTGCTATGTGAAATTCAATCAGTCTCGTCTAGGATTTAAACTCGTGTCGCCGTGTCCATTTCCTACGACAATAACCATTACACCACGGGCAGTTCTAGAGATATAAGGTGTCTGGATAGCCTCTCAATGTCATTACTCCCAGGTCTCATCTGACCCTGAGTTTTAGTACCTGGCCGGGTCAAATAGATCTGTTTTAAAATAATTTGTATTTGATACAAATACCTGATATTGAATAAACAAGTGCTAATATTTAAAAATCTACACAAAAAACGTGAATATAAATGTACAATGTACACACATCTAAGCATAAGATGACCCCAGTTGGATTGATATGTCATTAAAATAAATCAATCCAAAGTATTGGGTGTTCTAAGTGAGAATTAGGAAAGCTGGAGAACCTGGTTAGAAAATAAAGTAAAAAAAATAAACCAAATTAAAAACTAAGATTCTACTTTATTTTCCAGTTTTATCTAAACAAGATTAGCCCTAATCCTCATAGATCCCCCTTATTAACATTTTATCTAGAAAAGAATTAAAGATTCTTATTTTCCATTCCTAATTATCTGGATTATATCAAGAATTTTGGATGATTCAAAAATGATATTCATCAAAACTATAGACCAACCAAAATCATTTGATCCAAATTGGATTGGAAATTGCTTTATTCTCAAATTTAGGGCATTTTTTGTATATTGATGCTAGAAGAAGCCAAAGGGCACAAAAAACCATTGTGAATATAAAAACCAACATGAGAACAATAGTTCAAAATAATGAAAATAACTCAATTTAGAAATTAAACGAGGTAACATAAAAAATACAGACAAAATAATTAATCTATTTTTGAACATTCACATATTCTGATGTTAGTTCAATTTATGATAAATAAATATGTAAATAAGTAAAGTTGGCAACCATAGTTGAGGGCGACCCAAAGGCCCCTTTTTCATTAGCTACTACACCGAGGTGTAGGGGAGGGTGCAACTCCATTCCCTGGATTGCTCCACTTTACCCTTGATCCTTGCCTTATAATGCTGAATGTTAAGCTAGGAAGCATCAAATACCATTTTTTGAGTCTTTGGTATGACTCAACCTGAGATTGAACCCCAGTCTTAGTGAACACTCTACCCACTAAGCCAATAGCCTGGTTTATATATATATACATATATTTATTGAAGCAAGTTTTGTTAAAGACAGTGGAACACTGTTTATTATTTTTGATTATATTTTTTCAAGACTCCTTGTTATTTTTCTAGTGTTGGGATCTAGATGGTAAAGGAATTGTCTCGTGTCTTCTGCCCAAGCGCTTTTGACCATACTTTTGGTCGTCATAAGGGGTTGTGTAGTTTTGAGTTGACTGTCGAGTTTTTATTGTTTTAATAATTTATTGTGTTTTGTTATATATATTTTAAACTTACATATCATCTAATAACTAATCAAAACAATCATTCATTGAATATCTCTTGATATAAGATCTATTTTGTTTTTAGTAGTTGAATAACCAAAAAATCTTATATTTGAGAAATTTTAAATTATATTTAATACTAATGTTTAATGTTAAAATGAACATCATTTTCATGTTGTTCTAAAAAATATACCATGTAAAGTAGCAAAGTCTATTGCCATATATATGTGAATATTTTTTTTTTTAAATAGATGATATTAGTGAAACTAAATGGCTTGAAATAGCAAAATACAAAAGGAAAAAGAGCAAAAAGAAACTAAGCTTTTCTTAATTGTTTGTGCCTTATATTGGTTTTATATATATATATATATATATATAAATTCACAGATAAGTTCAATCTTGTTCATGTAAGGATATGTTTAGTCAACTAAGCAAGAATGTATTGTTTAATAAACAATCAAAATAATAAAATAATTTTTTAATATTCATTGTATATCTTTATGATACAAGATCAGTTTTGTTTTGAGTATTCAAATAATCTAAAAATATTACATTTAAGCAATTTAAAACTATATTTAACATTAGAATTTAATGCTAAAATAAACATTTTTATTTATTTTTTCTATGTTTTCCTTTAAATGTTATTTCTTTCTTAAAAAGATTTCACTTTAACCCTATGAAATTATATAAATGTAAATTAGCCTCCTGGTGGATATTTTAAACTAATTCAAAAAATTTTTCATTCATTCTTAATACTCATCCACTCCAGCCAGGAAAATTTTTTAAACTCAAATCTCAAAAAAGAACTTGGAAATAAAAGATGTCTATTAAAAAAAAAGAAAAAAAAAGGCCCCTTTCAAGGTGAATAATCAGAATTGAATGGTTAAATCATTGCTAATATCATTTATTTACTTATTGCATTGTTTCTTACATACCAAACTATGAATCAAAGCTAGATACATTTATAAATCACTAAAAAAATTTCTTTGGAATTATTCATTGTTACAAAATACTGTTGAACAATTCTAAGTTCCATTCACACAGCCTTATCAAAAACAGAATTTTCAGGTAGAAAAAAAACAATAGAATTCTTTCCCCTTCAATGATATCAGAAAAAAAAGTTGCTTGCTTGTTTTTCATCTTTGGAGATGATCTTGGCATACACAAACTAAAACCAACTAGTCCTAAGCTTTTCTTAATTGTTTGAGGCTTATATTTAGTTTATTTCATATAGTCTTCTTTTGGGTTTTTTTTTTTGTTTTGTTTTGTACAAAAATAAGAACTTTTAACCAATTTTTTTTTTCTTTTGTAAATATAAAACAAAGATAAATACACCGGGTATGGTAACAAAGTCTAATGCAATATATATGTGAATATTTGATTTTTTTAAAAAAGTAAATATGATTTTAGTAAAACTAAATGGCATGAGATATAAAAAGACAAAGGGAGGAAGAGAGACAAGAAACTTCTTCCAGATTTTTAACATTTTCAGAATAATCTAATAGGTTTATAAGTCTTCATTTTTTTTTTAAATCTTCATTTTTTTTTTATTTTCATTATAAAAAGGAATGACAATATATTATATTTTTTTCAGTTGATCCTTTTGCGGAATGCAAAATATGTAAAAGAATAAAGCCAAACAATAAAAATAACAATACTGCTGACTAAAAGTGCCATGAAGATACTTGACTAATTCTGGAGTCTTAAATACTGCAGCTCTTTCCCAGTTAATCTGCTTGCTTGTCACTTCCTAAGGATATTTCGAAAAGAATCTATGTATCTGCCTATATTCATATTTTCCCTGTTCAATAAATAATCAATAAATATTGGTTTCCACTGATCTTAAACCCTTTAGCTCAAAGTTTACTTAGTACACATTTGTGCAGTCAAGCTACTGAATCCATCTACAGACCTGTTATTGATGTCGTCAAAATTTTAATACGTCTGTAATAAAGATTTCAAAGCTTCATTCAAATAAAATTTCATAAAATATTAATCTCTTCACTGGTAATGAAAGGAAAACATGAATAACAATTTTTAGCTAAATTATAAAATAATTTTTCCATTTACAAGAAAAAAAAAAAAGTGTTGATAAGAAAATTTCATCCAAATGGATTTCAATAACAACTTCCAATATAGATATACTAGCTGAGATACTCATCTCCACTGAGTAAGAAGTTAACACTTCAATAGCAGATATGGCCAACAGACATATGAAAATTCTTTCAGCTTATTTCATTTTTCTAAACAAATGTCAATTTTATAGTCTTGATTATCAATTTTTATTTTAAATCCTTCCTGACTAATTGAAGTAACTCTCTACCCTGGGTAAGAGAAGTCAAGACTTCAATTGAATACATGGTGAGACTAAAAAAATCCCTTCTACTTTTTCATTTTTCTAAACAAAAGACTATTTTACAGTCTTTGAGGTTAATTAAAAATCATTGGTTGAAGTAACGGTCTATCTTAAGTAAGAGGTCAAGACATATTGAGACAAAAAGAAAAATATCAAAAATCCTTTCTTCATATTTCATTTCAATAGTTTGATTGAAGGCATGGTGAGACTAATACTTCTTGACTAATAGAAGGAAATGTTGATTTTGTACGTGAGGTCAAAACTTGGCTTAAAGACATGGTGAGAATAACAGCAAATATCTTTTTTTCAATCTTGGTTTGGTTTGTTTGGTTTTATGGCATATCAACCTTTGTAGGTTATTTAACGCCAAATCCATTTTTATGTAAATAATCTGTTCTATTGAAAACAGTTCAGTTTAGCATAAGTACACAGTTTAATTGTCAAAAACATTTCCATTTCAAACTATTTAAGCAGTTATATGTAATAATTCAGTTAAGTGTAAATACAGTTTTAATGTCGAAAAACAGTTCTATTTGAAATAATTCAGTTAAGCATAAGCACGCAGTATAAGTGTAAGTATGATTTAATTGTCAAAAACATTTCTATTTCAAGCTATTCAGTTTACTCAAACAATTCATTTTAGCATAAGTATGCTTGTAGTTCTATTTAACCCATAGATAGGGCCCTGTCAGGTGCTACCACTCCGGGCTAGAGTGGACCAGGGAGCAATGGCAATGAAGGGGTACTCCGCATTCCCCAAAGCTCCAGCACTGCTGGAACCTCACCATCAGATTGTTTAGTGTCATATCCAGGACACTCGTTTGGGGGGGTCTTACCCCTCTGCAGAGGTGCAGTCAGTGTATTCTACAGCCCCAGCTGACTGGGCAATTTTCAATCTTGTTTTTTGTTTTTGTTGAAAATTTATATACCATGGTCAAAATAATAATTGCTACAATCAAAGATAAGCAGACTTAACAGAAAAGCAATTTACCAATTACATTTATTATGTTATTCTATGAAAAATATCAGTTTAGTAAGGAAATTTTTTAAAAAATTTTCATGAGTTACACATAAGAGATTTATCAATTACAATATTTTTCGGATTTTGTCTTACTAGTAAATGTTAACTTAGCAATAATGTGATATAACTATTTTACTTCTTCAACTCAAGAATTACGAATGAAATCAATTCATATGAAATATTTTATAGTTTTGTAAATCTAATAAAATTTAATTCAGTTTGATTAATTCCAGATCAGAATAAATCTTAGAGTAATGGCATTGGAGGGCTACTTCAAACTACCTATTGTGCTAGAAAGGGAGCCTCATCATTGGATAAAATTTTGTGTTGTGACTAGGAGACGCATTCCAATTCTTTGGTGAAGGAGGTCTTACTCCTCTGCAGGATATACTGTCAGAATAATATATACTTTTCAGACAGGTTATTCTTAAATTGTTTATTTAACCATGTGTAAAAAATATATAAATAAAATACATTAAGAAAATCTTCAAAAATATAATTAAAAATGTTGGTTTAGAGTGGACTTGAGAGTAATGGCAATGAAGGAGTATTCCCAACTCCCAATAGCTTCAGAATTAGAGCCTCACCACTAGATATAGTTTATTTTTTGGAGAGAGGAAGCTTATCCTTTGGCAAATTATAAGCCCTGAAGACATGGCATTCTCAAATTGGTTATTTATTGACCAAGTGTATAAAAAAAGACACATTGATTTAGAAAATCTTCAAAATGTAAAATAAATATCAAATCTCTTAAAATAATTAAAAAATAACAAGAAGAACAAGGTTTTAGAAGGAAAAATATTTTTAGATGATATTAAACTGAGAAAAATCCAAAGAAAAAATTCAATTACAGAAATACTAGAGAGAAGTTTAATTTAAAAATCATTTAATTGACACATAGGGGATGAAAGGACAAAGCATTAAATGGAAAATATTTTTTGAAAGACTTGCTCAACATTTCTTTCCTGCATGAGGTGAACCAATTTGTGAGTAATCAAGTTGTGTGTGTAAAACTTTGTAAACTGAAAGAAATGCAGGATTTTAAAATAGCACGAAGGGATTCAAAGACCTTCCCAAGAACGTCTTTCAGGTGTCATTTCCATTTACAGCTCGGCTCAAAGTGGACAAGATCACTCGGCATTCTCATTAAAAAGTTGATTATTAAAATTGCCTCCAGTGATTCGACAATGTGTGAAGCAGTTTATCGAATATTCCTCAGATGCTTTGCTTAGAGGATCAATCAAGTGGCTCACCCACACTTACTTATTGATAAACCTCTCTCTGGATACCTTTCTGGGGTTTTTTGGGGTTTTTTTTTTCTTTCTGCCACGAGCACTGATTTTCTAATAAGAAGACTGCAGCCCTATTTCACTTGAATGAAATTATATTCTGCAAATGTAATACAGTTCAATCATCCTGTTATTTCTGACTTGAAGATAAAATTAAAGCTCAAGGCACATTACTAGTAATCAACACTGGAATCTATTTAAGTAAAGAATTTCCTGCTGGTTGAACTGGTGCCAATTAGAAACCATATGAACATTATTCCAAAGCAGTTATCCAAATAGAACTGTTAATTTCAGTTCTTGTACAACTTATCTAAAAAATAAATTGCCAGATAAAAAAAAAAAAAAAAATCACATTCGATGAGGACATTTTCAAGCTCTCCAACATATGTAAAACATTAAAAAGTCAGAAAGAACAAAATACAAGACTCTCAAGAGAATCAGTTGACAAGTTTCTAGGAAATCTAATTTCAAAACAAAAATGTTATTTACTCATGTATAAAATCTACTTATATATTAAACAGAATATGACTTTATATCTCGCTAATGAAACCTGGTCTTTCTACTGAGTAATAACATTTTTTTTTCATAATACTAACATGGGGCATATTACGTTCTTTTTTTCAAAAAATATTCACTTCATAGAAAGTCAAATGCATTTTTTGAAGGGGAACTTTTTTTGCTCTTAATAACTAGGTAGACTCCACTATGTAGACTTAATCATTTGCTATTCAGTTCTTTTTTTCCTCTCACTAATTTTTTTATCCCGTAAGCTTTTCTTTCTTTTTCAATTGCTCATTCTTACCAACTTAGTCTCTCTTGATTTCATTCTTTCTATTTTATCCGTATTTTAAAAAAATCAAAAATCAGGAAAACAAAACAGAAGATTCTAAAAAGAATCAGATGACCAATGTGTAGATCATCTAACATCAACCATTATTTCTTCAATTATTAAATTATCTACTTAAATATTAAACAGAATGTGACTTTATATCTCTGTCAAGCAAGATGATCTTGCAGCTTAGTAATGAAAAATTCTATTGTTATTTTAACAGGATACAATGTTACCTTTTTTTTTTCTAAAAATAGTCACCTCATAAAAATTCAAATATATTCATCTTTTTTGTTTGCTGGTAATGACTACATAGACTCCACTACTTAATTTTTACCTTTTGCTATTCAGATTGTTTTTTTTTCTTCTCAGTAGAATTTTCTATACTTCAAGTTTTATGCATTTTCCTTTTTTTTCTATATCTCTTTCTTTTTCAACAAATTCTTTCTTTAATCCCTTATTCCTATTCTATCATTATTTCATGGAGTAATCCATGATTGATTTATTCATTTCCTTTTTATTGGCCCATTAGTCTAGTGGGTACAGTGTTCACCAATAGCCCATGAGACCAGGGTTCAATTCCAGGTTGAGCCATACTAAAGACTCAAAAAATGGTACTAGATACCTCCTTGTTTAACACTCAGCATAATAAGGTACATATCAAGGGTAAAGTGGAGCAATCTAGAGAAAGGAGTAGTTCCCTCCCCTACACCTCAGTGTAGTAGCTAATGAAAAGGGAGCCTTCAGGTTGACCTCGACTTAGTTCGCCAATTTTACCTTACCCTTTTCTCTTTCAATGTTGATAGAATTTTTTTTGACTTGCATAGTACATCCAATATCATTCCATTGAAAATATAAATATATTAGAACATAAGTAGGATAAGGAGCTTACATATATATATATATATACAATTATAACTGAAATAAGAATTCTTACTTTAAAGACTGCTTGGGGTTACATCCAGTAATTACAATCTTCAGAGACATTTAAAAATGTTAACAGCTACATGCAACTTGAAGTAAAACAAAAAGCCAAGATCTGGATAAACAATTAAATTGACACATAGATACAGCAGCTTTGTATATTAGTCATGCTACCTAAACTCATTGTAGAGTAATCAGAAATATATGTGTATGTTTGTGTGTATATATGATTATCAGTTGTGGTCAATAAAACAAAGTAATGAGAAATCCTATAGTTATAGTAACAACGAGGCATTATATTATGGACACTTCTGGTGATGTAAAAATATAATTTTTGTTGGTTGGTTGGTTAGGTTTTATGGCATAACAACCTTTGTAGGTTATTTAATGCAAAATCTATTTTTATGTAAATAGTTAGTATTATTTCAAACTATTCAGTTTATTCAAACAGTTACATATAACAATTCAGTTTAGTGTACGTACAGTTTCAATGTCAAAAATAATTTTTGTTGAATTTGACGAATAAAATTCCATCATTATTCACTGTTATCATGTTTCAATGTTATTTGTCAATTTTTGGCATTAGATTTTTTTAGCTGAAATTCAAACATATCTGTGTGAGTCAATACAAGAAATGTTGATAAGTATTATCTAAGATTACAATTGACTTAGTAATACATCTGAATATTTGTATAAATCAAAAATTAGTTTTATTCATTATAATTGTTTTGATTTATAGCAAAGAGACCAGTCACAACTGATTGATTTATCTTAATGGCATGTCAACTCCTCTAAGATTATTTTATGCCTAGAGGTAAGGAAATTGCTTTGTCTATTCATAGTTAGATTTTTGTGCAGTTGTTTAACTGTTGTATACTCACAACCATAATCATATAATCATAATGATATCTCAATCCAACGGTACATGTACAAATTCAAATAAAGGGAAATATAAGGCAGAAACACATTAACAAATGCATGCGGGTACAAATACTCAAGTGACTCTGTTGTTCAGATACGAACGTTTATTAACTTCTTAACTTCTGAGTTGGGTTCTTTGACATGAGGAGAAACTGACACAATTCTTAAAAGTCTTTCGTAATCATTCTATACTAACAAAACTAACAAATGCCTGGTCGGACCCCACAAATGCGCTGCGCATCCTGTAGTGTTAAAGATCTCTGTTGGAAGAGATCTGCAGAACTCTTTGGTCAGACTTCAACTTCTCAACACCTTGGTCTTAACTCAACTTCAACTGTCGGTCTACATGGCCAAAGTCGATTACCAACTCAACCGGTCCCCAATTCAACAACCAACTGGACTCATCCCCAATAAACTACCAACTCAACTGGCCCACAGTAAAAACCCAACCGATATCTTTTTCAAAATACCCAAATTCTCAGCCCATCGCTTCCGGACATGATGTCATTCACACTCCAGTCACATTTTCTATCTGGGGTTTATTATGACAATTGTGATTGTCATATCCTCTGTGCACGAGCGTAAACTGTACCCAGTGTCTGTGCACCTGAACTAAGAGCCGAATAGTTCAAAGCCCAACCAAACTGAATGATAAAATATAATTAATGAAAAATGATTTATATAAAAAAATCATTCTGGAATTATATAACATAACATTTTTTTTTTGTAAATGTTCCTTTTGAATACAAATTATTATTCAACTGATTTTTTTTACCCATAGATGAGACCAGAACTGATACAACCACTCTGGTTCTGCATAAACCTTCGAGTAATGGCAATGTAGGGATATTCTATACTTACCAAATATGTAGAACTGGAATCTCCCCATTAGATCCAGTTTAATGTCAGACCCAGGACATCCCCACTTTTTATAAATATCTTACCTCCCTATAGGAGATACAGTGTATTCTATGCCCTGCAAACAAGGGGAAAGACCAGACCTAAGGTCAGTTAAGTTAATTTTGTCTTTAATTTGATTATAAGAAACAATTAAAAAATTATCATTAATATATAGGGTAACACAAACGCATAATCACTAAAATATTGCATTCATTTTTTTTTTTTTATTGGCCAAACCGGTTAATTAATTATAAATATCATCTACAGAACATTCATCAAGGGTATAATTTTTTATAAATATCTAATTTAGTTTGAGATTTTCTAAATCATATTTCTACAAACAATTTATAAACTTTGGCGCAAATGATAGAAAATAAGTCTTTAGCGGACACGCAGTATAGTGATCATAACATGACTGACACAAGCTAAAAAAAGTTGTAAAATAATCCCAAAGTATTGATTGTTTGCTAAGGAAGAGTTTTGATGATGATCTGTCCTGATGTGAGCTGATCAATCATTTAGAGCAGCTTCAAGAGTATTGATGAGTCTGATCTGTCAGTATACACTTTCTTCAAAGAGGATAAATGTTTTTTCTACTGGCTGACTTTTAAAGCCCTGAGTCATTTAACATTGAAAAGAAACATTTTAGATGGGACAAGCTAAGTTTTTGGAAGCAGATAAAAAGTTGACAAACAGTATTTAGCATTGAAGTTTAAATGCAAAATGATTGGATGAGACAGATAAATGAAAATAAGAAAAACATGGATTATCATTTAAGTGAAAAATATGAGAGACGAGAGCAGAATTTCAAACTATTCGGCACTCTGAAAATATTTTTCTAGATGTTTCTTTAAAATACAAGACCCATAAACGTCTGGAGATGTATGATAAAAAAATTAAGATATTAAACACACTATTTTATTATGAGTTATTTTCCTTATAAATGTTTTAAAAATTAGTGGACTATTGAAACCTACTACCCCTTGGCAAAAATATGTACTCAGAAAAAAATATTTTCTTCCATTTAATCCATGAAAAATTGACTTAGCATAAATCTGAGATAAAACTTCTTTTATTTAGTAGTCAAACTGTCTGACTTCACGGAACAAACTTTAAACTAATTAAAATTATTTATTTTAATCAATAATCAAGGGTTTTTTTTCTCAATATGAGGTAGTGGAATAAATAATGAAGAAAAAAAATGACTTTTGCCCGGGAAGTTAATTACAAACTTGAATTGTCAAAACCTGGTTAGACATTACTATACTGAAATTATTTGTTAATATAGGAAAGAATAGTGTGCATATGTGCACATATGAAGTTGTTATTTGAACCCACCTTATTGTTATCTGAATAGTGCTACCAAATTTAGACTTTTTTAAAAAACTTTTCTCTCATGTGGCTATCAAGGAAAGCTTCTAATTACATCATTAAAAATGATTTAAAAAATGATGCATTTAATTTTTCTTCTTTTTCTTTCTCTTTTTCACAATTCATTGAAAATGTCTTTTTTAAAAAACATTTTTCTTCTTCTCCTTCATCTCATTTTCTTCTCAGTCTTTTCTTTTCAAATATTTGTTTAAAACCTCGAAATCAGGTTATTGGGCATATTTAGACAACATTTATTCCCTTCTTCTCAAAGTGATGATTGAGAAGACCTTGTTCTTTTTGCTTTTGTTTCTCTCTCTTCACCAGCTTATTGTTCTACAAAACAACTAATAAGGCTATCTTGAGCAAAAATTGCACACACAATATCCAATTGTTGTTGTTAATATTGACAAGGTATATATATCTGTTGAATCATTGTAAGGAGGAGATACACAGTGAAATAGAATTAACTATTCATTAACTGGAGTGGTACAGTCAAACGAATATTATAAGTCTCACGCTGTTGGTGTTATGTCTGAAGTTGGTTTTACTACTTACAGAGATTTTTCATTATTCCTAATGCTTAAGAAACATGTCTTTTATTCCTCCAAGATACCGGAAGTCACATGGTACAAACCCCTATACAACAATATCCAAGAATAGTAAATTTAGATTTCTATTAATTAAAGGCAATTGTTTGCCATTGATTGATAATAAAGTGATGAACACAGACAGAAAGATCAATATTTTACCTGAGAAGTTTTTTTTGAAGCTTTAAATTTAATTCTGATTTCTGAATTATTTAATATCCCTGATTATCAATTAATCAGAGACACTTTGAACACTTTTGGTTCAAACAAGAAATTATTAGTTCAACTATGATTAGAATTTAGTAATTAGTAATTACAATGCTTCTGAATGGAATTGTCGATCGACACAGCTTTGTGGAATGCAGGGATATCTAAGAAAAAAATACTAGCCCATAAAAACTAAACTAAAAGAAGCATAATTACAAACATGGATTGTCAAATCTGGCTAGACTGTGCCACACAGAAACATTTTGCTTTTTTAATAAGATATACAAAGAAATGAGTCTATATATATATATATATATATATATACATGCTCCCCTACCCCCGTAGGGTTGAGCTCTCTAGCAAATCAAGTAATTGCGTTGCCATTAGCATTTATGCAAGGCTCTTCATGTATGAATTGAGCTCTCGGTAGCCGTTAAGCGGATGTATGTAAACAATAGTAATTGTGATTCATAACCGTTTAAAATTTACTTTGCTGCTACTGGTTCCCTCATGGCTGAGGGGTAGAGTCTTGGATTGGCATTTGAGTCAACCAGGTTTCGATTCCAGCTATGGGAAGCTAGTATGTCTAGCCACACTGATGAGTTCTGATAGAACGAAACAGATCTGTCTGTGGATGACTATATATATATGGCTACAGAGTCATAAAAAATTTGGTCTACTTTGTGTATTAAGCACTTTTACATTTAGCTTATAGAATTCTGTCAGAGTTTTTTCTTTTGACTAGGCATTACGTTATTGGTTGATTATTTTCAAGTAATACGTATGTTTTTAGTCTTCTCGTTTTGATGCAACTTTTTTTCCCTGAGATTTCAGTTTGTTAAATACTTTTTTTTTATTTGTAAATTGGACTATCTGAGTTTTTTTCACACCATCAGAATTATCATTATCATCATCATATCGTGCTGCTAGCATGAATATCCCTGACCCTCTCTCGCCACTGCTCCCTATCGTTCATCACCTCCTACAGGTCTTCAGGGCTACATCCCGTATCTTCACATAGCTGCTCTATGTATGTTCGAGCTGGTCGTCCTGCTTTTGCTCGGCCATATGTTGGGGTCCATAGGAGTACATCACTTATGAGCTCGTCCCTGCTTCTCCAGCAGTGTCCTGCACGTCTGGTTCATTTAGCTTGGATAGTTTTCATGATGGGAGGCAGGTGGCCGTATAGTTAGTGCCTTGTGGGGTGTTGTCACCAGGACTTGTTCAATATTGCTCGCAACATTCTTGTGTAATTGTCGTCTAGCTTCTTCTCCAGCCATTTAGTTAGCATCCAAGTAGTGCATCCATACAGCAGTATCGATTCAACCGCTGCCTGGAAGAAACTGCGTTTCATTTTATCGGTCAGGTCTGATTTCCATATGATTGATACACCTTTCTGCTATCTAAAAATAATTCCAAATCTAGACTTCTGTGAAGTCTTCTCTAATGTGGATGACAAGCAAAGTTGATGATTTCATTATGATCAAAAAAGTCATTTTTTCAAACAGCTCACTTCTTCCTACATCAGCCTTTTTCCTCCGGGAACACCCCATGGTTAACTGGCTAGCATGTTTGACTTGGACATAATAGTAAACAAGTTTTAACCTCAGTTGAGATATTACTTTCACTTTCAGATAGACTTTGGAAAATATCAACCCTCTTGTACCCCCAGCTATTGGTTAAATAGTATGAAAACTATTCTTTTAAATGGAGAGTTTTGACATTAGAAAACCCACAAAAGGTTGATATACCATTAAACAAAGAAATCAAAATTTTTCTTGCTACTTTGTCTTTCAAGTTTTTTAAAAGGTCAAATTCTGGCATATTTCAAAAAAATTTAAAAAATATAAAAAAAAAAAAATAATAATTGAATTATCTATACTAAAATCCTATGCTAATCCATTGTATATCCTCTTTGGGCACTAATAGAGATTTGTACTTTTGCATACAGATAACGAATACCATGAAATGCCACCTTATTAAAAAAAAACATTGAAAATTAGGCACTGCCATTCGAAAACTTGATATCACAGTGCTGTCTTAGAAAAAGTAATTAAAAAAATGTCATTAAAAGGTTTTCATTTCTTTTACATAATATTTAAATTTGGAATAATTTCTTAACTCAAAGTTTAAACTTAAAATTTTATTGTAGACATGTAAGTCTTAAGTTGACTATAAATATCAGTGAGATCTTTAAATGTCAAAGGATTCCTCCCACCTGAAGTGAATACTATTTTGAAAATTTTATCAAAATATCTAATCTACCCTGACCCCTGTAATGCCTTGGTATTTCTCTTCTACTTTAAAATGAATTTTCTTCTTCCACTGGATTTCACGAAATTCCTCCTTATCCAAGAGGATAAAATGATACAAGTGACCTTATCTATACAGAGAGTTTATCAATCATGAAAGTAACTAATATTAACTGAATTTTAAGTCATTTTTAATAATCACCATTTCACAAGAGTAATTTAAAGCAAAATGATCCAATGACTAGGAAAATTAACATACTTTTTATCTTTTCTTCTTGTCTATGTACAAATTATACTGAAAACAGGAAATGACTATATATATATATATATATATATATATAATGAATGAAAGAATAGATTCATTTGGTATCATTCTTGAAGGTGTTGCAATTTTATTAGCAGTCAGTATGATTTCAGAAAAGTGAGAGAATCAAGTATGTTATTAACAATCAATAGCTTGTAGATAAAATTATAAATACTTTAAGATTGAATTAAAGTAAGCAGCAAAGATTTTGGCCAAAGACATTAAGGTCTAAAATGAAGACAATTGAAGAGAAGAACGATTCTGGCAGATATTGACCAAGTCTTCTTAGCTGCAAAGCATCTTTGATGACTTTGTCAAAGTAGATAATTACCCCAAGTAGCAAGCAGAAGAACATTTCAATGCAAGAGCTGGAATTACAAGGGCCATCTCCTCTTGTATCTCTTTTGAAAGCCAGTCAAGTGGACAGTGATAATGATATGAATGCAAAAGGGAAGTACTCCATGCATCTATCCGACAGATTGTTTGATAGTTTGGTTTGGTGGAGAAAATGGAGAAGGGGGTACCGCTAGCTGGCTCCACGATAGAAGGAAATTTGACTGACAGTTTTGCTTAAGACCTATCCATCTGCAGAAGGTTTTATAGAAATCCGAAGAGATAGAAGAGGATCCAATCAGTCTGATAAGGCAGAGCAGATGAGCAAAAGAAATAAAAAAAAAATGTATAAGTTAGATAAAAAAACAACATAAAATTGCACATCCTATGAAAAACAGGAAGGACCAAAAGCAATGCCTTAATGCAAACAGAAGATGATTTTGGGCCCAAAAAAAACTTGCACCCTTCAAAATGGACAGATAATCTGCGGAGGCATGTAAAAATGGAAGGCTCATTCCAAGGGAAGAATCTGGGAGATTATCTGCAAGACAGACAAAATCAAAGACTTAGAGACAGACAGGTCAAGTGGCTTGTGACAAGGATCGTTTGTTTATCAGTGGATCTTTAATCAATTATATAGATCTACACAAGCAAGTCCTAGTTTATCAACAAACTGCTTTTCCTTAATGCACATCTCTTTATACAAGATGAATAAAGAGGAATAAAATCTACATAGAGAAAACATTTCTTCTATTATCTTGTTGGGGAAGTTGAGTTTCATGAAACCCACTTTTAATATCAAAAAAAAAAAGTCCAAGAACAAAAAACATCAATCCTTTGTAGAGAAAAAATACGGATGCATTTTTAAAACAGAATTGCACGATCTGAAATGATAAAAGTATCAAATAGGATAGATTGATTAACTTTTTCAAGTAATACATCTGAATGCACAAAATATAAAATTTCAATAATTTCATTAATATTATCACTACATGTAGTCAATAAAATGATGTGAAAATGGGATAACTTAGCAGTATTTATCTTATATGCCATCACTATGATACCTGGTCAGATATGGCCAGTATCAATTATATAGCTAAGCTTCAGAGAGCCAATACCTGCCCCCAGACAGTGCCTACTCAAAAGGTACTAAAAGATGGTTAGATGAGGAACAGTATAGCAAGTAATCTTTTTTAAACCATTATATAGATTTATCCTTTATAGTAACAAATATCATTTGGAACTGTTCAGTATAAATACTTAACTGATAACAGTATGAAATAAACAATTAAATTAGAAAGGATTTTTGACATATCTTGATTAATCCAACCGAGACTTTGATCCAAAGTTTGATCTCTTACCCACTGTAAATGGGTACTTCAACCAGTTTTATAATGGTTTGGTTTGATTGGAATGGATTTTACATCATGTCAACCCTTGGCTTAACTTATGTCAAAGAAGTTTGTTTTATTTCTTCTCTGGAATATGGTTGATATTTGTGCAGTTATTTGTATTTGTAGGGTGTTTTACATTCCATCAACTCTTGTGGGTTATTTAGTGCCAATTACTTTTTTTATGTATATGATTTATAAGTGAATAGTTGGTATTTAATTCTATTTCTAAATGAGGTATTAGAGCACATTTGTGAATTGAATTACCATAACCAGAAAATCCAGTGAACACTTATCAACCTAATTAGGTCTCATCAGCAGTGTATACCATGATCTCCCCTTCTGGAGATTGAACCAGCCACCACAGAATGCAGAGCTGCAAATCTACCACTCAGCCACCTGTCCACATCGCATACAAGTGATGCCAAATCAACTAGTCATGGTAATTGCACAGACAATTAACTAGAATTTGTACTTTACAGAGGACACAGTCACCTTCAGAGGACATGTCTTCCCAGAAAAACAAAAAAGAAAGAAAATGTAGAGTGCATTTGTTTGCACACAGTTAAATGGTTTGAGTATTCCTATTTAACACTATTAATTCAAGTAACCAAATTCTTGTTTATTCTGCACATTATAGTAGTGACTTTTACACTATGTAATAAAAATAAGTTGGACTCATCAGTATGGTTTCAACTAAATAATAATAATAATCCTGAGTAAATGATTGAACAGTTCTATTTGACCCAAAGATTCGACCCTATCTATTCAGCCATCACATGGTTTCAAATAACTAATTATAATAATCCTTATTAGCTAAAGATATGGGAATGGAGTCTCACCATCAGTTGCAATTTAGTGACATAGACAGGACAATCATTGGAGGTACAGTCAGTGTATTCTACAGCCTCAGTTGACAGGTTGGTTGTTTTATTATATTCTTAATCATTTTATAAGCTGGATAGGGCGTGTTCAATATGTGAACCAGTCAAGACTGCTTCAGCTGGTTCTTAACAGTGACCTTATCATTAGAAAATATTCCAATGTGGCCTCTAAGGCAGTTCAAGCACACACTAACCGTCAAAAGGAGAAACTCCCACCTGACTAGAGCCCAAAGATTGTGGTGAGTTGTTAATCCTAAGAGCACTGAACTTTTTGAAAGGCAAAAACAGTTGAGGGTATGCAAGTAAGAGATTGAGCTACCTCAAACCACAGCATTGGTTTCATGCTCACACTGTCCCCAAAATTAGCCTTGTGAGTCATTCACAAACACCAAGTGGTCCTGTCCATAGTTATCTCATGGAAGTTGAGGGTAACATAAGTTAACTAAATTTGAAGATGTTTAAATGCTTAACTTATTTTTTGTGTAATTTGAAGCAAAATGATAGAATGGTTAAGAAAATAAGCAAATGTTCTTCATCTTTTCTATTTGGAAATGTACAGACTATATTGGAGACAATAAATAAATATATATATATGAAAGAGAGAGAGAAAAAGTATGAATAAAAAATAGATAAATAAAAGTTGGTAAATCATTTTTATCACACACACACACATATATATATATATATATATATTTCATTGTGAAGAAGCTGATACTCCCATCAAATAAACATTACTTATCAACTTACATACATCCACTCAGGAATAATGATGATAATGATTTTTTATTTTATTGTTTTTCTTTGTTTGCAGAAGTTTAATATGAGTACACAATCATTTTTAAGCATCTATTTTTCCCCTATTTCATGTGACTGAACTTAGCAATGAGTGGTTTTATCTCTATTCTTTTGTAAAGACTGCATTTATAAAACAAAATCTATGAAAAGCACTGAGACATAAAGGAATGGGAATGTCTAAATAAAAGGAATTATCAGCAAATGGTCCGAAAAAAAATTCTGCACCAGAATATATTTTTTATTCCAAATTATAGCTGAAATGGCACACAAAAGAGAGAAGAGAAAATAACATTACAAATATTTTGCAGTTATCATCATCATCATCATTATCATTTCTGCTGATAATTGTCATTATCATTTTTTGAATTATAATTGTTGCCATTGTCATTATCATTTATTCCTGAAGGTTATCATTATTTCGTTTTTATTATCAAACGTATTGTTTATTATCAGTTCCTCGTGAGAAATACAATTCTTTATGGTCTATATTCATTTTCTGTTGTTTACTATCATTATTTTTATCATTCCTGATATGTTTTATTTCTGATGCCTTATATATATTTATTTTTATTGTTTATTCTCAATATTTCATTGTTCATAATATCAAATTTTATTCCTGGTGTGCAATATGATTCTTTATTATCTAGATCTATTCTATATGGTTACTGTCAAGATATATATTATTCATGATAGCATGTCGCTTTATTCCTGGTGTGAAATAACAGTACTTATTATCCATATCTATTTTATATGGTTACTATCAATGTATATATTAGTCATGATAGCATGTCGTCTTATTTCTGGTATGCTATATGATTCTTTATTATCCATATCTATTTTATATGGTTTCTGTCAAGATATATATTATTCAAGATAACATTTCATCTTATTCCTAGTGTGAAATATCATTCCTTTTAATTCATTTTCTATCATCACTATTATGATCCTTTATTAATTTCTGATTCATTTCACTCTTTTCTGATTTCACATTAATTATGTTCAACATTAATCTCTATTCCTCCGAATAAAAATATTTTTGCAACATTTGCCCAGAAGATAGATACACAGTGCAGCATCTAGTCTGGAGAAAAGGACATAGTTGATTGAACAGATACAACATTTTAATCCCAGCCAGAAAGCCAGGTAGAGAAGGTCTAGTTCTTTCCTAATCATCTATATATTATGAAAAATCTCATTATGTTTGGTTTGTAAATATCACCCAGTAAAAAGACAGCTGATCATATCAAAAATTTTACGAGAACAATACTCTTAAAATCCTTTAACTTAAGAGAATACAGACATGACTGGACAGTTCTGTAACTAAAAGATCATTTTGAGGACAGAGTATTCCTGCTAAATATCATTTTTTAATCATCAAAATTCTTGGTATATCAGAGGTATGTAGGAAAAAAGCTAATTAGAATATGGCAATCCTTCCTAAACAGAAGCATTAATATAATTATGGACTCCTGTTATGAGAACTGAACACAAATTATTTTCATTATTGCTGAAAGTTGACAGGTTTAGTTTCCTGCAAAATTCTTCAATGAACTCAGTTTTAAACTTCTCCATTTAAGTTAAAAATTTCTTTCTCTTGTTAATATTCTCATAGAAAATTTTTACAGCTGTTTTTCTTTTCTAACCACCCAAAATATCCTTAACCAACATTTCTTTAAGGTTTTAAACTGAAATACAATTCACCAATTCTTCTTCATTTTCCACTAAATCTTATGGGTTTATATATTAAAAGACCACTCAGAATAAAATCAGTAAAAAAAAAATAGTTAACACTTAAAACCTGAGGGCTGCTAACTAAAAGTACTCAAATGTAATTGCTGCCTCTCCCCACAAGTGATCTTGGTGCCTTGTAGTGTGACAAACAACAGAAGGTCAATCATGAGAACTCTCTCTGTTGGTGCTAAAGACAGTCAAACACAAGAATTAGCAATTCTTGAAAAGAAGCTGTTAGTTACTGGGTGAAGAACAAGTAACAACTTAAATTTGGGGGTTGAGTGAAACTGATCCACCTCTATTGGGGGTAGGCTATGATTTTCAAAGAATAGATCATTTCTTGATTGACATGAAAATATCACTTCACATCTCCCAGTTTTTGAGACCAATCAAGAGGGAACTTGTGACATTGGCATTAAAATCATAATGTTGTCTTAGTCTCTTTATATCAACCAACTTTTTTTTAGATACATGCAAGAGTACAGTACATATACTCAAGAAACTTAAATCCCCATTTCTATATTGCTACTGCCTAGCAACAATAGTGTCAATCAGGCTGCTAAATAACAGTTTACAAAATTTTATATTTTCAGCTACTTTGAAAATAGGAAACCCAGGATAAGGCACATAGGTATGGAAGGCTCAGAGGGCTGATATTGCAAGTGAACTTTTTTTGAATGTTTTTATCTTGCATTAAGATAAGGTTATTTAGGCACTGTTTTGTTAAAAGGTTAAAAAAAGTGTTTAATTCACCTTAAACTGATGGTCAACAATTCAAAGTCATTGTGTCGATCAGAGGGGGAAAAAAAGGTAAAAAGGAGACTCTTTGAAGTTGGTATTTTTCCAAATTTCAAAGAGAGGTAAGTTTGAGGTGAAGTGCAGGAGACTTAAGCAGTTTGATAAATGAGTACCAGTTACTTAATCCTATTTACCATTCCCTTTTGCTTGGGCAGGATATGACAAAAGGTTAATTTTTAAGTGGAGTTTAACAGGTTTGAATTCAGAGTTTTCCTTCTCCTAGACTAGTTGCCTCACCAAGGCTGAAGAACCTAGTCTGCCCTACTATTTACCAATAGCTGGAGGGAGAATATTTGGATTCATACCTTTCCCAAGGGTATTAGTGCTATGTGAAATGCAATCAGTGTCGTCCAGGATTTGAACCTGTGTTGCCGTGTCCATTTCCTATGACGATAACGATTACTCCACGGACACCTCCTTAATGTACCAGTTACTTAATGCTTTGCCTAAATTTTCGCCCATGTTTTGCTTGAATTTGTTTAGGTGTTTTCCCCCTGCTCAATTGACCCATGTTAATCAACCAATAGATAAAGAAACTTATACTGATTGATACCATTTCCCCATTTATAGGATATTTGCAAAAATCCTAATATTTTATACCTGGATCTTTTTAACAGACAAAAATATTTTATTAAATCTTCAATTGTGTATTCCTTATGTTAATAATTAAAATTTCCCCCTTGAATAAACTCGGAAATATTTTTGTACTTATAATTCATATGCACTGTTGAATCAGACCATTTCTGTAAATTAACAAAAGAAAGAATATTTTCTCTTGTGGGTTATCTAATTCCAAATATCATCCTGGTACTTTTTAATATTTTTTGACAGCAGTATTCACCACTGAAAAGTTACTTCCCATATGGTTACACTTACAGAAAGAAATTCATCTATGTGATAAGAAAGTTTTGATGAAAACTGAAAAATTAAAACAAAAAGGTGGTGGGAAAAAAAAAACAAAAAAACTCATTATTCTGTAAACTTAGTGCAAAACAAAAAGTTAATGTTATAAAAAAATATAATTAAAGAAAAAGAGAGGGAAAAAAATATAACAGGAAACAAAAGAAGATGGGGAAAAAAAAAAGAAAAAAAAAGCAAATTAAAAATTTAATTGAAAGAAAAAAAAGCTTTGTATCCTTGTTAAAGTAAACAAGTTAGATCTTTTCAAACAGGTCATTTGCATGCAAATGATAAACTCAAGTCTGATGGAATCTTTAGAACTATTCTGTTTGTTTTTTCATTCATTCTTTTTTTTTTATTATCTCTATCTAATAACAACATGAGTTAATGGCATATTAGGTAATTTTCTGCTGGCTACAGGGGTATTCATCACCTTAGCTACAAAGATATCTAGATAAGAAACTTAAAGAAAAAGAATTGAGTCAAATTCCACCAAGAAACAAAACAAAAAAAAAGAATTGTCTAATAAATAATTCAAAAACTCAAACCAAATAAGATATAGAGTTTCACTGAATATATGGTACATTGTGAAAAATGACACCATAAAAGTTAAACACCAATGGCAATAATCAATAAAAATTATCTGGCTCATATGACAAACATCTATCTAAATATTAAAATTTTTTAATATATATATATATATATATATATATATATATATATACAAAGTAAAAAGTAAGTAAAGTTGGCGACCATAGTTGAGGGTAACCCGAAGGCTCCCTTTTCGATAGCTACTACACCAAGTTGTAGGGGAGGGCGCTACTCCTTCCCTGGATAGCTCTACTTTACCCTTGATCCGTACCTTATAATGCTGAGTGTTAAGCAAGGAGGCATCAAGTACCATTTTTTGAGTCTTTGGTATGACTCGACCTGGGATTGAACCCAGGTCTCCCGGGCCATTGGCGAACACTCTAACCGCTAGGCCAATGTATACCAGATGACCTGCAAACCTATTGAAATCCCATTGTAACATTAATGATTGTGTTTAGGAAGAAGTCTAATTAGCATTTTATAATAATCTTTATTTTGTCAAGAATTTGAATTAAGCAGCAAATTTAACTGGAAATTGCTTTATTCTCTTTGAGAATTTTAAGAGTATTGCTCAAATAAAAATCAATCCAATTATGGTTTTCATTATATTTTAAGATGTTAGCATTGTTTTTTTGGAGGCACTTATAGAGCAATGGCTGTCATTAAAGGAAATGGCCTAGGCAACCTGAGTTCAAATCCTGGACGAGGCCGTTTGCATTTCACATGGCTCAAATACGCTTGTAAAAAGTATGAAACCAACTCTGTGAGTGGTTGATTTTATGTATAGTTTTGGTTTGGTTTGGTTTCTTTGTTTAATGGCATATCAACCTTTGTGGGTTATTTAATGTCAAAGCCATCCTTCTAAAAGAACAGTAGTGGTACTATATAACTCATAGCTGGGAGGATAAGGAGGTTCATACCTTTCCCAAAAGTGAACGTAATTGCGTGACTGGAGTTTGAACTCACTATGATTCCACAGTCCATCAACAATTACATCATGTGGATACTCCCTTTATGTATCAGGATGAGACAAATTTGGTGTTGACGCTGGAGTCAATATGAATGTCAAGGAAGGAGATTATATAGACATAATGAATATAAATAAAACTCACAACAACAAAAACAACCTCACACAACCCCTGAGGACAACCAGTGAAATGGTTGAAACTGCTTCGGCTAGGATGAGGTACTTTATTCACCCCCTTGTCCCAGACATAAAAATAACAAGATCTTGAAAAGCAAACAATCCACGGGTTTTAACCGAACATGCTTATATATTATATGGAAAACCAAGTGATTTCCACACTAAAAAGAAACGTTAATTTTAGTGCAGGAAATAGCTTCACGAAGCCCTAATTTTTGTAATTGTATTTTTGCATTTGTCAACCAACTAACGCTTTCATGCTTGTAGGAAAATTTCCCGATACTTTGCACATGATTATATTTGAGTTACTGCAAAAAATTTCAAGGATCAAAACCAAAATCATGATAGAAATCTTTTCCTTCCTAGATTGTTGAAAATACATTTTAGCCAATTACATTCATAGATAGATCAATGTTTTTATCTTATTTTAAGACTACTTCATTTATATAATTAGTAAAGAAATAAATATTTCTTCAGTAAGTATGGAAATGTTCTATATTCACTCAGCGATCAGTAGGTTTGGATCTTTATCTACTCAACCTTTTAGTTAATTGCTTTTGATAGAAAATTTAAGTCTTTTCTTTCAAGAATGCATCTAATTTCAACTTTGTTTAATTTTTCTTGAATTGAACAAATATGTTTACGAATATTTATAATTACTGATATTATAGCCTAAGTTCACTGATGAAAATGCCAGCAGCAGGTGCATATATGTTGAAGGTATGAATACATTTTTATCTTTACATAGTGACACTCTCACATGAGATCTATAACACACACATACGCACCAAATATATAAACTCAGACTTTGATCACCCAAAGAACTAGAATGAACCCATCTCCTTTTTTACTGATAATGTAATTATTAGTGAATATTCATGCTCTAACGAGTATCATCTTTTCTTATTAAAAAAAGACTTTGTAACTTCAATTTTTCAGCCAAATTTTTACTCAATCCCAAGAAATTAAAATTTATCAATTTGCATATCAAAATTTTATTCTATCATTTAGATCTTTGCTACACACACAAACCGGGTTTCGATCCCAGCTACGGGAAGATACTGTCTAGCCACACTGATGAGTTCTGATAGAATGAAACAGATCTGTCTGTGGATGACTATATATATATATATAGGTAAATTTGTGAATTCTGGAAATGGCCTCCAATCCTTGCATAAAATTTTCTAACTTTGAAAAGCAAAGCAAAAAAATAAAATAAAATAAAAAGATACTTTATCTCAATGACAGAATTTTATTAAATAAAACTCCAAATAACAGAAAAAAAATACCTATTATTGTTTCAGATACTTTTGTATGAATCAACACAGATTTCTAAATCTTTAAAAGGAAAGTTTATTTTAAGTTATATTAGACTTTAATCTAAAAGATATTGAAAGTCTTATAAGAAAAATATCCTTGGTTTAAGGAATGACACATTCATGATCTTGGAGGTAGAATTAATGATAATTAACATTAATTAAAAATCAATTTAAATGCTTTACATTACCTCTGAAATATCAGCTAATTTTTATTTTGTTTATTTATCATATTTACCAACCCCTCTGCTCGGGCAGGATATGACACAAGGTCAATTTTTAAGCAGAGTTTAACAGTTTTTGAATTCAGAGTTTTCCTTATCCTAGACTGGTTGCCTCACCAAGGCTGAGGAACACAGTCTGCCCTACTATTTACCGATAGCTGGAGGGAGAATAATTGGATTCATACATTTCCCAAGGGTATCAGTGCTATGTGAAATGCACTCAGTCTCCATCAGGATTTGAACTCGTGTCACCGTGTCCATTTCCTACAATGATAACTATTACACCACGGGCACCTTGTTTGTTTATTTATGAGTGTATTATCAATTGCTAACCTCAGAGTATTACTATCAAAACAAAATTTAACAAATTCAAGTAAGTTTCTCTTAATGAAGGCTCAGTGGGTGGGGAATGTATCTTAGCCTTGTGCCAACTCTCCAGTGGCCATGATATACAAACACTGAACAGGACAGAAGGAAAGAAAAGAAACTCATTTGTACATACAAAAACATTTATCCATAATATACAAAAGAAAAAAACATTGGCATGTCTCAAAAGCTTATAAAATAGACATATTAAATGAACAATCAGCATGTACAAGGGGTACAAAATAGAAAAAGGCTTACTAGATTAAGTTAGATAAGAGCTATGTGGTTCTGCTGTTCCCTGGCAGGGGTCAAAGACACAATCTCCACTGTTCAAAGACCACAGGTGAAAAGAGATCAAGGATAGGTTTTAGGAACTATCATGTGAACTCCTACAGGGTCTCTACTAGACATGCAAATTATCTAAAGGAAAATTATTTATAGTATCCCTACAATTCCATTGAATCATGATAGTTGATAATGCAAACAGAAATCGTTTATGTTGATGTCATTAGTTTATGCTTCACTTCTCTATCTTTGGTTGGGCAACCAGTCTAGAAGAAGGAAATATAATTCAAATTAGCTGTGAAAGGTTAAGCAGTCAAGAAGTGAAGTTCAAAAATTTAAAGTTCAGTTGTGTGTATTTACCCAACCCCTCTACAACTGACAGATGTGACAAAGGGTCAATTTTTAAATAGAGTTAAGCTGGTTTGAATTCAGAGTTTTCCTAACAAGAATTATGTTAATAACTAATTATTTCAAATGAAATAAATTCATGAAATTTTCTTTTTGAGCAAAAAATATTGAAAAATTATTTTTTCTTCAACCAATTTAGCTAAAGCAGAATGCTTGGCTTATTTCTGTCGTTTTCATCCCAATTCATTGTATGTTTCATATTGTTTTATAAAAATATATCTTAGATGAGACACAGCAAAAATTCTGGTTCAATTTTCTCATAATTCATGTTAAAACAACTGATCAAGAAAAGTATGTCTAAATTTCTGAGACAAAGCTGGATGATTTTTTATCATTAAGGCTTTTTGGACTATTGTCTTCATCTTTCTATGTTTTCAGGTGTTTATTGAACTCAGGAACCTACACAGAACTTCAAACTATGTCCTTTATTGAATCCACTGGGGTTGCCTGTTCTGATTCCGTTAGCCATAACTGAGTACCAGTGTTGAGCATTCCTGTATAGTTACTTGCCTGCAGTCAAGGTGGTGTCCTCATGGTGTAATGGTTAAAGCGATGAACTGCGGAATCGTAGTACGCGAGTTCGTACTCCAGTCGCGCTATTATGTTCACTTTCGGGCAAATACCCTTGGGAAAGGTATGAACCCCCTTATTCTCCCTCCAGCTATGGGTAAATAGTAGGACAGACTAGGTTCTTCAGCCTTGTTGAGGCAACTAGTCTAGGAGAAGGAAAACTCTGAATTCAAACCTGTTAAACTCCATTTAAAAATTGACCTTGTGTCATATCCTGCCCGAGCGGAGGGGTTGGTAAATAGTGCCTGCAGTCAGGATTAAACCTGCAACATCCAGAAGATTGTCTCCTTAGAAGCTTACACGTTGGTTCCCTAAGCTTCTGTGTAGGTTCCCAAATTCGACAAACACCTGAAGAAGGCTGGAGGACATATCGGCTGAAACATTGTGGAAATAACAAGAAAGATGAAGACAATAGTACGAAAACCCTTAATGACAAGAAAAGTATGTTCTTCTGTTTAGATCAACAACAAAAGGGTCTAATGAAAAAAACTAGTGTCAACTTAGGAGTTTGTCTTTACTTCTCCAGCAATATGCCTCTTGTCTTGTTCATCTTACTAGGATGGTTTGAGAGATGGCGGGGTGGTAAGTGACAATACAGCAGTTGTCTTGTGGGATGTTGCTACCTGGATTTGTTCAGAATAGCTCATGGTATTCTTGTGTAGTTTCCATCTAGCCTTTTCTTTATACATTTTGTTGGCATCCATGTGGTGTATCTATACGGTAGTATGGACACAGCTACTGCCAGGAAGAAGTCCTGTTTTATTTTATTGGATTGATCAGACTTCCATAGGATCGATAACCTATCGATAGCAATCCCTGCCTTTACTTGGTGCATACTAACATGACTTTCAGTAAATGAGATCTTGTTGCCGAGGTATATGAACAAGTTGTAATAATCAGACTATTCCTCTTTGACAGTCATCATCCAGGTAGTTTTTAACATTTTTTTGACAGCAGCATTTATCACAAAAAATTTAATTGTCAAATGGTTGAATATATGTAAAGAAGTTAATCCATTGCTTTATTTTCTAAATCAAAGACTTAAGAATATTGCTAAAATAAAATTCAACTTATGATGTGCCATTTTTTGTGGGTTATGGTTAAATATTTTAATACTCTGTGTGTGTGTGTGTGTGTGTGTGTGTGTGTGTGTATATTATATACTCACACACATAAAACCAAAGTAGGAAAAGGAAAACTCAATCTAAGCCTACTAAACCCTGCTAAAATTTCAACTTTGTGTTATATCCTGCTCATGCGGAGGAGTTGATAAATATATATATATATATATATATATACACATACACATAGACAACATAGTCAAAACAAATAAGTGTAATAAAAAAAACGTGACTCTTATTTTATTTTCTCAGTCAGAGTATGGGTATTTGCATCGATAAAAATCACATGATGAAATGCCATTTTGGTTTTCACCAAATAAGCAGAAGCTGAATATTCTGCATATTTCTGACTATAGTCTTCCCCCCCCGACCAAACAATTCACTGTGAGTTTCATGTAAAAATATTAAATCATTTTATTATGGAAAGAGATTAGTGCAAATTGCATTTTTCATATCAGAAGTACAGATTTTCGAAAGCTTAAGTCTGCTTCCAACTTTCGAGTTTTCATTCCAATAGGCAAACATATTCATCCAAACTCTCCACCTTTGGCAAGACGTGATACAGGATTTATTTCTAAGTAGAGTAGAGCTAGTTTAAATCCAGAGTTTTCCTTCTAGACTGGTTGTCTGACACAGGCTAAAGAACCCTGCATGTCCTCATTTACTCATAGCTAGGGGTAGGGTGAATGAATGCATTCATGACTTTCCTGAGGGCATTAGCGGAAAGTGAAATATAAACAGCTTCTGCAAGGATTTGAACTTGGGTTGCTAATTTCATTTCTTATGCTCAGTGCACCAACAGATTGACTGAATTTCTCAAAAGAGTTTTATGATACAATTAAAATAAATGCTATTGTAACAGCATAGTTCCAAATAGGTGATGAGTATAGCACTACCCCTTTGGTTTTAGTCAAAGCCTGAGGTAACCTCACCATGATAAAAATCACTAACTCAAAACAACTTACAACTATAACAATCAACTAAAATACCTAATTATTTTATGATAGATTAAACTTGAGATATTTTTAATTTTTTACCTAATAATTTTTATTGAATAAGCAAATTCATACCTTGCTTTTTAGGAATACCTATCACTATAAGTTGATCAGAAAAGATTCTAATAATCCAAAAGTTAATATAGCAACCATTCACAGATCTTCTTTTTGTTAAATAATGTGATAGCTTTAAACAAAGATGTCTGTACAATGGAGTGAAATTTCAATGTGTTTTGTGCTTTATTTTTTGGGTGAATTTTTTTAAGCTCAAATACAGGATATCTAAAGGCCAATAGGCCAAGGGTTAAAGGTTTTAAAAAATTTTATTAGTGTATCAATTATCCCCAACTTCCATACCAACATCTGAAACCCTTATTCTTTTGTTATATGCAGCAAACATCCGCAAATATATTCCCTATTCAAATAATACTTATCTTTTGTATCAGTTTAACAAAGTTTTGTTTGTCTCTATATCTGAGTAATAACACGCTTGAGAAAACAGACAATATACCTAAACATTGACGAGAAAAATGATCTCGGAAGTAAGGGGAGGAGAAAAAGAAGACGACGGCATATGTTTGTTCATGTTTTTTTTTTAAATTTTTTGTTACTTTTTCAAAAAAAAATTCTGTATTCATCTAAAATTCCAACCAAACAATATTACATTTTCTCTGAGAGAAGAAAAAGTCTTACAGCTTACTACATTAGCTGACATTTACCACAACTATGTGTCAACATCCTAATTCTGATCTTTGGCTACTCTACATGCTCACGTCTTCATCTGTAAATGTTAGGAAATCTATATAAAAAAAACTGGAAAAATTTTGTCTGTCTGTCTGTCTGTCCTCTATAGATAATTGATTAAGAATATTCAGTTCGACATTTGTTAAGTTGAGATATTTGGGAACTGCTTTAGAAACTGTCAACGATTACTTTACTATAATCAAAGGCATTTGCTGATTTTGATTAACTTTTCTCTCTCTCTCTCTCAACCAATATAAATTTTCCTTTCATTCTTCCTTCCTTAAAATTTTTATATCACATGAGTTTACTTATTTCCTTGTAGATGACTAGTAAACTCATTGGGTTCCTGTTGTAAAAACAATTCTTAATGATATATCACTGACATGTCACTTAACTATAAACCTAATATTTTAGGCTCATGTTGATCAGTGATTTGGTCTAGTTTTATGGCATATCAACGATTGTTGGTTATTTAATGCCAAATCCTTTTTATACATATATATTAAATATATGATTTCTAAACACATTTTGGGGATAACATTTTTGAACAAACCTGAACTCATTTTTTTAAATGGTTTCACTTATTTCTACCAAATATGAATATTTCTATTTATTAACAGTTCTATTTCAAACAATTCAAATTAACATAAGTACCCAGTTTTTTGTTTACACACAGTTAAACCTAAAAACAGTTCTATTTAGCATAGGTAGACAGTTTAAATGTCAAACAGTTATATTTGGCCCATAGATAAGACCCTTTCAGGTGCAGCCAGTCCTGGCCAAAGAGGATCTGGAAGCAATAGCAATAAAGGGGTACTCGGTATTTCCCAAAGCTTCAGCCTTACTGGAACCTTACCATCAGATTGTTTACTATCATATCCTGAACACTCATTGGGGCAGTCTTACCCCTCAGTAGTGATGCAGTGGGTGTATTCTACAGCCCCAGCTGACTGGGCCAATTGATCAATGAAATGTTTAATATTATTAAAATGTATTAGAAACAGCTGAATTTTTTTTCTACACCCTTAATGTACTTAAACAGGTGCTTGTGGTGTAATGGTTATCGTCGTAGGAAATGGACACGTTGACACAAGTTCAAATCGTGGACGAGACTGATTGCATTTCACATAGCACTAAAACTCTTGGGAAAGGTATGAATCCAATTATTCTCCCTCCAGCTATAGGTAAATAGTAGGGCAGACTAGGTTCTTCAGCCTTAGTGAGGCAACCAGTCTAGGAGAAGGAAAACTCTGAATTCAAACCTGTTAAACTTCGCTTAAAAATTGACCTTGTTTCATATCCTGCCCGAGCGGAGGGGTTGGTAAATATGAATGTACTTAAAGATTATAACTGCTATATTGTCAATTCAATTATATGTATCATATCCTTATCAGTAATATTCAACTGTACCCACTCTATCAGAAGAATCACACTGCATTCGGTAGTGAGGCACCTGTTCTGTACCCAATTGTTTCCAGATCTATCCTCACCTGGAGAAGAAAAATCAGTTAGGGTCCCATCTATGAGTCACAGAGATTTAAGATAATATTTAAACTGATATTCAATGACATTTGCTCTGAAAAACTTATACACTATGAAGTATGTGTTTTGAATGATTCAAATTTATTTGTGCAGTGGCTCTTACAACACTGATATTACATTTTTATCATTAAGGTTTTTCAGACTATTGCCTTCATCTTTATTGTTATTTCCACAACATTTTGGCCAATATGTCCTCTGGCCTTCTTCAGGTGTTTGTCGAACTCAGGAACCTTCACGGAACTTCGAACTACATCCTTTATTGAAACCACGGGGGTCGCCTGTTCTGATTCCGTTTGCCATCCAGCAGGACACATGCCATAACGGTTATAGGCGTTGGTTCCCTGAGCTTCTAAGAAGACAATCATCTGAAGGTTGCAGGTTCAATCCTCACTACAGGCGAGTAATATACAGGAATACTTAACACTTGTACCCGGTTATGGCAAACGGAATCAGAACAGGCGACCCCCGTGGTTTCAATAAAGGACGTAGTTTGAAGTTCCGTGAAGGTTCCCGAGTTCGACAAACCTGAAGAAGGCCAAAGAACATATTGGCCAAAACATTGTGGAAATAACAATAAAGATGAAGACAATAGTCTGGAAAACCTTAATGATAAAAATCAACAAGCTTTGTCTCAGAAATTTAGACAACTACTGATATTACAATTTGATAGGAATAGTTAATTCAAGAAAGACAATTGTTTGCAAATAATAATAATCATTATCATCGTGATAAACAAATAAGAATGGTGACATGAAAGGAATTATTAATTGAAGATATACAACTTTTGCAAGTAATTATCATTATTATAATTAAATAGGATTGGTTAATTAATACTAGCAAATAATTAGTATTAGATAGAAATACTTTACCAATTATGTATTAAAAATAGTTACTTGAAGTTATAATTACTTACCAATGATAATTTCTAAATAGGAAGAGTTGCTTGAAACCATTTAATTGCTTGAATAAGTGAGTAACTTTAGCATTGCATAACCCAACAGGCTTGATATGCCATAAAACCAACCAATCAGCTGTTCATTTTGTTTCATATTATGAATTGCTCATACTAGAATTGGCAATTCAGGGACATTATCTTAAACTTACTTTCAAAGCCAATGAAACTGCTCATAGAATTTGGAAAACAGGAGGTAATGAAGCAATATCAGACTCTTATGAGAAAACAAGCTTAAATATTTTAAAGTTTCTGACTTTTCTCTTGAAATAAAGTTCAGAAGTAGATGAAGAATAATTGGAATTTATGCTAAGTAATTCTTATTCAGAGTTGTGGGAGGGTTAATTGGCATTTCCCATCTTTTCTCTGAGTAACATGTGATGAGCTGTACTGGGTTACATGGTTCCAATAGCTAAGCGTGATCACTGACCGGACTTATATAGTTGGTTTTGAATGTAAGTTTTTCCTTCTATGAAGCAAATTGCAATACTAAAGATAAACAGCCGAGTTTAACTCCTATTTACTCATAGATGAAAAGAGAAGAGTTGGATTCAGGTTTTTTCCCCCTGGACATTAGGATTAATTGAAATGGAAACAGCCTTATCCAGGATTTGATCTTGGTTTGCAAAATCTATTTTCTATGACAACTGTCATTACACCACATTTACCTAAGCTTTAAATTTTTTTTCCTTCAATCATTTTCTGTTTGAATTGATTTCCCAATTCATTTTAATACTTGTAAAAGAGAAAGAATATTTAATGACTCAATTGACTTTCAGTAAAATCTGTTCAGATATTAGAAGCATTTTCTTCCCTAATTAAAATTCTGTAAATAATTACTTTTTAAATATAGCAAAGGTGAAATACTCTATTTTACAAATGTCAAGTTGAGTTTTTTAACTCGCAGTATTTACCTACATCAAATAGAGTTTGTGAGACGTTCATTCAAGTTTAGCATAATTATTTCAATATAAAAATCATTTGTATTTGTTTATATTCTTTATTTACTATGGAGTATTGCTTAGCATATATGAAATATGGCATACAGAAGATGGCCGAAGTTTTTCTTCAAAGATCTCAGATCTATCAAGAACCCCTAAAAAGTTACAAATAGATATTTGATTTTATCACTTTTCATATTCGGAGGGGCAGTGTTAAACTAACTAATTTTTTTTTTTAAATTTGGTTTCTAAGACATTTTATCTGAGACAAAATGAATTCTTCTAAATGATCAGATACCTGAGTATGAATAGAGTGGGTGAAAGCCATCTGCCCCTCCTAATAATTACCTCGATAATGATTTGGTTAAATGAGGTTATTTAGTTTAATAGCATACAAACTGTTGATGGTTGTTTAATGCCAAATCTTTTTCATACATATACATGATATTTAAGTCAATAGTTGGTAGGTAACATTTTTTTCAAAACAGGCCAGAGCTCATTTGCATACAGCTGAATGGTTTTAAGTATTACTAGTTATTCAGTGCTCATAGTTAACTGGTTTTAAATATTACTACTTCGCATTAGTAATTCTATTTATCAATTATTCCTACCTAATTTAATACTAATCATTTGTTTGCACACAGTTATATGGTTTCAAGTACTGCAATCAAAACCCAATAACCCTGCTAAATATTCATTCATTCATTTACATAGTGTTATATGGTTCCAAATTTTGCTTTGAAATACAAATAATTCAACATCAGTCATTTGTATACATGTAGATGAATGGTTTCAAGTATAGAAAATGATGAGATTTCTATTTGACACATAAATGGGACCCTAATAGGTACTACCACTCAGGGTCAGACTGGACCTAAGAGTAACGGAAATGAAGAGGTACTCTAGAAGTGAAGGCTTGCCATCAGATGGTTTAGTGTCATATACCGGATACTCATTAGAGAAATTTTACTTTTCTGCATATCCTACAGACCCAACTGACTGGGCTGAATCTGGTTTGGTTTGTTTTCTTTATTCAATGACATATCAACCTTAATAGGTTATTCAATGTCAAAGCCACTCTTGTAGTAGAACAGAAGTGATAGTGTTAAACCTATAGCAGGAGAGATTAGTTGGTTGGTTGGTTAGGTTTTATGGCATATCAACTTTTGTAGGTTATTTAACACCAAATCCATTTTTATGCAAAGGATCAGTTCTATTTCAAACAATGCAGTTTAGCATGAGTACACAGTTTAATTGTCAAAAACATTTCTATTTCAAACTATTCAGTTTATTTAAACAGTTCTAATTCAACTAATTCAGTTTAGTATAAGTACAGATTTTGTTTACACACAGATAAATGTCAAAACAGCTTTATTTTAAACAATTCAGTTTAGTCTAAACAGTTTCAATGTCAAAAAACATTTCAAATAATTCAGTTTAGCATAAGCATGCAGTTTAAATGTAAATACAGTTTAATTGTCTAAAACATTTCTATTTCAAGTTATTCAGTTTAGTCAAACAGTTCAGTTTAGCATAAGTATACTGTTAGTTCTATTTAACCCATAGATAGGACCCTTATCAAGTGCTACCACTCTGGTCCAGAGTGGACCTGGGAGCGATGGCAATAAAGGGATACTCTGTATTTCCCAAAGCTCCAGCATTACTGGAACCTCACCATCAGATTGTTTAGAGTCATAATCAAGACTCTTGTTGGGGGGGGGGTCTTACTCCTCTGCAGAGGAGCAGTCTGTGTATTCTTCAGCCCAAGCTGATTGGGCAAGCAAGAAAGATTAGGTGGGTCATATCTTTCCCAAAGGTATTAGTTAAAAAGTGAACATGGCAGTGTCATAAAAATGAAGTATAGTAAGATGTTTGAAACAACTCAAAGTCTGATATCAATCAGGTTTTCTTACTCTTTACAGACATCCGACTTATTTATATGACTTAGGCATTCCTTTTATCTTACAAAAGTAAATAAATGACATTACCAAACTTAGAAACTGAAAAAAAATAAGAGAAAAAAAATGAATATGTGGATTTTGATATCAACTTTTAGTTTATATCAAATATTATTTCTCTATTCTCTTCTAACAGCCAAACAATCGAAAGTAGAGGTATCAAATTTTACGTGCACTTTCACTGGATAGAGAGGAAGACTTTTTAAAACATCCTTTTCCGACCACATGAATAAAGAGGATCTCATTAAGAGATGTTCTCTAAGAATAAACAATGATCAGTGAGGACCGATGTTGCAACAAGATCAAGCTAATCTTATAGAAGTTAAATCTTTAAACATTAAATGGAAAAATTTGAGCAATTATTTGTTTTTCAAAAATGATATTTCATATTTAAACATTAAGCTTATTAGTAGTTTTCAAGCTGGAGATGTAAAATGAGGAATTATCATTATTGACTATTCAAGACCAATATCCAAACAAAAATATTCAAATCAATGAATCTCTTATGCTTCCCTTAAATCAACAATTATTTTAGAAAACAATGAAATTTCATAAAAAAACGGATTTACTTCAAAAACACAAAGTTAATAATTCAATATATAACATGAAAAATATAATTGATATATCTCTTTCTATCATTTGGATTTTTTAATTATTATTTACCATTTGTAACAATGTTGTGAATATCTAATTGATATCAAAGATGGTAAAATAGACATTGTTTAGAAAAGTGTTATAAGTAAAATGGGCACTTGACATTTGTCTGTAGTCCTGAGATGCCAGTGACCAAAGTTTTAATGTCTTACCCAACCGGACATTGGCCTGGCTGTTAGAGTGTTCGCCTAATGGCCCGGGAGACCTGGGTTCGATCCCAGGTCGAGTCATACCAAAGACTCAAAAAATGGTACTTGATGCCTCCTTGCTTAACACTCAGCATTATAAGGTACGGATCAAGGGTAAAGTGGAGCAATCCAGGGAAAGGAGTAGCGCCCTCCCCTACACATTGGTGTAGTAAGCTATCGAAAAGGGAGCCTTCTGGTCACCCTCAACTACCCTATATAAACTGATACCTTAGCTAGTTTTGTATTTTTTGTTTATCAATTTGTATTTATCCAAATATTAATTATGTTTTTAGGTAGTAACTCAAGCTAAAGATTTAAAATAAGGACATATCATTACTGTCTCTTTTGGACAAACATCCAGACAAAAAACAAAAATGTTTAAATCAATGACTCTCTTAAATGTAGCTGACTCATCAAAAGCCATTTCTTTATAAAGCTGTAAAATTTCTTACCAGAAAGTATTAACTTCATAAAATATGAAGTCAATGATTTGATAAATACGAAAAATATAATTTATAAATCTTGCTTTTTGTTATGCAGATTTATAATACATTTGCTTATCAGAGACGGGAATTTTTACTAGGACCAACAAATTATCTTGTCAGCCTTTAACACATCCATAGATGAAGTTTCTTGGAAGAAAAATCCACCCGCCACACATGGTGAGCCATGTGCAAACTTACATCTAAAATAAACAATGGAATAAATATATTCTGGGCCATCAGCAAGAGCCTGCTTTCAATTATCTGATACAGAAGAATTTTCTATGCAACTAATTCATAGCAGTCAGCATTTAAGAACTTATATTGTCAAGCTTGTTGTACATGTAAGAATATGGAAAAGAGGAGTGGGGGGAATAACAATGAAAACAATGCAAAGGTGAAAGAAAACACACAATAAAGTTTGTAGTTCAAATCGGTTCCAACAGGAAGAAAGACAGAGGCAAAATGTCATGAGAATAAGTAAGAAAAGAAAAGAACAAGCCAAGTGTCATTGTTAAAAGCAGAATGATTTTTGTTCTGTTTGGAATTAGAATATCTTACATGAATATATAAATGTTTGACTTGCAAAGGAAGTGAAGTAATAGCAGTGTCAAATGCCAAGTTGCACATAATAGCAAGCCACTATTTTTTTTTTTTATTATTCTATTTTTTTTTTTTTTTTTTTTTACACAAATATTTTATATTATAATAGCCTGAATTGAAAACCAATATTCATCAAGCTCCTTTCTGTCTATGAATGTTGTGACTGAACAGAAAGAAAGAAAGGAAATAATAAAAATAAAAAAAAATAAAAAGTTAATATTTGAAAATGGCTGTTAGAAAGCCGCTAAAAAGTGAAGAGATTCTCAATGCAAAATCCACCCAAATAATCAACCTTAAAAATAAGAAAACTAGTTTTATCTTTGCTCTAAGCATTTGTTTATGAAAATAGAAGCACTTGCTCAGGATTTTACTTGAATTGATGTATGTGTTGCTAATGGTCTTTGTTTGCATGTGCACACAAATATCTGGTGCATGTGCATAGCAATTATATATTGGGTGCATATTTGAGATTGCAGGTTTTGAGTTGTATAATGCATGAATATACATGTGTGTTTGATATATCTTAAATGTATGAACACAAGATTTTTTAATTCTATATTGGGAATATGTTTGTTGAATGAATAGAGGATATATTCACATACTTCTGTACATTGTGAACATGATAGTTGTGGTTTATTCTTTTAGATATGCATGTATATATTGTGTAGAAGACAAGAGAGTTTAATCATATATTTAACAATATCAAATCACTTTCACACACACAAGTGTACGTGTGTGTGTATATATATATATATATACATAATCACCCATAAATAAGTAAGTAAAAGTAAAGTTGGCGACCGTAGTCGAGAGTGACCCAAAGGCTTCTTTTTTTGATAGCTACTACACCGAAGTGAAGAGGAAGGCACTACTCCTTTCCCTGGATTGCTCCACTTTACCCTTGATACGAACCTTATATCGCTGAATGTTAAGCAAGGAGGTATCAAGTACCATTTTTAAAGTCCTTGGTATGAGTGGACCTGGGATTGAACCCAGGTCTCCTGAACCATTAGTGAACACTCTACCCACTAAGCCATTGAGCCAGTTGATAAATAAGTACACCTTGAATAATTTTTCATTAGAACCTAATATTCTTTTATACCAAAGATACCAGAATTTTATCATTTCTAATAGAAAATTATATTATGAAAATCGCTATTAAATATAATTTAATTTTCCTCGGTCTTTACAAAAGTAATGGCACAAAATTGCCAAACTAACATTTTTATTAACATGGCGAAAAACTGAAAGAAATTTAGAGAGAAAAAACATCAAGAATATCTAGATTTTGATATTCAGATTTAATCTATATTAATGCTAAGTGTAAATGAAACAGAATTAAAACTGTTATCAAAAAATAAGTCAATCTATTTATGAAAAATTATTTATTGTAACAGTGATGAACTAATTATATTTTTAGTAATACAGATTCTGAAGATTTTGGTAATAAATAATACTTAATAATACCAATTCTTTTTTGTCTAATGATTAATGAGAAATAATAAAATCCTACTATTTAGGCTTAGAAGAAAAACGTTTTATTTTGAAAAAAATTGATTGGCATGTATTTATCTATGGCCAATATCATACAATCATGTGGTTTGCTATATCTAAAAAAATAAAGTGTGCACATTATTGCTGATAGAGCACATCTAAGTTAGGAGTTAAATCTTGTCTGCATTGGTAAGAAACTGACCGTCACCAAACACAGTTAACAGTGTCCACATTACCCTAACTTAAACCTGCATATGCTCTATCACCAATATTTAGCAAACTCTATCATATACATCTTTAAAGCTTTTGTTCTGGACCTTCTTAGATGGAAAGCCAAAATACAAATATATGAATATTAAAGTCAGTGCCAGGGGTTTAACTGGTAGATCCTTGTAAAGTGGGTATTGCTGGTTTGAGAAAGAGACAGGCTATCTGAATGATACCTAAAAGAGCAGAGGATGCCACATGTTGGCTATTGACGAAAAAGGATTAGCCTTTGCAGAGGAGGAGGGAGATAAAATAATAGGTAAAAAAAAGGGATAGAAAGAGGAGGAGGAGGAGGAAAAAGTCAACTATGGGAAGACAAAATTTGCCTCCTCTTTTGCAGTATTCTTCTGAAGCTTCTACTGTCAATTTTACTGTGAGCTGGTCCCATGTTTGATCCTTTCAGGAGAAACTGGGATTGATTACTAATCAAGTTATGTAAAGGCAGATATATCACCATCTATTTCTGATTGGTCGCTGTGATGGTCAGTTGCCATCAAATAGTTCGGGCTTGGCCCCATTTTTTTTCTCTTTTTCCAAGTTCAAAACAGCAGTAGGTGTAGCAGGTTCGTGGCATGCACATCGGGATTCAATCAACCTGGACAAGGTCAGTGAAGTGAAGGGGTCTGATGTTGAAAGTCCAAAACTCCTAAGGACCTTTTGCGATATATCACTGAGGATGTATACCAAAGCATTATGTATCTCACACCTCTGTATAAGCTTATAGTCTACTAGTCAGTATCAGAAATTGTCTTCTGTGGTTGATATTTGAAACAGTTTCATCACAAACAAATATATTTGTATTTTGGCTTTACATCTAAGAAGGTCCAGAACAGAAGCTTTAAAGGTGTATATGATAAAGTTTACTAAATATTGGTGATAGAGCATATGCAGGTTTAAGTTAGGGTAATGTGGACACTGTTACACCTCAAATAAAAAATTGAACTTTTTGAAACATAAGTAGGCATCACAAATACAAAAATCCTATCCACTTATTTCATTTTTCTAAACAATATCTACTTAAAAAAATTTGCTGTAAATTAAGAATTTACACCAACTGATTAAAATTGGGATTGGCCTAATGAGTAGAGGGTTCGCCAATAGTCGAGGAAACCAGTGTTCAAACCCAGGTCACCTCAGAAACTCAAAAAATGGTACTTGATGCCACCTTGCTTAACACTCAGCATTATAAGGTACAGATCAAAAGTAAAGTGAAGCAATGCATGGACTGGAGTAATGCTCTCCCTTACACCTCAGCGGAGTAGCTATTGAAAAGAGAGCCTTCGGGTCACCCTCTACTTAGGTCACCAACTTCACTTTACTACAATAAAAAATTAATGTGTAGCAGAAAAGAGATTTACCAATTTATTCTATCATCATCATCATGTCATGCCGCTAGTATGGATATCCCTGACCCTCTCTCGCCACTTCTCCCAATCATTCATCTCCTCTGGCAGGTCTACAGGGCTACATCCCATATCCTCACATAGCTGCAGTATGTATATTCTAGCTGGTCATCCTGCTTTTGCTTGGCCATGTGTGTGTTGGGGGGTCCATAGGAGTACATCACTTATGAGCTCGTCTCTGCTTCTCCAGCAGTGTCCTGCATGTCTGGTTCGTCTGACTTGGATAGTTTTCGTGAGGGCAGGTAGGTGGCCGTATAGTTGATGCTTTGTGGGGTGTTGCCACCAGGACATATTCAATATTGCTCACAACGTTTCTTGTGTAATTGCCGTCTAGCTTATTCTCCAGGCGTTTTGTTAGTGTCCAAGCAGTGCATCATTAACTAAATGTAACAACTCTTATGGGACAGATTGGTTGGTTGGTTGGGTTTTATGGCATATCAACATTTGTAGGTTATTTAATGCTAAATCCATTCTTATAGAAATAAGTTCTATTTCAATTAATTCAGTTTAGCATAAGTACACAGTTTAATTGTCAAAAACATTTCTATTTCAAGCTATTTAGTTTAGTCAAACACTTCTATTTCAAGCAATTCAGTTTAGTATAAGTATAGATTTTGTTTACATACAGTTAAATATCAAAAGAGTTTGATTTCTAACAATTCAGTTTAGCATAAGTACGCAGTTTACACATTAAAACATATCTAGTACAAGCAGTTCCGTTTAGCATTAGTACACAGTTTAGTTTGACCAATAGATAGGACCCTATCAGGTGCTACCACTCTGGGCCTGAGAGGACCTGGGAGTGATGACCATGAAGGGGTGCTCTGCATTTCCCAAAGCTCCAGCATCACTGGAACCTCACCATCAGATTGGTCACAGTCATATATCCAGGACACTCTTTTGGAGGGGGTCTTTATCCTTCTGCAGAGGTGCAGTCAGTATCTTTGGTTGGGCAATCTTATAGGACAGAAGTAGAAAAATATAGTACGGCTGTCTCAAAACAGTTGTGACATTTGCATATCAATTTCAGACATGAAATGTAAGAACTCTTATGGGACAGAAATAGAAAAAAATGATACCTCAGTCTCATAATAGTTGTGACATTTGCATATCAATTTCATGCACTAAATGTGACAACAACATAATCATTATTTAGTAGTGAATTTTTTTCATAAATTTAAGTAAGTGATTTATCAGTTTAAACATTTTTGTTTTTTGTCTGGATTGTTAGTACTAAGTATTAAAGCTACATAATCATTTTGCATTAAAGACTAGAAGCACTATCAATAAACCGAATTAGTTATACTAAATTAAATATGAAGAGTTATTTTGATATGATATATGATTTAGTATTTTTTTTTCTTTTAAAATTTTAATATTTAAATTTAAATACATTTACTTATACCTTGCAGCAATATGGCTCCCTGCTGTTTATTGTTTTGATAAAAATTGTTAGAATGGCCAATCTTAGTAAAAAGATAAATCCAGCACAGAAAAGAGATTTACCAGAAATTGTTTTAATCTAATCTCATTAAGTTAATAAGGTGGTAGAAAAAATTTCACAATTTTATAGATGTGATGATGTTACCAACAAAGTAAATTTGGTCTCAAGTCATTTGTTCCATGTCCTTTTTTTTAATCTTCTTTTTAACATAGAAGCATAACTACACAGCTATTACATTCCTTCATATGCAAATTACATACCACTACAGACCAGTATCACTAAATCACACTTTATACTCACTGAAATTTTTCAAGTGTAACCTTCAAGAAATATTTTGGTAATAAACAGAATGTTGCAGATCTAACATACTTCATATTCATCAAACCTGGCTCAGTGAAACTTTTTCTTCTTTCCTAAAATTCATCTTAAGAATAAGAATGGGTTCTGGTTGGGTTTTATGGCATATCAACCTTTGTAGGTTATTTAATGCCAAAAACAGTTTTTTTTTTACTATAATCAGTTCTATTTCAAACATTTCAGTTTACCATGGGTACACAGTTTGTCAAAAACATTTCTATTTCAAGCTATTCAGTTTAGTCAAACAGTTCTAATTCAAACAATTTAGTTTAGCCTAAGTATGAGGTTAAGTTCTATTTAACCCATAGATGGGGCCCCATCAGGAACTTCTACTCAGGGCCAGAGTGGACCTGGGAGTGATGAATAAGAACTGAGGACATGGGGGAAATTATGATGTTACTAAATAAGTTATTCTGTTTTAAGTGTGCAGTTCACTGTCCTCTTTTTTTATTTGCCTTTCTTCTCATCATACAATTACATATCTATAACATTCATTCATATGCAAATTACATATAACCACTGTCCAATATTGCAGAGTTGATTTTTACCATTTAAGAGAATAACCCAAATGATTTATTGATTTAAATAATCTCTCTTTAGTCAGTATTGTTAATCCAAAGCAATAATCCACTATAGTTATTTAACCTTTCAAATTATCTATAAAACTAATTTGGAAAGTTTGATTAAATGTGGGTGATTATCTTAATATATTTTTTTTTTTCTAATTTTGGATATTTCATTCCTGCATGAATTTCTAATTTTGGGAAATATATATTCTTCATACAGCAATGGGGTTTCTCACTGATTCTTGTTCCTTGTCAAACTCAAAAACAACCTTATTTTTCATGTAGAACAAAATATTTCTTTTTTTCAAACCTTCCTCTTGTTTCAAAAGGCACATACCAAATTTTGTTGACCAATATCAAATTAACTTGTTACCAACGAACAAAACTATCCCAATAACTAATATAGAAGATAAATGGAAAAAAAATATCTAAAAAACAGCAATAAGTTTCAACTTAGAAAAACTGTGATAAATATTAAAAAAAAACAACTTTTGATTGATTGATTTTAATGGCACGTCAACCCATCAAAGACAAAGTACATTCATATTTAAACTTTTTGAGTAATTCTTTTTTTAAGAGGTATATTTTTGAATAGAGTTATATGATATCAAATATTCCAACCAAACATGAATAATTTGCACACAGTGTCGAATAAAAAAATAATAATAATAATAGACCTTAGTAAATGATTCAACTTTTGTTTTTGACCCATAGATCAGAGACTAATTTGTACAACCACCCCAGGCCAAAGTTAACCTAGGAGTAATTTCAATAAAATGTTATTCCACACTCACCCCCATATGCAGTTAAATGTCATACAAAGGATATCCCATTTTTAGGGGTTCTTTCTCCTCAGCAGGTGATAGAGTCAGCTTACTCTTTGGTCGACAAACAGAGCAGAAGAAATTTGCCTATAATACCACTTGAATATCAATCTCATTAATTAATTAAAATTTATGGGATTGATATTCAAGTGGTATTCATATTTACCAGCTCAGGCAGGATATGACACAAGGTCAATTTTTAAGCAAAGTTTAACAGGTTTGAATTCAGAGTTTTCCTTCTAGACTAATTGCCTCACCAAGGCTGAAGAACCTAGTCTTCCCTAATATTTGACCATAGCTGGAGGGAGAGTAATTGGATTCATACCTTTCCCAAGGGTATTAGTGCTATGTGAAATGCGATCAGTCTCTTCCAGGATTTGAACTCGTGTCCATTTCCTACGACAATAACCATTACACCAGGGGCACCTCCAATATTCAAGTGGCAAATTTTAAACCTTCTACAGTGATATAGTAATGTCTCAACAAAACCAAAAATATGACGCTTGCATTATGCATATAATTCGTCAGCCGACTAAGTCATTTTTTAAAAACTAGTTTAAATTAATTAATTGATAACTTTTATTGTTATTAATTATATGAATTAACTTGTTCTTTTGTATACTTCAGCAGAAACTCGAGTACTTATACAGGAAAATCCACCCATGAAAATTTCATTTATGTACAAAATATTATATAACTAGGTAATATTTACTCTTACCATCATCCAGGTAAGAATAAGTTTTAGTCATTTGCTTGATTTTTTAACAGCCAAGTCCTAAAATTACAAAATTGCCCATAACCCAACACTTTCTTAATGTTTGGGGGAAGGATATTGCATATGGCTGAATTGTAGCCAGCTGGACATAGGAATTTTTGGATTTAACTCAGCAGCAAAAAAAAATACGAAGCAATTGACTGAAACTCACACTTATTTGGGTGGTGAACATGAAAAATATGTATATTAAAGAAATTAACCTGAATTTTCATGGGTGGGCTATTCTGTACAAACATTGAAACTTTTTGGTTAACTTAAATTGTATTTTTTTTTTCAGAAAAATTATTATATAAGATATTTTTAAAAAAATGATCAAATTGTTTAATAATAACAAAGAATGCATTCTACACATGAATGAAATTTAGCCCTCAAAAAAAAATTATAATACATGAGTCACTATTTAAATAATCGAAATTGATACTGTCATCCTGGGCCACCACAGCTGCTTATGAATAAGTGATAGACTTGGATGAATATTAACAATTACTGTACTGTCATCTTCGGCAGTATTTTCTTTTTTTTAAGCTGTTGACAAAGACTTTAGAATTCTCTGTCTTTCTGTATCTCTTTTTTCAGGAGCAATTAATTTTATTAGCTGAGAGAATTCTTTTTACTCTCCTAATTCTTTACAAGACATAAATAATCAGAACAAGGTAGATGTAGACAAGATACCAGTAATAAATATATGCAAGTAAAAATTTAGAAAAAAAAAAAAAAAATGTGACACATTCAAAGAACTGTTTTTTTTACAGATTATTTTTGTATGAGAGCGATATAAATCACAAAAAATAATTTTTTTATATCTATATATTTCTAAAAATTCACTATGTTCATGCAAATTATTATTATTTTATTTGTTTTTTATACCTACTTGGGCATCTTTTATTTTTACTATCTTCACAAACCAACTACAAAAAAAAAAGAAAAAAAAAAAAAAGAAAATCTTTGACAGAACATGTAGACAATTAATAGGATTTATATATCCGAAACTAAAACTCTTTGGAATAATTCATCCAATAGTCATAATAAATGCCTTCTTAAATTCTTTTTCTAAACATTATTTTTGAAATTATTTAATTTCATCTTAAAATTTTTACACAATTGCTATTTTTGATTTAATTAAGCAATTGGTTCCAACAATATATCACTTATTGGCCTAGTGGTTAGAGTGTACACCAATGGCCTGGGAGACCGGGGTTCAATCCCAGGTTGAGTAAAACCAAAGACTAAAAAAATGTTACTTGATATCTCCTTGCTCAACACTTAGCATCATGAGGTATGCATCAAGGGTAAAGTGGAGCAATCCAGGGAAAGGAGCACTGCCCTCCCTTACAGCTATTGAAAAGGGAGCCTTCGGGTCGCCCTTGACTATAGTTGGCAACCTTATGTTAGCAAAAAAAAAATCACTTCATTTTTAAAATCTGCCTCACAGTAAATTCCCAGTTAGAGAAAAAAAAACTGAAAAAAATGTCTACAATAATTAGGAATTCTATTAATTATTTGGAAAATTTCAATCGGATCACCAATTATTTTTTTCTAGTAAAGAAGTTAATTTTCCCTATTTCTAAATGCAATTAATCATTTAGTCTTTTTTATTATTTTTGACACTCTTTTTTTTTTGTATTCTCTCCAATCACAAAATTACATTACAATTTCAATGTTTAGACACTATTGCCCAGATTTGAGTCCAATATCAGATCTTATTAGGGTTTTTACATATTTTTGATACATTTGCCTCCATTGAAATAAAATTTCATAAATATACGATTGCCCTCCATTTGCCTTCAATAGTATAGACAAAATATGACTGTCAGCTTTAAATGTATTATTCAACCCAACCCCTTCATTACATTCCTTCTTTACTTTTTAATTTCCCTGTAGCTTAATTCATTTTCAACTTTAATTTTTTTCAATCGAATATGTATTATTTTTTATTTTTTTAATATAAAATTTTGATTTCCAAACATCCACTCAATATGACAATTTATTTAGATCCATCAGTGTAATTTCTTTTGTAAATGGTCCAACAGATAGTTTAACATCATCAGCTAATAGTATAATTTCCAATTTTACATCATTAGGAAAATTGTTCATGAACATTAAAGACAACAAATAGCCCAGTACTAATTCCTTTGGAACACTGGAGAGTATATTCTCTGTTTCAGAATAACTGTTACCAATTTTTACTTTTGTAGTTCTACCTGTCAAAAAGCATCTACCAATATTTACTACATTTTTTAAGAAATAAATAAGTCATTTTTATCATTAAGGGTTTTCGGACAATTGTCTTCATCTTTATTGTTATTTTCACAACATTTTGGCTGATATGTCCTTCGGCCTTCTTCAGGTGTTTGTCGAACTCGGGAACTGTCACAGAACTTCAAATTACGTCCTTTATTGAATCCATGGGAGTTGCCTGCTCTGATTCCGTTAGTCATAACTGGGTACAAGTGTTAAGTATTCCTCTATTGTTACTTGCCTGTAGTCAGGATTGAACCTGCAACCACTAGGTGATTGTCTCCTTAGAAGCTCAGAAAACAAACGCCAACAGGACACATAGCATAACGGTTATATATGTTGGTTCCCTGAGCTTCTAAGGAGACAATCATCTAGTGGTTGCAGGTTCAATCCTGACTACTTAACACTTGTACCCAGTTATGGCTAATGGAATCAGAACAGACGACCCCCGTGGATTCAATAAAGGATGTAGTTCAAAGTTTCGTGCAAGTTCCCGAGTTCAATAAACACCTGAAGAAGGCCGGAGGACATATCAGCCAAAACATAGTGGAAATTACAATAATGATGAAGACAATAGTCCGAAAACCCTTAATGATAAAAACCATCAAGCTTCATTTTAAAAATTCAGACATATAAGTCATTTATTTTCAGAAGTTAGCAATAATGAGATACCATAACAAATGCCTTCATAAAATCCAGATATACACTATTATCACCTACCCATAAATATTCATTTAAAACATCAATACTTTCTAAAATGTTGATTTACCATTCAAAAATCCATGTTGATTAGAATTCATATTTTCCCTATAAAATTAAATATTTGATTTCTAACGAATTTTTACAAAATCCCTACAAGACAAGATATCTATCAGAGAAACTGGTCAGTAATTACTTTTGAAATGTATAAAACATT
>OY757916.1:10419111-10586611 GCA_963585895.1 Sepioteuthis lessoniana | reverse complement strand
AGAAAGATACATAGAGACTAGGATTGGTAGATTATATATATATATATATATATATATATATATATATATATATATATACATGCACACACAGACTTGGATAGAAAGAGATTATATATATATATATATATATATATATATATATACAGACTTGAATAGGCACACAGATATGTATTCAGACTAGGATATATATATATATATATATATATATATATATATATATACACACAGACTTGGATAGGCAGATATATATATATACATATATATGCAGAGACAAGGATAGGTATATATATATATATATATAAACTAGGATTAGTAGAGAGATATATATAAAGACAAGGATAGGTATATATATGCACAGACTAAGTTATGTAGAGAGATATATTGACACAACAATAGATACACATTAGCAGACTAAGATAAATTGACTGATTGATATGAATAGATAGAGACAGAAAAAAAACTCTACTGTAGAGTGCTTGTTAATGATGTAAAGTTTCAATCCTGAATAAGAAATAAGAAACATCAACTCTGAGTCTAATATCAGCTGGAGGAAGCAAAAAAAGAAATAAAAATTTTATCAGCTGAAATTGTTTTTTTTTCTTTTTTTTACAATTAAGGCAAGAAAAATTATTTGTGAAAATTCACAAAACCGTTCATCAATCTATAACTTTGTTAATAATACATTCATGCCTCAGTTGGTAAACAAAGTGTACTAGAAGCTGCAAAAAGAAAAAAAGAAAATCAGAATCAACCATGAGTCCCAGCTTTATGGGGTTCATTAACAAAAAATGTTTAAACCTACAAAAATCCTTTCTTCTTCTTCTTATGTGTATTATAAATAATAAATACAGAATTTTTATTTAGATGGGAGTCCGAAGCATTAAACTATTGAAATATTCCCATAAGCTACCTCAATCCAAAATATATATACACACAATTTAAAGAATGAAATAATGCTGAATGAAAAGAATAAGTAATCCTTTAAGTTAAATTCCAAGTTTCCCATAAAAAATAACCACACTGACATTTTTGAATTCACCTTTTTTTTCCCTTCTTCATTGCTAATCCATCTTTCTTGAGTCAGATAAGAATTTGTCATGCAAGTTTAAGTTTAATAATATTAAAAATATCTAAGTCGAACACTGCATATATATCCCTAATGGTTACTAAGCTGTTTTCATTGATCGTTACAACAAAGTAGTAATCTCAGTCCTCAATAGGTGTTCTCATCTGGTAACCCTGTCTCAAAACTGGACACCTTGTTGGCAGGGTCTAGCATTCAAAAACTGTATCCACAACAGAGAAGTAACCCCCAACTTTACTTAAAAGAGTGTCCTGCATATGACACTAAACTACAGCCATTAGTGAGGTTCCACTTCTGGAGGTCTGGGAAGTGTGCAATCTCCCTTTCAGTGCCATTATTCCCAGGTCCACTTTGACACTGAGTGGAAGTACCAGTTAGGGTCCCATCTATGGGCCAGATAGATCTGTTTTTGTTCATTTTAAAAATCATTTTCAACTACATTTGCTCTGAAAGCACTGATATTACAGATATGTGTGGACTATTTACCAGCTTAAAATAATTGTGAATTTTATTCATACACTGGCTCTTTAAACATATATATTGCAACTAAGTCTTTATCTGTTTAAAATGATTATGAACTTCATAGACTAGGCCTTAAAACACTGATATTGCAACAAAGTATAAAGCATTTACCTGTTTAAAATAATTAAAGATACATTTTTTTCAAAGTATAATTGGAGACTATAATTGCTAAACAGACTTCAGCATAAAATCACTCACCAAGGGTTGAAAAACCATAAAACTCAGAAACCAACAAAGTAGCAGATTTTTATTTCTGAATTGAAAAGGGTCACCACCTCTGACAGCTCAGTATTAGTGGCCTTGTGATTTGATGTAGAATATAATGGTTGATTGGTTTTATGGCATATCTACCTTTGTAGGTTATTTAATGCTAAATCCATTTTTAAACAAATAATCAGTTCTATTTCAAACAATTCAGTTCAGCATAAGTACACAGTTTAATTGTCAAAAATATGTCTATTTCAAGCTAATCAGTTTGATCTAATTCAGATTAGCATAAGTATAGATTTTCTGTACTCACAGCTAAATGTCAAAACAGTTCTATATTAAATAACTCAGTGTGAGTACAGTTTCAATGTCAAAAACAGTTCCATTTCAAACAATTCAGTTTAGCATTTGCACACAGTTTAAATCTAGGTACAGATTTATTGCCAAAATTGTCAAATTCCAAGCTATTCAGTTTAGTCAAACAGTTCTAATTCAAACAATTCAGTTTAGCTTAGGTATTCAGTTAGTTCTATTTAACCAATAGATAGGGCCCTATCAGGTGCTACCATTCCGGGTCAGAGTGGACCAGGGAGCAATGGCAATCAAGGGGTTCTCTGCATTCCCTAAAGCTCCAGGATCACTGGAATCTCACCATCAGATTGTTCAGTGTCATATTCAGGACACTCGTTGGGGGGGGGTATTAGCCCTCTGCAGAGATGCAGTCGGTGTATTCTACAGCCCCAGCCCCCTGGGCAATACACAGAGTTAATGTCAAAACAGTTTTATTTCAGATAATTCAGTTTAGCATAAGTACACAGTTTAGATGTCAAAACAGTTCTATTTTGAGCAATTCAGTTTAGCATAAGTAGGCAGTTTAAATGTCAAAACAGTTCTATTTTAAACAATTCAGTTTAGCATAAATATGCTGTTTAAATGCAAAATACAGTAAGCTCAAACCACGGTTTAGTTCTATTTAACCCATAGATAGGACCCTTCTCAGGTGCAACCACTCCGGCCAGGGTGGGCCTGGGAGCGATGACAAGGAAGGGGTACTTCACATTCCCCAAAGCTCCAGTATTACTGGAACCTCACCATCAGATTGTTCTGTCTTATATCCAGGAGACTCTTTTGGGGTGGGGGTCTTATCCTTCTACAGCCCCTGCCAACTGGTTAATTTGGTTAACTATTATAGTTAACCAAATTATTTGAAAATAAAGTCTAAACTGCATAAAGATCAATGGAAAGAGTAACACTAAAAATCATTCTAAGAAATTGAGAAGTCACTAAGGATCTGCAAACAGATCAAGATAAGAGATTCCATAGATAGGGTTAAGAGACAAAAACGTATGTGGGCAGGACATATATCAAGAAGGGATAATTACAACTGGTACTAAACTTTGGTAGAATGTTGCCCAATGAATGACAAACATTGGGAGAAGATGAGGCTGAAAACAGAAAGATAGGATTGAAGTGTTTGTTGGTAAGATACTGCAGACATTAAAATAGTCATGGTGATCATGGAAGATGGGGAAGGGCTTTTTCTTGCAATAAAACCACTAGGGCAGATGATAGGTGGATTTTGTTGGACAAGAGGTTGAGTTGTAGGCAACAATGATCCCACTATTTTGTTTAGGTAAAACAAACTTATAGCTATACACAGTGAACTCACAAAAAGCAAGATAAAACGACCTCCTGTCAATATATAATTCATCAAAAATTCATGTTGGTAATATCTCAGCAGCTGATCTTTAACAATTTTTTTCTTAGCAGAGAAAGGATGGATCATTGAAAATAGTGTCAAAAATTGATTCATGTCTAAATTGAGAAATTATTATTGTTTAATAAAATTACTACTGGCTGCATTTTCAACACAGAAAAGATAAGAGATAAAGAAAAAAAAGTTGCATCTGATGGCTTATACTTTGATAAAACCATCTGAGTGCTTCATGACTGAAACCCCCTTAATTGTAATTAGGAGGAAATGACTGTGCCTATCCTTTCAAGGGAATAAATAAAACCCTGTCAGATTCTCTGCTTTCTATCCAGAGTTAGAGAAGACTATAATCAAGTTTTCAGTCAAGCAAAGAGAATTTGTACCTTTCTCTTCTGCAAGCTTTGAAAAACACTGACATCATCACTAAATAGTAATGGCTTATTTTCTCACAGAAACCTAAGAATATAAAAATGACTGGCCAAATTACACTTAGCTATCAGTTACAAATTTATCTATAAGAAATACATGTGTAAGATTTGTGGCACATTGATATTTATATGAGTCATCTTTCCTTGAGCCAATAGCTTTTCTGTACAAATAAATGTTGATTTGTATATCTTTTACACAAAGGGTGACTGTATTGAAAAAAAAAAAAAAAAAAGGTTCTGAAGCTGAAAACTTGCTCTATTCAATAATGTTATTGGCCTCTTGACATTTTATTTTCCAAGGATTTATCATACAACTTAGCTTACAAAAAATTCATTTTTGTTCAAATATTTTGGGTCATCATCGTCAGAGGTTTAATCTATTTCATGACATAAAATCTCAAAGTAAGTAAATAAAGGTTGCGACCAGAAGGCTCCCTTTTCAATAGCTACTACTAGAGCTAGGTGTAAGGGAGGGCACTACTCCTTTACCTGGATTGCTCCACTTAACCCTTGATTGATTTGGTTTAGTTTGGTTTGGTTTGGTTTCTTTGTTTAATGGCATATCAACCTTTGTAGGTTATTTAATGCCAGAGCCATTCTCCTAGAAGAACAGTAGTGGTACTATTTTACCCATAGCTGGGAGGATAAGAGGGTTCATACCTTTTTACCCTTGATACGTACCTTATATTGCTGAGTGTTAAGCAAGGAGTTATCAAGTACCATTTTTAAAGTCTTTAGTATGACGCAACCGGGGATTGAACTCACGTCTCCTGGACCATTAGTGAACACTCTACTCTCTCGGCAAATGAGCCGGTTACATAAAATCTTAATGAGTTATTAATTCCCAGAATCTGATTCATTTGTCAATATTTTATTGTAATCATAACGATATTTTCCAAATTCTACTGCAATTTTTTTTTCTTAAATCTCTTTTTTTTACATTTGTCTACAATGGTTTCTTTGCTGACAGTCACATAGTTTCAAGTATTCCTATCTAAAACTAATAATCTATATACAACTATATAGTTGCGGAGGTGCCCGTGGTGTAATGGTTATAGTCATAGGAAATGGACATGGCGACACTAGTTCAAAGCACTAATACCCTTGGGAAAGGTATGAATCCAATTATTCTCCCTCCAGTTATGGGTAAATAATAGGGCAGACTGGGTTCTTCAGCCTTGGTGAGGCAACTAGTCTAGGAGAAGGAAAACTCTGAATTCAAACCTGTTAAACTCTGCTTAAAAATTGACCTTGTGTCATATCCTGCCCGAGCGGAGGGGTTGGTAAATATGATATACAACTATATGGTTTCAAGCAACTATTCCTATTCAATGGGTTTTCACATAATTGTATGTCATCATTTACTGTAATCTAATAAAATAAAAAATAATTTGTCTATACTTACATGGTTTCAAGTATTCTCATCCAATACTAATAATTTTCAAACATATCTACTTAATGTATGCATGGGAGTGTAACATAGTCAGAGTTGATGTGTAAGTAATGGTAATGAAAGGGTAATTCTAAACTCCCCAGACTAAAAAATTACAGCCTCACCTGTAGATGTAATTAAGTACTGTACCCAGAACACCGCTTTATTGGGTGTGTCTAACTCATCCCTGGTAATACAGTTGGAATAAGGCGCTGCTATAGACTGAAGGATTGATCACTATATCAATATTGATCACTATATCAATATCAATATGATATAGTGATCAATCCTTCAGTCTATAGCAGCGCAAGAGAAAATATGCAGTCTGATATCCCTAAGGGTTGATGCCAAAAGAAACTTTAAAAAACAAAAAAAAAAAGGATAAGAAGATATTACTTTCAATTAAATAACAGTTTACATTCTAAATTTTCTCAAGGTTATGAAAAGCAAAAAAAAGTACACCTGGTGAAGGCCACAAAAGTCAGATGTTGAAACACTATGATGAAAAAAAATAAGTAGACGTTACAAAAGATCAAGAACCATCTACTTACATATAAAATTTCTCAATTTAGACCTGAATCAATTTTTTACACTATTATTAAAGATTCAACCTCTAAATGGTTAAAAAAAATAAGCTCTATTGATACTACAGGCATTGAAATATGATGGATTGGTTGGCTGGGTAGGTGAGTGTTTGGTCGTCTGTTTTACAGCATATCAACTCTTGCAGAGTCATTGAATGATAAAGACATTTTTTGCAAGCACTAATGATTTCAAGTAACCAATTATAATAATAATCATTTTTAATTATATCTTAAAGTAACCATTCTTTATACAAATAATTTGCACACAGTTATATGGTTTCAAGTATTTCTGTCTAATACAAAATATTTTTCAATAATTACATGGTTTCAAGTAACAATTCTTCTTTAATATCAATAATAATCATTTGTTTACACATGTGGTTTCAAGTATTCTTATGCAATACTAATAATTTTCAAATAGTTCTATTTCATCTATACATGGAGCACTAATGCTTTGTGTCTGAGTGTACTTCAGTCCAGTCAGCTGGAGCTGTAGAATACACATCTCCGCAGAGGATAAGACGACCCCGACCACTCAACAAGTCTCCTGGATATAACACTAAACATAATCTGATTGTGAGGCTTTAGTCCTGAAGCTTTGGGGAATGTGGAACACCCCTTCATTTCCATTACTTCCAGGTCCACTCTGACCCAAAGTGATAGTACCTGTTTGGGTCGCATTTATATGTCAAATGGAACTATACGATCATTTACTCAACTTGAGACTATTCAACTGAGTGCAGACAAATGATTGAATGGTTAATAATAAATCAAAATAATTGAAAATGGAATTATTAATGTTAGGTAGAAATACTTGAAACTATTTAACAGCGTGAAACAAATGACCTTAAACTTATTCAAAAATTAAGTTACCTTCAAACTATTCACTTACGAATTATATATATATATATATATATATATATATATATATATATATATATATATATATATATACACACACACACACACACACACACAGGGTGGAACGATAAAATTGTCATCCTAAAGAAAACAACACTACAGCTAAAGAAACCTAAAGAAAACAACACAACAAAAAAGGAAACCGGTTTTCATTAAACGGAAATGGCGACAATTTTATCGTTCCACCCTCTGTGTGTGTGTGTGTATATATATATATATATATATATATATATATGATTTAGCATTAAATACCCATCAAGAGTTGATCTGCCATTAAATCAAATAACCAGTAGAGTGTACCTGGGAGTAATGGCAAAGAAGGAGTGAGTCCATACTCCATAGAAGTCTAGGAGTGAAGCCTCACCACTGGCAACAATTCAGTGTCATATGTAAGGTACTCTTTTTGGCAGGAGTAGCTTTACATCAAATCCAAAATTGTGTTTCAGAGGTACTATGACGAGAGGAAAATTCTTGGCAATAAGTGTTTTAAATGCCACGGGAAGTATTTTGTAGAAGATAATTGTTTTATTCATCATTCAATTCTGTTCCAGTAACAGAAGTTATCTTGACACTTTGAACATTATGATTTGGGTATAGTTATTGATCATGCATCCTATTCTCACAAGAAAGTCATGTAATATTTTATTTTTAAGGAATAGTAACAATCCCATGATATCAAACAACACCTGTACTGGAAGCTTTTTCTAGTAAAAAAAAAAGATGGTGAACTAAGTCAATCTTGCACACCATGCAAGACTGACCCATTTACCATCATTTTCACGATAAAAATACTAGTTTCCATTAATTAATAAAGTAACAAACTATGATTTTATTGCAAACAACAATGTTCTTTCACTAAACTCACAAACATGGAAAAGCATAAAAGTTGTATTGTAACTTCTCTTCCTACCAACTGTTTCATGCTGATTAACTTAACTGGTTAAAAAAAAAAAAAAAAAAAAAAAAGAAAAGATTATTATCCTTTATTTCTTAAACTTCAGTTCTTTTTTATTGCAACTTACTTTGGCCATCATATCTATGATAGCAAATAATAGTATGCATCAGAAACAACAATAAAAATCAAGCTCCTTGGCAGGCTTGAACTCACAGGCTTCTTTTAACCCTTATCTCTGCTTTTCCGGAGCCGTGTTTATTGTATGTATATCAATGTTTCTAATACAGGCTGTTCTTCACTCTAACAATTACTCAAATGAGTTGTGCTAAAAATGACTAAGATTGAAGTAGATAAGGGATAAATATCGCCAAGGAGACGAGAGTTCAATCCAAGTCATGCCAAAAACTCAAATCCAATCCAAGTCATGCCAAAGACTCAAAAAATGGTACTTGATGCCGCCTTGCATAACACTCAGCATTATGATGTTAGGATCAAGGGTAAAGTGGAGCGATCCAGGAAAAGGAGTAGCATCCTCCCCTACACCTTGGTGTAGTAGCTAGGGAAAAGGGAGCCTTTGGGTTGCCCTCAACTAAGGTCGCCAACTTTACTTATTATCAATAACAAGTAGGATGGAAAAAGCAACTAAAATTAGGAAGATGAAGGATAATACTAGTCAAAATTATTTATAATGATAATGATTAACAAAGCAACTAGAATTAGATGAGAGATGATACTAGTCAAAATTATTAATAATAATAATAATTGACACAAACCCTATAATTAGGAAGATGAAGGATAATACAAGACAAAATAAATATTAATAATGATTGACAGAGCTTTATCAAAAATAAATAAAAAACTTTGAGATTAATTAAAACACAATGATTACACTCTGGTTGTTACAAATAAACAAGCCATGTTTTTATAGCAGATGACAATTTTCTTGTATATGAACTAACTTTCCAATGGAAATCCTTCCAATAAATTGTTTCATGCAAATGAGTAATTAATTTTTGAAAAAGATTAATTAAGCTCTTCTCATTTTTACAAAAATAGAAATTAATTTTTTTTCATTTTTTTAAAAAATAATATTCTTGAGGAAAGTGATAAATTTTCAACACATTCATTTTTCTTATTAATGATCAAAACTTAAATATTTGCTAAAATTGCTTGTATATATTTCAAGAAAGTTTAATATGGAAAACGTGAGATGATGACTAGAAATGAGAATATTTTAATTTGTATCATCAGTGAAAATTAATTTGTAATCAAACAGACATTTTATTGTGTTGAGTCTTTCTTATTAAAATAGAAATTGGAAAACAGAATACACATAACATTGCTAACAAGAATATTCACACTTTAATGAGGACAAAGATGGGTTCAAATTTATGCAGTTTGCATTCACTTCACATAAATACTCTTTAAAAAAGAGGCATGAATCCGATCCCTAGCTAAAATAGTATAGAAAACTTAGCTTTCTATCCTTTGAAAGCATCTCAACTTGCAGAATGGTAAATCTGAATTAAAAATGAGGAGCTGGAGGAGGTTTGGTTTCTTAGTTTTAATGGCATATCAAACTTTGTGAGTTATTTAATGCCAAAGCTATCATTCTAGAAGAACAGTAGTTCTGCTATTTAACCAATAGCTGGTGAGGATTAAGGGATTCATATCTTTCCCAAGGGCATTCATCCAAAAGAGAATGCAATAGTATGGCTGGAATTTAAACTTACATACAACAACGCAGTGGTCAAGCATATTGTTCACTCTGCCATTAGGATATCCACCACTGGATCAGGGTTATCCACGGGATGGAGATAACATTACTTTTGGAAAGGCATCAAACTATCTTCTCTTTTCATTTATAAGTAAAATATGAAGGCTAACCCAGACGCACTATTTCTGGTCTTAACCTCTCCCACAACTAAGATGGTGACTTATGGATAATTAACAATATATACCTGTAGAAACTTAAATATATTAGTAAAATAATTAAGAAACTGATTCAAACTTACTCTTATCTGGATGGAAAATGTATATATTGCATTTCAATACAATTGTTTTGTATTATACCATATTTACCAACCCCTCTACTCGGGCAGGATATGACACAAGGTCAATTTTTAAGTGGAGTTTAACAGGTTTCAATCCAGAGTTTTCCTTCTCCTGGACTAGTTGCCTCACCAAGGCTTAAAAACCTAGTCTTCCCTACTATTTACCCATAGCTGGAGGGAGAATAATTGGATTCATACCTTTCCCAAGGACATTAGGGCTATGTGAAATGCAATCAGTCTCGTCCAGGATTTGAACTCGTGTCGCCGTGTCCATTTCCTACGACGATAACCATTACAGCATGCGCACCTCCTCTTATTGTTTTGTATTATACAGTTTACATTATCTCAGTGTTATAATCTGGACTAGAACAGACAAATTATTTTTATTCATTTTCTCGTTGATTTCTGTTTTAACTAATATTCATACTTGTGTATAAGTTCATTGGCATATCAACCCTTCATGGGTTATTAAATATCAAGATTTAAATCATCTCTAAATGTTTGTCATTATAACTGTTTAGATTTTCAACATTCCACCAAAATGATTTTTGTTTAATCTTAACTTTTTTTTATTTTATGATAATAATAATCTTTTGTTTGCACACAGTTATATAGTTTCAAGTATTCCTATCAAATACAAATAATTTTCATGCAGAAGTATTTCAAGCATTCCTATCCAGTACTAAGAATTTGAAAAAGATTGATTTGACCTTAACATGAGACCCTATCGGGTCCTACCACTCCAGGTCAGAGTAAAAACTAGGAGTAATGGTAATGAATGGGTACTCAAAAATCCATAGGGTTTCAGATCTTGAGAGTATAAATTGATCTTATCTAATCTTTAAAGTGAAGAGTTATTGCTGATCATTTTCTTGCTTGAATGTTAACTTTGGAAAATAATTATCCATAATCAGATTAATTCCAATTCTTGTTAACTAAAAATTACTTCTTTAAAATGTTACCTTTGTATATGGAAAATATGTGAGGCTTTTGAGCAACAATCCTTTAAGAGCCCTTTAAAAGTAGATAGTGGTTGTGGAAGTAATTAGTTGTCTTTTTTCTCATCTACATAACTTAGCCGCTGTATCCCTAACTCCAATGTTTTCATCTAAACTCAACTTATTTATAGTCATATCAATGAGTCAGTTATTCTTTAGTTAGATAAGAGATCTCTATAGATTATTTGACAAATTTCAAATAAACAAACATCAACACTCCCACTGATCCAATATGTCAACAATCAGTAGAAGAATAAATAGAAAAAAATTTACTGTTCATCAAATAATATAAAAAAAGAAAAGAGCTTTCTAATAGAAATAAAAGACCAGTCAGCTGAGACTGCAGAATATGTCGACTGCATCTCTGCAGAGGGCTGTGATCACCCCTCCAATGAATGTCCTGGATATGAAACTAAATCTAATCTGATCAGGAGGCTCAAGGCCTGGAGCTTTGGGGAATGCAGAGTACCTCTTCATAGCCATTACTCCCAAATCCACTCTGATCCAGAGTGGTAGTACCTGTTAGGGTCCCTTCTATGAGTCAAATAGAACTATATAATCCTTTACAATACTTGAAGCCATTTATCTACATACAAACAAATTAACTCTGGTTTGTTTTAAAACTGATAACCATTTGCAAATCATATATATGTATAAAAACAAGATTTGGCATGAAATAACCTGCAAGAGTTGATATACAATAAAATACAACCCACCAACCAAATGGAAAAAAGAAAAAAAATTAACATTTATTTTCTTATTGATCTTTTTCAGTTACTGGTGTATAACTTCAAAATTAGAGGCGCTTATAGTGTAATGGTTATCATGGTAGGAAATGGACTCGGCAACCAGAGTTCAAATCCTGAGTGAGGCTGTTTGCATTTTACATAATACTCTTGAGAAAGGTATGCATCCATTTATTCTCTCTCCAAAGCAGACTAAGCTCTTTAACCTAGGTATGGCAACTGGTCTACAAGAAAGAAAACTGTGTATTCAAACCTGTTAAGCACCACTAAAAAACTGACCTCGCGTCACACTCAGATTGTGCATAGAGGTTAAGTAAATACATACTAGCATCTGAGATGATCCTCATCCCATATTCACTAGTGAAAAAATTGAAAACGTACAATGTATTTATCCAACCACTCCACCATGGTCTCAATTTGACACACGAGGTCAATTTGTTTAATCTGGGATCATGAGTAATTTTTCAAGCCAAAGGTTGTTTCTAGTCCTTCAAGGAAAATTAAAACTCATGTTTAAGTCGACATTTGACTTTAGGGTTATCATCGTCATGTCGTGCCGCTAGCACAGATATCCCTGACCCTCTCTCGCCACTTCTCCCAATCATTCATCGCCTCTGGCAGGTCTTCAGGGCTACATTCCATATCCTGACATAGCTGCAGAATGTATGTTCATGCTGGTTGTCCAGCTTTTGCCCGGCCATATGTGGGGGTCCATAGGAGTACATCACTTATGAGTTCGTCCCTGCTTCTCCAGCAGTATCCTGCATGTCTGGTTTGTCTAACTTGGACAGTTTTCGTGATGGGAGGCAGGTGGCCATATAGTTGGTGCCTTGTTGGGTGTTGCTGCCAGGACTTGTTCAATATTGCTCGCAGCATTCTTGTGTAATTGCCATCTAGCTTCTTCTCCAGCCGTTTTGTTTGCGTCCATGTAATATATCCATACAGCAGTATCGATACGACAGCTGCCTGGAAGAAACTGCGTTTCATTTTATCGGTTAGGTCTGATTTCCATATGATCGATAGCCTATTGATAGCTGTCCATGCCTTCGTTATCCGTGTGTTGTTGTCCTTTTTGGTTGATGAGACGCTTCTGCCTAGGTAAGTGTCTACTAGTTTAAGAGTGGTTCCGTCTACTGTGGAAATGTCACCTGTTTGATTATAGCACATATATTCCGTTTTATGTGCATTGACATGAAGGCCTATGCCTGTGGCTGCTTGTTACAAACTATGCAGTTGTATTTCGGCTTGGACAGGTGTATTAGCCAGTATCGCTATGCCATCGGCGTAGTTGGCATCAGTAATTGTTTTTGCAGGGTATCTTCTGCTTCTTTTCTTTTTCAGCTCGAAGCTGTTTTCTCTGATTTTATCAGTCGATATTCTAAGCACGTAATCTAGACAGATGATAAAGAGGTATGGAGCTAGCGTGTCTCCTTGTAGTACTCCTGCTACTATGTCGAAGTATTCTGTGTCTCCATCTGGTGAACATACTTTCACTTTGATGGCATCAATTTTTCAAACAAAAGTTTGTTCTTAGTTCTTTTCATGTTTGAAAATTACAAAATTATCACTCATGTACAGAGTGATGCTAAATTTTCAATATTCAACCATAATATCAGTATATATATATATATATATATATATATATGGTACTTGTCAGTAGAAATTAAATCAACTATTCACTGTGAACCAATTTTCTTCACCTGAAACATTGCTTCAATAAGATCCAAGAAACCAAGAAGATGTTTAACCGTCAGACAGATTTCTGGTATGAAGAATGTATGAATTAAGTCACCAGGTCTCCTCCATGGCATTGTGAATTGAACCAATATTCTTCAATCTGGCTACTACTTTTTCCTACCATGGTTGGTTGGGTTTTATGCCATATCAACCTTTGTAGGTTATTCAATGCCAAATCCATTTTTATACAAATAGCCAGCTCAATTTCAAACAATTCCATTTATCATTAGTACACAGTTTGTCAAAAACATATCTATTTCAAGCTATTTGGTTCAGTCAAATAGTTCTAATTCAAACAATTCAGTTTAGTATAAGTATAGATTTTGTCCACACACAGTTAAATGTCAAAACAATTCTGTTTCAAACAATTCAGTTTAGCATAAGTACAGTTTCAATGTCAAAACACTTCCATTTCAAGCAGTTCAGTTTAGCATAAGTATACAGTTTAATTCTCAAAAATATTCCTATTTAGAGATATTCAGTTTAGTCAAACATACTAAATTGAATTGTTTGAATTAGAACTAAGTACACAGTTTAGTTCTATTTAACCCATAGATAGGGCCCTATCATGTGCTACCACTCTGGGCCAGAGTGGACCTGGGAGTGATAACAATGAAGGGGTGTTCCGAGTTCCCTAAAGTCCCAGCACTACTGGAACTTCACCATCAGACTATTTAGTGTCACATCCAGGACACTTGTTGTAGGGTTCTTACTCCTCTGCATAAGTGAACTCAGTGTATTCTACTGCCCCAGCCAACTGGGCAATTTTCCTACCATGGATACTGCATAACTTTTTTTCTCTGAAGAGTACCTTTATAAGTAATTCGATTTGATCATGTCTGGCAATCTTTCATCTCAGTCAGATAGTACTGGCTACAAGAGAATTAGTTGGGTTTCTTTGTGTACCATTGCTGTACTAAAGAGATTTTTCAACCCCGTTATGACCCTGCTGTGGTAACAAGTTGACAAAGGCGAAAACTCTGTTAAACTACTCCAATGTTTATTTACTACTAGGTAGCTAGCAAGTAAACACCATGAGAAACAAAGGGAATGTCAAAACATGAGACAACCACTTCAGCTAGATAAAAATATAAGCAACACATCAAAGTGGGAAAGAGAGAACAGACTGAGACATGGAATTTTTTCCTGGTTCTGCTGGGTTACATAGCCTAATGCCACCACCAAAATTGAGGCTCATAAACTTACATCTTACATCTTCATGGTTTGTATTCAAATGACATCTTTACCTTCTCACTTCTCTCTGTCAACTCTGGAAAGACACTAGTTGTCTCCTCCCTTCTGCCTGTCATGTCAGGAATAGAAACATCCACTTCCTCTTGCACATGCGTACACGATCCTCGGACCTCTAGTCCTTCCTTGTCATTTTTAATTACCATGAGTGCCTCAGCCTGGTAATTTAGAGACTGCTTTATTCATTTATTAATTCAATTTTCTAAGAGCTGTTCAGTTATGTAACATTTGTTTAATGGCATATCAACCTTTGTGAGTTATTTAATCCCTAAGCCATCCTTGTAGAAAAGCAACAGTGATACTATTTAACCTATAGCTGAGGGGAATAAGATGATTCATATGTTTTTCAAGGGAAATTTGAGTGAAAGGAAACACTATAAATCAACTTGAGTTTAAACTTGCTTATTTTGAAGTGATAGTCCAACACTTTAGCCAATATATCACAGGGACTCTTGAAATTTTCATTTGAATTGGTGGGTGCATGTTATATGTGTGATATATACAGAAGTGTATAGCATTTTGAAACTTGGATTCAGAATTTTTTTCATCTAAAAAAAAAAACAAAAAAAAAAAAACACATTTTCACAATACATTGCCAGACATATCATGTTATGTCATAGTGACTTAAAATTCAAACTTTTTTCTAATATAATTTTCTTTCTGTTCGAATGTAGATGTTTTAACACATAAGTTGGGAATTTTGTTTTGTTTTTCTTCAAACATTTTCATCCATTTTTTCAAAAAATATCTGAATTTAAAAAGAAAAATGGAAATTAATCATATTGTTGGCATTTTATTAAATTATATTGTTAAACTGTTTTGTCTTGCTTCAAACGTTTTCATTGTCTGTGTTTAAAAAAATTCATTTTTAAAAAACCTAAAAATGTATTCATTTTGTATTAATGACAAAAATTTATATAATCTATATGAACGTTATATTAAAACAATATGATATCACATGTCGTATCAGAAGGCATCTTATGAAAATGACATTTAGAGATGAAATAATTTTAGGTCCAACAAATCTGAGCTGATCATTAAGTTCTCTAACATATAGAAGTCTATGTGCGTATCAACCCATTTAGGGTCATTTTATGCCTAGAAGTTAGGGAATCACATTCTTTGGTTTGGTTTGTTGGCTTTTATGGCATATCAACCTTTGCAGGTTATTTAATGCCAAATCCATTTTTATGTGAATAACCAGTTCCATTTCAAACAATTCAGTTTAGCATGAGTACACAGTTTAACTGTCAAAAACATTTCTATTTCAAACTATTCAAGCAGTTATATGTAACAATTCAGTTTTGTGAAAGTACAGTTTAATGACAAAAACGGTTCAATTTTGAATAATTCAGTTTAGCATAAGCACGCAATTTGAATGTTAGCACAGTTTGATTGTGATAAACATTTTTTTCGAGCTATTCAGTTCTAATTCAGCTAATTCAGTTTAGAATAAGTACAGATTTTATTTACACATAGTTACATGTCAAAACAGTTTAGTTTAGTATAAATACAGTTTCAATGACAAAAAACAGTTCTATTTGAAATAGTACTGTTAAGCATAAACACGCAGTTTAAATGTAAGTACGGTTTAAGTGTCAAAAACATTTCTATTTCAAACCATTTAGTTTAGCATAAGTATGCCATTAGTTCTATTTAACCCATAGATATGGCCCTATCAGGTGCTACCACTCCGGGCCACAGTGGACCTGGGAGCAATGGCAGTAAAGGGGTATACCGCATTTCCTAAAGTTCCAGCATTGCTGGAATCTCACCACCATATCGTTTAGTGTCATATCCAGGACACTCGTTGGGTGGGGGTCTTACCCCTCTGCAGAGAAGCAGTCGGTGTATTCTACAGCCCCAGCCGACTGGGCAATCACATTCTTTGTACTTTGATACATACATTTTTTGTGTAATGGTTTCTTAAGGGGTTTTTTTTCCACATGATCCGATCGAATAGGAATAATTTTTAACAGATCTATCTGACCCATGGATGAAACCCTAACAAGTCAAAATGGAACTGGGAGTAATGGCAATGAAGAAATAATTTAGCTTCACTTTCAAATATAGTTTGGTGTTATACACAGGATGATTTTTTCTAATTGGGGAGAGGTTGTCTTACCCCTGCAGGGGATATAACCAACATATTCTCAGCCTTGCTGACAGGGCATGTGTCAGATTTGACTGATCCATATAAAAAGAGAGAAACGAAAAAGTCAAGATTAAAATAAAGCTAACTTAAAGAAATCCATACGGCCAAGTCTTAAAATCATTTCCTATTTCTTTAAAATAAGGAATTATTCAAGAGTGTCACAGAAACAGTTTTAGAAATACTAGATTTAGAGAACAAAATCTAAGTAGCATTAAAATCAAAATTATTATTTACTTGTTTTACAATTACTGCAAACAGTCACAAAATTTTGATGGCATTTATATTCTACAGTTAAGAGAACTTTTTTTAATTATATTTTTTATATATTGGAATATAAATTTTTGCATAGTCATAAAGAAAGGATTCAAATATTAAAAGAGAGGAGGGTTGAAAGAAGCTGGAGAAATGACAGCTGAGAGGAAGAATTGAGGAAAAGAGAAAATATTGAAGTGTAGGAGGAGGAGTCAGAAGAGGAATAAAAAAAAAAAAAAATGATACAAATGTATGACACATACATATATCCATGAAATCTCACAAAATTTCACTGCATATATTTTAGTGATTAAATTGCTAAGTCTCAGAGGAGTGTGTATATATATATATATATATATATATATATATATATATGTAAGTCATATGATACTGAATTGTTTATGTACCTATTTTACAATTCTAAAATATTTAAAGAACATCAATGTTTGTAAAATTGTATCAAAATATGTTTTTTTTGTTTAATGTTTTTCTTATTTTGCATATTATTTGAGCAAAACAGGGACAGTGATTGGAGCCAATGTGTCTGAGGATAAAATATTATTTATATGAGTGTTTGAAAATATCCCAAATTTTAAAAGTATAAGCAAATATCAAATCAGTATAAAAAAAAATCTCCTTTCTCAATGAGTTAATAATTGAAATGTACCATATAGTGGAAAGTTATTTTTTCAACTCTTAGTATTTTAATAATCTCTCAAAATCGATAAAAGTTGTACTAAATCTGCACCCCTTAATAGTAATGAATTTTATATTCAAATATAACAAAAGATAGATTGACTGATATTTATGACATGACAAGCCATTTAGAGTTATGTTATGAGAAGAGGTTAGAGAATTGTGTTCATTGTAAATTTCTATTTACATTTTGGCCGAGTTGTTTCTTAAAAAGATTTTTTACGCCGTTATTCCAAAGTATTACAAATAACCAGCAAAGCAGATGGTTTCAAGTATTCCTATCAAATAATGACTAAATGGTTTCAAGTAATTATTTCTACTTGACAATAGTCATTTGTTGGCACGCAATTATATAGTTTCAAGTAACTAATAATACTCCTTAATAAAGAAATAATAGCTTCAAGTACCTCTTCTTAATACAAATAACTTATATGATATCAAGTATTCCAAATCTATTTAAAACATAGGTATTCTAACAGATACTACCACTCCAATTCATAGTGAACCTGGGAGTAATGATCATGAAGGGGTATTTCATGTGATCTTCCAAACTAGAGCCTCACCAATAGATGCCAGTTAGTGTCATACCCAGGACACCCTTTTTGAAGAATGGGGATATTACCTCTGTGCTGGGAATAGAGTTAGCATATTCTAAGTCCCACCAAAAACACCATGTCCTTACTTTGAATAGAGAAAATAAAATCTTTACAAATTTCTAATTCCTGGACAATGGTTCTTAACCATTTTTGGTTCATTGACTTCTTTTTTCTTATTTCCAAATGTCATTTCTAACATTCAAGATTATCTAACATAAAAAGTTAAATTCCAGTTTGTAGAATAATCAATATTCCAGCTGTTTGAATCTTACAATCTATATCATCCAAGACACACCAGGAAACCTGAAATTTTCTGCCCTAGTTGAAAACCTAGAGTTCGGGTATTGCAATTTACTATATTCTAAAACTTAACCTTGATTACCTTCCTAAACAAAAAAAAAAAAAAAATCTGAATCTGAGCACAGGTAAAGAATCATACATAATAGTAGTAATTCTAATCAAGTAAGAACATTAAGTTTCTAAGTCCCAAAAATTCACTCTGAATTGTCCAGCATAGCATAATGGTTAGAGACTTGATGCCGCCTTGCTTAGTACTCAGCATTATAAGGTTAGGATCAAGAGTAGAGTGGAGCAATCCAGGGAAAGGAGTAGCACGCTCCCCTACACCTCGGTGTAGTAGCTATCAAAAAAGGAGCCTTCGGGTCACCCTCAACTAAGGTTGCCAACTTTACTTTTATATAGCTGTGCATGAGATGTTTGATTTGGTTACTTTATTTTTAATAGCATATCAATCTTCATCTTTGTAGATGAACAGTAGTGGTACTACTTAAACCCATAGCTGGGGAGGATAAGTGGGGGGCCTGTTTTTCCCAAGGGTATTAGTAAATGTCCTAGTGCAACTGGAGTTCAAACTCACTATGATGTCACAGTCCACCATGTTAGTCACTAGGCCATGGTTACAACCGGGAGGTGATTTATAATACCAGCTATTACATATCGATATAAAATGGGGATATCAGCAAACCATTACGAGGAATGAAAAGAAATTAGCATGGATCATAGAAACGGAGGAATAGAAATGGATAAGACACATAGAAGAATGAAGCAAGTTTAATTCACTCCAACAATAAAGTTCTTAGTTCTGGTTCTCAGTTGAGGGAAGTGCTGATTTTTCTTTGTATTTTGTATTATTCATTCTATTTCATCTTTTTCATATTGGTTTTTATTTATATCCAAGCCACTGTCCACTGGTTGCACAAGAAATCAGCCAAAGTCATGAATCTCTTTTAAAAGGGATGTTTATTTGGTGACCTCATCAGATTGAGAAATTTCCGGCCACACATAATCATCAAGTTCTGCAAGAGAGTAAAGACGAATTTTTTTACTGATTGATTTTAATGGCATATCAACCTACCCAGAGTTATTTCATGCAGAGAGGATAGACAATTCAGTACATTGTTTCTTACATTTTTTATGCAGTTTCTTCAGAGATTTTTACAAATGGTTTGGTTTCTTTGTTTAATGGCATATCAACCTTTGTAGGTTATTTAATGCCAAATCTATTCTCCTAGAAGAACAGTAGTTGTACTATTTAACCCATAGCTGGGAGGATAAGGGGGTTCATACCTTTCCCAAGGGTATTTGCCCGAAAGTGAACGTAATAGCGCGACTGGAGTTCGAACTCGCGTACTACGATTCCGCAGTCCATTGCTTTAATCATTTCACCACGAGGACACCCCCCATTTTTACAAATGGTTATTAGATATATAGAACTACTGTCTAAAACAAATAATTTAGAAACAGATCTATTTGACACACTAATGTGACCCTAAGATTTACTACCCCTTAAGATCTGGGTTGACCCAGGATTAATGGCAATGAAGGAATATACTACCCTCTTCAGAGCACAAGAATTGGATCCTTATTACCAGATATAGTTTAGTGTCATAATCAAGACAACCCTTTTTGGTGTTGGAGGTCTTACCTCTCTGCAGAGGATACATTTGGCATATCCTAGGCCTTGCTAACAGGGTGGTAAATTCTAAGTCTCAAGTTTTTACGATAATGCTAACAGAGGATATAGCAAATTTCGGATATTTAAAAAACACTATCATAAAAGTAGTAAAATTTATTATTTTCTTAAAATCTAGCCAGAAAGAATCTGTTAACTTTCAACTAAATCAGTATCTAGTCAGTCAAATTAGTCTAAGTTGCTAACAAAGAGTGATCTTAGTGACTTTGTTTACTCTAATTCCCGATAAAGTCTTCTTGTTTGGCACTAAAGTAGATGAGTCACGTATGGCATTTGCTTTATGAAATTAAGTATGGCAACATCATTTTGCCTGAGGAAAAGGGGAAAAAAATCTTGTTTTTAAGAAGGAAAATTACGAAGGGAAAAATTGAATAATCCTACCTGTATCACTTTTAGAGTAAAAGTTCTTATCTGGCTATCTTAAAAGAAATTACACTGTGAATCAAAATAGCAGTCCAACTAATGGGCCATATTAAATACAAATGAAGGCACAAAAGAGGCTGAGTGTTTGAAAGGGTAAAAATGATATTAAAATGGCAAAATGTGTTACTCTTTATAATCTATACTGATGAAGAAAAGAATTGAATTGAGGCAATGCATCTTAGACAATTGTTTACACCATATGAGAATCGTGGATTTTATACAAAGACATTTTTACTAGGTTAGATACAAAGTTTTTATGTATGCATGTGCATAGAAAAAATAGCCTCAGTCTTAACTTTGAAAAAAAAAAAGAAGATATCAAGAGAATAGTTTTCAAGATCTTATTTTGCAAGAAAAATCATGAAAATAATACTTGCTTATTTTGTCCCTTCTACAAATATGGGAAGAGTCGCAGTAGCATATCAATTAACGTTCTGGATTGTGACATCATAGGAGGTAAATTCAAACTCCAGTCAAACAATTACATTCACTTTTGGATTCCTATACAGAGGAAAAGTACGAGCCCCTTTCTTTTCTCGGACGTGGGTTAAATATTACCACAACTGTTCTTTTACAATGATTGCATTGGCATTGAATAACCCACCAAGGTTGATATGCTAGAAAAAAAGAAACCAAACCTACAGATATGGCCACCAGGCTGGGAGAATAAGAGCTCTGAATTCGAACCAGTTGTAGACTAGGAGAAGGCTGGGCTCTACCAGTTTATTCCTGTCCAAGATATGCTATTTGAATAGTGCACTCAGGACCAAAAGTGGAGCAATCCAGGGAAGGAGGAGCACCCTCCCCTAAAATTTGGTGTAGTAGCTATTGAAAAGGGAGCGTTTGCATCACCCTCGACTAAGGTCGCCAACTTTACTTACTTTTTTATTCATTTATCTAATATGTTTCACTCGTTAGAAGCTTCGTCTAATAATGATTATGAAAAAAAAAATTCCAAATTGAATTTTATATTGTTAAATCATTATCTGCTGAACCTTGTAAGTAAGTAAAGTTGGCGACCGTAGTCAAGGGTGACCAGAAGACTCCCTTTTCAAGAGCTACTACATAGAGGTATAGGAGAGGTTGCTACTCCTTTTCCTGGACTGCTCCACTTTGCTCTTGATATGTACCTTATATCACTGAGTGTTAAGCAAGGAGGTATCAAGAACCATTTTTAAAGTCTTTGGGATGACGTGACCTGGGATTGAACCCAGGTCTCCCGGACCATTGGTGAACACTCTACCCACTAGACCAATGAGACTAAATATAATACCAAATAAGTTAATACTTGTTGAAAATTTGATTTTCATATCATGTTTTCTTTTCTTCTGTTTTATATTTTATCAAATATACTTATTCGTAAATTATATATATATATGTTTATTGACTATTAAAGAACAGATGTAATAATCAAAAAACTCTTATTTGCATCTAATAGAGAATATTAAATCCTCTCACTAAATGCTATACCTACTCAATCATCATACACAAAATAATAGAACTTCTGTCCCATGATATTTGTCGTAACCGAGTGTATAAAATATCATGCAAGTGCAACAACAATTATGAGACAGGAGTAGTAATTCCAAAATGACACCGTCTTCATTTGTTTAAATTGATTTAAACCTTAATTAATTCTGGAATGATAACTGGAGAAGTGATTTTCCGCACCATCTGTGTGAAGCACTTGTCGCTGGAGAATTCTAAATAAGTAATCATACATAGCTTGTCTTTCCCGATCAAATAAACTTATTCAACAAACGATGACACTCATTAACGAAGTATGCTCATGAGAATGTTGATTAATGTTTTCGTAGGGACTGTGATAATATTATTGATCACTATTCAAATTACTCTGAATAATCTGAGGTGATAATCACGTGTGGCAAAGTCGAGGAATCAAGATTTAATGGCAAAAGTTGGCAACAACAAGGAAAATCTTGGCTGAACTACAGAATAATTATTGCAGTGTTGTTAAGATCCACACGGTAGTAATTTCTACAGATCCTACTTTTGTCGGCCCAACCAAATAAGAATGCAAATCAGGGAAATTAGATTTGCAATGGGAGTTTCATTCAAAGACTAAAAACAAAGCAAACAATTTTACAGATATATTCTTTTTATATCTTGAGTTTTAGTCTTTTTAACCATTTTTTTCATAGAAACTCACAACGGTTGTAATTGAAAAACAAAAATGAACGGAATTGATAATGCTTGATTTTAACAGCATGTCACAACCTATCTGGGATTATTTTATTCTTTAAGGTTAGAGAATAGCACACAGTGTATGTCTATTTTTACATTTTTTTGTAGTTTAAGAGTTTCCTGTAAACCGTTAAATGATGTCAAGTATTCCAGCCTAATACAAATTTTTTGAAAAGATCAATTTGAATCATAGATGGAACCCTAACACTAGATTAAAGTAAACCCGACAATAATGGCAATGACTTACTTCAAACTCCCTAGACATTAAGAAATGGAACCTGATGACAAAATGCAGTTTAGTTCTCTACACAGGACACCTATTTTTGTGGGAGGACTTACCTACAAGCAGGGGATGCAGTCAGTGCAATCTAAGCCATGCAACAGGGTAACAGCATTAATAAACTGAATGTTTGAAATAGACTGAAAATATTTTAAATCTCTCCAATATTCCTTTTCAGAGTTTGACTCAACTTGTGGAAATTCTACCTAAAACCGAATATTTCAAGATTCACAAACAAAATTATAATTAAGTGATGTAGTTAAGATCTTAGCTTAACATGTCATAAAGATCATTGCAAAAATCTAATAACAGATTAATGAGGCTTTGAAATGTTTGCATCAATCTCATACTGATATTTAACTCATATTCTTATTTAGCAGTAAATAAACTATTAACAGATAAGACATAAAAACATACTTTATCTAATAGCTGAACATTCTGGCTTCATTGAATATACCTTAAACAAATTAAATTATTTGAATTAGTAGTAGGATTTTTTTCCAAGCTGTGCTGAGGAAAATATCAAACAAGCCAATTCTGAGGAAAATATGAACAAACAAAACAAAACGCAAAGAAAAGAAAAGAATTAATACTTCATTGCTCTTTCTCAAGCTTTTATGACAGCCCTAATTCTTTCAGGCATTGATTTCCCTAACCATAAACAATATTCTTTACAGGACATTGGCATGATGGTTAGAGTGTTCGCCAATGGCCCAAGAGACCCGGATTCAATCCCAGGTCGAGTCATACCAAAGTCTCAAAAAATGGTACATGATGCCTCCTTGCTTAACACAGCATTATAAGATATGGATCAAGGATAAAGTGGAGCAACCCAGGGAAAGGAGTAGCACCCTCCCCTACACCTCAGTGTAGTAGCTATAAAAAAAGGAGCCTTTGGGAAAATACTATGTGCTATTTTGAACAAATTCTGGTGGCATCATCCCACAAAACAGCAGCTTTACTGCCACTTACCTTCTATCTCAAAAACCAACCAAGTAAGATGAACAAGTCATGCGGGACACTGCTGGAGAAGCAAGGATGTGTCAAAGTTCTATACCTGAGTGTAATTCACGTGTTGAATTACACGTGAAAGTGAATACTGACTTGAGCATCAGGAAGGGAAGATAAAATGCGCATCGAGGCATTCCACAATGCACAGATGGTCTCATCCATTCCCAGTGTTGTGATTAGCTGCCAGCCCAGAAGTGGCGATGCTAGCATGCCGAAATGCTGGCCCACTCATTGGCATTTTTTTCTGTTAGCTGATGTCAGCAGGGCCGCCAAGCCGCTAAGTATTGTTTATTATTTTCTCCTGTATGTTAGTAGCTTCTTCAGGATCAACTCATAAGTAAAGTTTTTGGACCCTTATATATAGACATGCTAGTGTTGGCAGACAAATGAGAACTCAACTGTATCATCTCTGTGCAGACACAGGATGTAGTTTGGAGGACCTACTAGAAGTTTTGGATGAGGGGTACTGATCGTGTGAGAGAGAGTCAAGGAAATCTCTGCTGTCAGCATGACTTGGTAAAGATAAATATTTGGCGAGGAGCTTGCCTCTATCTCTATTAATTAGAAAAAGTTCAACGAAAAGTGACCAAATTTGGTTGGTATATTTATGAGAATTGTAACTTTTACTTCAAGCAAGGAACTCACCATGAAGAATAATTGGTGAGAAGCAATGTTGCTGCAAGACCTAATATAATATTGGTAAAAGATATGTTCTTCAAATGTTTGGTCTGAAGCCTGATTATTTCTACTGGTTCAGGAAAACATTCCTACCACAGAATATTTGTAAAATCCAAATAAAAAATTTGAGTCCAAAGCTATTCTTGACTTTTCCCTTCTGTCCTTATTTCCCCTACAACTTCAACAGACGAAAAGGATACAAGTAAATGAGATGAGAAAAAAAAGTCCGTTTACAAATCTCAGAATTTCCCAACAATTAACCATAACCATGATAAAACCTTTCTCATTCCTGAGAGACTTTAACAAGTTTGAATTCAGATTTTCCTTCTCTAGATTAGGTTATACCAAGGTTGAAGAGCCCAGTCTGCCCTACTAATTACTCATAGCTGGTGGGAAAATAGTTGGTTACATATCTTTCCCAAGGATTTTAGTGCTATGTGAAATGCAAAGAGCTTCATCCAGGATTTCAACTTGGGTCATTGATTCCATTTCATATGATGGTAACCATTGCAACACAAATAAAAAATTTACAGAGATTATTGTTTAGTTAGAAATAAAAATCTTGGCAAAAAACAATGTTTCAATCTCTTGTATGTCCATTTAATAAAAAAAATATTTCCCAAAATTTTTTATTTGTATCTATGTGATGATTAATTTTAGAAGACAAGAATATAATTGGAAAATTTCTTATGTTTTGTAGATTTATTTTTTTTTAAACAGTTAGTTTCTAACTATTTAGTATAATAGTAGACAGCAATGTTTGTAAAATAGATTTTTGTCAGTTGGTTTGGTTTCTTTGTTGTAATGGCATATCAGACTTCATGGGTTATTTAATGCCAAAGTCATCTTTGTTGAAGAATAGTTTTCATCCTTTTAACCTATAGCTGTGGAAGGTAAAGGGATTCATCCTTTTCTGATGAGCATCAGTCAAAAAGTGAATGAAATAGCACAACTAGAATTCAAACTCACATACTAGCATGTCCCAATTTAGCATGTTAGTCACTACTCCACAGGGAACTCTCCCCAGGTAAGTAGAGGGAATTTTTGGTATTCATTAGTCTCATTATGTCATCAGTTGAAGTCTTGACTTCTCTTACCCAGGAGAGATTATTACATCAATTAATCAAGAAATATTTTTGATTGACAGCAAAGACTGTAAAATCAACATTTGTTTAAAAAAAAGAAATAAGCAGAAGGGTTTTTTGCTATTTGTGGGTTCAATATGAACAATTGTTGAAAAGTTTACTTTTAAATCCTTGTTTGTATTATCTAATTTTTCTTTCATAAAAAATATTTTTTTATTTTCTAAAATTATAGATAAAACATTAAAGTAGTGGGTTTGATTTCATATCAGTCTTTGTTGGTCATTTTATGTGAAAACTATCCTCAAAGAATAACAGTAGGTGAACTGTTTAATCCATAGATGAGGGGATAAGAGGGTTCATGCCTTTCCCAAAAGTATCAGTTCAAAAGTGAACATAATAGTATGAGTAGAATTAAAATTGGCTTGCTACAATATCACTGTTGAATATGATAATCACAACTCCATAGGGACTCCTTACAAGAGTACTTTGTTGGTTGGTTTCTTTCTATGTTTAATGGCATATCAAGCTTCATCGGTTATTTAATGCCAAAGCAATCTTTGTAGAAGAACAGAAGTGGTATTATCTAACCCACATCTGGAGAGATAAAAAGGTTCATACTTTTCTCAAGGGGCATTAGTCCAAAAGGGAATGTAAGAGCACAAGGAGAGTTTGAACTCACTCACTACTATATTAAAGTCCAGTATATTAATGACTATGACATTGGAACTCTCCATTAAAGTTCTGTGTTTAAAGAATGAATTAACAAAGTGACACTATAGAATAATGATTAATTCATTACTGAATTGATCTTTTTAAAATTACTACTAATACCCATTTTCTTGAAAGATTTTTTAAGCCCATGCTCTATGTACTCAATGCAAATTTAACTCAGTCAGATATGGCTGCAGAATACACAGACTACATCACTGCAGAAAGGTAAGACTCCCATCCACGCAACAAGTGTCCCAGATATGATATTAAACAATCATATGGCAAGGCTGCAGCCTTAGAGATTTGGGGGATGTGGAGTTCCCCTTCATTGCCATTGCTCCTAGATCCACTCTAAACCAGACTGGTAGCACCTAATAGGGTCCTATCTATGGGTTAAATAAAACTAACATTTGAACTGAGAGCAAACAAATGACTTATGCTCAACTGAATTGTTAGAAATAGAATTGTTTGATCATTTAACTGTGTGTAAACAAATGACTAATGTTTAATTGAATTGTTAGTGTTACATAGTAATACTTGGAATCATATAACTGGTCGGAAACAAATGAGTAATGTTGAATAGAACAATCAGTGTTAAATATAAATACTTGAAACTCCTTAACCGTGTATCTAAATTGAATTACTGATATTACATCACAATACTTACAACCATTAACTGTGTGCAAATGAATGAATAGTGTTAAAATAGTATTTTACAGTCTGTAAAACAAGATTAATATCGAATTGAATTATTTGTGTTTGAGAGCAATAATTGAAACCATTCAACAGTGTAGAAACAATAGAATATCAATAGCAAGATCAGTGTCCAAACAAATTAGTTCTAATTCATTAAAAAATGAAATTACCAACAGACTATTCACTTTACTATTAATCATTTGATTGCAGAACATTAAATAGTTTCAAGTATTGCTATGTAGCAGTAACAATTTAGCTTGATTCAGTCATTTGCAGAGATTTAATTGGATATATGTATGATTTTTTTTTTTTTTTTATATACGTATATCCAATTAAATCTCTGCAAATGACTGAATTAAGCTAAATTGTTACTGTTACATAGCAATACTTGAAACTATTTTATGTTATGCAATCAAATGATTAATAGTAAATACAGTAGTTTGTGTTTGATAAAAATACATGAAACCATTTAACTGTGTGCAAAAAAATGAGCTCAGACTTATTTAAAAAATCCATCTACAAGATGTGTTCAGAAATCCTATATATTCAATATACAAGTAGCACACAATAAGTTTCCAGACATTTTTCGTATGGGCACTTTTATTGATAGTACACACATGAAACTCTAGTCTCCTTCAAAGTAATCTCCTCCAGCAGAAATGCACTTGATGTACCGTTCCAACAGCTTCTGGAAGGCCCCATTGAAGTCCTCTTGTGTGAGCGTGTCAAGGACCTTCCTCACAGCCTCTTTCATCTCTATTGTCTCATAACAACAGCCTCTGAGCTTAGGGAATAATCAACGGTCACAGGGAGCAAGGTCTGGACTATAGGGAGGATGAGGAACTGTCTTGATACCCATCTTGGTCAAATAGTCTGTGAAAAGGAAGGAGTTGTGGACTGGTGTATTGTCCTGGTGGAAATGCCACTGACCCGATTTGAAGAGTACTGGCCTCTTCCAATGGAATCTCTTCCTGAACTCCATAAAACCTCAACATAGTATTCCTTGTTGACTGTCTGTCCAGTGGAAATCCAGTGCATGTAGATCATGCCAGTGCTGTCAAAAAAAGGGATCATCAAAAGTTTGTGGGTGGATTTGCTCTGTCTAGCCTTCTTGGGTCAGGGAGAGCCAGCATGCTTCCACTGGGAACTCTGTCTCTTGGTCTCTGGGTCATAGCAGTAGATCCAGCTTTCATCGCAAGTCACCAGAGCATCAAGAACTGCAGGATCTGAATTGATCAATGTCTTTCTTTCTTATCTTCTCTAAGCACCCTTGGGACAAACTTCATGCAAATCTTCTGCATCTTCAGTCCTAAGCAAATAATTGTGTGTACAGTTCCCACACTGACATCAAACTGTGCACTTATTGTCTCTATAGAGACACGACAGTCCTTATCCATGAAATTCTTTATTTGGCCAATCAACTCTGGTGTTCTGACTTCCTTACTCCTCCCACACCTCTCATCATCCCTCAAGACTCCCTGCCTTCCTTGAATCTCTTATGCCACTCAAAAACTCATGCTCGATTCATGCAAAATGTTCCAAAAGCAGTCTGAAGCATTCCATACGTTTCTGTGGCATTTTTTCCAAGCTTAAAACAGAATTTTATTGCATATCATTCTTCTAAAGTGTCCTCATGTCCAGATCGCATTTTTGAAATTCACCAGCTGTGATAATCAGGCTTTAGTTCCAATTGCTGCTGTAGCTGTTTATTTGAACCTGAAATCATAAAAATTGGTCAGTCATCTCATAGGATGTATAGCAATAACATACTGAATTTTCAAGAGTCTATGACTATTTTAAATGCCTGTACCAAAAAAGTCTGCCAACTTATTCAAGGCACTAGTATATGTATAAAGAGGATTTGGCATTAAATAACCTACTAATGTTGAGATACCATAAAACCAAACCAAATCCTGTACATTCAATATTTATGTATAAAGAGGATTTGGCATTAAATAACTGACAAGGGTTGACATGTTGTAAAACCAAACCAAACAATGTGAATTATATTTAAAACATAACACCAAACAGATAATGTATGATGAGGGACAGTATTTGTTAAAAACAATACTTTTGCCTATATTAATTTGCCGAAAGAGAGCAAAACAGGTATTTTTCTGGAAAAATAAGCTTTTCATGCAATTCTTGAAACACTGTATTTATCTATTTGTTATGCCTCTTCAACCATCTCCTTTTTTTATAATCTTTTCAAATCAACTTTTAAAAAAGTCCTTGTACATACAATATTAATATACAGATCAAATTCTGTTTTAATATTTTATCCAATAGTTTTCAGAAATGCCTTCTTAATTTCTTTTTCTTATCATTAATTCTGAATTCATCCAATGCAATCTTAAATTTCTTTCATGTTCTTGATAATATCAGAAATATCTGACCAGGTTTCAATTTCTAAATGGATTTTAGGTGAAGTTACTCATTTAAAGATTCAAGTTATTTTATAAAAGTGTGTAAAATAAAACACATTGACGTAATATCATCATCATATCGCGCTGGTAGCACGGATATCCCTGACCCTCTCTCGCCACTCCTCCCTATCGTTCATCGCCCTAGGTAGGTCTTCAGGACAACATCCTGTATCCTCACATAGCTGTTGAATGTACGTTCGAGCTGGTCGCCCTGCTTTTGCGCGGCCATGTGTGGGGATCCATAAGAGTACATCTCTTATGAGTTCATCTCTGCTTCTCCAGCAGTGTCCTGCATGTCTAGTTCGTCTAACTTGAATAGTTTTCGTGATAGCGGGCAGGTGGCCGTACAGTTGGTGTCTTGTGGGGTGTTGCTGCCAGGACTTGTTCAGGATTGCACGCAGCATTCTTGTGTAATTGCCATCTAGTTTCTTCTCCAGCCGTTTTGTTAGTGTCCATGTAGTGCAGCCATATAGCAGTATCGATGTGACCGCTGCCCGAGGCAGCAGCAAAATACATTCCAACAAAAATTAAAACTAAATATAGAGTCCCATGGGAAACTTTAGCGGTGAGAGAAAAACGTGCACTAGTGAAAACAGCCTCCAAAAACTATCGAAAAAACCCAACAAACACAAATGCCTTAAAACTAAAAACGGCACAATATCAATTAGCAGGCATATATATAAAGGAACAGACAGAATACATTCAAAATCAGATAGATAAGATTAGAGACTCGGTGGAAGATAGACAATCTAGAATAGCCTGGCAAACAATTAACGAAGTGAGCAGAAGAAAGAACACAGCCACAGCAAAACTTAAAGCAACAAACCAACAAGAAAGAATAAAACTGTGGAAACAGCACTTCGAAAACTTACTTGGAAACCCACCAAAAATAACGCATGAACCAATCACCAGAATAATTAGCAAACAATTAGACATTAAACTAGGACCGTTCACACAAGAAGAACTCGACTCGGTTCTCAGAAAAATTAAAAATAGGAAAGCTGCAGGGCTGGACGAAATTCCCCCGGAAGTATGGAAGACCAGACAATTCGACGACATACTGCTCCGACACTGCAACGCAGTATACAATCAAAATCCGATAGATAGATGGATGAAGGGATGCATACTCCCCTTCCCTAAAAAGGGGGACCTCGGATTAGCCAAAAACTACCGAGGCATAACACTTACATCCATAGCTGCCAAAATCTACAATGCCCGACTACAAAACCGAATAGAACCCAAAATCGACAACATACTTAGAAAAAACCAAAATGGCTTCCGAAGAAATAGATCCACGACCTCACAAATATTAACCATCCGCAGAATCCTTGAAGGTGTACAGGCAAAGAACCTACAAGCGACATTAATATTTGTCGACTTTACCAAGGCTTTCGACTCCATTCACAGCGGAAAGATGGAACAAATCCTACTAGCGTACGGCATACCTAAAGAAACCATAGCGGCAATAACGATTCTCTATAGAAACACTAAAGTAAAAATACGATCACCGGATGGAGACACAGAATACTTTGACATTGTAGCAGGAGTACTACAAGGGGACACACTGGCCCCGTACCTCTTTATCATTTGTCTAGACTACGTACTTGGAACATCGATTGACAAAATCAAAGAGAATGGCTTCGAGCTGACGAAGAAAAAAAGCAGAAGATACCCCGCAACAACAATTACCGACGCCGACTACGCCGATGACATAGCGATACTGGCAAATACACCTGACCAAGCCGAAACTCTTCTGCATAGTTTGGAACGAGCAGCAGCAAGCATAGGCCTCTATGTTAATGCACACAAAACGGAATATATGTGCTATAACCAAACGGGGGACATCTCCACTCTAGAAGGAACCCCACTTAAACTAGTAGACAAATTCACGTACCTAGGAAGCAGCGTCGAATCAACCGAAAAGGACATCGAAACGAGGCTAACGAAAGCATGGACAGCTATCAATAGGCTATCGATTATATGGAAATCAGACCTAACCGATAAAATTGACGTAATATAGTTTTTTTTTTATGTGATAAAATAATTTTTCCTTTTCTCAGAGATTACACACCTGATGAATTGTCTGAAATTCTCAGTTAATGATGCCAAAAACACCAAGATCAAGTTCAATTCAGAAAAGTTCATGTATTCTTTCATATTGCCACTGTCCCATAACAGTTGATGCATTTTCCAAGAAGTTTTATACACAAAAACTAACAACTATCATAGGACAGAGTTAGATAAAGGTGTTTGACTTTGAAAAACTCAATGTCCATTTTGAAACTACTGACAAAAAAGAATTGCTATGCAGATTTCTAAATAACTGATTTTCTTAGATCTTCTAACATCTGATATCGCTTCATGTGTGTACAAATGGATGTGTGTGTGAGTGTACACAGTAACAATCAGCATTCATGTACCAAATGTCTTTGCCAAATCACATCTGTGACAGTCCATTTATCTAATTACTAGTCACCAATCTATGCATCAATCAATTTTGTTCTGTCCATCAGGTTGCAGAGAAGGGGGCTTACAACTGCAAGACACCAGGGCTTAATGGCACGCTGGTAGAGACGATGTGGGTAACAAGGAAACCTGTCAAAAAGAAATTAGAGAAGATCAGACCTGACAAGTTGCTAGGGCTGCATGATATTCATTCAAAAATACTTAGGCAAGCTATTCTTTACTTGGCAATTGACAAGGTCTTCAAGTGAAACTTTTTAAAAGCTGCCAGAGAAGATATTACCAAAATGAAGATAAGGTCTTTAGCCTATCTATCTCCAGTATTATCTATAAATACACACCTAAAAAGATTTTTTAATAAAAAGATAATTTTATTTTAAAAAAAAGAAGAAAAGAATATACCAATGTTTATTATTTCTATTAAGTTAGCTGACAAGAGACAAGGGTAACCCAAAGGCTCCCTTTTCAATAGCTACTACACAGAGGTGTTGGGGAGTGTTCCACTCCTTTTACTGGATTGTTCCCTTTACTCTTGATCCATACCTTATAATGCTTTGTGTTAAGCAAGGAGGCATCAAGTATCATTTTTTGAGTCTTTGGAATGACTCAACCGAGGGATTGAACCCTGGTCTCCAAGATCATGGATAAACACTCAAACCATTATGCCAATGGGCTGGTTATTATTTCTAGTGGAATATAGCACAATAAAAATGGATATCATTCAGTAGTAGTCGTTATCGTCATAGGAAATTGACACGGCGACACGAGTTCAAATCCTGGACCTGACTGACTGTATTTCACATAGCACTAATACCCTTGGGGAAGGTATGAATCCAATTATTCTCCCGCCAGCTATGGGTAAATAGTAGGACAGACTTGGTTTTTCAGCCTTGGTTAGGCAACTAGTCTAGGAGAAGGAAAACTCTGAATTCAAACCTGTTAAACTCCACTTAAAAATTGACCGTGTGTCATATCCTGCCCGAGCGGAGGGGTTGGTAAATAGTATCATTCAGTATTCTTTGTTACAAAACTCTACAGCAGTCTAAGCATAACGGTTTGTCTTCACAGGAAATAGAATTAATGACTAAAGTTCCAATCCTGAACAAGGCTTTTTGTATTTTGCTCCATGCAAATGCCCTATGGAAAAACATGAGTCTCTCCGTTCCCCACTTCAGATGTAGGTTAATACAAGTACAGACAGGGTTCTTCAATCTGGATTAGATAACCAGTATCAAAAAAGGAAAGCTCTAAAATCAAACCAGTTGTTCGCTACTTAAGAACTGACTTCGGGTTATATCCTTCCTGTAGCAGATTGATTGAGTAAATACATACAGAACTGAATACTGGGTATGGGTAAATAGTAGGGAAGATGGGGTTCTTCAGCCTTGGTGAGGCAGCTAGTCTGGGAGAAGGAAAACACTGAATTCAAACCTGTTAAACTCCGCTTAAAAATTGACCTTGTGTCATATCCTGCTTGAGCGGAAGGGTTGGTAAATATGGTAAATCATTCTATTGTGTACTATAGCATTTCTGAGTCATAGCTATAAGTTCTCAATAAGAAGGTCCAGCAACTGAGCCAACTATGTCATTGTCTTAATAAATTCTGACTAATCTGATGGTGCATTTCAGATCATTTTCATATATAGTAAGATAACCTTATGAAATGTCTTTAAAAGGACTTAGTATTCATCAACCACCAAGTCAATATACTGAATCAACAGTACTTCCAAATATATAGCCTCATACCATAACACTCCTTTTCTGTATTAAATCATTGCTCTCATGTCGTGTAGATAGCAACATTTGCATACTCTTCTTCTAATGTATCTCGATCATCAAACTTAATGCTAATTTTGAGTCATTTTTTTTTTCAAATCCAGCAAAAATCTTTCTCTGTACAGATTACAAACTTAAAGAAACTGAACCTTCCTATTTTTCTTTTTATAACCAATGCTTCTTGCTAATTCATATCAGTCTTGGTGATGTTCAACTCTTTGGAGGTGCCCGTGGTGTAATGGTTATCATTGTAGGAAATGGACACGGCGACATGAGTTCAAATACTGGACGACACTGATTGCATTTCAATGCATAAATAGTAGGGCAGACTAGGTTCTTCAGCCTTGGTGAGGCAACCAGTCTACGAGAAGGAAAACTCTGAATTGAAACCTGTTAAACTGCACTTAAAAATTGACCTTGTGTTATATCCTACCCAAGCGGAGGGGTTGGTGAATAAGGATGTTCAACTCTTCCAATCTGATCTGATTTTTTTTAAGTATATTATACACTTTCATTACTCCTAATATGAATATCCCACATTTAAACATTTGCCAAGTGTGTTATCTCTTGCAGAAGCTGTTGATATTGCCAGTTTTGCTTAGGTCAATTTTCCAGCCATCATTTGATATATAATCTCTTTTAAAAAAAAAAAAAAAAAAAAAAAAAAGAAACAGTTTTTATCGGAAGACTTATTCCTTTCGTAAAAGACCCAAAATTAATTAAGAGTTCATTAATATTCAATGAAGATCGGATTTTATCAGTTTGAATATTATTTACGAACAGATCTACTGGACGTTTTACAAATAAGTAAAAGAGATATTGCAAAATCAAACAGAAATAATAATGATTGATTGATTGATTTTAACAGCATATCAAGCTGTCTAGGGTTATCTTATGCCTTGAGATTAGAGAATCATGTTTGGTATCTGTTGATACTAACATTTTTTTCATGTTTCTTAGGAGACTTTTGGGACACAGTTATATATCAAATATTCCTATTGAATACAAGTAATTTGCACACAGTTGAAGTTTCAAGTATTCCTATCCAATACAAATAATTTGCACACAGTTGTATGGTTTCATGTATTTAATATCAATAATTTAAGCATAATTATATGGTTTTAAGTACTTATTTCAATTTAATAATATTCATTTATTAGCACATAGTTTAGTGGTTTCATGTATTCTTATTGTGGTGGACCATTAAAGGGTCCGGAAGAATAACACAACTCAGGTTTATGTAGAAGAAAGTATATTAAGTTTATTACAGAAGAGTGGTTTGGTTTGTCGGGTTTTATGGCATATCAACCTTTGTAGGTTATTTAACGCCAAATCCATTTTTATGTGAATAATCTATTCTATTTAAAACAATTCAGTTAAGCATAAGTACACAGTTTGTCAAAAACATTTCTATTTCAAACTATTCAAGCAGTTATATGTAACAATTCAGTTAATTGTAAATACAGTTTTAATGTCAAAAAACAGTTCTATTTCAAATAATTCAGTTAAGCATAATCACATATTTTAAATGTAAGTATGGATTAATTGTCAAAAACATTTCTATTTCAAGCTATTCAGTTTACTCAAACAATTCAGTTTAGCATAAGTATGCTTTTAGTTCTATTTAACCCATAGATAGGGCCCTGTCAGGTGCTACCACTCCGGGCCAGAGTGGACCTGGGAGCAATGGCAATGAAGGAGTACTTCGCATTCCCCAAAGCTCCAGCACTGCTGGAACCTCACCATCAGATTGTTTAGTGTCATATCCAGGACACTCGTTTGGGGGGTCTTACCCCTCTGCAAAGGTGTAGTCAGTGTATTCTACAGCCCCAGCTGACTGGGCAATACACAGAGTTAAATGTCAAACAGTTTTATGTCAAATAATTCAGTTCAGCATAAGTACACGGTTTAGACGTCAAAAACAGTTCTATTTCAAACAATTCAGTTTAGCATAAATACGCAGTTTGAATGCAAAAATCAGTAGAGTGAAAGAAGCACGGTTTAGTTCTATTTAACCCATAGATAGGACCCTTATCAGGTGCTACCACTCCGGGCCAGAGTGGACCTGGGAGCAATGGCAATGAAGGGGTAATCCGCATTCCCCAAATCTCCAGCATTGCTAGAACCTCACCATCAGATTGTTTAGTGTCATATCCAGGACACTCGTTTGGGGGGTCTTACCCCTCTGCAAAGGTGTAGTCAGTGTATTCTACAGCTCCAGCTGACTGGGCAATACACAGAGTTAAATGTCAAACAGTTTTATGTCAAATAATTCAGTTCAGCATAAGTACACGGTTTAGACGTCAAAAACAGTTCTATTTCAAACAATTCAGTTTAGCATAAATACGCAGTTTGAATGCAAAAATCAGTAGAGTGAAAGAAGCACGGTTTAGTTCTATTTAACCCATAGATAGGACCCTTATCAGGTGCTACCACTCCGGGCCAGAGTGGACCTGGGAGCAATGGCAATGAAGGGGTACTCCGCATTCCCCAAAGCTCCAGCATTGCTAGAACCTCACCATCAGATTGTTTAGTGTCATATCCAGGACACTCGTTGGGGGGGGGGTCTTACCCCTCTGCAGAGAAGCAGTCGGTGTATTCTACAGCCCCAGCTGACTGGGCAATACAACAGAGTGTCGAACATCAGTCTGACTGCCAAAATGTTAGGCTGGGAAGAACCTGCTCTTGGATGAATATTCTACCAGTATTAATAACAACAGGAAGAGTTCATTACAGTCCACAGGTTGGGTACCATAACTATTATAGAATACAAATAATTTTCAAACATATCTATGAGACTTATAGATGTGACCCAAACAGTTGCAATCACTCCAGGTCAAAGAGGATTTGGGATTAATGGCAAAGAATGAGCACTCCGCACTAACCAGATCTCCAGAGTTAGAGCCTCACCATCAGACCGTTTAGCACCATAACCAGCACACTCTTTTTTTGGGAAGGGTCTTACCTTTTTTGCTGGTGATACAAACAGTATTCTATACCCTGCTGACAGAGCAGACAAAAAAATAAAGTGAATAAGAGAATAAATGAACATTACATATATATATATATATATATATATATATATATATATATATATATAAATTGATAACAAGGTAATCCAAGTGGAAGAAGAGATTTATTAAGAAGTCAAGACTATAGCGTTTTCGCTCTACTGAAACATCATCAGGATCATGAGGGGTGATATTCGTGATGTTAAAAATGCAAAATACAAAAACCTATATATATATATATGGCTGCCACCCTTGATTCAAGTATGGCTATTGTATGATATAATTTTGTAAAAGAATAATTAACCATGTAATAAACAAAGACTTGAAATCTTTGGCCCAAATTTGGCAGACAAGAGATTTTATCTTTTGAAAAACTGCTGTTTGACTATTTCATTTTATTTTAGTATGTCTTTTAAAACATCCTGCTGACTTGCATTCTTCTCCACAGATGTGACAGGTGTTGTTACAATTGGTAGCTATTTGATAATCCATCTGTGTTCTCTTTTCATAAGTACATAAATGGCTTTTCACATGCATACACACACACAAAATGGCAGTGTCTGTACAAATTCCACAATGTATGCTTGATAATTGCACAAAATTTAAATCATAGATAGCAGAAAGAAATTGTAGATTTGTATTCCTGCTTGAATATTTTAATAAAATATCAAAGCAGAAATCAATAACACCATAAAAGACTAACAAAATTAAATGAAATATAAGTGGTTGCGTATGTACCCACCAATGGTATGACCATTATCAGCACAAAATATGAACTCAGATATCCGAGTTCAGATTCCAGGTAAGAATGGTTACATTTACATTAAACTAATGCCTTTACCCATATTTACCAACCCTTCCGCTCGGGTAGGATCTGATAAAAGGTAAATTTTTAAGCGGAGTTTAACAGGTTTCAATTCAGAGTTTTCCTTCTCCTAGACTAGTTGCCTCACCAAGGCTGAAGAACCTAGTCTGTCCTACTATTTACCCATAGCTGGAGGGAGAGTTATTGGATTCATACCTTTCCCAAGGGTATTAGTGCTATGTGAAATGCAATCAGTGTCATCCAGGATTTGAACTCGTGTCGCCGTGTCCATTTCCTACAATGATAACCATTACACCACGGGCACCTCTTCTGCCTATACAGTACATATCTCTTTTCCTTTCAGCTACAGTTAAAATACAATATTTAAAAAAAAATAAATGCAATGTTTTTTTATTCCTCTAAAATCTCATTCACTTATGAGCAGTACTTTCTTCTGTCAATATGATCATTACTATATATGTGTGGAAGAAAGAGAGAGAAAAACAGTGAATTAGCAAAAAGACACTTGTCTTTATTTAAATTTTTTTCCCCTCATCCTCTAGAAAAAAATAATAAACTGAAAACCAGTTTACAACTATTAAATCCAAATTATTTCAGTTATATAGCATGCAGAAGATTTTTTTTCATCACTCAGGAATAAAAGTGTATAAGATTATGCAACTGCTGAGTTGTGAACTGTGAAAAAAGCTGGAAAATTGCCTTTTCAAGGTGACTGACAATTTTTTTTTATTTTACTGTTAAATGTTGTGCCTGTGAGTGTATATATATATATATATATATATATATACACGCACACGCATACATTTAATTTAATTTTTTTTACATTTGCTTCCAACTTTAAAAAGGTGTTGATATTCATGTTGAATGACAGACAAGGTTAAAACAATTATGATGAAATACAAGGAAATCAACAATCACATACAAAGAAAAGAAACATGTTTACCAGATTCCAGTGATACATTATCTTCAAATTGTTTTCCATTTCAAATTCCATACACAGATCAACAAGTTGATTATTTATTTCAAGAAAAATTTTAATAACTTCAGTTGTCCTCATTCCCATTTTTTTTCTGTTATCTCATTACTGCAGAAAATGGTAAACTCATAAACTATCAAGAATGCAATCTTAAATGCTTTTCAAACAAGATCATTCATTTAAAAAAAAAAAAAAAAAAAAAAAAAACATATACACACACACACACAAGAAAAATTAAAACTCTAGTTGTAAAATAGACATTTTCTTTTTCACATTCCTGATTGTGTTAAGCACAAAGTCTGCAATTATCTATTTTGAAATCGTAGATTAAATGAAAAGCGAGACTTGGGAATCGAAGATTAAATCTTTAAATTACTTACTTTTGTCTATTAGGAAGATAAATATCTTTATTTTAAAAGAGCATGATGTCAAAACTTTTAAACATTAATTAATGATTGTCTGTGTTTTTTTTTGCATATCTTCCTTGATCAAAATGAGCTTTAACTCAACTAAATAACATACCTTTGTTCTCTCAGCACGAAAACCAGATCAGATAAAAATCACTAAACACTAATTTTGAAGATGTTTTTTTTTTTTTTTAGCAAATATTTGTATTAGCTGAATTCTTAAACTCAAGCTGAGAGGAAATCTCCTTCTATGATTGCTTGTTTGTAAACTTTGTACCTCAATCTTATTAAGCAGAATCATTCTTACTTTTTATCACCTAACCAGAGATGGTTTATCTGGATAACCAATTATATATTTCTAAATATAGATCAACCAAGAGATGATCTCTTTACTCTCTGAACCTCTAAGACCAATATTTCTGGCTGTTTCATTTGTTAACAAAAACTTGATATTTCAAACTAAGTGCTACTTTAATATACATTTTAAAGCCCAATTATGAGATCATATCTGATACTAGTATACAATAGCCTCAGATAAAAACCATTCAAAGCCTTTCTTCTAATTCACACTGTTGGTGGGGCTTAGAATACACTGACTGCAACACTAGACTGGATCCAATAGTGAGGAATCAGTTCTAGAACTCTATAGAGTGTGGAGTATACCTTCATTATCTTTACTCCCTGTCAATGCTCACAAAACGGAATATATGTGCTATAATCAAACAGGCGACATCTCCACACTAGACGGAAACTCTCTGAAACTAGTAGACAAATCCACCTAGCTAGGAAGCAGCGTCTCATCAACCGAAAAGGACATCGATACGTGGCTAACGAAGGCATGGACAGCTATCGATAGGCTATCGATCATATGGAAATCAGACCTGACCGATAAAATGAAACGCAGTTTCTTCCAGGCAGCAGTTGAATCAATACTGCTGTATGGATGCACTACTTGGACGCTAACTAAACAGCTGTAGAAGAAGCTAGACGGCAATTACACAAGAATGCTGTGAGCAATATAGAATAAGTCCTGGCGCCAACACCCCACAAGGCACCAACTATATGCCAGCTGCCTCCCATCATGAAAACTATCCAAGTTATATGAACCAGACATGCAGGACACTGCTGGAGAAGCAAGGACGAGCTCATAAGTGATGCACTACTATGGACCCCCACATATGGCCGGGCAAAAGCAGGACGACCAGCTCGAACATACATTCAGCACCTATGTGAGGATATGGGATGTAGCCCTGAAGACCTGCCAGAGGCGATGAATGATAGGGAGAAGTGGTGATAGAGGGTCAGGTATATCCGTGCTGGCAGCACGACATGATGATCTTAACTCCCAAGTTTACTCCGACTCAAAGAGGAAGTATTACAGGGTCTGATTTATGGATCAAATAGATCCATTTAAAAATAATGCGTATTGGGCACAAATACTTAAAACCATCTCACAGTGTTTACATTTATATTAGAAACAATATATCTGCATGCCAAGAATATTATTATTAGAGACAAATGAAAATGTGCAATTTAAAAAATGATTTGAATAGGATGCTTAAAATGTAATTAATAATTATAATGATAAAACATTTCTGAATTTAGATTTTCAGCATTATGTAACCCATAATGGGTTGATATGTCATTAAATAAACCAACCCTTTCTTCTAATGAAGTGCTGAGATGGCTTTAAACAATGTCTATGCCTTGAAGACAAGTTTGAATATTATCTATCCTGGATATTTTGTGCATTTTCTGAGCCAAGGTGCAGGTTACATAGTGTTAAAGAGACTTTAAAGCAGAGTGGTTTAGAATGCAAGTCACATTAGACAAAGAATTAATTCTTCAATTAGTTGTCAGTAAATTCTGCCAGAAAATTTTGTTATAATCCAGACTATAATTTCAATGTTCCAGTGAAACCAATTTTTTCTATTGCACTTAGCATAACTATAGAGATATCAAGTATTTCTATCAAATACTAATAATCTATACAGCATTATGATTCAGACTAACAATTCCTTATATATAGATATAGACACACACTACCAGTCAAAAGTATTAGGCCACTCTCAAAAATTTTTATTTCTCATCGGAAAAGTGTTATTTTTAATGAAACAATTTTATTAATCATCCAAAATCGAAATCTTCCTGAGCCACATTGATATAAATTAAATCAAAAAAACACAAATTTCTTAAATACTTGACGCATCAAAATAACCCGCTATCACTGCTTCAGATTCTCTGCATTCTTTCCACCAAGGACTGGAGATAGACCGAAGATATTTCCGCCCAGATTTCCAGCAAGAGTTGCCAAAGGGGAGCTGCACTTATGGGCTGTTTAGTTCTGACCTTTTGGTCAAGTCCATTCCACATCAGTTCAATAGGATTTAAGTCCGCTCTTGCACCAGCCAAGACATCAGTTGAAGGATGTGCCATTCCTCTTTGCTTTCAAAGTACCTCTAGCAGAGTTTACTAGTATGCTTTGGGTCGTTATCTTGCATGAGTACAAATCCTTGAGTCATTAGACGTGTTCCTGATGGGATAGTGTGATGCTGCAGTATGCTGTAATAGCCAGTCTGGTTCAATTTACTCTTCACCAGGTGCAAATACCTGGCTTTGCAATTGATAAAAACATCCCACCCCATAACAGAGCCTACTCCATGCTTTACGGATGCTATAATAAGGCGGGTTGCGGCTCTTTCACCAACTCTTGGCTGCACATAGACCCTCTGATTTGACAGATTATTAACTTTGACTCACTTATTAACATGGTTTTGCTTCCTTGACATTGGTTTCTTGACATCATCTCTACCATATCAGCCAGCTTCACAAAGTCTTCTTACTTTAGATGTGGACACATTTTTTTCATCACATTGATTCAGTTATGTAGCGATGTTTGGAGCGGTCAGCCTTCTATCACGCAAGCTGATGATGGATGAAATTCTCCTCTGCATAGGTAAAACAGGCCGTATCTAGCAAGCAGTAATTCAACACATAGGTTTGGTTTGGTTTGTCGGGTTTTATGGCATATCAACCTTTGTAGGTTATTTAACACCAAATCAATTTTTATGTAAATAATCTGTTCTATTTAAAACAATTCAGTTTAGCATAAGTACACAGTTTAATTGTCAAAAACATTTCCATTTCAAACTATTCAAGCAGTTATATGTAACAATTCAGTTAAGTGTAAATACAGTTTTAATGCCGAAAAATAGTTCTATTTCAAAAAATTCAGTTTAGCATAAGCACACAGTTTAAATGCAAGTATGGTTTAATTGTCAAAAACATTTCTATTTCAAGCTATTCAGTTTACTCAAACAATTCAGTTTAGCATAAGTATGCTGTTAGTTCTATTTAACCCAAAGATAGGGCCCTGTCAGGTGCTACCACGCCAGGCCAGAGTAGACCCAGGAGCGATGGCAATGAAGGGGTACTCCGCATTCCCCAAAGCTCCAGCATTGCTGGAACCTCACCATCAGATTGTTTAGTGTCATATTCAGGACACTCATTGGGGGGGGGGTCTTATCCCTCTGCAGAGAAGCAGTTGGTGTATTCTACAGCCCCAGCCTACTGGGCAATCAACACATTATAGTTTAATGTAAGTTTAAGTGGATCTATAAAATAACTTTACGAAAATGTTTCATTCATGCTCAGCATTAATGAAGACAAACACCTTTTTTCAATACCTGATTATACTAAGGACAAAGTTATGGTGGAAGACTTGTATTTGATATAATAAATAAAATCCTAGGGGTACTAAACTTGTTTAATTAAAGTAATACTTTAGTAAAGAAATAAAAAATTGATGTGCAGCCAAATACTTTTGACTGTATGCATGTATGCGTGCATGCATATGTCTGCATATATTTACATTTATTCATCCCTCCATACGTGCTGGATGTAACACTTGGTCAATTTCTAAATAGAGGTTAACAGGTTTGATGTCAGAGTTTTCCGTCTAGATCAATTTCCTCATAACATGGTTGAAGAACACAGTTTATCCTACTATTTACCCATAGCTGGAAGGAGAATAACTGGATTCATACCAAGAATATTAGCTACATGGAAAGTCTTGCCCAGGATTTGAACTCCTATTACCATGTCCATTTTCTATGATAGTATAGATTTCACCGCAAATACCTCCTAACATACATACACACATGTGTATGTATGTATTTGTGTATATATATATATATATATATATATATATATATATATGTAAAGAGGTAACATTAAACTTCTCAACAATGATGCTAAAACTGATTATCTCTGCAAACATTTTTTTATCTCTAACTGGTATATATAACAATGGAGCTGTTTTAATTTTTAAGAAGTAAATATGATAAGTATTGCAAATTAGATCAATTTGTAAACTATTAGATTTGTAATATTAGACCCTAACAGAGTTTATCTTAGGATTAGATAATTTGTTTGTTTTTTTTTTAAATGTTGGTTTGTTTCCTAAGACCAGATTTACTATGCAGATATGATTTTATGGTTCTATGATATACAAAGCTGATGTCTTAAAAACAAGCTTTTAGAATAAAGTCACCTATCAATATCCCATCTGTTTTTACAAAAAAAATCTTCCGAATAACTTGATTTTCAGTAAGTTTAGTTGAATACGTCAAAAGCTCGAGTGAGACCAGAAAAACAGTCTGTGGCCATCATCTAGATGAAACAAGTTTGAAAATTAAAATTTGAAATCCAACCCCGCCACAAAAAAAAAAAAAAAAAAAAAAAATGGGACATGTATGACTATCATAAGTTTGGTTTATATAATGACATCTCATACCTTAATGGGTTATTTGATATTCAATTCAGTCTTTTCTTCGAGCAATTGTAGAGTTTCAAATAACTATTTCTACCTATTAATGATAAACATTTATTTGCTCTCAGTTAAAAGGTTTCAATTAGTCCAATCAAATAAAATTCATGTTTTTAAGTATTTCAGTTAATTATATATTTTCAGCAGCTAATAATAATTGTCCTTTGAAAATAATTATAATTTCAAGTAACAATTCTTCATACGACATCTCTACACTAAATGGTAGCTCTCTGAAACTAGTCGACAAGTTCACCTACCTGGGAAACGGTATCTCATCAAGCAAGAAAAACATCAACACACGAGTTGCAAAGGCATGGACAGCTATCAATAGGCTATCAGTCATATGGAAGTAAGACCTGATAAAATAAGCAGCAGTCGTGTCGTAACTGCTATATGGATGCACTACATGGACGCTAACTAAATATCTGGAGAAAAAACTTGACTGCAACCTACAAAGCAGCAGCTGTGCGGCCACCAACCACCCATCACGAAAACTATCCAAATTAGATGAAACAGACTTGCAGGACACTGCTGGAGAAGTAGGGACAAGCTCATATGTGACGTACACCTGTGGACCCCTTCACATGAATGAGCAAAGGCAGGATGACCAGCTCGAACCTACATACAACAGCTCTATGCCAATACAGGATGTAGCCCTGAAGACCTGCTAGAAGCAATGGACGATAGGGAGGGGTGGCGAGAGAGGGTCAGGGATATCCATGCTGATTGTGTAACATCATGATGATGATTCTTCATACAAGTAATTTTCACTGTAATATAGTTTCAAGTATTCCTATCTAATATTAATAATTTGTACACAGTTGTATGGTTTCAAGTATTCCTATCTAATACTAATAATTTGTACACAGTTGCATGGTTTCAAGTATTCCTATCTAATACCAATAATTTGTACACAGTTGTATGGTTTCAAGTATTCCTATCTAATACAAATAATTTGTACAAAGTTGCATGGTTTCAAATATTCCTATCTAATACCAAAAATTTGTACACAGTTGCATGGTTTCAAATATTCCTATCTAATACAAATAATTTGTACACAGTTGCATAGTTTCAAGTATTCCTATCTAATACTAATAATTACACTATTATATAGTTTCAAAAGTTCATCTGCTGCACCACAGATGACATTACAGTCGCACTGACTTAGAAAATACAACTACATCTATATCTCTTGGGCATTAATTCCTGACTATCTTGCATTGGTTGGTTTATGGCATGTCAACTGTCCTTGGGTTATTTAATGTTACAGTTACTAATCTTTTAAACCAGTTATATAGTTCGAAATATACTATAATAATTATTGATGATCAAAGCTTCAACTCTTCTTAATATAAAATCCACTCAGTTGTATGGTTTCAAGTATTCCTTTCCAACACTGATAATTTTCAGACATCTATTTGATCATAGATTAGCCTGTAACAAGTACTTCCATTTTGGGTCAGGGTGGATCAGGGAATCATTCCAATGAAGGGCACAACTATATTAGTATTGATAAATGGTGAAGTTATTGACTAATTATAATATTTCTTAAAAAAAAATGACAAAATCATTTCAATATAAATGGATATTTCTGCTTCAGATCGAATTGTTACACTCTAGCACATATACAGGGACAGAAATAATGCAACAAGTGAATTTAGTTTGGTTCAGTTTATTCAACACCATATTAAGGGTTATTTAAAGCTGAAATTTTATTCATTTTTAAATATTCCATAATAATCTTAATTATCTAACACAAGTAATTTGTTTGTCTAAATTTCTGAGATGAAGCTTGACATTGTTCATCATTTAGTGTCTTACAAATTTTGCCTTCATCTTTATTGTAATATTCATAGTGTTTTGGCTGATGCATCCTTTAGCCTTCTTCAAGCATTTTAGATTGAATTCGGATGTCTACAGTACACTTTGAACTAAACCTTTTATTTATCCCACTGGGTAGATTGTTCTAATTCTGTTATGCCATGTGCCACATACAGGCATTGGCTTTTAAGTGAACTAATCTGTAGATTGCAGGTTCAATCCTGACCATAAGTAGATGACAAAGAATATTTACTATAGCTTAAAACTCGTACCCAATTATGGTTAATAGAATTAGGACCATCAACTCTAGTAGATTAAATAAATGGATATGGTTCAAAGTTCTGTGTAAGCTCCCAAGTTCAACAAGAAACACCAGAAGAAGGCCGAAGGATGCATCAGCTAAAATTTTGTGAATAAAAAAAAATTAAGTTGAATACTCTAAATGATAAAAAAAAACAAAAAAAAAACAAATTATTGCACAAATGATTTCAAGTATTCCTGTCTAATACAAATAATTCATACTTAATAATAGGGTTTCAAGTAACTTTTCTTATGTCATGATAATTATTTATTTGCTTACAGTTACTGTATTTGATGGCATATAGGACACGCTAGTGTATAAGATGCACCCCAATTTCAGCAGGGCAAATCAAGAAAAAAAAAACAAGTACTAATATTAAATGTGATGAAATTAGTATAATGAATATTATCAATGATAACACTTTTAATTTGCATAAAACACTGACAATAGGTATATGAAAGTAACTTTAAAATCTAAGCAAATAGGAGTTGCCAGCTAAATTCGGCTGACTATTTTAAACCTACATGTGGCATATTGAACAAAGGGGAATTTCGAAAGATATTTTAAGTAAAAAAGTGTACCTTGTATGCCATCAAATATGGTATATGGTTTCAAGGATTCCTATCTAATATAAATAATTTCAAAATAGATTTATCTGACAAATAGATGAGACCCTAAAAGATACTACCACTCCATGTCAGTGAACCAGGGAATAATGGCAAGGAAGGGGTACTCCATATTTCTTACATTTCCAGAACTGGAGCCACTCCAGTAGATGCAGTTTTGAGTCTAAATAATAAATCTTCATTATTTGATAGATGAGTCTTCGAACGACGTTTTTAATCTGAGTTGTCATAAGAAATTGCTTTATTTGAGTACTTGTGCTTTATTTTAGCAAATAAAATAAAATTTATCAACGCATTCACTACTATCTTGGATATTTTAACTCTGAGTCTGTTCTTCTGCCTTACCCACATTCACATTCCAGAGTCTAATGTAGTTCCGTTAACACCATATAAGGAAAGTGTCAAAAAAAAAAAAAAAAAAAGCCACCACGATCTCTCTGGCATAAGATGGAATGATGATAGAAAATAAATGCATGAATACTTTTATATAAAACAAAGAAAAAAGAAAAATGAAATGTTCATAAACAAGAGAAATAAAAGTAATATCACAGAAATGTTCACAAATTTATTTCTATCTGAATTCTGGAAAAAAATATTTTAAAGAAGTATACATTTCATTTTAATTTGCCAATTTAAATAATGATAATGCTATGATATTTTTAAAAACAAAACCGACATAGGTCACATTGAAAGTTGCACACAGTCAATTTGAAGATTTTTATTTAAAAAAAAAAAAAAGTTCCGATTTATTTGCTGGTAGAGAACATTAAAGATTTCCTCAGGCAAAAATAGTCATCTTTTCTTTTAAATATGGCTACTGAACATTTGAAGTGAATTATCACCAACATTTAACTCTTTCTGTGCTAAAGTCAAATTTAGTATGAATAAGAATATGAATTGTTTTTTTGTTTTTTTAGTTTGTTATGTCTCCTTACACATCTCCCTTTTTATTATCTCCTCAATTAACCTTAAAAAAAAAAAAAATAAAACTCTTTCCTCCGAACACATAAAACTAAAGTCAAAATAGTATGCCTATGGCATACACACAGTGGCATTATATTCCATTTGCTGGTCTGGAAAAATCATTTTTCATGAACACTGTATGTTTTATGCATTTTTTTTCTCCAGCCTTTCCATTACAGGCGAGAAGTGACACAAGGTCAGTTTTCAAGTGGAAAACAACTAGTTTGAATGCAGAGTTTTTTCCTTTTACTACAATGGATGCCTTACCACCCCGGCTAAAAAACACAAATCTGTTCTACTATTTACCTATGGATAAATGGAGAAGAGATAGATCATGCTTCTCCCACACTCCACAGTGTTGAAACTCTGAAACCAAAAATATAAATATGTAGCAGTCCAAAAATAAGTACACCTAACAGATATAATTAGATATTATTCATTACCAAACTCTAAAGCAGCAAAGCTCTGTAACCACAAATATGAATAAGTAGCAATCCAAAAATAAGTACACCTAACAGATATAATTAGGCATTATTCATTACCAAACTCTACAGCACTGAAACTGTCACAGTCCAAAAATAAGTAAACCTCAAAGATATAATTAGGTATTATTTATTACCAAACTCTACAGCACTGAAACTAACCACAAATAAGTACACCTAACAGATATAATTAGGCATTATTCATTACCAAACTCTACAGCACTGAAACTGTCACAGTCCAAAAATAAGTAAACCTAAAAGACATAATTAGGTATTATTTATTACCAAACTCTACAGCACTGAAACTAACCACAAATATAAGTATGTAGCAATCCAAAAATAAGTACACCTAACAGTCATTACCAAACTCTACAGCACTGAAACTGTCACAGTTCAAAAATGAGTAAACCTAAAAGATATAATTAGGTATTTTTTATAGCCAAACTCTACAGCACTGAAACTCTAACCAAAAATATAAATCTGTAGAAGTCCAAAAATAAAAGCTCCTTATACATTCATACCATTTCATCTTTGCTAGAGTTTCAATGGTGCATAATGTTAAGTTACAATTGTCTCACTTTGTATCAGTCAAATATTCAATTTTGTCCCTTGTTTTGTTGGCTGTTTCCTTTCTGAATAAATATGACTGACCTTAAACATGCGTATTTATATCTACATTATTGCGTGCAAACCAGATTAACATTGGTCTTAAAATATTCATTTCCACAGAATAGGAAATCATCCATATGCATTGTCAAGATGCCAATCAAGTTGCCAGTTGCATCGAGCCAAAGAAATAGAACATTATCACTGATATTAGTAATAAATACAATCTGTTTTAAATTGTATAATGTTCCGCTTAAATCTTAGTAAAAATTTGATATCTTTGGTTTCTCGAGGACATTAGTGCAAAGAGAAACGCTAACAGCTTTGTCCGTGATTTAAATTTGGGGTCCCTGATTCCATTTCATTTAATAATGATCATTATTTTCTGAGAGCCGCATAGTATTTGTAGAATCTCGAATTGATTTATTTACTTTTAAGGTGTAAGTAAACACTGAACAAAATTAATAACAAGATGTTCTTTCTTCTTCTCATCTTTTCCGAGCTTAAGATTAAGTATTATCTGAAATTCTCTGTTGATATAAAACTGCTACGATTATATAATGATACTTTACTAAAACAAGCAAGAAATGATTCACTCACCCAGTGCTGATGATGACTTCTTTGACATTGTCGCTGGAGTTTACTTTGCTTTGCTTTTATGACATATCAAACATTGTGGGTTATTTAATGCTGAATCCATTTTTATACATATAAACAGTTCTATTTCAAACAATTCAGTTTTCAATGTTTTGTTCTATGTAACCCATAGATAGGACCCTATTAACAGCTACCACTCCAGTCCTGAGTCGACCTGGGAGCAATGGATATAATGGTGTACTCCACATTCCCCAAAGCTCCACCTTCAGATTGTTTAGTGTCATATCTAAGACACTCAAAGAGACAGTCTTACCCCATGCAGTCAGTGTATTCTGCAGGTCCAGCCGATTAGGCCATTTTTGCTGGCATCGTGCAAGGAGATACATAAGCACCTTATATGTTCATAATCTGCGTAGATTACGTACTACAATGGTTAATAGATCTATTAAAAGAAACTGAATTCACATTAAAAAAGACAAGAAGTAGATCATATCCCACAGAAATTATGACAGATGAAAATTATACTGATGATCTAGCATTTCTCCCAAATAAAACTGCCCAAACTGAACCCCTGCAGAATAGCTTGGAGTAAGCAAACAAGAGGCATTGGGACTTTACATGAATGCAAAAAAGGCTGAGTTCATATGTTTTAAACAAGGAGCTATCTCCACTCTAAGAGGCAAGCCTCTGTAATTAATAAACTAGTTCATATACCTTGGTAGCCATATCTTATCTTCTGAAAATGATGTTTACATAGGCATAGGGAAGAGTGGACTGCTACTGACAGGTTGTTAAGATGGAAATCTGATCTCTCAGACAAAATAAAAAAAAAAGGTATCTTCAAAGCTGTAGGAGTGTAGGTACTCATGTATGGATGGACTACATGGAAACTAACAAAAAGCATAGGTAAAAGGCTAGATAGGAACTATATATGCATGCTATGTACTATTTTAAACAAATCCTGGAAGCAGCACCCCACAAAACAGCAGCATTACAGTCACTTACCTTCTATCTCATGAACTGTCTAAGTAAGAGAAACAAGACATGCTTGAGCTCTGCTGGAAAAGTAAGGAAAAACTCAAAAGCAACATTCTCTCATGGACTCGTCTGTGTTATCCAACCAGCAGTGACTTGCATACATCAGCTCTCAACAGACACTGAATACAGCCAAAAGTGATGGATGATGAGGAACTTAGTGCTATCAATACAACATGATGATGATTATATGGAAATTACAAATAAGATTCTCATCGTCCAAGTTTAAACATCAAAAAGCACCACATATACCATTCAACTTTAATGACTATCACTACGTACCTTTAAGATGACATAAAAGGATTATTCAATAAACAAGACCATTTTTTCTTTTAAGAAAAAAATCCTTTTTTTTTTAATAAATTGTTTGTTTTAAAGTAAAAATTATTTCAATCACATGAAAAATTATTCCTTTTGAGGCTGGTGGTGAAAAAAAAAACAGAGTACCCCAGACTTTTACAAATCTTTCTGCAAGTTTTTGTTGACTGAGAGTTACAAACCATGTGAAATTTACACAAAAATTTGTAATATGCTCAGTTATAGATAAAAAAATGTTTACAAATAAGCTAAGCCTGTGTTTTCCACTATGAACCTCAGTCAAAAAAACAGTCAATGAAGTGGAAACATGAACACACCACTAAGGAAAAAGTTTCAAGCACAGTGGTCAATAAAGAAGGTCATACTCACAGTCTTATGGGACATGAATGGACTCATTACTATTTCCTTGAAAAAGATGCAACGATAAACAGTGCTTTCTACCACAAAATCCTTCGGCAAAATCTACCTTGTTTATTGGATAACCTGTATGGGGAAAATCTGGCAGATCTTTCTTTGGCAAAAAAATGGTGTCAACTTGAACATAAATAATAATTTATTAGGTTGAAATATAAATTAGAAACAAAGTCAGTTTCAGAAATTAAGTCCATAAAAGGATAAATTTTTTTTGTCATAAACCTCGATACAAGATCGACTTCACTGTATATATTCTATTATGTCATAATAAGTAATAAAAACAGTGGATTAACAAATATACACTATGTTAAAAGTTAGTTTGGTTGGTCTTATAGCATGTCAACCCTCAAGTCAACATTTTTATAAGCAGTTATATGGTTTCAATTAACTATTTTTAATTCATAATGTCAACAATAATCCTATGCTTGCACACAATTATATGGTTACAAGTATTCCTATTTAATACTAATAATTTGTGCAAGCTTGTATGGTCTCAAGTATTCTTATCTAATACTAATATAGTGCACACAGTTATATGGTTTCAAGTATTCTTATCTATTACTAATAGTGTGCACACAGTTATATGGTTTCAAGTATTCTTATCTAATACTAATAGTGTGCACACAGTTATATGGTTTCAAGTATTCTTATCTAATACTAATAGTGTGCACACAGTTATATGGTTTCAAGTATTCTTATCTAATACTAATAGTGTGCACACAGTTATATGGTTTCAAGTATTCTTATCTAATACTAATAATGTGCACACAGTTATATGGTTTCAAGTACTACCTACAGCTAATAATTTGTAGACATATGGTTTAAGTTATTCCTATCCGATGCTAATAATGTGCATACAAGAATAAGGTTTTAATTATACCTATCAAAAACTAATAATTTGTTGATATTCATATGGTTTCATGTAAGTAACAATGATAAACATTTGTTTACTATACTTAATACAAATAAACAGAGGTATGTTAAACAATCTCTAATTTTCCTTAGAAAGTATAATTTTAACAATGCATATATTTTGCAACATTGAATTGAATTCAGAGATTCTAAATTCTATGGAAATCCCTTTGTGTTTTAAGCAGAACTTTTAGGTCGTCAGCAAAAAGAAATCAATTTCATTTTCATTATTAATTCCTCATAGGCAGAACAAGTGGATTTTGAAATCTTTTGAAATTATTGGATAAGATCACAGATTGAATTTTAATGCCCTCCCAACAAAAGACAAAGAATCTGCTTTGATATATATTCAATCTTTTGCAATGCTATGAATTTATGATGCAAATTCAGGACATGCACTTATCTCTCGAGATTGACAAAACAGACGAAGATTATGAATCTATTATTTACAAACTTTATGTCAAGTTTGTTGTGCTCTTTTGAAGTTGTGAAATAAACCTAGCAAATACACAGTCTACAAATAGTTGGCTGGTTTTACACAATGTCAAATCTTGAAGGTGGTGAGAAAGTATATATACAAAACATCATAAATAAAAGAATATGATATAGAGAAATTCAAGATTATATGTCGTGTTTCCCGATTCAAGTGGTGTTATGGCATTTCAATCCTTGATGGGTTAGTTAATACTGAAGTCTCTATATATATATGTATTTTTTGCCTGCTGTTATATGGTTTCAAATATTCCTATCTAATACTTATTATTTTCAATCAGATATATTTTACCTATTGGTAGAACTTAAAAGGTATTACTTCTAAAGGTCAAAGTGGATCTGGGAGTAACGGGAATGAAAAGAGGAGACAATACTTTCCAAAGCTCTAGAACTGCAGTATCACTTGTGAATGCAGTTTCATGTATACCAAGGACCAACGAAATAAACTAAAACATGAGATATTAATGGTTTTACATGCACTAAAGCACACACACATATATATATATATATATATATATATATATATATATATATACAGAAGTAAATAAGGAAATTAAATCTGACAGTATAAAGAAAATCCATATAGAAAAAATCTAAATTCGACAAATTTAGAATGAAAGACCATGTTGAATGTTTCGATTATAATATCCTTCTTCAAGACTTTACATTAATGAAAAGCATAGTTAAAATAGTGATGGATATTTGATGAACTAGCAGGAGAAAAGAACGTGTATATAAAAGGAATACTAAAATGAAGATTTCTTTTTATTTATGCTTTGTTTTCTCCTGCCATTTCAACAAACATCCATAGCTATTTTAACAACACTTTTCATGAATTCAAAGTCCTGGAGAAGGTTATTATAATGTCGACTTTCATAATAAATTCATCAAACCTGGATTATTTTGTTTTTTCCTACTTTTCTCTATCTTGGTCTATATATATATATATATATATTTTGGATAATTTGTCAAAATTTAGAGTTTTATTGCCCATTAAGAATTTATAACAAAAAATACTAGTTTCTACAAGATAGAAAAAGAAAAGGAATGAGATTAGCCAAATATAATTTTTTCTAACAAAATTAATATTAGGTCAAGAAAAATTAGTTTTATTGAGAAATATTTTTTTTATTTAAAGTAAATGATCTTAGAGATTTATAAGTTTAAGCATTTCCAAATAACTAATAATACAAAATTACAATCTTATATATATATATATATATATATATATATATATATATGTGTGTGTGTGTGAGTGTGTGTATACTAGCAGCTGACTCCTGCATTATGAAAAAGATAAAATGTTTCAGGTAACCATGGGAATAAGGAGACATTGCACCTATTTCCCTATATTTCTCTCACTTTCAAATATCTTCAAAATACCCCTTGAGGTCAAAGGAATTCACTTGCTAATTTTCATCAAGTAGACGACAAATTAAACATTTTTGATCAATTTTAAGCTAAAGTATCCCAAAGCACCTCCAGGAATTGGTGGGAATCTCCACACACCCCTCATTCCAGCCACAATTTTCATTAAAACACACCTTGAGGTGAAAGGAGTGCTAATATTTATCGATATTGACCTATTAGCCTAAGAGTTCTTAGGTAACAAGCAAACAAATGAAGACATATATATAAGTCACACAATGTATTTTATATTTAAGTAGGTTTCAAGAAATCAAAATGGCCAGAAACCGAAGTCTGCGGTGCAATTATTACGGTTAAAGTAAAGGGAAAATGGCTTTCATATGAATAAGATGAACAAAGTTTGTTTTCCTATTCAAGCATACATCGTTTTGTTTCTTTAAAAATATTTTTTGAAAAAAAATAAGAGCATAAGATGAAAAGAGAATAACTAAATTGTTATCAAATTAGATTATTCTCAATGTCTGAGAAAATATTGACATTAAAAGTAGATTATTTTTGAGTGGAGATAAAACTAAATAGGATAATGAGAGAGAATAATGAATCATTTTGAATCGCTAGCATTTCCATAAATTCTCATTTTCTTGGTACAAAAGGTTTAGAAATCAACTTTCTTTTGGGCATTTTTACTTAAGACAAAGTTATTCTAAGTTGGCCCATAAAGGTAATGTTGTGTTTCTTAATTTTTGATTTATTGCAGCTTTAGGTTTTGCTTTCTTTTTTTCTTTTTTTCTACCCCATCAGACACTGTAATTTGATCTGGCCATAAAAACCTTTTATGCCAAAGTCAGGCATTAATGCAATCTATTTCCTTTTTTTTTTTTTTGGTTTGTTTGTTTGTTTCCAGAGGATAAGTAAACACTTGCATATAACTATAGTTATCAGCTATTTTGTTAGTGTATTATAATGTTTTCATTTTTTACATTCACTACTATCTTGGATTATAAACCCCTGCATAGTAGGTCCTACTGACTAAGCCAATTATGATAATTTATAAAAAGGCAATGTAGATGATATGTCCATATAGTGGACCCAGTCAATGAATTGATATTACAAGGGTTGATTGATAAGTGAGCTCTCCAAACACAGGGCCAAGAGAACATGTAATTAGTAGTATTTAAAATCTTATTCAACCCGACACATTCAGTAATAGAATTTTTTGTCATGAACACTTCTTTAGAGTTATGAGTGTCGGACAAAAAGTTTTAAGCTTCAACCTGAAAGAAGAACCACAGCTGAAAATATTTTGTGGTGGTAACATACTACCACTTCTCATCAAACCAGGAATACTAATTTAGATTTCTGTCTTAATTTCAGAACAGGTGAGGTCTATACTGAGGTAAGTGTACTGCAACGAATTTAAAATCTCTGTGAGGCTTAGAACTTTTCGAATATTGTTAGAGAACATCAGTCAAAAGAATTTCCCAACGTGAAACATGAATTGCCTATTTTCCATAGAATATATTGGCTTCATCTCGGCAGAGAGGTAAGACACCCACAAAATGAATTGTACTGGATACAACACTAAACTGTATCGGATGATGAAGCTCCAGTCTTGGAGATCTGAGGAGTATGGAGTATCCATTCGCTGCCATTACTTCCATGCCCACTCAAAACTCAAGTGTGTGGGGTGTAAAGGTTTTTAGCGTCGAGGTTACCAATGTGGGGTTTGAAGGTTTTTATGAAGGTCAGTGGCTAAGGGCAAGGCTGTGTTGCCGTAAGATATCTGACTCCATATTTTGGTTATATTATTTTACCCCACGTTGACTGGCCGGTGCAATGCCTAGCCCAAAGAAGGTCCAAAAGAAATATACAAAAGGAAAAGATAAAAAAACAGATAGGAGACGAAAACATTTCTTTTATACTTTCCTTTATTTACTTGGTGAATGGACTAACCAACGCTACGTCCCAAAACATAGCGTGGTGTCCAAAACACCAGATAGTAAAATCGTTGTTGTCGGTTCGACGTCACTACCCGAAAAAGAGGGGTTGGTTCACAGAAAACCTGAGTATTTATCTCTCTTCACCGGCTCCAAATTCGCCACTCCAAAATCCTTCTAATTTTGGTGCGACCGTTTCTCATTGGCCACTTTACATTTTATTATTTTACTTTTTTCTGATTTTAACCGGATGGATGCGTGGAGCCTTATGCGTGGCGACGCGTTTATACATTTTGTATCTGGCAGCCGACGAGTCAATATCCGGTTGGGAGTTTTTACTGTTAATTCCTAAATCCCCACAAGTGGCAATAGCTGTTAGGGTTCCGTCTCTCAGTCAAACAGATCTATTTAAAAATTCTCTATATTTGATAGGAATACTTGATATCATATAACTGTAAATTATTTGGAGTAAGAATAGTTACTTGAAGGTATACTTTTTCCAGTAGGATTATTATTACTTACTTGAAACCATAAAACTGTGTTTAAAAAAATGACAATTATTAATTAGAAATAATTATATGAAAGCATATAATTATTAGTATTGGATAGGAATACTTCAAATCATAAAATCTGTGCAAATTATTTGTATGTGATTGGAATACTTACATGTGTGCCAAAATCTCTAAAACAAGTAAACAAAAAAATGTTGACATAAATTTGCAATAAATGCAATTCCCTAACCCCAAGGCATAAAATAATCCAAGAAGAGTTGAGATACAGTTAGAATAAATTAATCATTTTGGTTGGTTGAGTTTTATGGCATATCAACCTTTGTAGGTTATTTAACACCAAATTCATTTTTATGCAAATTGTCAGCTCTATTTCAAACAATTCAGTCTCGCATGAGTACACAGTTTTAATGTCAAAAACAGTTCCATTTCAAACAATTCAGTTTAGCATAAGCACGCAGTTTAAATGTAAGTGTCAAAAACATTTCTATTTCAAGCTATTCAGTTTATTCAAACAGTTCTAATTCAAACAATTCAGTTTGGTATAAGTATGCAGTTAGTTCTTTTTAACCCATAGATAGGGCCCTTATCAGGTGCTACCACTCCGGGTCAGAGTGGACCTGGGAGCAATGGCAAAGAAGGAGTACTCAGCATTTCCCAAAGCTCCAGCACTACTAGAACCTCACCATCAGATTGTTTAGTGTCATATCCAGGACACTCATTGGGGGTGGGGTCTTACCCCTCTGCAGAGGTGTAGTCAGTGTATTCTACAGCCCCATCTGACTGGGCAATAATCATTTTGGGCGGGTCTTTCAAAAAGTATGAATGAACTAAAAAGAAAACAATTTTAAAATCATCCCTTTGGTATTTAACATTTCCAAACACTTCTATTTGACCCATAAATAAGATGTGAAGTCTCTGAACTAGATATTGTTTAGTGTCATACCCAGGACACCTATTTTTAATGAGGTCTCACCCCCCTGTTGACAATAGAGTTTGATTTGGTTTTATGGCATATCAACCATTGTAGGTTATTTAATACCAAATCCTCTTTATATATTTTTAAATCTATTTATGTTTTTTTAAACACATTTTGTAGTTAACATTCTAAAATGAGCCTGAGCTCTTTTTTGTTCATAATTAAATGATTTCAAGTACTACTGTATAACATCACAATTTAACATGTCATTTGTTTGCACACATAGTTTGTTCTATTTGACCCATAGATAGTTGCTACCACTTCAGGTCAGAGTGGACCTGGGAGCAAGGGCAATAAAGGGGAACTCAGCATTTCCCAAATCCCTAAGTTTGGAGCATTACCATCAGATGGTTTAATGTCATATCTAGGACTTACCCCTTTGCAGAGATAAAGTTGGTGTATTCTACAGCCCCAGTCAACTAGACTAACAATATAGTTAACATATTTTAAACCCTACCAACATACATTTTTTGGGGATTTAGTGGTTAATAAATATTGTCAATAGGTCAACTTTCATGACCATTGCTTGTACTATAAATGCTATCATCATATGATTATCTGATGATAATTAAATAATGATGAAAGAATAATGAAGAAACATAAAAACCAGCTGATTAGGTGAAAAGAAAATATTATTTCTTCAAGTTTGTCATAAGTGTATTGGATGATGTTAGGGACTAATAAGAGTGACAAGGAAAGAATCCATAAATACTAGATTATCAAAGATGAAAACACTTTTGCCTAAGTAATTTTTAAAGTTAAGAAAACTTTTGGCTGGCAAATTTGGACTCCGCTTCCTATTTAATAACTTCCATGTCTTTGATGATGAATGATTTAGTCATGTTCAGAAATCTAAACTATTGTACTTTAAGTGCTGCTGACAAGATGCAATATTTTTTAAAGAGAAGAAAGTAGGAAAGAAAAAACAATAATCAAAAATGAGAGGAAGGGAGTAAAGAAGAATAAAAAAACAACCAATCACAAAAAAGAAAAAAAAACAACCAATCAAATTAATAAAAGAGAATATTTCCTATCACTGAGCATTTCATCTTTGATGGTATATACAATATGTCATGAATTAACATTACTAAACAAGTGGATTTATAACCTTAAAATCTCTGAGGCAGGATTTCAATTTCTTTGAGAGGTCTGTCTGTTATAATCATCCTCAGGTTGGCAAAATTATTTCAGATTTGCCATTATTGCTCTCTTTCTCCACTCTTCTTCTCTCTCCCTTCATTACTCAAATGAAAATGCCAATACTCAGCTTAGAATAATGTATTATATTCATCTAAAATCAAGTCGAGTCATTGCTTCTTGCCTTAAAGATATTTGACAAAAATTATATTGTTTATGTTGTGCTGGAAGCCATTTGCAATTTTATCTGATTACATTTGACAAATACTCTTGATTAACATTTTTGCAAGAACATCATTCAGTAAAAATGGTGGCAAAATACTGAATTAAAATATCTAAAATATTCAATAAGCAAAAGCACTCTTCAACTAATTGCTTTTATACAGTAGGACATGATGAAGATCATCTTAAAGCGCCGCTGGAATTGTTTCAATGCAAGATATGCTTACGTGAATCTTAAAACTCAAAAGCCAAACATTGGTATAAATTATATTAATTTCTTTATCAAATCCTAATGAACATTAGCCATTATAACTCATATGCCTGATATTTTGGGCTGAGCAATATCCTATCATGCATACTGGAAGCCTGCTATTTTAGTGTGAGTGTAACAGGACTGCCTTATAAAAGTGAGAGGGTGGGGGATAAAAAGACAAATAAGAAAAAGATAAATAATTATCAAAAATAAATTTGAAGATCAAATTTGCTTAGACAATGAATGACACATTTTGGTAATTGATTTTTTTTCCCCTGTTCATGGATGGGTAAATGTTTTTATTTCTAAAGACAATATCAATAATAACTAATAATATAAAAGAACAATAACAGTATATGAAGGTCATTCAATAAATGAGGGTAATTTATCTACAAGGCTTATTCAATAATTAAGGAAATTTTTTCTATGTCCAAAGCAATTCAATAAATAAGGGGAATCTATCTACAAGGGTCAATCAATGAATAAAGGGAGCTATCTTGAAGAATCATTCAATACATTAAGGGAATCTTTTTATTAGATAATTTTTTGTTAATAAAAAGGTAAACACTGCCTTGTTTGCAACTGGTATCTAACAAAAAAATGTTTGGTGGCTGTGAAATAAAAACCATTTGAAATTTACACAAGAATATGTAATGTGTACAAACAACCATGTTTTAATAAAAACAAAACAAAGAACTATGTTTTAGTAAAAAAAGAAATTTACAAGTAGGCTAAAACATGATTTATTCACTGTGAACTTGAGTTGAAAAGACAATCCATCAAGTGGAAACACACTAACTCTCTGTGTAAATAAAAGATTCCAGGCTCAGCAGCCAATAAAGGAGGTCAGCCTTCTGAAACATTAAAGGACCCATTATTACTGATTTCCTTGGAAAAAGCACCATCGTAAACAGTGCTTCATATAGCCAACTCCTTTAGCAAAATTGACCTTATTAACTGAATGTCCTTTATATAATAAGGGCACCTCACATGGTGTAATGTTTAGAGAGGTAGGCTACCAGATTAGTGATTTTAATTCTTACTAGGTGCCCCAGGCCTTGGGCTACCCTTAGTTAAACTGAGTAAATGACAACAAAATATGATAAACGTTAAGTGAAGGATAAAAGATTTGGTTTAATCATAGATTTTAGCAATTTCTGCAAATGATTTTATTTTCTCTATTCAAAAAACCAGTAAAACTTGGTCATACCCAAATTGTCTGCCTTACTATCCATACACTTTGGGGACATTATGAGATAAAAGTTAAAATTTCTGGGGATATTTAGCCAATTTATGAGGAGTACAATTGATTTGAATTTAGAGTTTGTCTTCTCCTAGGCTGGTTGCCTAACCAAGGCTAAAGAACCCAGTCTGCCTTACACACAAATTTCCAAGGATAACTGTATGTAGCAGTAGCTGATCGTATCAGCAAAACAAAAATCTCTTTGAACCCTTAGATTCTCAACCATATTATCTCTCCTTGAAATTGGAGGTGCCCGTGGTGTAATGGTTATCGTCATAGGAAATGGACACTACGATATGAGTTCAAATCCTGGACGAGACTGATTGCATTTCATATTGCACTAATACCCAATTATTCTCCCTCCAGCTATAGGTAAATAGTAGGGCAGACTGGGTTCTTCAGCCTTGGTGAGGCAACAAGTCTACGAGAAGGAAAACTCTGAATTGAAACCTGTTAAACTCCACATAAAAAATTGAACTTGTGTCATATTCTGCCCGAGTGGAGGGGTTGGGTAAATATGATATGATAATCTCATTTTTACCAGACGAGAGTGTACAAATAATAGATTCATTAGGAAGTAGTCTGCCTAACATCTATAAATAGTGTCCTGAAAGGTGCTCACAATCGTAGTCAGTATGAACTCAGGAGTAATGGCAATGAAGAGATGATTCCTTATTTCCCAGAACGCCAGAACTGGAGTCTCAGATGCAGTTTATCATCATATCAGGACACCTCCATTTAGAATAAGTCTACTCTTGCATAAGAGAAAAACCTTCTTCAAAATGGGTTTCCTGGATAAGACACTAAACTGCATCTGGTAATAAGGCTGCAGTTCTAAAGCTCAAAGGAATTTTAAGTACCTCTTCATTGCCATTACTCCAAGGTCCTTTCTAATTCTGTCAGAGTCACATCTATGGATCAAATAAATGTTTGAAAATTATTTCTATTTGACAGAGATACTTGAGACCAAAATTATATACTGACAAATGATTTAAGCAAATTTTTAAAAGATGCTGTGTAATATTGAAAATATAGAAAATCTGGCATTAACACACAAGGATTTGATATACTGTTAAATGGACCAAGACAACCAAAATATTGGTCTTATGATAGCAAATAATTGCAAAAATATTGTCATAAACAGCAACGAGTCACTCAAATTAAAGTCAAAACTTCAGATTCAGTGTTGTGTCAAATAGTGAATGGATCATAAATGAATACAAGATATACCTCAGATTTTTACATGTAAAAATTTGGGGTTCCTTTATATATAAACTTATGCATAAGATCACATTGAACATGAACAAATGTGGTACATTTATATTTTACACACAGAATAAGATCACTATTAGTGGGGGTGTTACAAGTTTTTCTTAACTTTCCATTTGAAAGTTTAATGGCTTTGTAATGTTAAACATCTCAATCTGTTTATAAAACTGATTTATTCTGTAGTGTTATATGATATGAAAAAAGACATAAAATATTTACATGTAATAGAGATAAGAAATAGGATTATAGCCAAGATGATAACTCAGTTAAAGTAAATGATCTTAAAGTCTCCAATAAATATGAGCCAATAAGGAAAGATTAATATTGCGACATATGTCATCAAAACCATGTTGAAAAATTTACTGATTAGTTATAAGTACAGTCAATGAAAGAATGACTTCAAATTCTTCAGAATTCCAGAACTGAAGTCTCACCATTAGACGCCGCTTAGTGTTATCAGGACACATCCACTAAGTTACCAGGGCTTAGAATACACCCTGCAGAATAACCAGATCCTCTACTCCAGGTGCTATATATAAGTTGGCAACTGTAGTCAAGGGTCACCTTAAGGCTCCCTTTTCATTTGCTAGTATACTGAGGTGTAGGGGAGGGTGAAACTCCTTTCCCTGGATTATTCCACTTTACTCTTGATTCATACCTTATAATGCTGAGTGTGAAGCAAGGCGGCATTAAGTAACATTTTTTGAGTCTTTGATATGAATCAACCAGGGATTGAACCATTGGCAAACACTCTACCCAGTAGGCCAATTGGCCAGTTTCTGTCTGACTGATAGGAATTGTTATTTTGTGCCATTCCTTGCAAAAAAACAAAACATTCAAGTTATTTCCATAATTCCTAATGGAAACCAATTCCAGTATCCTGATAAGTTCAGTTGAAATGATAAAAAGAGTTGAGTGTTGCCATATTATCATCCTCAGCAGCTACACAGACGAAAGTATGAGAAATTAAACACTTCCTCTAATTTTTTTGTATTAGTCTACTAAATGTTTGTTTTATTATACAAATTACCAAAATTTTTAACTGCTCTTTGATGAATTTCCTGACTGAAAAAAAATTAATGGTTCCACGTTTAAGATAAATTCATGCTTAAATTATTAATTCCTGTGAGATCAACAAAATCTAGCTGTGCTAAACCTGTTCAGTGCTTAGATAGTTGATCCCCCAAACAATTGCAGGTACCGCAAGCAAATTAAAAGCCTGTATGCCAAAATCAGTAGCTGTACATGAGTTTCCATTTCAGCTTTGAAATATAAAGATTGTTTTAATACTTTTAATCCAACCTTATATATATATATATATATATATATATATATATATACACACACACTGGGTGTCCCAAAAAATGTATACACATTAGAAATAATTGTAAAGGTAATGTTTAATTAGAATTTTCTAATTTCAAATATGTAAAAATATTTTACAAGTATCATTTTATTGCCTGTGCTCAAACTGATACCCATTTTGATCCAGACACTAATAATAAAATTCTAATTAAACACTATGTTTACAATCATTTTTAATGTATATACATTTTTTTGGGACACCCTGTGTTTGAGTGTGTGTGTGTATATATATATATATATATATATATATATATATATACACCCACATACTACTACTAGCAGTAAATCTACCTTTTTTATGTGATCCTTCTCTGAGTTAAAAGGATTTTTTGGCAGTCTACTGTCCTCAAGTTTGTTCAATTGGCCAGCTCTTCTTAGGTGGTATTGGGAAAATATATCATACATGACAGGGAGTTTAGATTTCTCCAAGATTAAATAATTTGAGATATGCTGTCCCTTCTTGACATTTAGTATTTTGCACAAGTGATGCATCATATAGATGTGAAGCATTTGCTTTGTATACCATCCAAGTTTCCACACTATTCACAAGAGTAGAGAGAAGTATGGTGCTGTCCAATGCACATTTAGTTTTTTTGGAAAAGTCTTAGTTGAGCCTGACTTACTTCTTAAGCCTGCTCAAGTCCTTAGAAGTATTTAATACTTGTCTATCTAGTTCCACATCTTGTTGGTGATTATGGAGCCTGAATATTTGAATTTGTCTACTTGTTTTTGTACTTTATCTTCTCTGTATGTCCTGGTCCTGAGTTTCTGGAGGGGGTTGGTACATTATCTTCGTTTTATTTATGTTAATTTTCAGCCTAGAACCCTGGGCAGATTTTCAGAAATGGATGATAATAGCCTGGGCATCTTGATGGTTGTGCACCACAAAGGCAGTGTCATAAGCAAACACGAGTATGCATTCTAAAACATTTCAGATCTTTCTTGAAGACTTGACTGACATTTAACTTGTTTGCCCCCAGTTTACTCAGTATCCAGACACCTTTGGTGGAATCAGTTACAGCATCAGATAAGACCACAGAAAGAACAGAGTGGGCAACAACCCAGCTCTGTTTTACTCTATTTCCAACCTCAAATGGCCCTTAAGCTGACTGAAGCTTTCATTCCTCTATGTAAAGCAGATATGAGCTTCACAAAGTGATCACAGCATCTTGATATATATAATGTATAAAATTCTTTGTTATCATCACACTGACAAGCACAGATTCCTTTAGATCTCACTTGACATCTGCCCCAATTAACCATTGCTGTTAGTAAATCTTCAGGATAGCATCTAGTGACCACACATTGCTGGTGAATTTAAGTTTTTGTTGGTTAGCCTAGACAAGTGTCTTCTTGTATTGGAATCCATTGGAGAATGTTGTTAATGGTGCCCAATATGTCTTGCTCATGTTACGTGAATGGTTTTTAAGATGGGAAGTAAGTGCCCCTACAACTGTTGTTTTATAGGCTGCTGTTTGCAGGATTTGTTAAAAAAAATCACAGAGCATACTTATGTAGTTCTCATCTTAGTTTTTCTCCAGGCATTACTGTATAGTCAAAGAGGTGCAACCATACATTAGTACTGACAGGAAGTGCCTGTGGTGTAATGGTTATCGTTGTAGGAAATGGACATGATGACACGACTTTAAATCCTGGATCAAGTTAAGTGCAAATCACATTGCACTAATACTCTTGAGAAAAGTATGAATCCAATTATTCTCCCACCGGCAATGGGGAAATAGTAGGGCAGACTAGGTTGTTTAGCCTTGGTTAGGCAACCAGTCAAGGAGAAGGAAAACTGAATTCAAACCTGTTAAAATCTGCTTAAAAACTGACCTTGTGTTACATCCTGCCTGAGCAAAGGTCGGTAAATACTGACATTGCTACAGCTTTGAAGAATTCTTGCTTTCTTTAATCAACGTGATATATAAATGGAATTGGTTTACAGAGAGTTACAGCCGGTCTGAGACATAAACCTAAGAAACATTTTAAGAATATCATAAAACAAAATCTTTGGGAGATTATATTGTAGACGTTGAAAACTGGGAGCAGATGATGGAAAAATCAATCAGTTTGGGAAAAGACTGAATTCAAACTTGTTAAACTCCGCTTAAAAATTGACCTTGTGTCATATCTTGCCCAAGCAGAGGGGTTAGTAAATATGGATCTACAGTTCTTAAATATTTGAAGTATGGAGAATCAAATACTCAATTTTTGAAATGAGCATTTTGGAAAGAAGACTTGACATTGGTCCTGGACACTTTTCAGCCTTAACATGTCTCAACCATCAGTAGAAGGTTCCGTTTATCCAAAGCTGGACTTGCAGATTAGAGGAGATCTCATAACAGCAAATAATTGCTGGCTAACTTGACAGTAGTCCTTCATCAGACAGCATGTAATTCCTGTCAATTTTGTAACAATGTACGGAGATCAGCAGCAGGTCTGAGAAGCCATACGAGATTGCACAGGGTTAATATCAATGTCAGATGGGTCTTTTACATGTTACATATGTGGAAGGGTTTTAAGGAGTGAAGTTGATCTGAGAAGCCACTTGTGAGCCCACTGGTATTTTTTGTGGTACTGAGGAGATAATGTTGAAGATGAACCTCATTTGCTTGCATTTCATGAGAATATCTATGTCAGTTTTTTAACCTTTCAGCTGAGACCTTCATATTATTTTATATTTACGAGTCCTATAACCAATAAAACTTTTTAAGTCTACAATAAATCAAACTATGATAGAAAAAAAATTATTTACCTTTTAGAATACATCCATTGCTCTCTACAATATATAAGGAAATTATAATGACCTTTCACAGTCTTAGAACAATCAACCACAGATGTCAAAGTAAAGTTGGCAACTTTAGTTGAAGGTGACCCAAAGGCTCCCTTTTCAATAGCTACAATGCCAAATTGTAGGAGAGGGTGCTCCTTCCTTCCCTGGTTGGTTGGTTGGGTTTTATGGCATATCAACCCTTGTAGGTTATTTAATGCCAAATTCATTATTATGAAAATAGTTCTATTTCAAACAAATCAGTTTAGCATAAGTATGCAGTTTAAATGCAAGTACAGTTTAATTTTGAAAAACATTTCTATTTCAAGCTATTTAGTTTAGTCAAGCAGTTCTTATCTATGTACAGTTTCAATGTAAAAAAAACAGTTCCATTTCAAACAATTTATTTTAGCATTAGCACGCAATTTAAATGTAAGTACAGTGTAATTGTCAAAAACATTTCTATTCAAGCTATTCAGTTTGGTCAAACAGTTCTAATTCAAATAATTCAGTTTAGCATAAGTATACAGTTAGTTCTATTTAACCCATAGATAGGGCCATATCAGATGCTACCACTCCGGGCCAGAGTGGACCTGGGAGTGATGGCAATGAAGGGGTATTCCACATTCCCCAAAGCTCCAGTATTACTGGAACCCTGCCATCCGATTGTTTAGTGTCATGTCCAGGACACTGATTGGGGGGATCTTAACTCTCTTCAGAGGTGCAGTCGATGTATTCTACAGTCCCAGCCGACTGGGCAATTCATTCCCTGGATTGCTCAACTTTACTCTTGATCCTTACCTTATAATGCTGAGTGTTAAGCAAGGTGGCACCAAGTACCATTTTTTTGAGTCTTTGGTATGACTCAACCTGGGATTGAATCCCGGTCTCCTGAACCATTGGCAAACACTCTACTCATTAGGTCAAAAATATTTAAACTATAATAAATTACTCTTGGTTGAACAACATAACCCAGCTTTAACAGAGAGACTAAATTCACTCTAAAAGGGAAAATTGGGTAAAACTTAACATGACAACAATACTAGACAGCCAAAAAGGTAGATTGATATGACTTCTGGAAAGCCTAACCCCAAACACTTAAGAAAACAAACCAACATAAAGCCATTAAATTTAATCCCCAAACACTTATATTCTCTAACTTTTATAGACTGATTTTTCGAAATGACACCTTAGAAAAAAAAAAATGTTAATTCTTTTCAAGTTGATAAATATTTTTCCACAATCATCAAGCTTCTCAATATCCAAGAAAATATCAAAACATTTTATTTTCATAGACAAGAAATCTGATTCTAACAATCATTGGCCTCAATCTTGAAATTAATACCCAATCGATGAGGGCCTAAGGACAAAACAGGTCAGGATTAAAAAATTAATCAAATGTATTTTCCAATGTCTACGTGGCTGTTTTTATAATCACATATCATATAATTAGTATTTTAATCTGAACTGTGTATGGAAGTCCCTGTGAAATTGAGGCTAACATGAGGCACTGTGATATCACAGTAAGCAAGTTCAAACTCCACTCACGCTATTACATTCACTTTAGGACAAACATGCTTGGGGAAGGTAAGAGCTCCTTTTTCACACACCCCCACACACAACTGCTATAGGTTAAATATTACCATTACTATTCTTCTACAGGAATGGCTCTGAAATTAAACCACTCACAAAGGTTCATGTGCCATTAAACAAAGAAACCAGAAGAAAATTAATATTTTTCACTCATAACACACTTTTCATATTTTTGTACCCAATTTCAATTTATATAACTTTGCCCTGTCAACTCGGGCGGAAGAATACACCAAATGCTTCTCTTGGTTTGCTAACAACCAAATCTAATTTATTAAAAGTCATCTGTCCATAGAGCTAAGACTGCACTATTTTTGGGCCTGACTCAAACCAATGTTTTAGGCAGTGTTAGGGTTATACCAAGAAAGATTTAAAAAATAAAATATCTAGCTCTCATTAAATGGGATCTATCTCTAAGCCTGGATGTCTTTGAGTCCCCAACCCTGTAAATGGGTACCAGTCTCATAATAACAAACCACTCTCTTGATATTCATTACCAGAGGTAGATGGCTCTTAACTTCTCTTTATACATTTTGTCCATCTTTTTTGTAGCTAGGTGACATGCAAAGAGAGAATGCATTTCATCTCAAAGACCACCTGTCATTAATATTTTTAAAAAAGTTAGGACAGCCCTCTCCCCGGACTTTTTTTCAATTTAAATTATTTCTATCCTTCCAAATCTTGATAATAATCAAAGTACATCTAGTTTGACTTCTTTAAATATGAATAAGTAAGAAAAGTTGGCGACCGTAGTCGAGGGAGACTCGAAGGCTCCAATTTCAATAGCTACTACACCAAGGTATAGGAGAGGGCACTATTCCTTTCCCTGGATTGCTCCATTTTACCCTTGATCCCTACCTTATAATGCTGAGTGTTAAGCAAGGAAGTACCAAATACCATTTTTTAAGTCTTTAGTATGAAATATAAGAAACTCCTCATCCTTTATCTTTTGATAATGATCATACTTAACTTAAATCTAATTTGATTAAGTACTGCTAATTCAATTTCTTTGAATATGAATAATTATGTTAAACTTAAGTAAAACCAACTGTACATCCTTTATTTTTCATGATGATCATCTTACAACTCATAGGTAAGTATTGCTAATTGGTCCGAGAGCAATGGAGGCAATATAAACGTGTTTCAAATTTAAATTACAGTTAACTTAAAACTAGGGCACCTCGGGTGGTGTAATGGTTAGCATGTTAGACTAGCGAACCTACACGACTGAGTTCGATTCTCTTTGGGTGCCCCATTCTTGCGGCCTTGTGCTACATCTAAGCAAAAAGCTTAGTAAATTAAGTTAACTTAAAACTAGTAAAAAAATTTATATAAATTCAGTTTGGAAATTGTCTAATAGAAATATTTTTCATCCTATCTGACTTGATCTTTCTAAAATATGTTATATGCACACACATGCAACATCTCTTGAGATACTTATCTTAAATTATTTTATATAAAATCTAACATTTATTATCTTGAATCATCATTTTATGCCACAAAATAATGAATGTTTGCTTTGAAAAAAAAAAAAAAAAAAAGGAAAAAGATTCTAATAAAATGTCAAAAGATATATACATGAAGCAGAGTTGCTCAAGTAACTTTTCTGTATTTTATTAATAATTCTTTGATAAAAGAATTACAAAGCCACAAAAAGATAAACAAAGAAAATTAAAAAGAGAAGATAGGAAAGGCTTAGGATGTGAGAAGAGGTTAAAACATTAGTTTTATTGCCTTAAGCAAAGATACTCCTTCATTGTTCAACACTGGAATCCAAATCCCTTAAGATGCAACAATGAGAAAAAAAAACATTATCTAAATTTGCCTAGGAGGAATTCTAAGAAGATTTGGTAATTTTTAATGGTCTTGTGGAAGAGACATCATGGCCTTCAACACACAATTTGCCGTCCTGCCATATGGCTCGCTGGGCACTTGGACTTAACAAGTAAAACTGCTTGGGGAGGTAGGGTTAGCACTTAATAAATGGTTAGAAAACAACAGGAGAGGTCATAGAATTCAATAATAGACAAAATAACAAATGACATTTTTTTGAACTTCAGAATTCCCTTTGAATAATGCCTATGTTTTATAATTAGGGCCGAAAATGAAGTAGAGACAAAACGAATGACCTTCACTTACAAAAATGATTAAAAGCTAAGAGGAATCTTTAAAAACTAAGAATTGTTTCTGATTTGAAAATGAAAAGACTGTTTAGACAATGGTCTCTGAAGAATTTACTAGGAACAAAGTTGATGAACATCTTTTTTTTTCTTTTTTTTTTTTCCCAAAGAGTAAAAAAGAAAAAGTTGATAGAAAACAGTCAGTAGTATCATCACAGCCAAAATCATATGAACATAAGTTTCTGGATATTTTTTTTTTGTTTTATTTTCCTTTTCTTTTTTTTTTTTTAAATAGAAAATAAATTTTAACCTTTGTGAAATCTTCTTGGGGGGTATACTATTTGCTTATGAGGTTAAAGTTTCTGTATGCAATTGTTACTTCTGAATACGACTGTACAAGTAGAATTTCCAAAGGGAACAGAAATAAATTTGAAAGCACCGAGTACAAACAGATTTAATAAACATATTCCATGTAACATTTGTTATCTTTATTCCCAAAAATCTTATTGAAAAATAACAATGCACAGGAAAAACCATTGTTAATGCATATCACATACTAGTTGAAGTACTACTCTTCAGTGGGTAAGACAAAAAATTAAGATTTTGTCGGGTTTATAATGACACTAAGATTATCCCTTTGTAATAGACTAATACTGAAAGGATTTATTGGTTTAACCATGTCTGGTTTAAAAAAGTCTCTCATTAAATGGTTTTTGAAATTAAATAAAAATAATCATCCTAAACTTGAATAAAATTATTTATTGTTAACAACACCCATTAAACTGGCAGTACTTACCCATATTACATACAGGTTGGAAAATGATTTTTATGAAAAATGAAGGACCGAGTCTTTTTTATGAAAATATTAAAATATGCTAGTTTGATTCCTTTAAATATGAATAGTTATATTTTAGTTTTGGTTTGAATCTCAAGTTTGAACTAAGCACTATGTGATTATTTAACTCCTCATTGAAAAACAACTTAGAAATGAATTTAATCTAATATTTTTATTAAAACTATAAATGTTTTGCCATTTTTAATCCTGCTAAAATTGAATTTATTTCAAAATCTTACAAGTTTTAATATATGTGAAATTTAAATTTAAGATCATTATTTCAATTTTAATGAAAAACCGATATTTTTGAAATGGTATTTCTTGAAATCTCTCTATTTGAATATCTTGGAAATATTTAGAAGATTACTTTCAGTTGTTTTTTTACTTAAAGTGACAATTATTTATCTATGATTGTGTATCAATTATACTATTAAATAGGAATAGTTGAAACCATACAACTGTGTGCAAATTATTAATCTTAGATAAGTTTGGTTTGGTGGGGTTTGATGGTATATCAACCATTAGAGATTACTTAATGCCAAATCTGGTTTATACATTTCAATCTATTTCATGACTTGATGACATTTTTTAGATGAGCCTATGTTTGGTTTAGTGGCATATCAAACACTTTAGCTTATTAAATGCCAAATTCTTTTTATAGATTAAATTTAATGTATAATTTCTAAACACATTTTGTAAACAGCATTTTTAAATGAACCTGAGCTTATTTTTTAACTCACGGTTAAATGGTTTCACTTAGTTCTATCGATTATAATTAATTCTATTTACTATTAATCATTGTTTTTTCAAGTATTGCTATGTATCACTAAAAATTCAGTTAATTTGTTTACAAACTGTTAAATGATCAACAAGATCTATTTCAAGCAATTCAGTTTAGGATAAGTCATTTGTTTGCATACAGTTTAAATGTAAACAAGTTCTATTTGACTCATAGATAGGACCTTTTCTGAGGGTTACCACTCAGGACAAGAGTAAACCTGTGAGTGATAGCAATGAAAGGGTACTCCAAAGCTCCAGGAACCTCACCATCAGATTATTTAGCGTCATATCAAGGACACTCACTGTGAGGAGTCTTACCCCTCTGTAGAGATGCAGTCGGTGTATCCTGCAGCCACCACCAGCCAACTAGGCAAATAGGAATTACAAACAAATGATAGTAAACAAAAAAACTGCAATTTAACAAAATGCAACTTAACATAAAAAATGCTAATGATTGTGATCCAATATTTAAAAATGAATGCTTACATTATATAACCCATAAGGAGTTGACATGCTGTTAAATGACAAAAGAAAACCAACCAAATAATTTGTGCACAGTTATATAGTTTCATGTTTTTCTAATACTATAATTTATAAACTATTTTATAATTACAAATGATAGTTGGTTGGTTGGGTTTTATGGCATATCAACCTTTGTAGGTCATTTAATGCTAAATCCATTTTTATACAAATACTCAGTTATATTTTAAACAATTCAGTTTAGCATGAGTACAGTTAAATTGTCAGAAACATTTCTATTTCAAGCTATTCATTTTAGTCAAAAAGTTCTGATTAAAACAATTCAGTTTAGTATAAGTATAGTTTTTGTCTACACAGTTAAATGTCAAAACTGCTCTACTTCAAACAATTCAGTTTAGCATAAGAACACAGTTTAAATATCAAAACAGTTCTATTTCAAGTAGTTCAATTTAGCATAAGTACACATTTTAGTTCTATTTGACCCATAGATAGGACCCTATCAGGTGCTATCACCCCGGGTCAGAGTGGACTTGGGAGCAATGGCATTCCCCAAAGCTCCAGCATTACTGGAACCTCACCATCAGATTGTTTAGTGTCATAACCAGGACACTCATTTAAGGATGGTCTTACCACTCTGTAGAGGTGCAGTCAGCGTATTCTGCAGGCCCAGCTGATTGCATCACTTTTACAAATGACTATTCCTATTTAAAAATAATCATTTGTCAGTATAGTTAAATGGAATCGTGCCTTAATATCAAATAATGATCATTATAAAAAGATGTATTCAACACACAGATGGAGGCTTGGTTTGGTTTGGTTTGTTGGGTTTTATGGCATATCAACCTTTGTAGGTTATTTAATGCCAAATCCATTTTTATGTAAATCTGTTCTTTTTAAAACAATTCAGTTTAGTATAAGTACAGTTTAATTGTCAAAAACATTTATTTCAAACTATTCAAGAAGTTATATCTAACAATTCAGTTAAGTGTAAATACAATTTTAATGTCGAAAAACAGTTCTAATTCAAACAATTCAGTTAAGCATAAGCACGCAGTTTAAATGTAAGTACGGTTTAATTGTCAAAAACATTTCTACTTCAAGCTATTCAGTTTACTCAAACAATTCAGTTTAGCATAAGAATGCTGTTAGTTCTATTTAACCCATAGATAGGGCCCTGTCAGGTGCTACCACTCCAGGCCAGAGTGGACCTGGGAGCGATGGTAATGAAGGGGTACTCTGCATTCCCCAAAGCTCCAGCATTGTTGGAACCTCACCATCAGATTGTTTAGTGTCATATCAAGGACACTCGTTAGGGGGGGGGTCTTATCCCTCTGCAGAGAAGCAGTTGGTGTATTCTGCAGCCCCAGCCGACTGGGCAAACAGATGGAGGTATAATGGGTACTACTACTTAAAGTCATAGTGGATCTGGGAGTAATGATTCTTGAGATCTCCAAAACCAGAGCCTCAGCAACAAATGCAGTTTAGTGTCACATTCAAGATACTCCTTTTTGAAGGGAGTCTTACTCCTCTGTAGTGGATAAAATGTGTGTATTCTAAGCTTAACAAACAGGACTGGGAATATAAGTAAAAAGAGACAATTTTGATGCAGAAAATATATAAACCTTTTAATGTCAATTGTAGCAATATGGATTCTCTCAGGTCAGTTAATTCCAAATTGGAGGGTGTCCTCGTGGTGTAATGGATAAAGCGATGGACTGCGTAATCGTAGTAAGCGAGTTCATACTCAAGTCACGCTATTACATTCACTTTCTGGCAAATACCCTAGGGAAAGGTATGAACCCCCTTATCCTCCCAGCTATGGGTTAAATAGTACCACCACCGTTCTTCAAGGAGAATGGCTTTGGCATTAAATAACCTATAAAAAGTTGATATGCCATTAAACAAAAGAAACCAAACCTAATTCCAAATTGTCATATGTTTTACATCTTTGAAGAAATTCTTATGAAAATCCTTTAAATATTGTTATTAAATATGACAAGCATTTTCTTTATCCTTTAATTTTACTTGCATTTTCTTTTCTTTTATCCATACAAGCTGCTTATTAAATTAAACTATAGGGACAATTTATAATGCAGAAACTTAAAATCACCCTAATAAATTTTTCTTTTATTTCAATTCTCTCACTGTTCATATTTATATAATTGTTTTTAGAAACTTGACATGATATTAGCATATTAACCCAGTTTCTCCAAGGTAACAGGGTATTTGAGTTCAAGACTTAAGTCTCTCCTTTATTATTGTTATTGACATATGCTGATTCTTTCTAGAGGAGAACTGACAATCCATTTGAGTAATTAGAAAGTGAAAGTGACTAAAATTAAAAGGTGAAAAATACTCATCCAAATTAATGATAATAAAAAGGATTGATAATGCTTCAATTGAAAATCAAAAGTTGAAAGAAAATACTAGTCTAAATAAATAATGATGAACAAAAAACATCTAAAAGTAATTACTATTCAAAATTAATTATAATAATTATTAAAAATGCTTCATCTAAAACTTAAGATAAAAAATATAAGTCAAAATTAATATCAATAATGATTGACAATACTTCATCTAAATATAAAAAAAAAACCTTAAAAATTAATAAAATATTAATAGAATATTTTGAAATATTTTAATTTAGATAACATTTTAAATTATAAAACATTTTCAAATCCAAATTCATTTTGAAATTACTTCTATAAAAATTAAGCACTAGATAAAGAGACTACATTTTATTTAATGATAATCTTTGTTAGAAATAAGTTCTGAAAGACAATTTCCTCGTTTTATACTGAAGAGCTCCAAAGCAGAGTAATTCTGGATAAAAATAGGTAAAAACCTTTAAATAATAAAAAAATAACAAAAACATAAGAAACATGGTCATTATACAAGAATTTGTCCATTTCTCTGTAAAAAGACTGAGACATGACTTTGCATGAGATTCAGAAAACTAATAATCTACATAGATAAAGGATGTTTGTGTTGTCAAGTGTATCAGTATTGGTTCTCTAAAAACTGAATACAACAAATGTTCAGCTTTTAATTTAGGTGTTTTAAAGTTTTTGGCTTTGAAATATGACTTGAAACATTTTTAACATTTTTGTTGATAGAAGCTTATCTTAGTTTTTGATCATAGGCTAAAAAAAGAAAGATATACGATAAAAGAGATACTGGGAGAAAAGACGATTGCAAGTTCATGCTCTTTGTTTTTATAAGTAACTGCTGTTGATCTTGGTTTCTATAGAAATGAGTTTTGTATTCTTAAAAGACTCTGGTGATGAAAGTATCTGCTCAAGGGTAGATAAATCTGAACAGCTTTCACAAAGATTTTGTATTACACTTTCAACAATTACTATTATTTAAGTAGCAGAGATTTAGTTTTTGTGATCTACTTCAAAGAAAGCAATGAATATCATCTGTTTTACACTTCTCTTAACTGCTAAATAGAAGAAAGGCACATTTGCAAACAAATTTCTTTTATATGAGAGTGCTGAAAAGTTCTTGATCCAACTATAAAGGGAATAACCTTGAGCCATGAAATAATCATGCTGTACCATATATTCATACTACAGTTCAACACATATGCCATATCATTTCTGAAGTCTTTTTTAATCTATTGGTGGGCTTGATGCTAAAGACCAATATTGGAATTAGTGTATCGATGATATACTCACACAACAGAAGGAAAGACAAGATATACAACAACATTTAATCTTAATATACATATTATACATTCCATTGGTATTAAGAAAGAACAATTTACGAATCCGTCCCAAAAGCAAGAAATATACACATATTATTCTATGAACAAGTAGTATGAGGGAGGGGTAAAAAATGGGAAAAAGATTACTTGATAAAGGAAAGTTAAAATAGATAATTTTTTATCATCCCCTGGTAAAGGTCTGAGACACATCTTTCCTGTTCAAAGGACAGAGCCAAAAGAGGTTGAGAATGGGTTTCTATTACTGCCATGTGACACACTATGAAGCACCTAATAGACACACCCATTTTCTTAAGGAGATATTGATTTGTCTTCTGACTAACCCTTCCAAAAATTTCATTTAAAAAAAAAAAAAAAAAAAAAAAAGTCATTTCTTTTTTGTTTTCATTAATAAGTTTTCAGCATCCTCCTCATATCAAACACCATTAAAATAACTTTAATAAATACAAGAGTAAGTATTTTCGTCTAATAAATTAAGTCTGTCCAAAATGAATTTATTCCTAAATTTCGTCAGTTATTTTTGTATGCATTTACCCAACCTAAGAAATTGAGATGATAGCCAACGAGAATCATTAATACATGTGGGAACTAAACTGTAAATGTGTTTGTCCCTTTTTTTATCACCAGGATCACGTGAAAACATCCCCAACCTCTGATTTAAAAAAAAGATAACATAACCCAAACATTAAAAAGAAAAAAAATTAATCTATTCACTATGAATCTATTCAACCACTTCCCCATAAACTGGTTGTAATACAATGTCAGTTTTTAAACTGACTTTAACAGGTTTGAATTTTGTGTTTTCATTCTCCTAGACTAGTTGCCATACCTAGGTTAAAGTGTCCAGTCAGCTAATCTATTCATAATGTTACGCTCTTAATTCGGTGAATTAACTGAGTATCATATTGCCCAAATAAACGTTTTACGCTCGTGTTTATTTACTCAACACCTCTGCCCCAAATAGAATTCATCACAAGTTCAATTTTTAATAAAGTACAGCTGGTTTAAATTAAAAATTTTCTTCCTCCTAGACTGGCTACTTGACCAAGGCTCAAAAATACAGTCTGCACTGTGATTTACCTATAGCTGGGGATACAGAGATCAAGTGATTAGCACCTCATCATCCAGGATTTGATTTCAGACAACCAATTCCAGTGATGATAACCATTAGACTAAATGTGTTACTTTTATTTGAAACAAATTCATATCATGGATATCGGTACATTGGCCAGTAAGTATCAGTAAATTCAGGTGTGATGTCAAGACTTAAGCTCATAGACAATGAAACTATCTTAAAAAAACATTTCAAGTTCTATTTCAAAGGCAAAAAATTAAAAACTGTCAATTTCTGACACTTGGAGTTTTTCGAGAAAAAATACAAATGTTTTAATAGATATAAAGTCCAGGCAGCTGGGGCTGGAGAATACACCAACTGCATCTCTGCAGAGGGGTAAGACCTCACCCAACGTATGTCCTGCAAATGAAACTATACTCCTTGGTGAGATTCCAGTAATGCTGGAACTTTGGGGAATGCAGAGTACAGCCTTATCGCCATTGCTCCTCGGTCCTCTATGACTCGAAAGTAGTAGCACCTGATAGGGTCCTATCTATGGATAAAATAGAACTATTTGAGCATTGTGAAACAGAATTGTTTGACCATTTAACAGTGTGTAAACAAATGAGTGATGTTTAATTGTTACTATTACATAGCAATACTTGAAACCATTTAACTGTGTGCAAAAAAAAAAAAAAAAAAAAAAAAAAATGAGCTCAGGTTCACTTAAAAATGTTATCGACAAAAATCCTATATATTCAATATATATGTACAAACAGGATTTAGCATGAAATAACCTACAATGGTTGATATGCCATAAAACCCAACTAAACCAATTAATGGATATAAAAATCAGATCATTATAACAGATGATTTGAACAGTCTTAACTTTATTACATGGATTCACTCACAAGCACAACATTTCACAAGATCAATTTTAAGCTGAGTACTGCTGGTTTCTTCTAAACAGGGGTCATGTTGATACTGCTATATGGATGCACTGCATGGATGCTAACTAAAATGTATGGAGAAAAAGCTTGAGGGCATCTACACAAGAATTCTGCAAGAAATATTAAACAAATCATGGAGGCACCACCCCAGAAAGCAACAACTGTACAGCCACCTACCACCCATCACGAAAACTATCCAAGTTAGACGAATCAGACATGCAGGACACTGCTGGAGAAGTAGGGACAAACTCATAATTGATTTACTCCTGTAGCCCCCTTTCACATGGACAAACAAAGGCAGGACAATCAGCTAGAACCTTCATTCAGCAACTCTGCGGTGATACGGGATGTAGCCCTGAGGACCTGCTGGAAGCAATGGACAATAGGGGTGGCGAGAGAGGGTCTGGGATATCCGTGCTGATGGTGCAACATGATGATGATGAATGCTGGTTTGAATTTAGAGTTGTATTTCTCCTAGACTGGTTGCCTTAAATAATCTACAGAACCAAGTTTTCCCTACAATTGATGCACAACTAGTGAGAGAACACAAACATTCATGCCTTTCTCAAGGGTATTAGAATGAAATCAAAAGCATATAGCCTCTTCCTAGATTTGAACTTGGATCACTGATTCAATTTCCTATGGTGATGATTGTGATCTTAAGTGTGCCTTCTATCTTTATATATTTCTTAATATAATTCTTCTAGTTATCAATTCAGGATATCAAATCGCAGTTTGTTTATAAAATTTTTATTATGATTAGCTGCAGATTAATAAGTGGCAGTATTCAATGTTTTGCATTCAAGAGTTATCACCCTTGAAAAAGTATAATAATCAGGATTAACTAACGCTAAAAAAATACAAATTGGTCTTGAAATTATTTTATTTTTCAAGGTGGAGAATTTTAACAGCATCACACCAACAAAAAACTAAGACGTATTGTTTTTGCAGTGTTACTGTAACTTACAAATAAAAATCAGATCATTATATTAGAGTGTTCATAAAAACAATAACAGAGAAACTAGAGTCACAATAAAATGCCATGTGGCCTTAGGGATTCTTCTCTTAAAAACAACATTCTAATTTAGTAAATGTATTATACAAATTAAAAAAAATGAAAACGTAAAACAAAACAAAAAAAAACAACTTAAAAAATATACAGTTTAATGATTGTTAAAAAAAAACAAAAAAGAAATAAAATCCCTAATGAAAGAAGTCCCAATTAATTTGCAGCAGCACCAGCAGCTGCACTCCTGTGGTTTTTAATTCGAGAAATTTTCTTAATGAACAAACAACAGCAGCAAGTCGTGAATGATTTGTTAAAGTGCCTTCAATGCTATAATGAAAGAGCTAAACAGTTAATGAAGGCAGTGCTTGATTACCATCATTATCATATTTGTCGAAGTCAGAAGAATTAAAAGTTGGTGGGGGCGGTGGTAGGTTATATCATTAATGAATATTTTGGAACAATTAGTGAAGGGGAGTAGATCTGACACTAATGTTTCAAGTCAATGAAGTTGCTGAGTTATTCCAGCTATACAAGACTTCTAACACCAAATAATTGTTTCCCATTAGTAGATAACCGTATACCCCTCTGCAGCTATAATATTGGTACAAATAACAATACTCTTATTAATGAATACAACAATCCTAATTACTCTTGTTGTTATGGGGAAAATGATTACATTAATAGATCTGATAATGATAAGGATATAAAAAAAGAAAAAAGGAAAACAACAGGATTGTTTATCAGAGATTCTTTGATAAGACTAATTATCATTTAAATGTTTATTAAAAAAAAGCAAAAAAATAAAGAAAATATCAGGTTGGGATGGGTTGGTTTGGTTTGGTTATTGTTTAGTGGCATATCAACCCTAGAGAGCAATTTAATGCCAAATCTTTTTTTTTTCTTGTATCTATTATGTGTAAGCAAATAATTAGGATGTGAATATTTCTGTAATTAAATAACTCGTCAGAGAGCATGGGATTAAAGTCAGAAAATTTTACTTCACAGGCATATGCAGGAAATAGGGTCTTATTTTGTAGACATTTTTATTTCATTTTTTTATTTCATATTGTAATTTGAGGTTTGCAACCATGCTGTTAGTTTCAATATTCATGCTTTCTACACTCTCGGATCCATTTGTAGGGTGTGTATGTTGAGGGTTCAAAGTTACATTGCCTGGATGGTGTTGGTTGGTTGGATTTTACGGCAAGTCAGTCCTTGGGTGATTTCATAACAAAGATGTTTCTGTTTTATTCCTTTGCTGCCATTTTGGAGAGGCTAGAAAAGATCATGGAATAGCTGTATATTATATTATTCAACTTTTCTGTCAATTGGTCACTTTGTCTTTTACCACAGTTACCCAAGGAGTAGCAGCATATTATATTCTGCAAAGCAAAAAATCTATATTGATGACTGGGAATGTGTTCGTTTATCTTTCTTCTATAGATGCCCAAACAGTTTCAAGTAGATTCTTATTATTATGATGTCACCATCCTGTACATTAACCCTAACACCACAGGGACTCTCTGGTTTGAAAAGGAGCTATCAAATGTAGTATGAATACTTAGTGGACACTAGAGAAATTTTTTATACATATATTAAAAAATATATATATATATTCATTCTGCCTTGGGAAAAAGGTGAGCTAATCAATTGGGGATCCGAATAAAAAACAACAATCATCAAGAAGTCAGATTGCAACCAGATATCACTGATCATACATAAATTTGAAAACCAACTAAAAATGTTGGATTAAAAGAATTATTTGCATTTAATTCAGCATTACAAATTCTCCAAGTAGGAAATTTAAAATAATCACATAATATCATAGCTTAGTCCAGACTAACCATTTCAGTTAATAAACAAAGATGTTTAAATTTTAAAATATCTTCAGAGTTAAACACTTAAATTAAAAATATGTTTAACAAGAAAAGTGATGAAATTTTTCTTGGAACAATATTAACTCATTGAGATAAGATAAACCATATAAGATTTATCACTTAGAGTATTCGGATTATTGTCTTCATCTTTATTGTTATATTCACATTTCCGCAAATGCATCCTTTGGCCTTCTTCAGGTGTTTCTCGTCAAACCCAGGAGCTTACATAGTACTTCAAACTGAATACTATATTTAATCCATGAGGTTAGATTATTCTAATTCTATTAACCATAACCAGGAACTAGCATTAGGCTGCCGTAAATATTCCTACTTATCTACTGGTAGTCAGGATTGAACCTGCAATCCCCAGATGATTTCACTTAAAAGCACTTTAACCAAACACCTATATTAATTGCACTACACATCCTGCTGAAATACTCTAAACGCTACAACTTACCACACTTCATCTCACAAGTTAAGACAAATGATAAACAATATAATAGGTAAATATCTTTTTAATTATGTGGATGTCTTTTTTTATAGGAAAAACTACTTAAATTATCATTTAAATTTTTAGATTAAAATAAAAAACAAATCAGAAAATGCCTTACTGGCTATTCTGGAACATTTTCCAAAGCAAAAATGTATTTTGATAAATATCTTAAGCATTACACATCAAAAAAATATTCCTCCACAAAAGATAAAATTTTTCACAGTACAGAATTAACTTTATGAAATGATAAATATATATAACTGATATTTTCCTTTTCCGTGACTTGATCTTGAAAAAAAACAAAAAAAAAACAATTACCATTTGTAACTGCTTGGTGTAAATTTTCAATAAACCACAAAGACTTAAATGCAGATGTTCTTCCTAAAATAAGTTGAAGGGAGCTTTTTTTTTGCATCTGTCTCTCCATGTCTGTAATCAACGTATTGATGTCTTACCAATATATAAACTTCCGGCTGTTAAGTTTTTCAAGATAATGTCACTTACTAAAGGCAATTCCCTTTTCAATTCAAAGAATTAATCTCATAGAAACAATAAATGGTAGTGACTGGTTAAAGTAACACTTAAAGACTGTAGAATTATCAGTTTTGATCAAAGTTTTGCCATTCTTAGGTGCGTACTTCAGCTCCTTTTAAACTAATTCAATAGATAATTAATCAAAACCAGTGAGAAAAAAAATCTTTAAACTGAAACAAATTCATTCTGAATGGACCAAAGCTTAATTTTGGTAAAAGAACAGAAAAAAACTAAATAAAAAAAATATTCAAAAGTTAAAGAAGGATCAAAGTCATTTTTTTTTAAATTTCCCTCTGCCTACAATTTTCACTGTTCCATTTTGCCAGAGGAAATATCCAGCCACTAATGATGTGTACGCTAAACAATCATTACGTATTCAAATTATTGGTTAGAAGAAAATAAAAACATTTATTTCACCAGAAAGAAAGGAATGGAATGAAACCAAACCTATAATAAATAAGCCTTTAGGAGAGCTGTCATGATTTAAAAAAAAAGATTATTATTCTAATTAAATAATTACAAACATAGGTCAATGTGTTGATAATTTTCAAACATTTTTTTTTTTTGGACCACCATAGAAAAATACAGATTTTTTAGCAAACACTAAAAATCCACATTTTCTTTTTAGTAAAAGCTGCTTTTCTTCATGACGCAGTTATTTATTTTGTCAATGTTTCTGCTTGCACGACTTGCTTGTATGTTGTAATTAAGGAGTGAGAAAAACATCTTTTTTTTTAATATTCTGCTTTTATCCTCAAGAAAAATGGAAGGGTTAGCAGATCTTCATTTATTATTGTTTTGAAAATATTGTTTTTTTTGTTTTTGTCAGCTGTTTAAAGAGTTCTGCTGCCAGCATTTATATCTATTTGCTTTTTCTTCATCAAAAACATTAAAGTGAATTAAAGAAACAACTCATTTAATTAAGGTTTGTGATATCACAGCCTCCATCTCTGAATCATTACTGGAATGTTATATTAACTTCATTTGGCTTGTCTGTGTCATGAAATGGAAGCCTGCTTCCGGATTGATTGCTAGGCTGACTTCTTCAGAGTATGTTGCCTGAATAGTGTGTTTTAATCTTTCATCATCAAAGTTTTTGTTTGTTTTTAGATAACATTCACCTATAGTAACCATTTAAATGAAATTTTTAAAAAAAAGTTAAAAAAAAAAACTTTTAGCTAAAAACAATTAAATAAATACTAAAATTTGATAGGCATTTCCCCAATATTATTCAAAACTTCAAACATCAAGGTGACATTTTAAAATGTCATGTGTATTTGAAAATCTTTAAAACTATAAAGAACTTGATCAGCTTGCAAGCAAGCAACCACAAACATCTTTAAAAGTGTTTTTATTAATATAAACCCATGTACATGCAGACTTACATTAGTTTTTATTCTTCCCATATTTCAGCCATGGTACACTCCAAACTTCTTCATGGATCTGTCATAGTTACAAGTCAGTTTGGAAGTTTGAAGGGAACTCTGTATTTGTTCATGGAGGTGGACCATTCTCATTCAGATGACCCTGTTTCAAGGACATCCTGCATCACTAACTTAAAATGTCCTTTTGAATCGTTTCCTGGTCCAAAGCATAACTTTTCATCCACTGGATGCCTCAAGAATCTAATTCATGAGCACCTTAATAATGGCATATCATTACCTTAAATCAATTTTTATAGCCAGTAGGCCATTATATATATAATGCAGTTAGTGATATTAATAAATAAATAGTGAACAATATTGGTTCAGTTTGGTTTGGTTTTATGGCATATCAACCATTGTAGGTTATTTAATGCCAAATTCTCTTGATAGATATATATCAAATAAATACGATTTGTAAACATTAGTCAACAAATTTAAAAGGTTCCAAGTATTGCTATGTATCACTAACAATAAAATTTCAGTCATTTGTTTACACAAAGTTAAATGAGCTAACAGTTCTTATTTCAAACAATTCAATTTAGCATAAGTCAACAAAGTTAAATGATTCCAAGTATTACTAGGTATCACTAATAATTCAATTAAACATTCACCATTTGTTTGGCACACAGTTAAATGATCAAACAGTTCTATTTCAGATAATTCAACTCAGTATAAGTCATTTGTTTGCTCACAGATTAAATGTCAAACAGTTCTATTTGATCCATTGATAGGACCTGATCAGGTGCCACCCTTCCAGGCCAGAAGGAATCGGGGAGCAATGGCAATGAATGCATACTCAGCATCCCCAAAAGCACCAGCATTACTGGAGCCTCACCATCAGATTTTTTAAGAATGTTAAGAGCAGTATTGAACAAGTCCTGGCAGCAACACCCCACAAGCCACCAACTATACGGTCACCTACCATCTATCACGAAAACTATCCAAGCTAGACGAACCAGATATGTCGGACACTGCTGGAGAAGCAAGGAAAAGCTCATAAGTGATGTACTCCTGTGGACCCCCACATATGGCCAATCTAAAGCAGGACAACCAGCTCAAATATACATACAGCAGCTATGTGATGATACGGGATGTAACCCTGAAGACCTGCCAGAGGCGATGAATGATAGGGAGACGTGGAGAGAAAGGGACAGGGATATCCATGCAAGCCGCACGACATGATGATGATGATGATGATGATGATGATGCATGGTGTTCATTGAGGTGGGGGTGGTCTTATACCTCTGGGGAGATGCAATCGGTGTATTCTACAGTCCCAAATGACTGCACTGTCAATATTGGTGAAAGAGCATCTGTAAATCTAAATTAGAATTATATAGACAATAGTAACAATAATAGTTTTAAAAAAATAGAAAATAATTCAGCTTAATGAAGAAAATAGATTAACAAATGACGCAAACATAATCACACACTTTAAACTGGGCTGCCCTTCTCTAAATTGTCCACAAATTAGATCACTCATCCCATCATGATCCACACAAACTGTATACAAAGAAATATCCACTTTGTGAAAACTTCTTGATTGAATGATTGTATAACTGAGAAACTTATACTCATTGAGTGCCACGGACTGCATCTATACTATGAGCTTAAATCTTTAAACTATTACATATATAAAAGATGTCTTCCCAAACTATGAAGACCGAAACAGTACTAACCAATGCAAAAAATATAATTTCCTTCAAAATACTCTGTTTGGCATTCAATACATGTAATCCAGCAAGTTTTTCATTGATCTGAGCACCTATGAAACACATCATTTTACATAGCATGAAGCAGTAATATTGTATTTCTATTTTTCAGTTAAATAAACAAAACAAATTTGTCCAGAGCTAGGCCTTATAAGTATGGGGTGGAGGTGAAGCATTTGCAAAAACTTGTATTTTGACACAAATTGCAAATCAAAAAGGATTGAGAATTGGCACTGATTCAGCGAGACATCACCACTTTATTATATATATATTTTTTTGCTGTGAAACTAGCATTAAAATTTTAAATTCGAAAATAATACGATTTTGTTTGGTTTGGTGGGTTTATGGCATATCAACCCTAGTAGGTTATTTAACACCAAATCCATTTTTATGTAAATAATCAGTTCTATTTATAACAATTCAGTTTAGCATAAGTACACAGTTTAATTGTCAAAAACATTTCTGTTTCAAACTATTCAAGAAGTTATATATAACAATTCAATTTAGTGTAAATAGAGTTTCAATGTCAAAAAAACAGTTCTATTTGAAATAATTCAGTTTAGCACAAGCACGCAGTTCAAATGTAAGCACGGTTCAATTGTCAAAAGACATTTCTTTTTCAAGATATTCAGTTTAGCATAAGTATGCTGTTAGTGCTATTTAACCCATAGATAGGGCCCAATCAGGTGCTACCACGCTGGGCCAGAGTGGATCTGGGAGCAATGGCAATGAAAGGGTGCTCCATATTCCCCAAAGCCCCAGCATTACTGGAACCTCACCATCAGGCTGTTTAGTGACATATCCAGAACACTCGTTGGGTGGGGGCTTACCCCTCTACATAGGTGCAGTCAATGTATTCTACAGCCCCAGCTGACTGGGCAATACGATTTTGTGTTGATACTTTTTGATCACAACTTATATATATATATATATATATATATATAAATATTGTCCTCCACAGAGATACTATTTCATTGTATCACAACACTTCAGTGTGGCTAGACAAGCTAGATTCCCGAAGCTAGGATCAAAACCCGGCTGACTCAAATACCAATCTGTAATTCTACCACTCAGCCACAAGGAAACCAGCGCAAGTGAAGGAAATTTAAACGCTTATGTATCACTTTTGTTTTGTTTACATATATCCGCTTAATGGCTACCAAGAGCTCAATTCATTTGAAGAGCCTTGCTTTACGCTAGTAGCAACCATTACTTTCTTCGCTAGAGAGCTCAACTCCACAGGGGTAGGGGAGCATATATATATATATATATAAACAAACGGCTGCTGCTGCTGTTGCTAAATAAATACCTTAAAAATTCCCTTAGCCAACGTGGTCTGCTTGGTGGCCAAGCGGTCTGAGACTTATTCTAAGAAAGTTGGATGAGTTTCGATCCCAGCTTCGAGCGTCCTGCATGTCTAGCCACACTGAAGAGTTCTGATAGAATGAAAAAGTCTGTCTGTGGATGACTATATATATATATATATATATATACACACACACACACACATACAAAGCCATGTACATCTATATTCACATATATATCCATACACACATGTAGATAAAGAAGTAGGGGAGATTGAAATCTCAAGCTTTGGTAGGGAAACCAGTCTAGGAGAAGGAAACAATTCAAAATCTGAAGAGTGATATTTAGGAGAATCTGTGACAAATTCATGTTCCATTCTTCCGTTATCAGCAGATTCAACAAGTGCGGTCAGTTGTACACAAACCTTCACCACTATAAACAACAAATCACTTGTGTAGGGAGCCCAACAGCACTTATCTTAAACCAAACTGTAGGGCCTTCACACGTTGAGATCAATGGAAGAGTCCATCTTATATGTGTGTGTGAATATATATATATAGAGAGAGAGAGAGAGAGTGAGAGAGAAAAGAGGTGCATATAGAATATCAGCTAACTTCAGAAAATGGTTTGTTTATTGTTTAATGGCATATCAACCACTGTGGGTTATTTTTTTTTATATGATTTGTTAGTGAATCATTTTTTGGTAAATATCTTTGACTTTAAATGAATTGTTAGAGTATGAGACAAAGGTTAGTAGGCAATTTTGCTTCACAGACAAATGCTTTTTAGATAGTTTTGTTTTGTAGATGTATTTTATTTTCCTTCATAAATATCAACCAATTTTAGATTTGCAGTTATGTTGCCACTTTCAATAGACATTATTTTTATACTCACAAATCTATTTTGGGATTTGGTTTTATTGTGTTTTGATCCTACAAGTTAATTGCTTTAGTTTGTTTTGGGGGGTTTGGTTAATATTCGGTTTCTCATGAGTTAGGTTCTTTTTTTTAATAATTTCATTCTTGATGTTGAGGGATCTTGGGACTGAAATGATGAAGACTTAGAAATTATTGGCCACTTTTGAGCAGCTGTTGGTTGGGTACGAGTTATTTTGGATTGAGGGCAGGAAATTCAAGGTTAGTTAGGATAATTAGTGTAATTAGAATATGTTTCGGTTTGGTTTCTTTTTTTAATGACATATCAACTTTAACGGGTTATTAACTACCAAAGCCATCTTTGTAAAGCAGAAGTGGTACTATTAACTCGTTAGCAGGGAGATGAGGGAATTCATACCTTTCCCAAGGGTAGTATTCAGAAAGTGAATGTATTAACTCAATTGGAGTCGAAATTTGCTGACTATGATGTTGCAGTCCAGTACAATAGGAACTCCCTCAAGGGTCTTGGTTTTTCATTATTTGCTTTGGTGTTAGATTTTTAATTAGTCATATGGTTTGCCATTCTTCGTATTTGATCTTTAAGATCTTTGATTATATTTTAAGTATTGTTTTTTATTTTAGTTTGATGATTTTTTTATTGTAATTTGTATTATTATATTGGTGCATACTTTTGCAGAATTTTGCTTCAATCTGATTTCTAGGAAAGTGATGTTTTTCTCATGTCTTATTTCTAAAAGTTGTCTGCTAGCTAAGCCTGATATGATTGGGTATATGTGGGATGATTTTCTTTACAATCTGTACATTGGACTGTGTTTGGGCACTGGTTTACTCGAGCATTTCATTTTGTTTTATCATATATCCCACATATTTGTTGCCTGGTTCATTTTGATTGGTTGCATCCAAAATTTTGACACTTGAAACATCTAAGTGAGTTTGCTAAGAGGGGTTCAATTTTGGTTATGTCCTGGGTATGACACCAAACAGAATCTGATGGTGAGGCTCCAATTCTGGAGATCTGGGAAATGGGGAGTACCAATTAGGGTACCATCTATGGGTCAAATAGAACGGTTCAATCCTTTACTAAAGAATATTATTTACTTGAAACAATACTGATGTGAACAAATAATTTGTATTAGAGATACTTGATAAATAGACTTATTAATGTTTGAAACCAACCCTTTACAAGTCAATCAAGTTTTGGCATTAAATAACCTTTATGTTGTTGATATGCCATAAACAACTAAACTAAACCTACTTTGATTTCTTTACATATTTAAGAGGAATCAAATGTTAAGATGTATTTTTTTTATTTCTTTGTTTTTGCTTTTTATAGAGATGATTCTAGCATCAATGATTCCTTGTTCTCTGAGGCCAGTTTATATATATTCATCAACCCTTCTGCTCAGGTATGATATGACACAAGGTCAATTTTTAAGAGGAGTTTAAAAGGTTTGAATTCAGAGTTTTCCTTCTCCTAGACTAGTTGCCTCACCAAGGCAGAAGAACCCAGTCTGCCTTACTATTTACCCATAGCTGGAGGGAGAATAATTGGATTCATACCTTTCCCAAGGGTATTAGTGCTATGTAAAATGCAATCAGTCTCATACAGGATTTGAACTCATGTTGGTGTGTCCATTTCCAACAATGATAACCATTACACCACAGGCACCTCCTTCCAACCCCTCCGCTTGGGCAGGATATGACACAAGGTCAATTTTTATTATATAAACTGAGGCCAGTTTATATTTCATTTAAAGTGCTAAGAAAGAGTATTGAGCTTTTGACCATACCATTTGATGTGTTCCACGTTCTATGAGGGGACACTTATTTTCATTCAATGGAACTCCTTCATGTTAAGAAGCTCTGCATTTTATTTCAAAGGCATATGTTCCATTTTACATTCTTTTGGCTGATTTTGGCATCAATATGGTAGATATAGTTTTTTTCTATTGTAAAAATGATAGATTAGTCAGTGCCTTTTTTCAATAGGTTCGATGACCATGAAGCACAGGAAGTTATGTGTTTAGTTCTAAGAATTGTCTGAAATGTATTCTGAGTCAAACAGTGTTCTTTTGGGTTTGGTTGTTGTTTTCAGGTGCTATATAGATAGAATTTAGTTTTCAGTAGTTGCTTTTCTTCCTCACTGTGGAGCCAAACATTTGGAATTACTAGGGGCCATACCCATTTTGTTTTGGTAAGAAAAGGCTAAACAAGCTGATATCATCTTACTCAGGGTGATTCACCAACCTTTATTGTCTCCAAATATCAACACACAAGGCTGTTACTCTAGAGGACTACAGAAAGTTAAATCTCATTACTATGGGCACAATTAACTCATGAACTACCACTTTCATGTTAATTTCAAGTGTGATCTGAACAAGAGTGTGGCATGACCAGCTGGTTGAGCAGGTGTGGCCCAAGTAAATGCCAAAATGGAGTGTAACAGGTCATGGACCACTGAGCCACCAGAATCCTGTTTTCAGGATTATAATCATTACTCATGAGCAACAGATGGCCCCATTAGGTGGGGGTCTCACTCCTCAGAAGACTTGCAGTCAATATATTCAACAGCCTCAGCCAGTTGGGCAGTTAAAAAAATGACTCAATGAGCAAAGTTCAAATCCTTGAGAACACTGTTTTTCTTTGTGCTAATGCCCTTGGGAATAAAATAAATCCATCTTTTTTTTTTCTCTCCTCTAGCAATGTGAGAGGGTTGGTTGGTAATTCTTGTTATCAAGGATTCCTATTTAATTCAATACTAATCACTTGCTTAAACACAACTCAATGGTTTCAAGTATAGCCATTCAATACTAATAATTCTATTTGACATGATTCATTCTTTAACACAGAGTTAAAAGTACTGCCATATAATACTAATAATTAAACGGTCATTCGTTTAGAAAATTAATTGGTTTCAAGAAGAGAAAATGATAAAATAGTTCAGTTTAGCTCCTCAATGGGACCTTATGAGATACTACCACTCCAAGTCAGATTAGACCTGTGAGTAATGGCAATGAAGGGGCACTCCACACTCCCCAAAGCTTCAGGACCAGAGTCCTCTCATTAGATGATTCAGTGTAATATCCTTGTTGGGAGGAAGGGGCCTTACTCCTCTGCAGAGATACAGTCAGGGAATATGAGAGAAAGAAAATAGTAGAGCTAACAGGACTTTTTAGTTTTGGTTTGGCAACCAGTCTATAAGAAAAACCAACTTTAAATTCAAAACAGCTGTACACCACTAAAAAATTGACCTTGTGTCACATCCTGATAGTACACACAACGTAAATATATACGTATATTTATTCATAATGTATATCTAAATATAAATCTTAATAAATTTTTCACTCTCCATGCTTGCATGTTACTTCTTGAACAAAGCAAAAGCATATGACCTTTTATGCTGAGTGTACAACAGCAGAAATATTGTGACAATAACAACAAGCAAGATGAGAATACCAGTCTAAATTCATTTGAGGAATGATAATTCCTTTTAACAAAAAACCAAACTAAAAATGCCTTTGATTTTCCATTTAAGTTGAAAGGCTATATCGGAGTCTTTTAAGATAATAAATTGGTCTTGCAACACTAGATCTCGGCCTTGATCTTGGCCAAAATAAGGGCAATATTCTATTAAAGACAGGCAGATCTCTCTTCTTCATGACACCAATGCTATACAACATGGCAGTTGGATCCTGATAGAATCATACTGAAGGTAACACCAAACTGTCTAAGGGAAATTAACACTTGGTTTTCAACTCTGAGTTGTTTGCTTTCTCTTAGAACAGTTGCTATACCAAGGCCATAAAACCCAGTCTGCCTTATATATATATATATATATATATATATATATATCAGTAATATACATTTAGCATGCAGAGACTGAGTTTGGAATATTCACATATAGAATATATGAGTAATTTCATATGATTCAACAGGAATGCTCTGTTAGTATCTAGATCAGAACATATATTTAAAAAAATTCATGTTTTTAACATAAAAATATTTGTTAGGTTTCTAATGATTTGTAAACATATAAATAACAATTCTTCATACAAATAATTTACACACTGTTTTAAGTATTCTTTGTTATTACTAAAAATTTGAACACCATATTAAGATTTCAAGTAACTACTCTAATTTAATAATTATCATTTATATTTACTATCATATGGTATCAAGTATTCCTATCAAATAATAATTTCTAACAAAGTTATTTGACTCATAGACAGGAACATAACCAGCACTACCTCTCGAGGAGAATGTAGATATTAGAGTAATGACAATAACAGAGTGACTCCTCAAAGCTACAATATTGGAGCCTCAGCAAATGCAGTTTAGTGTCATACCCAGGACACCACAGGGTATGAGTGAGGAGTCTTAACCCCACTCAGTCAGTGTATGTCAGGCCCAGCTGGTGAATTTCTAGTTTCATCATTTTTTATCATATCAATCAGACTGTGTTGCAAAAGATAAAACTACATAAATATATATGAGCATTAACTACTTTTAAATTGCTGCAAATTCATAGGCTTTATTATAAAGTTTGAATGATGTAGATTTTAGTCATAGATAATACATAATGATCTCAATTTTGATTGTAAATTGATTATCAAATATACTAAAATCCCAATATCGGTAGTTTAAAAGAAAGTTGGATTTTTACAAAAATTGTTTGGTATTGAACATATATATATATATAATTTGGTTTAAATTGGTTTTTCCTGTTTTATATATATATATATATATATATATATATATATAAAAACAGGAAAAACCAATTTAATTACATTGCATTTGTAAATTAACTGTATACTCTCATATATTAATGTCTATTATGCTGTGTGCAGATTATGAATCCATTTTGCATAGGACACCATTGCTTAATGAGACACTAATAGGAAGAATTTATCTTCAACAAGATGACAATCTCTTAGCAAATACAAGTAGAGAAAATAAAAATAATAATCACGAATACAAATATATGTGAGTGTGTGTGTATATATATATATATATATATACACACACACATAAACAAGTGGGTATACATGTACATATTTTTATATTGGTGTGTATGATTTTTTATATATGTATACATATACACACACACACAAACCTGCATATTAAACTACACAAAAATATACATGCATATACAGATATATGACTTGACATATATATATATATATATATATATATATATATATATAAAACACACACACACATTTGTATATGCGCGCGTGCACACACACACTATATATATATATATATATATATACATACACACACACACCCACACACAGCTGTATGTGTACAGAGACTCATGCACATAGGTATACAAAAATATATATAAGTGTATATATATAGACATATATACATCTGTGTGTGTGTGTATATATATATATATATATATATATATATATATATATATATATATATGCACCGGTATAAATGTATTTTGTGTGTGTGTATATATATATATATATATATATATATATATATCCACACACATTAATGTTTACACACACACACACACACATATATATATATATATATATATATGCCTCTGTATATATTTATACAATATATATATATACACACCTATATAAATATACACACACATGTATGTATATAAATAAATATATATATATATATACACATACACACACCTATATATATATATATATATATATATATATATATATATATATATGCACACTTGTGTGTGTGTATATATATATTTGTAAGTCATATAAATATATACAAATCAATTTTAATGTGCTTTTGATTATTTATATATGGAATATATAAGAAGTTTCATACAATACTAAATTTTTAGAAAAAATTATTTTTATTTTCATATATCTTTTTATAAAATTTATTTCTGCTATAATTATAATTATTTTAATTAATAATTTAGAAAACATTTTTTCTATTAAGACATTTTTTCTAATTAATAATTTTCATTAGATGATTACAATATTTCTAAATATTATAATCATCTGATGAACTGACCTTTTAATAAAAAAGGTCAGTCTTAATAAATCTATTATGGAACTTATCTGATATGTTTTACTTAATATTATATATATATATAAATAAAAACACTCATGTATATGCAAATATATATAAATATATAAGCACACATGTATATGTAAATATATATATATATAAGCACACCCGTATATGTAAAAATATATATATATATATATAAGCACACATGTATATGTAAAAATATATATATATATAAGCACACATGTATATGTAAATATATGTTTAAACACACATATATATATAAGCACACACACATATATATATAAGCACACATGTGTATATATATATATATATATAAGCACACACACACACATATATATATATATATATACATACGTGTGTGTGTGTGTGCATATATATATATATATATATATAAAAGAACACGTGTATATACATACATGTGTGTTTATATATATATACATCTATATATATATACACACACACACACACAAACATATGTCTATGTTTATATATATATATATATATATATATTAAAAAAATGCAATAAGAAAAGCCTACATGAAAATTGCTCAATGATTTTTTTAAGGCAGAGCAAGTATAAAACTTAAAAAAATGAAATTATGAACACTACAAGTCTCTTACTTCAAGTTTAATATGGTGGGAACATTCATCAATTTAATCTCAAGATTGTGGACACTACATGAAACTTGAAATTTTAAACTTTTAGTGTTTATAATAAGAATGTATATATGTATATTCTTTTTATTATTTATCTTTATAAGGAATATTGTGTATACAATGTTTTCGTTAAAAAATTATCTGAGATAAAACAGAAAGTTTCTTTTAATATTTCTTTGGTTTTTTTCCCCAATTTTCACTATCTTCAAACAATGTCAAATTCAAGATTGAAACTGCCCAAAATTTTTCTCCCTGAGCAAATTCAACTACCATTAAGCATTTTCAAGGGCAAAGTTTAGATGTTATTGCTTTTAAATTTGAAGAATCTTTGATGTATTAAGTTATTTTTTTGCCTGTGGTGTTCGTTACATTAAAACTTTAAATCCCAATTTCAATGAGTTTATGACAGATCAAACTGTTACAACATATGTAAATTGTTTGCTATCATATATAGTTCACATTTGCATATTTATTGTTAAATACATGTAAAATACTGATTCTTAGGTTGAACATTATTTTTATTTAATGTTGGCTTTTTGTATTAGGGGCCTTTACAATTATGATGCATAGTTTTTTGTCATTTTTATTCCTTCTTATATTTTGAAGCAAGCATTATAAAAAAAAAATTAAATTTGCAGAAACCTTTCAATTTCTCCATTATATATATATATATATATATATATAAATAAAATGACTGCATTAACACCATTTTACTTTCTTTATTCTTATTTGCTGGTTAAATTCTTTCTTCATCCCATCCCCACCATTTCCTAGGAGACATGGTCTAATCCCTGACTATGTGCCCTTTAGTGTTAGTGTTAAGACAGGAAGAGATATTTGCACTTTCCTCCAATCAAATATTTCTTAATCTATTGTCCTCTACAATTCCATTAGAGGTCAGGAAAAAAAAAAAAAAAAAAGAAAAAAGTGATAGAGAGAGAGAAAAGGGGAAAAAAAAAAGAAAATGGCTTCTTAGCATACAACTTCTCTAGCTGGGTGCTTCCCCACTCAGCATTTTGGCAATTCAACTGATTTGCTGTTTAAAATTGCTCTGCCTGATTAAATGGTTTAAGGCCAAAATGCAAGACCAGTTTTAAATACGAAACTCAGTTAAAATTTTTCTTTGAAAATATCTGCAAAAAACAACAAAAAAAAGCCTGATTGATGTTCTATAATACATATCTATTGTGTATGTGTGTGTGTGGTTTTTTTAACTGATAAGAGAAGCATCATCTTATTAGCATAATATACAGTGGATAAATCTATACAAATACAGAAATTTATTATAATGATGCATCTGTATCTATATGCACACAGGAAACAAAGACTGTACAGCTAAAGAGAAATTTCAGATAAAATTTATTTATACTAACAATTTTTTTTTACAGGTTGATCTAAGATTTGCAAACTGAATGTTTTCAGTGTTTGATTAAAATAGTTATTAAAATATCAATTTGTTTTGCATCAAGACCTTATGCCTTGACAATATTTTTTTTAAAAATAATTTAAGGATTTTAAAATAATCAAGCAATTCTTTAACATTGTAATGATATTAAAAATAGAATTTGTATAACATTTTAAAAATTAATTCCTATGTAAAGTAAATTTATCATAAATCTAGTTAAGACATTTTCATTTTAATCTAATCAATAAATTGCTAACAGAAACAATGTTTTAATGAATGCAATAACAAGTTATTCTTTTGTTGAAATATTTTCCAATAAATTAACTAAAATTCATTGACTATGTAAGGAAAATAAGCATGTATTTAAAGGTATGTAAATATTTGGTTAAGAAAAGAAAAATGTTTATTATAATAATAAATATAACATTTAAAATGAAATATGCTTTATATTTGATATTTCCTTCTTACATTAGCTTTTACCACATTTTAAATATCTCATTTCCAAATCAGCATTATCTTGAGATAATTAGAATGTACAACTTAAATTATCCTAACATTTATTTTTTTTAACTGGTTCATTCAATTGAAACATTAAAAATCAAATCCATAAAAATAATGTCCAACTAGGAAAATAAATGCAAAAAACAAAGAACATATATATTTTCTGTCATTGTTTTACTTTTATTTTTCATTAGAGGATTAATCAATTTTATGCAAAATATATAGTTGGTAAAATAGACTAGTTTATTTGAATAATGAATATTATTCGGATGACAAAAAAAAATCCTCTGAATAATGCATATCATCTATTTCTGTACATACATACAAATAGATATTTAAATCAAATTCTTTTTCATTAAATACTAAAGAATAATAATAAGCAATCTTTCCTAGTCAACATTAAAAAATACATTGAAGCTACTAGAAAAGTGTGTTAACAATGAACATCTCATAATGGTGATGTTGATGATGTTTAGACAAGAGTGAGGCTCCATGTAGTATAGTTCTAACATAAGAATGTATGTAACATAGGAACAAAATATCTCATAGTAGCTATGCCAACTTATAAATAACTGCAAGGCAATATATCATACTGCTGAAATGTCTGTTGGCATCTATATGCATTTGTTAGCAAGTATATTCTATATAGGCATATCATTATGTAATACAGTTAAAATATAATCATTTGATATAGAATTAAATTTATCAAGATCTAAAAGTGAGATTTTTTAAAAATTGATTGAAATCTGAAGACAAAAACCAAAGGATATCAAAAATATTAGTTTGTTTTACTATATGCATATGTACATATATGTATGTAGATAGTAATATTTGAGATATTTTAGATGTGTTTCTGATTAGAAATGTTACTAACATTTGAAAGATTCTTTGGATTATAAATTGTTTTATTTGAATAAGTCTTTAAATTGTCTCTTTGAAATAGTTACAGCAATTTGTCTTGCTTTTTTTAAAATAATTAATAGCATTATCAGTATATATATATATATATATATATGTAAAAGAGACACAGACTATTTTAAGATTATATATATATATATATATATATATATATATATATATATATATATATATATATATATACACACACAGAAAACAGAAAGATAAACATATATATATATGTAACTAATAATGAATATATATAAAGAGACACAAAAAAAGAGTATTTTAAGATTTTAAACTCAAGATAGAGAGATATAAAGATATTTAAGAATGAATATATAATGTAACTAATAAAAAAATGCTAACCAAGAAAACTATTTCTTTGTGCTATTGTCTAAAATCCTGACTTGCTTCAAACCGACTCAGTTTTGTCCTGAATATTTTGATATGGGGGACATGTATTGATTTTCTTGGCCAAAGTCAGTGGGCTCCAGGTTGCCATGTTTTTTTGCCTTTTTTTCCCCCCCCCCCCAGTCTTTCCTTTCATTTTCTGCTATGGTGGCAGTGACTTGTGATTTATTCACAATATGCTATGCAGTTGTTAATATGTATTTTTCTGCTTTACTACCTCAGAACAGATCACCCACACTGATTATTTATAGAAATTCAAAAAACAAATAAAATTGAAAAAAAAAAAAAAAAAGAAAAAACAGACAAAATGATATACATGGAAAAATCCCATGTTTGTGGATTTCTAATGATTTATTCTGCAAATATTACAGTAGTACACGTTTTTAAGCATCTTTGAATTAATGTAATAAAACTGAGTACGGTAATGGTCTACACATTGAATTACCTTTTGATTTAAATGTTTAAAAAATGTCTTTAAAGTTACTGAAGCTTTTTACTATCATGCATTATTTTTACTGATCTAGAAGAACTCTACATTTATAAAAGATAATGGTTATATTTAAAGAACCATATTATTTTCACGTATTGATCCTAATGCAGGTTTAGGTGCATATTTTTCTATATCCGACTTGGCACAAACAGTAGTAGATGGGATAGATTTCCTGAAGGGAAAATATTTAATTTTGCTATTTGTTCACAAAGACGTTGTTCCTATTTTGACAAGATATTAAAATTGAGTCAAATAGAGGCCTCAGTCGAAACATGGTTTCAGTTTAATAAAAAAAAAGTTTTTTTTTAATATCTTATTAACAATCTAAATTTAAAAAAAAAAAAAAGATAATTCACATCCAAGAATTATATTCAAATTTTGAATATGTCACTTTTGAGTCTATAGAAAGGTAAGTGACAGAGCGCAAGATTTTTTAAATCCTTTAGTTTGAAATTTTAAGGCCTTTTGAAAAGTGGCTCTTTGAAACATCAGCAGAAATTCTGAAAAATCAATATGGTCAGAATTTAAATTTCAAGATGAGCTAAAGAGGTGTTGTTTTTTTTTTTTGTCTTTTTTTCTCCCTCTCTCCATCTATAAAAAAAAAACTAACTGCTTATTACAAGTTTTGGAATGATTCCATGTAATTTATGTAAATCGAGTTATATAGATTAAAAATTTGATTATTAAACTATCACAAAAATTATTTTAAATATATACTATATTTTCCTTAGCATAATAAGAGAACTATGAATATTATATACTATTCTATATCATACTGAAATTTTCTACATAACGATAAGAATTTTTTAAAATTTTATTTTTATAAAGTGTTTTATTTTTTTTAATTTTTAAGAGGAAATTCATTTCTATTCTTTATTTTTTATTGATTATTATTATTCAGGGTTTTATAGTTATTACTAAAGTCCTTCATTCATTTTCTTTATTTGAATAATTATCAAAGTTTTTGAAATCTCACTAAGATTATTTCAAGTAATAACATATCATGATTTGAGTTTTTTTTAATGTATTTTTCCTTCATTAAATATAACAATCAGTTCTGGGCAGTTTAATTTGACATTAGGTAATATTATGACTGATAAGACAAAGAAAAATCCACAGAAAGGATGAATATGATACTCAAAGAAAAAAAAGTTGATTTTAAAATTGCAATTTCTGCATAAGAAAATCTTCAAAATAACATTTTATAATATTCTACCAGTAAAGATAAAGCTTTAAAAATGAAGAAATAGTTACAATAAGAAATTTTAAGCTTAAAGATTCTTTGCATGATAAAAATCTAATTTTTATTCTATAAATTTCCTAACTTTTTTCTAAGAAGAACGATTTTGAAATTCTTGAAATAATGCAAGTTTTAGATATAAAAATATTAGGTTTAACAACTAGTCATTTTATGCATTTTAAACTTGAAAATACGTGTCTAATTTTCTTACAAACAGGAATGAAGAGAATTAAGATATTCAGTTTAATAACTGGGCCCTATTCTTTAGAAAAAGAACTTTATTTTTCATGCATTTCAAAAGAAAAGCATCAGATTTCACCAAAAATGGAAAACAAAAAAGCTATGAAATAAAAATGCAATTATATACATATGTGTGTGTGTGTGTGTGAGAGAGAGAGCATGTATGTTATTTTCTTTCCTTAGCATCATCATATTTTAAAATCATCATTCAAGGACAGTTTTTCTTTAAAATATGTAATTATGCATTCTTAGAAAAATAATCTTTTTCAAAAAATTGGTATGCATGATGGTTCCTTAAATCTTAGAGAAAAATCTCTGCGGAAATTCTCCTTGAAATAAGATGTTAATATTTTGGTATACTGTGTGGAATGGTGAACTGCCTGTCAAATATTCTGCAAGAAAAAAATGTTTATCCCTGCTTCTCTCAATGCTTCGTGATTTTGTGCATGTGTGTGTGTGTGTGTGTGTGTGGAGGGGTGATTTTTTTCTTTCTCCCCAACAAAAGATCCAATCTTATTTTCCTATTTCATGATTTTCTTCATATTGTATTCACATGCGTACATATAATTATTTTTATACACATGCATTTATAAATATCTATAAATACAAGAGATAGGTTTTATAAGATCATAAATACAACTGGGCAATCAAAAGAACAAATTATATATATATATATATATATAATAAAGTGTGTGATTTTCTCTTTGTTTCACTATTTGTTGTGAAAAAACAAATGTTTTTGGTTTTTAGGCTACAGGAAATCTGAGTGTATATACAGATACACATATATTTGTATTAATCTATAGATTACAAAAATTATATATTAGTGTATAAAAAACAAGAAAAAGTGGGACTTTTCTTCTGTTTCTTTGTCTATTTTTTATGTAAAATAAATGCTTTTCATGACTGGACAAAAGTGTGTATATATATATATATATATATATATATATATATATATATATATATATATAAACACAATCAAAATTGGTAAGCACATTGTTTGATAAGATCTAAAAAAATCATAAAAACCAGTAAAATTATTACACAGGAATATGCATGTTAGTGCTGGGTAAATATCACAATATACCCATGATTAAACATTTAAATCATTTTTCATAAACACATATGAAGATAATTTTCATAAAGCTCTGAGTTGTGAGTGGTCTTATTTTATATCTTAAAATTTATATATATATATATATATATATATACACACACACTGTCAATTATATGTACTGAGGATTAATTAAAAAAAATCTCATTATGTTTTTATATTGCGAATTGCATATATTTCTCCATAGATTACAAAGATTCTAATTATGTTATAGTGTGTGTGTGTGTGTATATATATATATATATATATATAAAATGTGTCTATCAATAGATTACTAAAACTCTTTACCTTTATGTATCATATATATATGTATATACATATATAGACACATGTAGACACACACACGGTATCCCAGAAAAAACACACACTACAGAGATGTTTATTTGAGTAGTACAATGTTCTACCCCAGAGAAAAAAAAATTTCTTTAGAATTTGTAATTGAATGATAGTTTAGTGGAGTCTGCATTCAAAGTCAATGTTATTTATTAATCATTCAAATCTTGAATATAACTATGAAATACTAATTAGAATCTTTTATGTCTTTATAAATAGAAGCATCAATATTATGTGGAACTGCTGTCACAATAGGAACTCAGTGGATAAATATACATAACCTATAAACTCTAAATAATTTATTTTACTTATTTATATTTAACATGTGTACAGGATGTGTATAATGTAAGATAAATGGCAGAGGTAATAATAATATATTAATGTTACAACAGTTATGGATATATACAATGTAAACGTTTTTGGACTATTGCAACTAAAATTTGCGCAAGTTGTTATGAGAGAATTACTGAAAATTGAAATCTTTTGGGGAAAAGTCTTAAGAATTTTGAATGGAGAATTATTTTAAATTCTTGTTTTTATAATTTTTCAATTTTGAAAACAGATATACAAAACAGTTCAAAACTTAAAATCATATATTTCAACTAACTGTTTCATGTTTTCATCAACATCAAGCAATACTACTTTCTGAAAAATTACAGGTGGTATGAAAGTGGGGTACATAGAAAGCAGGGAGCATAAAACGAAATTAGATTTTGATTACAAGTCTGAGAAATCTGTATAACAATACTTAAAAATGGGTATCTTCAAAAAATTCTGTTTTCTAACATAAATAAACATCTTTGAAATCTTCATTATATATTAGTGCTGTCATAACAAGCATAATAATAGGAACTTATCTTCATGTGTCAGTGTTCATAAATTTTATTTTCATATATAATGACATTTTGTTTAATTTCATTTACCAGGTATTGCGGACATTTGAAAATTACTGAAGCAATTTTTTTTAAATTTTGATTACATTTAAATATTTTCAATTAAAGTAACTGAATTGTTTCCAATCATTTGACTCAGAATGGGGTGCCAAATAGCATAGTAAAAAAAACTTATCTTCATTTTGACACTAGTCTCATTTATTTTATTAAAAAACTTGGTTTATTTGAAAATGTGATTTTGTCAAGACAAAGGATACTGCAACCTTTAAAGTATATATATATATATATATATATATATATATATACACATACACATACACACATGTACTTTAAAATAAGTACTATTACCATTCATTTAAAAACAATAGTCAGCACTAACAGTATTAAATGCAATAGGATTGAATACAAAAAATATCATAGATGCAATTATTATTAAAAGATAAGTTTCAAATAAGTGTTTTATAAGTATGTGTGTGCATTACTCAACATTCCACCATTTTTGAATATGACCAAAATCACATAAATATAAAAGAAATATGTAATGGTTATATTTTCAAATTCAAAACATATAAAATTTGCCTGTATATGAAAATTACTTTCATATATGAAAAAACAAATAACCAGGTAAGTGTCATAAATATTTGTCTTCATTAAATATGTGTATGAGTTTATATAGCATTGTAAATACACATATGAACATGTCAAAATTGCCCTTCTAAATTTGAAATTATTTGTATGCTATTTTTCTCATAAAAATGTAATTCAGTACCCCTTACTTTTATATTCCTCAATGAATAAAATAGAAAAAAGATAATTACATTTGAAATGTGAAAAGCAGGTAACGAATAATGATAAAAATAATAACATGTTTGTTTGACTAACAACCTTTTTTGAGATATGACCAGCCTGTCAGAATAAAATCTTATCCTCAGTACAAGAGGTGTGTGTGGAGATATATATATATATATATATATATATATTTATCCTTTAATAGCCAAAAACAAAATAGAACTATTTTACAGTCCGAAGACAAAGAATAAAAAGGATATATTTTATTAAATTAATAATGATCTCAAATATCTAGTCCCACACTTTTAAGGTGAAATTTTAAACAAACCAAAAATTAACTTCTCTATGACTCACACACGAGTTCTTTGAAAAAAACGCCAAGATGGTCATTGCAAAATTCACTGTCCAATCCATCAATATTATCACCCAATCATACCTAATTACTATATAAGTCACATATCATAATTTTTGTTGGGATTATGGCATTTGAATGTTTTAAGAGAATAAAGCAATTTTCAATCTAATTTGAAACAGAATAACAATAGCTTGAAGTCTGTGTTCATCCGAAAGGTGATGTTCATCAAGGATGATCATAATCAAATACTAAATATTCAAAACTTCCAATTATCTATCTATTTATCATAATTAATTATAATAACTACTATAAACAAGGTGTGATATTACAAAGAGCCTAATGGCCATCAATGATGTCATTTAAGTATTAAATTTTTTTTATATATTATTTACTTTTATCTGATCTAAATCATTTCCACCCATTTAAAAAAAAAAAAAAAAAAAAAAAAGACACAGAATTTCTTCTGTTTTTTCTCATTTTTCAATAATTCATTTTGTCCCCTTGCCCCTATAACTATTTGTTTTTGCCGAGCCAATAACTCTATTCTATAATGATGGCTCAGAGATGTTAATGATTAGTCACTGGACACCTGCATGCTCATGGGGAGTTATCATTTTACCCTCGTTAACCAGGTGGAATTGATCTTTTCATATGCATTTTTACCCAGAATCCCTTAGTACTGAAAGAACTGTGCCAACAATGGCACTGGTGGTGGTGACCATCTACGCCCAACTGGGCTTTAAGGTCTGACATACCACAAGGCAATGTTGCTCCAGTCCATCACCCGAAGCCTAATATTGCTGTGTTTTGTGAACCGAATAGCCAAGCCATCATCAACAGAATGACGGCAGTATGTTGGAATGTGATTTTACTAGAGCTAATTAGGAAATGGTTTTCAATATCTGAAGAGAAAAAAAAAAAAAAAAGAAAAAAAAAATCGATGACTAGTTGGTGTCTGGTGGAAAATTGAAGCTGCACTAATTACTGTCCACACTGAAAAGCTGAGTATTGTGCTTGATTAAGAGGAAATTAAAACAGGCGGACAATTTCTGTGCTAAAGATTGTTAGCAAAAGCAGTATCCAATCAGGAAGAGGGCACTTGTTGGTGGCGGAGGTAAAAGTGGCAACGGACTACGAAAACAAAGAAGTGGAGGTGATGTGATATTAGCCGAATCTCATCTAATTGACATGGCCTCCCCAATGATGGTGCCTGGCCTATTCATTGTGTAGGGAGAGCGTCGGCCAATATCGGAAGTGAGTCACACACCACAAAATCTGCAGGCTCTCATTCTGATGGTCTGTAGTATGGACAATATAAAAGGCCAGTCTGCTAATGTATTCATCAGCAGATCAGCTGCTTGGCTATCATTATCTCTTGTCCAGTTATCATGACAGTGACCGCAAAGGCTCTGCAAAATAGATCTGATATCTAGCCGAGCAAAACTATTAAACAAGATAAGTTGGTCATCCAGAGACATCTTGGAGCAGCCATGATTCAGAGATCCTCATTAAGAGAAATTTATGTTTTCTTGACCTCCTGTGGTAGAAGGGGGCAAATTAGTCATAAAAAGGAGGAAAAGAAAATGGGGAATAAAAGTGGGGAAAAATGAGGGTGCAGAACCGAGGCTGAATAGAGGCAGGGAACAAAGGGGGAAAAAATGCAAGAAAAATTAGAAGAATTTTTCCAGGATATTTTTATGTCATAATGGTTATTGGTAATCCTGCTTCCACATTAGGCATTGGATCTGGAGAGATGTCTCTGGGTGACTTCACACTTTGCTTTGAGGTAGGAAAGGAACCTCAAAGAGAGATATCAGACATTTTTAGGTAGATTACATTTCCAAAATATTGTATCTATTTTGGGTGCAATTTTTTTTATTATTAGACTTTATTGTTATTTGTTCATTTTTTAAGTTTTTTTTCCTTTTATTTTTCTCTCTTGTTAGCATTACTCAGGACATTACTGGAAATTTCATGTCTAATTCAATTTTTACTTGTGAAGCTTTTATAAGTCTACCAAAAAAATCAGGAACACAGATAGAAATAGATTTAAATAGACAAAAAAAACAAATATAACAAACCTATTTTGCAGACTGATGGATTGAGAGACGAAGAGATAACTTGAGATCAGTATCTATTTGTACAAACCTTCATCAATAAATTACAAATTGTCATCTTAAAAAAAGAAATTCTTTTTTGGAATCTCGGCAGAAATAAAATATTTTACCTCTGTCCCATACTAGGTTTGATTTATTTGTTTAACAGACTATCAACCACTTGAAAGTTATTTAATGGAGAAATTTGGCTCATTTGGAATTGATTATAATCATCAATTTCATTTTTCAACATTCCATTTCACTAATTTTTTAAAATCAAACTTTTTGTTGGTCTATACAAGTCATTTGTTTGCAGTCAGTTAGATGGAATCGAGTATTCTTATCTAATAAGGAATTTGCACAGTTATAGTGTGTCAAGTGATTCTATCTCTTAACTGAAAAACAGTTACACGCTTTCAAGTATTCCTATCTAATACCAAAGATTATATAGTTTTAAATAATTTGGTGTAATAATAGACATTTGTTGGTACATAGTTATAAGGTTTCAAGTTTAATTAATGATGATTGTTACTAAATAATTACAGCTTCAAGGGACCATTTTTAAGATACAAAAATTGCATATAGTTATATATCAAATATTCCTAATTTTTTAACTGATCAGTTTGATCCAGAGATGGGATTCTAACTTGTACTACCATTCTGGATCAGAGTAGAACTGGGACTGATGACTGTTTTGTTTGGTTTCTTTGTTTAATGGTATAACAACCTTTATGAAGTTATTTGATACTGGGAAGGATAAAGAGATTTGTACATTTCCCAAAGGTATTAGGAATGAAAGTCATTGTAATAGTGTGACTGGAGTTTGAAGACAGCCCAGCACATCAGCCATTACACTATAGAGACTGGCAATGAATGGGTTACTATATACTCCCAATTGATGCTGAACAGGAACCTTATTCAAATAAGTGTCATATGGAGGACAACTATTTTGGAAGGGGATGCAATCAGTATATTCTAAACCCCACCAACAAGGAAGAGAATAAAAGGATCACTACAGAATGCAGTTTAGTTTCATACACAGAACAACTCTTTGCGGTGGGGGGTCTACCCCCTCTTCAGGGGATGCAGTTGGCATATTCTAAACTCTACCAACAGGGCTCTAATTGATTGGCTATGTTTCATGGCATATCAACCCTTGTGGGTAATTTAATGTCTAATACTGTTTATACATTATATATATTAAGTATTTGTAAGCAAATAGCATGTTGGTAACATTCTTAAATGAGCCAGAGCTCATTTGTTTGCACACAGTTAAATGGTTTCAAGTTTTGCTACATAATACTAATTGTTCAATTTAACATTTGCCATCTTCTGTTCACTGTTAAATGGTTTCAAGTTTTGCTACATAATACTAATTGTTCAATTTAACATTTGCCATCTTCTGTTCACTGTTAAATGGTTTCAAGTTTTGCTACATAATACTAATTGTTCAATTTAACATTTGCCATCTTCTGTTCACTGTTAAATGGTTTCAAGTATAGTAAATGATGAAGTAGTTCTGTTTGGCCAATTGATGGGATTCTAAGAGAGACTACTACTCCAGGGCTCATTAAGACTGCTGTATATGATTGCTGAAACATTGTGACTGAAATAAAACCGATGAGGACACTAGTACAACATCAGAGATACTTCATAATTATTTGAGTTTTTACATAGAGTTAATTCTTTTTCAGTGAATTTATTGCAATAGATAATTCTTAAAGTCTAATGGAAATGCTGTTTCAACACCTCTTTTTAGAGTGAGCATGTGTGTGTATGTATATATATATATATATATACACACACACACATATAGGGGAGTGCTAATGCCACTCAAATGCTATTAAATAAACATGTTTGCCTCAAACCATCTGTTTCCACAAATGCAAATACTTTTTTTGATATTTTTTTTATAAAACTCAATCAAGAGATGGGTATAATTCTTTCATCTTATTTTTTTTCTGACTTATCAACTGAAACCCCAGTTCACATTGAGATGATATTGCCATTCGTATATTACACATTCTAACATTTATTTACTCACATCAATGCATGTTTGAATGAGAAGAGAGGAAAAAGTTCACCAACCAATATGTTAAAAAGAATATTCAAAAGAAATTCTTTATATCTATATGAGCCATTCAACTCGAGGTTGGAAGGACATATACTATCAACATTTCTACTAAAAGATCTTCAATACCTCTGCTAAATCTAATATATAAATATCCTTTACATGTGTGTGTTGATCTGTGACAGTGATAACTGAAACTAAAAGTAAATTAATGAAATTGGTACTTGTCTGAAAAGATAGTCCCAAGAGGTACGTAGTGATATAGTCTGGATATTATTCTCAAACGTAAGGGTATGCTGAGCAAGCAGTTTCTGTTTTTACATGTTTTGCATTAAATTTCAATAAATAGGATATTTCATTTCAAAACCTACGTGCAGCATATTTTACAAGAACTTAAAACAACAGTCAAATGTGTCATTAGTAAGACTGCTGGCCGTAATCGCTTTTTCACTGGATGCCCCATACTACAAAACTTGATAAATGTGGAGAATTTAACAAGAGTTGCTTCCTTCAAATTAGACCCCAGCATTATTAATACAATGTTCAAAATGTTTTTAATTCCAGCCGGGATTGTGAAAGCTATTCTGAGGAATAGTGTGCTGGTATCAAATTTTTTCCTATCTGTTCCATCATTTGAAACTAATAGTCTTTCAGAGGGGATTTCAGCTTTGGGTATAAAGGAAAAGCCTTCAGGGATTGAATCCAGAGAGTAAGACAGCTCGGTGATGAGTTTTGTCTCATGCATCAGCAAAAATAAAATAAAAAAATAACCTAACTGTATATTTAGGAGGCACACTTAGTGTAACGGTTACTGTCATAGGAAATAAAATCAGTGATCTGAGTTGAAGTCCTGGACAAAGCTTTTTGAGTTTCATTACATGTTAATGCCCTTGGGAAAAACACAAATACATCGGTTTTCTTCTAATAATTGTTAAACAGTAAAGAAAACCTGGTTCTTTAGCCTTGGTAAGGCAACCACTCTAGGAGAAGGAAAACGCTGAATTCTGAAGACTGCACTCTGCTTAAAAATTGACCTTGTGTCACATCTTACTTGTAACAGATGAGTTGGGTAAATATACAGTTTTGTCTTCCCTTCACATTGTAGATATGCAAAATAAAAATGCCAGTCTAGTCGGCTAGGGCTGTAGAATACACTGACTGGACCTCTGCAGAGGAATGACCCCCCACACACAGCAACAAGTGTCCTGGATATGACAATGAATAATTTGATTGTGAGGATTCAGTAATGTTGGAGCTTTGGAGAATTCAGAGTACCTTTTCATTGCCATTGCTCCCAGAACCACACTGACCTGGAGTGGTAGCACCTGATAGTGTCCTATTTATTGGTCAAATAGAACTGTTTCACATTTAAACAGGGTGCAAACAAATGACTCGTGTTAAACTGACATGTTTGAAATAGAATTGTTCGATCATTTAACTATTTGTAAACAAATGACTGATGTTTAATTGAATTGTTTGTATTAAACAACGCTACTTGAAAACATTTAACTGTGTGAAAACCAATGATTAATAGTAAATGAAATTATTCCTACTTGATAGAAATAAGAAGAACCATTTAACTGTGTGCAAAAGAAAGAACTCAGGCTCCTTTAAAAATATTATCAACAAAATGTGTTTAGAAATCATTTATATTTAATATATATGTATAAAGAGGATTTGGCATTAAATAACCTACAATGGTTGATATGCCATAAAAGCCAATCCAACTAAATCATATATATTTAGTATATATGTATAAAAAAGATTAGGCATTAAATAACCTATAATGCTTGATATACCATAAAACCTAACCAAACTATATATATGTAAGATTTAGCATTAAATAACCTACAATAGTTGATATACCATAAAACCCAAACAAACTATATATACATATATATATATATAAATGATTTGGCATTAAATAACTAACAATGGTTGATATGCCATAAAACTCAACCAAACAAAATTATATATATTTAGTACATATGTATAAAAAAGATTCAGCATTAAATAACCTACAATAGTTGATATAACATAAAATCAAACCAAACCATATATATTTAATATATATGTATAAAGAGGATTTGGCATTAAATAACCTACAATGGTTGATATGCTATAAAACCCAACTAAACCAAATCATATATATTTAATATATATGTATAAAAAGGATTTGCCATTAAATAACCTACAATGGTTATTTAATGAAATGCCATAAAACCAAACCAAGATAAAAAAAGAAAAAAAAAGAAAAAAAGCAACCTTTGAAATGTAATTCCTTATTATATTCTCAATTTACCAGTTTGTCAATGTGAACCCAGTAATTAAGTGCTAATTTATTGACTTAAGCTTAGAATGAACTGACTAGATAATGATATCAAGACACTGATCAAAAGAATTGCAATAGAAAATTCCATGAAATTCACATGTGAAGTCAGTGTACGAAAGTTCAATCATGAATTGTTAATTTAATGATTTATATATCCTCGTTTGATCATACTTCATAGGAGATGAGATCAAAATGTATGAAGACTGAATCTTTAATTTACCAACATAATTTTATAATATCACTGGACTTAGTTGGTTTTTCTGTCACATTATGGAATGCCAGATCAAGATGCTCACTCTTCATATCATCTTTTGTTGTATTTACAAATTTTCAGTTGTAATAAGCACCTGTACTGAGGGGCATTACTCACACACAAAGATGTGTCCTGAGTACGACACTGAACAACATTTAATAGTTCTAGAGATCTTGGAGTGTGGAGTACTCCTTCATTGCCCTAAACCCTAGGTCTACTCTAACCTATAATGTTTGTACTTCTTAACATTCAATCTAAAGTTCAAATAGATCCATTTAAGAATTATTTGAATTTTATAAGAACAATTGATGCCATATAACTGAATTATTTGTATTAAGGATAGTTACTTGAAGCTAAAACTGTTTACTCAGTATTATTAGTAGTTTGGTTTGGCTTGGCTTGGGTTTATGGCATATCAACCACTGTAGATTATTTAATGCCAAATCCAGTTTAGGCATATTTATGAGATATATATGATTTGTAAACATAATTCAACAAAGTTAAATAATTCCAAGTATTACTATGTATCACTAATAATTCAATTAAAACATCAGTCTTTTGTTTACACACTGTTAAATCATCAAGCAGTTCTATTTCTAACAATTCAATTGAGCGTGTCCTTTTGTTTGCACTAAGTTTAAGCATCAAACTGTTCTATTTAAGCCATAGATAGGACCCTATCAAGTGCTACCACTCCTGGCTACAGTGGACCTGGAAGTGATGGCAATGAAGTGCTACTCCACATTCCCTGAAGCTACAGTATTACTGAAGCCTCACCATCAAGAACACACGTTGTGAGGGGGATTCTTACTCCATCTCCAGAAATGCAGTTGGTGTATTCTACAGCAGATTATTATTAATTACTTGAAACCTCGTAACTGTGTGTAAAAAAATGACTATTATTTAAGAGAAATAATTGAAACCATACAATCATTGCTATTAGATAGGAATACTTGAAACCATACAAAGAGTGAAAATTATTTGTATTAAATAGGAATACTTACTATCATGTAACTGCACAAAAAAAAAACTGTTCACACAAAAATGTAAACACGTATAATAAATGCAAATCCCAAACCTCGAGTCATAGACTAACCCTTGAAAGGTTGATACGCAGTTAAAATCAACCAATCATTAAAAACCAAATCTTGGAATATGTTTTGAGGATCCCATGATGAATCATTTTATGTATAAATAGTTTTACATATTATAATCCGAAGATAAAATAACCATTTCTAAACATCTATATTAATTTGTGATTAACTCATTTCTGATCTTAAGAACGACTGCTGTTAATCATGGAAAACCTACACAACAACAGCTACAAAGGCAGAAAAGTTATAGAGAGAGACCCAGGGACATGCATTATAAACACTTTCATCACTAATGGAGGAAAATATTACTGGATGAGCTTTGATATCAAACACATTCTCAATAGGTAAATGAAAATCCGATCTACCAAGCAATGTTCATAAAATGATTCTTTTTATCTTGCCATATATGAAAAGTTAATCAGACACATAGAAGATAAAAAGAAAAACATCTTTTAACAATGCAAAACAAAAGCAGCTCTTAAATAATTCCCAGCTTCTCTTCTTTTAAAGGTGTTAACAGATTTTTAGAAAAGAATTTAAAAAGAGACACAAAAGTACTATTTTTTCACTTTTTGGAGGTGCACATATTCCATTAATTTTCATTTACAAAACCCAAGGAGATCAGTAGTTACTGGGCTAAAGAGGTTCATTAAAACATTTTCTAAATAATTTTATGTTAAGATTTCATGGTTTTTCTTTGCAATATTTCTTTTGTTAAACTAAATATGCAAGATTTTTATTATTTCTGCTCAAACAAAACTAACATTATTTGATATCTATTACCAAACTTTTTAAAAATTTAATTTCAATACTCCTCAATGGTTGCTTTTATTGGAGTTAAGTGACTCAAAAATAATTAAATCAAAGACATAATAAGCACTATTCTTCCATTTTTTAAGGTTCACGTTATTCCAAATATGGCCTTGGTTTAGCCACCAATCTAGGAGAAGGAAAACTAAATTCAAACCAGCTTTCAAACTGTTTAAAAATGGATCCTGCATCACATTTTGCCTGTGTTGGAGGAGTTAGGTAAATCCATAAAACCATGGTTGGTTTTAATCCCAAATTCTGTTTTTACATAGATATTAAATATATGATTTATAAACATATTTTGTAGATTCACACAGCTGAATGATCAAACAGTTCCATTTCTAATATTTCAATTGAGCATGAGTCATTTGTTTGCACTCAGTTGAAATGTGAAACCGTTCTATTTGACCTCTAGATAGGACCTGGTTTGGTTTGGTTTTATGGCATATCAACCATTGTTGGTTATTTAATGCCAAATCCTCTTTATACATAAAGATGAAGCATATATGATTTGTAAACAAATTGTTTGTCTGTAACATTTTAATCAAACTAGAGTTCATTTGTTTGCACACAGTAAAAAGATTTGAAACCTTCTATCCAACACCAATAGTGATTACAGTTAAAATAGTTCGTAGTGATGGCATTTCAACCTTTGTAGGTTAATCAATGCCAAGTCCTATTTATAAATATGTATTGAACATATATATAATTTGTTGGTTGAGTTGGGTTTAATGGCATATCAACCAGTTAAGGTTTTTTAATGCCAAATCTTCTTCATACATATAAATTAAATATGTATGATTTGTAAACATTTTGTTGATAACATTTTAAAATAAGCTTGAGCTCCTTTGTTTGCACACAGTTAAATGGTTTCTAGTACTACTATGTAGCAGTAACAATTTGATATTAGTCATTTGTTTACACACATTTAAATGGATATATATATAACTAATTTTTAAGTGAATAGTTCATAGGTAATTTCATTTTTAAATGCGGTAGAGTTAATTTGTTTGGACGCTAGTTTCTTTATTGTTTCTGCTCAGTTAAATGGTTTCAATTATAGCTATCTGGCACCAATAATTCTATTCAATATTAATCATTCGTTTGCATACAGGGAAGTAGTTACAAGTGTTGCTATTTAATATTTGAACACAGTCAAATAGTTCCAAATATTGCTATGTAATATCAATAATTCAATTTAGGCACACAGTTAATGAGTTTCAAGTATTGCTATTCAACACTAATAATTCTATTGAACATTACTCATTCAATTACACCTTGTTAAATAGTTCCCTGTATTGCTATGCATCACTAACAATGCAACTAGACAGTTATTTGTTTACACTCAGATCTATTTCTAACAATTCAATTTAACAAGTCATTTGTTTTCACGCAGTTTAAATGTCAAACATTTCTATTTAACTCACAGTGAGGACCCTAATAGGTTCTACCACACTGGGTCTGAGTGGATTTGAGAGCAATAGCAATGAAGGGGTACTCCAGATTCCCCAGAGCTCCCAGACTGGAGCCTCACCATCAGATTGTTTAATGTCATATTCAGGACCCTCATTATGGGGGTCTTATCCCCCTCCATTTGGCATATTCTACAGCCCCAACTGACTGTGTGGCAGAAGGGTGGGGTAAATGCGTCATCATCATGTTATGGAGCAAGCATGGATTTCCCTGAATCTCTATCTCACCATTCGTCTCTATTGTCCATTTTTCCAGTTGGTCATCCAGACTAAATCCTGTGTATATTCTGAGCTGTTGTAGATATTATCACATCACAAAGAAAATAGTCATTCAATATTACTGACAGAAAACATCCGGATCTCCCCAGCTTCAGGTTAAATAGTACCATTACTGACCAACAAGTATAGCTTTGGCATTAAATAACCCCCATAAGTTGACATGCCATTAAAAAAAGAAAACAATGAGAGTAATTCCAATAATTTGCCTATTTTTACTGAAGAGGTTCAAAACTAAATGGAATGTAACTGTTTCGTTTTTGATCCTTTCAACCCCCTATATCTGACCTTTCACGAATTTCACAAAAATATCAAAACATTCAAACTTCTACCCTGGGATCAAATATCTCATTTTTTATAATTACTATCTGGGGTGGTCTATATTAGTGTGAAATGGATTATGGCGTCTATTGAAATAAGTTTCAGTTTACGTTTACAAGTAGAGGTATGTTTAGTGTAATGGTTGGCATTTTAGGAAATGGAACTGATGATCAGGGTTCAATTCGGAAATGAAACTGTTTCATGTTGCACCAATTCCCTTGGAAAATGCATAAATGCATCTATTCTTCCTCCATTTAAAGGTAAATGGTAGAGAGGATATGATATTTTAGCTTTAGTCAGGCAACCAAAGTAGAAGAAGGAAAACTCTAAATTCAAACCATCTGTACTTTGCTTTAAAAATTAATCTTGTATTGCATCCAACTCATTGAGGAGTTGGTTTGGTTTTATGGCATATCAACCATTGTAGGTTATTTAATGCCAAATCCTCTTTATACATATAGATTAAATATATATGATTTGGTCTGGTTTGGTTTTATGGCATATCAACAATTGTAGGTTATTTAATGCCAAATCCTCTTTATACATATATATTAAATATATAGGATTTGGTCTGGTTTGGTTTTATGGTATATCAGCCATAGTAGGTAATTTAATAACAAATCCCTTTTATACATTTTTTTCACACAGTTAAAAGGTTTCACTTATTTCTATATAATTCGAATAAATGTAAAAACTTTTATTTCAAACAATTCAGTTTAGCATAAGTACACAGTTTAAATGTCAAACAGTTTTATTTGTGCCATAGATAGGACCCTATCAGGTGATTTCACTCTTGATCAGAGTAGACATGGGAGTGATGGCAACGAAAGGGTACTTGGCATTCCTGAAGCTCCAGCATTACTAGAGCCTCACCATCAGATTGTTTAGCGTCATATCTAGGACACTCGTAGGGGGAGACTTACCCTTCTGCAGAGATGCAGTTGGTGTAGTCTACAGTTCCAATCCACTTGGCTTCGATGGTTTTGTGTCATATGCAGGACACTCATCAGGGTGGGGTGTAACTTCCTCTGCAGAGATGCATTTGATGTATTCTACAGCCCTACCAGACAACTTGGCTTGAGGATGAGTTAAGTAAAGACATACTCATTAAAGAAAAGATGCGAGACATCTGGCTTCATAAAATCTATGTTAAACAAACAACGTCTACCATGCATTGCTTAATTGAATGTTTTCTATGAACCTTACCATTGTTTTGATTGACAGTTCATTTAATGAAACCATGTTTCTTTTCAATTAAGTATGCCCAACCACTTGTCTGTCTTAATTGTAGACGATTTGCATAGTTTATTTCAATGTTATTGCGCCCAATTACTCCAAAGAATTAAGAATGTAACATAATGAATAGATTAATAATCTTTTTTTTTTCAATTTGAAATTTTTCAGCTATTTTATCTTTTTTAAATAACTGTTCTTGTAAACAAGATATGTTGAAGTCTTTGTATCGATATCAGTATTAATTCTTAATTCAATTAATTGATATTCAACCACAATTCCAAACTTTGCAGTTTACAAAGGTCCAACACAATTTCCAGAGTCTGTCAGAAGAGAATATACAACTGTCCCAAAATATCATTAAAACCTTGATGAAGGCACATTGAAAATTTCAGACAACACATCAACTAAGAACATTTTTTTATGCTTCTTAATAATTTTATCCTCAGCTTAAAAAACATTTTCTGGTAAACATTTCCTTTACAGAGATTTATCAAATTTGTTTGAATCAGCTTAAATAAATGTGGCATATTTTTCTAAAAATATGAAATGCATCAAAACTTGGTATTTCAGACCTCAAACCTTCTAATATTTTAAATTAGATTAGAAAAATAGATCTCTTATCAGTAAAAAGAGAAGTCAAGATTCGGAAAGGGGAAAATTAATATGGATAGTTGAACATTTTTGGTACGGCTTATCTGTTGGGTTCATTATGAATCTGTTGATATTAACTGGGAGAAAAATTGAGCTTAGTGGCCTTTTATTTTCTTTATTACAGCACAAGTGAAATTTGTTCAAGAATATGAAAATATTATGAGTCAGTTGCATTTTTCATAGCAGCCAGAGATAAAAATAAATGTTTATGGCCACTTTCAGCTGCCGAAACCCAAAATATACATAAATAATTTGAAATCCAACTGTATTGGGTAGAGGGAAGTGAAAACAAATTGAATTCTTTTTCAAGATATCTTGAATAATAAAAAAAATGAAATGTTTTGGTCATTTTATCATCTCAAATAAATTAGTTCAACTTTAAGTTAATTATAATTTTTTTGTTAATTTTGTTTTTAAAAAATTCCATTATTGGTGAACTGTGCTTTTCAAAGTGTTATGTATTAAATAGCAATAGCACAAAATGTCTTCTTTTAGAGAATCATAATTAAAATTACAACCTTGTTGGTGGTCCTAAAAAACACAGTCAGTATCCCATTGCAAATAAACAATTAAAATTAATTCTGACATTCAAGCTGATACTATTCAGTGCAGTTCTAAACAGAGAAACAAATCCCAAGTTCCATAGTATTTGGAATATATATATATATATATATATACACGGCATTTGACAGCATATAAGATGCATGGGTGCATAAGATGTACCCCAATTTCAGCGGACAAATTAAGAAAAAATCCAATTACTAATATTAAAAGTGATGAAATTAATATAATATTATATAACATTTTTAATCTGCATAATTGCCTTTTAAATAATGACAATAAGTATATTAAAGTTACTCTAAAGTCTAAGTGAATAGGAGTAGCCTGGTAGCTAATTTTGGCCAATTCTTGCGAATTTCAAACCTACCTATGGCATATAAAACACAGGGAAAGTTTAAAAGATTTTTTATCAAAAAAAGTGCACCTTATATGCCGTCAAATACAGAATATATATAAGTGTATGTCTCTGTGTGTGTGTGTGTGTGTATATATATATATATATACATATATATATATATAGTGTTGGTCAGATGATTAAATTGGTAAGAAGCTAATAGTCACTAAGTACTGCTGACTGAACTTTTTAAACTTAGATCTACATATGCACTCTCACTAATATTGAGTTCTCATTATTCATAAATATAGCAAAATATATATAGCTACATTTTGTATATTAAAACCGAAGTGAAGCTGTTTGCATTTTACTTCGTGTTCAATGCTCTTTTGAAAGACCTTAATTTATCTACCCTAGGTATGAGTAAATAGTTGGGCAAACAGGGTTTTTAAGCCTTAGTAAGGCAACCAGCCTAGGAGAAGGACAATTCTGGAACTAAACCAGGTGTATTTTACTTAAAAGAAATTGACCTTGTACCACGTTCTGATTACAACAGAGGGGTTAGGTGAATATATATATAAGAATCTAATATATGTATTCTTTCAGCCTTTTTCTCAATCTACAGCAGGATTCAAGCTTTCTGCCAAGGTCTCTAGGACCTTGGTTATAATAGGTCTTACTTAGTCAAGTGAATTTATGATGTGTTGACTAAGAGGTTGAATTCAGTTCCTTTCTTTCTCCAAGACAGCTTACCTTTTACCTACGTTAGGGAGTCCAATCTGCACTACTATTTTATCCAGAGCTGAGGGGTTCAAAATGTTTAAAATTACTTTGTTATTGTCCATTTCAGATCTCAATTTCAAAAAATCTAAAATACTTTCCAGTTTTGTATAGGTATCAGAACTAAGTCTTGTTCATTCAATTTAAATTTTTGCTCTTTATTGATTTTTTTTACAAGATGTTTTCCTCCAGAGATTTTTCTTAGCTGGTTAATGAACCTGACAGTTTTGAACAAATGCCATTTGTTTTGGTTTTTTAAAAGACATTTAAGATGAAAATATGGCACAAACCTCACACTTTATATTAATTTTATACAGTATTGATGACAAAAATGATAACGAATGGTGGCATCTTAAACAAAGTTATCACGAAAGTGACAAAAGATAACTTCTTTTTTTTGTTACGTCAGTTAATCTGGAATAACCCCATAAAAACAAGGATATAATATCTTGGCAAAATAAATATTCTTTATATATACAAATACAATGAAATAATTACTTTATGAAGTAAAATAAAATAATAATAAAAATGAATTTTGTGTCACAGTTTTAGAGAAGAGAAAAGAATAATGAAAAGTCTCATTGGTTGTGCTAGGTGACAGTTTGGGCAGAGAGAAGAAAAACATTTACAAAAAAAAATAAATAAATAAATAAAAAATTAACAAAATGTTAAGCTCATAATCCTTGTGAAAATCTCATTTGCATAAACTCAATATACAATGCGCTTATAGATATGTATAAGAGAACAAAGTATATTGCATCAGTAGTTGACAGAAAAAAAATAAATGACAAAAAACAAACAAACCCTCCATATTTCATAGATGTGTCATGATCAGAAACAGATTACCTTTATCATCAAACAAACTTTTTAGACTAAAACTACATACTCCAAAATAAAGAGGTTCATTGAACAGGAAAATAAATATAAGTCAACTTCAGTGAAAATTATCCAAGCTGTCATTCGGAAATAGGGAATATAGCCTTAAGACTGAGATGGAGTGCATCCATGCATAGACCCTACACAGGTGCAGTAGACATGCACTGTCACCACTGGCCTAGCCAGTATGAAATAGCTGCTAACACACTACCCCCACACATAATCACAATACAAAGGAACTCTGCTCTGCATTTGTCCATATATTATTGTAAAATAACAATATTCCTAAAACTGACATCTCTTGATTTAATCAGAAATTTATCAAGCCATTTCCATAGAAAAAAAAATTACAGAAATAATAAAATAAATCTTTTACTTACATAAATAAAACAAATATCCGGTATAATTTATGAAAATTGTGTATGATTTTTTTTCATTTATTATATTTTTTAAAGTAAAGCCATCAAGGGACAGAAAAGACGTGACTTAAAGATAAGGGCAATCTTACCAACATGCACACATGGTTTACAAGGAGAATTCAGTTATTGTGCTTGAATGATTCCGGTTTTAGGACAGTAACTTATCAACGTCTTAACCAAATAACTACTAAAAATTTAACTTTCAAAATCCCTGTCTTAAATATTAGATTGATTTTAATGGCATCAATAGTTATTTAAAACCTAGAGGTTAGGAAATCATGTTCCTTGAACTTTTATATTAAAGATGAGTTGTCTAAAAAGTTGATTGACTGATGAAGATACTCTCTTGGAATGTTACCAAATGAGGTTTATTTTTCAACATTCTCCCTTGCAGTTCATTGGCTTACTTTGTTGCCTTGGTTTATTGGCATATCAACATTTATGGGTTATTTAATGCCAAAGCCATTCTTGCAGAAGAACAGTAATGGTACTACTTAACCCCTAACTTGAGGTGAGTTTATAGGGGTTCATACTTTTTCTAAGGATATTTGTCTAAAAGTGAAAATAATAACATGAATGAAATTTAAACTAACAACCATAGACAACAGTGTTAGCGACTATGCCATGGGGACTCCCCCCCCAAAGTAAATACTGCTAGACTATATGAAGAATGATGAAGATAATTATCAAATCATACTAACAGCACAGAATCCTATGACTCTCTCCCACCATCTATCCCTATCAGCTATTGCTCTTGGTAGGTTCTTTTAAATGCATCCAGCTGGTAAATGTAAGTTTTTGCTTGTATGTTTAAAATTTGTCATCATATTTTCCACATAAGAAAATTGGAAATTAATAGATATTCAGCAAAAATTTAATACATTTAATCTCATTCTATTTGAAATAGTTTATAAAAATGATCACTATCAAGGGATGCCAATTGCACTTTGACCCAATTGGCCATCCCCCATGGGAGGTTGTCTAGACTGTATCCAGAGTCTGCACAGAGCTTGTGAATATATTTCCTTGCTGGTCAGCCCACACTCATATGTCGATGAGTATGAGTCCAAGGAAAAACATTCTTATTTTTTCAGCAGTGCTCAGTAAGTCTTGATAGTCTTACTTGGATGGTTGGTGAGATGGGAAGTAAGTGGCTGAATGGCTGCCGTTGTGTTGGATGCTGCTTCTAGGATTTATTCTAAACAGCTCATAGTAATCTTGCATAATCCTTATCTCACTTCTTCAAGCATTTTGCTAACATTTAAGTTGTGTCATACAATAGTGCTGACATGATTACTGGCTGGAAGAATTCCCATTCTGTATGAAAGCAAAAGAAAATTATCTGTGTCTGCTAATATTGATCATTCAACATAATTTACATGATTTGGGGAAAAAATTAACTTATGCAGATTCAATAATATAATGAATTAAACTTTGATTGTCATTGAATTCAAAGTTCTTTAATTTGGTTTTAAAGAACAATAGTAGAAGATTCCAAACATGTTAGACAACTGATGCTCAATCGCTCTTAACAAATGTTCACCAAATCCAATGGTTTGGTTTTATAGCATATCAACCATTGTTCGTTATTTAAATACTGTTTTTACATATACATTAAATAAATAAGTTGTAGGCCCATTTTAGAGATACACACGGTTAAATAATCAAACAGTTTAATTTCTAACAATTCAGTTTAGCATAAATCAACGAAGTTAAATAGTTCCAAGTATTTCTAAATATCACTAACAATTCAGTTAAACATCAGTCATTTGTTTACACAATTAAGTTATCAAACAGTTCTATTTCCAACAATTCAGTTTAATCTAAGTCATTTGTTTGGACTCAGTTTAAATGTGAAACAGTTCTATTTGACCCATAGATAGGACCCTATAAAGTGCTACCACTCCAGGCCAGAGTGGAGCTGGGAGCAATAGCAATGAAGGAGTACTCTGCATTCCCCAAAGCTTCAGTATTACTTGAGTCTCATAATCAAATTGTTAAATATCCAGAACACTGGTTACTTGGGAGAGGTTTTACCACACTGCAGAGATATACATGGTTTATTCTACAGCCCCAGATAATCAAACTGCCACATCCAATAGGTAGGTGAGGAAGCCATTATATAACATAGAAAATATAGAGAATGATGTGTATATTTACCCCCTCCCTTTGTTAGCAACAGGATGTGATTGAAGATCATTTTTTAGCAGAGTATAGCTGGTCTGATTTTGGAGGGTTTTTTTTTTCCTCTTTGACTGATTACCTAATCATGGCTAAAGAATCAAGTCTACTCTACTATTTATTCATAACTGAAAGCAGAAGAGAAATATTCATGGCTTTCCCAAGGGCATTTGTACAAAGCGAAATACAAATAACCTTTCCAGGATTTGAACTTGGATTGCCTATCCCATTTCTTATGATGATAATAAAAACCACAATTCTAACAGTGCCAATGCCAGAATAAGGATTGATATAAAAGCTAAACTTAAATATCTAAAGTAGAGAGAATGGAAGGAAGTTGAGTCGAAAAAGAGAAATATATTCACTTGGAGAGAGAAAGAAAGAGATTAGGTAGAGAATATCTTGATTTTGATTGGCATTTGTGCTTTAAATTATCAAGAGAGAATAACTTAGTTGCAAGGTACATAATGAAAATAAGTTATCTGACTCTAACCAAAGGGATTTGCTGAATGAGCTTAATAAATATCACTCTAGAAGATACTTGAAAATATTCCCTTAATACTTTCAACACTTAATACTTTGCATATTTTATCCATAATTTTAGATAAGTCACACGCCACTATTTAATTTTTATGGGATTAAGTTTTTGTAATTTTCAGTAGTACTTAAATTCGGTATAACATTTTGTTTTTAAAGGAATGTATAAACATTGTATAAATGAAAAATAATTATAGATATAAAATCTCCATCATGAACAAATTTTTCTTGATTAAAGAATATGATAAAAAAAATTATTTTAATTAAATAATTATTTCAATGAAAAAATTAAATTCTTTTTTCCAATCCCATTCTTGCTGGAAGCAATATAAGAACACCCAAATAATTTTTTTTTGTGCAACATCTGACGATGGTGATCACAAGCAGAAATAAATTTATAATGACACCAAAGAAGTGATTTTTTTCATTTAATTTTATATAAATGAGTTTTTGGTTCTGCATGTTGAGTTTTGTATTTTCAATCCCAAATTAATTATACATCGATAGCAATTGACACTGAGCACTCAAATTGAATACTCCCCCCCCTTGGTTTTTCTCCTCGGGTTTTATATATATATATATATATATAATGTACATATGCATTTATGATTAAAATATAACATTAAAAAGCTTTTAATTCATGAAAACTTTTCTGTGCTCTATGCATAGAAAAGCAGAGTACTAACATTTCAGTTGTAAATCAAGATAATTATAAAACAAGATAAAAATTCATGACACAGTTACACACTGTCAACTTTCAGGGGAGTTAGTATTCAAAACATTGAATGCTTTCTGATTTCTTTACTTAATGGCAAATCAATCTTGTAGAAAAATAGCAGTTATACTATTTTACTCATGGCTGGGTGGATAAAGGGGTTTGATACCTTTCCCAAGGGGATAAGTCTGATGCTGCCATGAGATTTTAAAGTGACTTATTTTGAAGCTGCAGTCCATTTCAGCAATTATGCCAAACAGAATCGAAAATGCTGGATTGATTCTCAGAATTATTGAGAAATTGGATAATTAAAAAACCCAAACCAAAAACCAACAAACTACTACACAGAAACATAAAGACAAATCTAATAGACAAGCTCAACAAAATTATCATTCAATGCTTTAATTGTCATCATCTCTGAAAATAAACACATTTACCCAAGTTCAAATTCTGGACAAAAATATTTGCATTTCACTTTCATGCTAATGCCCTTGGTAAAGGCATGAATCCACCACTTCTCCATTCAGCTATAAGCAAATAATAGAGCACACTAGGCTCTTTAGCCTTGGAACAGCAACCAATCCAGAAGAAAGGAAACTTAATTTAAACCAGCTGTAACCCACCTAAAATTGTTATCTCATTTGATAATTGAAATATATTATCTGTGTGTGTGTATATATATATATATATATATATATATATTCACACACGCACACATGAACAATCATGACAATTTCAAGGTATTCTACATTGTCTTGAGCCAGATTAATATCTATCAGAGTTAATGAGGCAAGACTGATTTGTTAAGCATTTGGCTTCTTTCACACACACACACACACACACACACACACACACACACACACACACACATATATATATATATATATATATATATATATATATATAAATAAACATAATGAAAAAAGAAAGATGATTGATGTTCATATGAGTAAGTAAGATCAGACAATGTCATACCATTCTGAACACAAGACAAGCATCAACTTTCTTAACTCTCAAAGGATCACAAGGAAGACGGAGACATTAAAAGAAAACTAACAGGAGCAATAACAATGTATTCCTTTTATTACTAAATTGTCTATATCTTCTCAGCAATAATTTACAATATTAATTATATGTCTTTAATCTTTAAAACTGAGTTGCTAATCCATTGATCTAAAAGAATCTAAATCCTCAGTTCACTGAAATAAAAATAGTTCACTTTCAATGTTATTTACTAACAAGTGTACATTGTGTGTATGTAGGTATAAATGAACTTGATCTAATAAGAAGCCCAACTGACTGTGTCTGTGCTATAAAAACTTAGATCTACTTTTGCTCTGGAATTCATAGTGAGCTCTCGTCCTTCATAAATATCATCATCATCATCACGTCATGCCGCCAGCATGGATATCCCCGACCCTCTCTCGCCACTTTTCCCTATTGTTCATCGCCTCTGGCAGGTTTTCAGGGCTACATCCCATATGCTCACGCTGGTCGTCCTGCTTTTGCTCAGCCATATGTGGGGGTCCATCGGAGTACATCACTTATGAGCTCGTCCCTGCTTCTCCAGCAATGTCCTGCATGTCTGGTTCATCTAACTTGGATAGTTTTTGTGATGGGAGGCAGGTGGCCATGGGGTGTTGCCGCCAGGACTTGCTCGCATGACAAATATAGCAAACCACATAACAGTTGTGTTGAATCATAAATTGTTTCCATTTTAGCAAATATAATTTATTTACGAATAATTCAAAAAGGAATTCATTTCAATTGTATATTCACTGTCAAGAACACTTGGTGCAGTGGATGAGGTGTTTGAGTGAAATTATCTGGAGGTTGCAGGTTCAATGCCAACAAACAGTAAAACTAACAAGGAATACTTACTATTACTTAACACTTGTACCCAGTCACAGTTAACAGAAATAGAGCAACCAAACCCTGTGGTTCAAATAAACGGTTGAGTTCGAGATTTGATGTGAACTCCCAAGTTTGACATGAAACTCTTGAAGAAGGCTGAAGGATATACGAGCCAAAATGTTGTGAATAACAATTAAGTTGAGGTCAATTGTCTAAATATTCAAAGTAATAGTATATTTGCCTTTATTTTGAATCACCTCTCGTTTTATCAGGTAGCTGGTTGATTCCTCTCAAGTGAAATTCAGCTGGTTTCAAGTTCAAAAAGTTTTCCACAAACGTTTTCACCTGATCTTCTGAAGAATATTTTTTATCATTTTCTGGAAAGTCTGGTGAATATGACGAATAGGGTAAAACGAATTTGCCTATATCCAATAGATTTTCTTGTGTGATTTTTGCTGAAGGTGACCTTGCATTATCATAAAGAAGCACAAGATTTTTTCTTAATGAAGCAGGGTATTTTCTTAGATCTTCCTGCACATATTGTGACTGTTGAGAATATGTCTGGATTGAGCATCTGATTGTGGTTTAAAAACTTAAATTATAAGACTATAGTTATCCAACTATAAACACAGCATAAATTTTCTTGCATAAAGCTCCATCTTTGTGATAAGCTGCAGAGATACATCCTTGTCAATCCATTGCTTTTTGTGTTCAATATTCTTGTAAAAGACCCTTTTTCATCACCTGTAATTATGTTCTTGAGAAACAGATCATTTCTCTGCCTTGAAAGAAATCTTGGCACAATGGATATACAATCTTCTATATTCTTCTGAGAGCATGAGGAAGCCAAGTATCCAGCTCGCTCACTTTTCCTGTTTTTTTAAAGTGTTGGCTAATTGTGGATAGTTAAGTGTTGTTGGGGTTCATCTCTCCATGATGCATCAGCTGAGCAAAATTTTCAAAACCAGTTTCGGACTTAATGGTCAGAAATCACACTTTAGCTGTGAAAACTCGAAACATTTTTTTGTTTTTCTCCAGCATTTTTGTTATTCCTAAGCTCCCACAAGATTACCTGTCAAATATGAATTTTCAGCTCCTCCATTTGAGAGGTCTGAGAGCATAGATTCAATCATGATACACACTCTTTAACTACTAAAATAAAAAAACACCAATGAAGGCACTCTTAAATCAGGTAATTTCTTGTTGTGCTTAAAATATTGAAAGTTTGAAATCCATAGTTTTGACTTGCTTTTAAAAAGAATGGCAATTATTTATAACTCAAATATATATATATATATATATATATATATATATATATATATAGAGAGAGAGAGAGAGAGAGAGAGATAAATGAATAGAAAGCAGTTTTTATGAGAAAAAATTGAAAATTATTATATCATTTATTTTAAACATCTGTTTTTAATAACTTGTTTTCTAAACCAATTGTTAATATAATCATTCCCAGCTGTGATTGTTCATCATCTCCAACTACCCACTTAAAATTTAACTAATTTTTTTTTAAAGATAAATATATTTACCTAAAAAGTGAGCAACTTATTTAATAAAATGGTATCTTCAATTTTTCTATTTCAGTCTTTTTATGAATTTTTTTCATTATTTTAGGGTTATATTTTAATTGATTTTTGTTGGGTATATATGCTATTAATTTAGTGAATTCAAAAAAGAAATCATTAATGATTTATTTCAGAATTTTTGTATTCATAAATTTATTATGCAGGTATGGATACACATTGCATTTCATCTATGTAAATTATGGCTAACGATGGCTAATAAAACAGGAGTCTTTATCTTTAATTTTGGTTGGTTTTATGGCATATCCTTAATTGTCTGTTATTTAATGATAAATCCTCTTCATATGGGGACTGAGCACTCTGGCAAAGGAATTGTCAGCCGCCGCTCGCATAATGCAAAGCTCTTCGAAAGAATTGAGCACTCTGGTAGCCGATAGAGTATAAAAAAAAAAAAATGTAAACAAACGGCAGCTGCTGCTGTTGCTAAATAAATATCTTAAAATTCCCTTAGCCAACATGGTCCCCTTGTCGGCCAAGAGGTCTGAGATTTAGTCTAACGTCAAGTTGGATGGGTTTCGATCCCGGCTTTGAGCGTCCTGCGTGTCAAGCCACACTGAAGAGTTTTGATAGAATGAAACAGTCTGTCTGTGGATGACAATATATATGCTCCCTCATGGAGGTTGAGCACTCTGGCGAAAGAATTGTCGGCCGCCGCTCACATAATGCAAAGCTCTTCGAAAGAATTGAGCACTCTGGTAGCTGATAGGGTATAAAAAAAAATGTAAACAAATGGCTGCTGTTGCTAAATAATACCTTAAAATTACCTTAGCCAATGTGGTCCGCTTGTCGGCCGAGAGGTCTGAGATTTAGTCTAACATAATGTTGGATGGGTTTTGATCCCGGCTTCGAGCGTGCTAAGTGTCTCGCCGCACTGAAGAGTTCTGATAGAATGAAACAGTCTGTCTGTGGATGATTATATATATATATATTAGATGTATATGATTTGCAAGCATAAGTTGAATGATTCTAAGTACCGCTATGTACAACTAAAAATTCAATTAAACATCTGTCATTTGTTTATACTGTTAAATGATCAAACAGTTCTATTTCAGACATGTCAATTTAGAATAAGACATTTTGCACAGAGTGTAAATGTCAAATAGTCCAATTTGACCCAAATATAGGATCCTATCAGGTGCTACCACTTCAAGTCAAAGTAGGCCTGGGAGTGATGGAAATGAATGGGTACTCTGAATTCCCCAAAGCTCCTGCATTACTAGAGCCTCACCATCAGATTTAGGACACTCGTTGGGGGTAGTCTTACCCTCTGCAGAGATACAGTCAGTGTATTTAACTGTTCCAGCCAACTGGGGTTTATCTTTACAAAAAATACTCCTGTTTAATAATCATTAGTAAACCAAGCAATAATTCTTAATACAAATAATTTGCACACAGTCATAAGATTTCAAGTATTCCTATCTAATAGTAATAATTTGCAAGCAATTAAATATGGTTTATACTCATATTTAGCAAGCAAATACTTCCTGCTTTGTTGTAATATCTAGGTTTTAATAGGGATGTATTATTGTAGCTCTAAATCATTTTAAAAATTATCACAAAAAGATCTATTTGACCCCCAGACTGGACCCTAACAAGTACTACCATTTTGGGTCTGAATGGAATGGAGATGAATGGCAAGAAAAAGTGATTCAAATCCACTCCTCCGGGAACCTCACCCCTGGATGTATCATATATTCCTCTTTCCTAAATATTTATCAGGTACTTATTCAAAGAATTGAATATCAAATCCTATTTGACAGGTATTGAACTCACTACTGTCTGATTTCTTATCAGACAAGTTATTTCAATTTCTTACAATTTGAAATAATCACACAGAATGGCCTTTTGAAAACCTGCATCATTAAATATCCGATGAGAGATTTTAATCTAAAAAGCAATGCTTCTTATCCGATTTTAAATTACTTACAACTTGGTGAGAAGAAAAGATCTAACAGTGAGCAGTGAATAGAAAACCCAGCTGCAATTGACTGATCCATTCAGCCAATCTTGTTAGGCCTATTTTTCATACACTTGTGTTAATTCATGTAGGTTAGACAGATCTTTCTAAACGCTTCAGACTGATGGCCATGTGGGGCGCCACAAAGCTTACCATAAATAATACCCATTACAATGTCTGCAATATTTATTTGTTCATGATATTACCTGCCAGCTATTACTGAGCAAAATTAAACCAGTAATATCCATATTGTTCAACAAATTCACCAGCTAAGTTCATGATGTAACTAGATTCCTTCTCCACAGAGAGAAAGAGTAGAGAAAATCATTTCTAATTGCTTACTGACCAACAAGTCATGAAATTTTACTTACATCTCTCCGCAATTCTGTCTATGTGATATAATTGGCATGTGGTGCTAACTTTCACTTCGATGTACACATTGATGGTGGTCACTCATGCTATCTGTCAACTGTCATTGTACATTCATCTTCGCTTCCGTCGTCTCAATGACTGGCTACACTCTTCAATGTAGACTCATTCAAGGATTTTCCAGAACGATCAAATCAGATAATGCATGATCATTGCACTTAGGTAATAGAAATTAAATAGAAAAGATTTACTAATAAAGCTCTGAGGGAAATTTTGTGTATTTCATTGAGATATTTTTCGCCTGATCTATAGCGCTTATAAAATTTCCAAACATGAATCCTTTTGCCATTGCCAATATTGAGTGTCTGTTTCTTTGGCAATTTTCTAGAAGATTAGCAATTATAGAATTAGTATATTGTTGAAAAGGACTTGGATAATGCACCTTTTATTGCTATTAAAATGGGTTTGAATCTGGGCTATGACGACAAGAGATCTTTCAAGATAAATTGTAAAGGAATTCTTGCTGATATATCATTCAAAGATGCACTTACAGTCTCATCAAGACTGCATTTATTTATTTCTGAGGTCTCCATTGCTGATAATGACACTGCAATGGCAGCAATTCATTTAAAACATAGAAGATATTAGGAATACAATAGTAAAAATGAATGCTGCATACTGATGCCCTTCAAAAACAAGTAAATATCTGCATTAAGCAGAGAGAAAAGATTTATTGTCAGCCCAATATTAAAGCTAAAAAAAAACAAAAAAACAGCATATATATATATATATATATGGTAAAATGAAAAAAAATATCTATCTTCAAAACAACAAGGCAGGTGCAGGAGCCTTTTTTTTTTTTCTTTCAATATTCTTAATGATTTTTTTTTTCTTTCTTTTCACTATGGCTCCAGAAATAATGGTTCTCCCATTAGTTTTGTTATTGAATGGGAATGCACAAAAGAAGATACAGTTTTCTTCAAAAGGAAAGTAAAAATTGATCATCATATATTTTTTTTTTCTGAGATAATGTCAGCTCCTTAATCAAACTGCTCCGTTGTGAAGCAATTTTAATAAAATATGCTGGAGTGTATTAATTATGAAAATACATTAAAAAATCATGGACCTACAGTAAGTATTTGTGTATAAAAGTCATTTAAAATTCATAAGAAGTAATTTATTTGACAGGCAAAGGAAAATTCAGTTTTTGCTTGATCAAATATATTACACTGAGTGCATAAGCACCCATTATGACTAATAAACTCTCGATCATAAATATATATATATATATTCTTTTTAGGAATAAATGAAGTAATGATGAGACGTAAAATGATGGACACCATTATTTAATTACTCTATCTCAAGTAGTTAGATTATCTTATGACTTTGTGTTTGTGTATACAACTTATCATTATATATATATATATATATATATATATATATAATAAAGGAAATGTAACCCTGATGGCTGATTGTATTCTCCGAATGGGATGCGAGACTCTTTACCAAAAGAGATTATCCTAGGTATGATACTAAACTGCATCTGGACTTAAGGCTCCTCTTCTGAAGCTCTGAGGGGTATAGAATATTCATTATGGCTGATGTGGGCAGTATGTGACAAAAGTTCAATTTTCTCAGTGGAGTAAAGGTGATTTTGAATTCATTGTGTTTTTCTTCTAGACTGATTGTCTAACCCAAGTTTTGGATAAGTGGAGTATACTTTTATTGTTATTACTTATAGATTCACTGGGACCTGTTAAGGTCCTATCTATGTCTAGAAGTTAAAAATCTGAAAATCATGAGTATCAGAAATACTTCACACAATATAACTGTTCAGTTTGGTTATGTTTAAAAGCCAATCAATCCATCTGGGTTACCAAATGCCAAATCCTGTTTATGTATATGTATTAAATATATATTATTTGCAAATGAATTATATATATATATATATATATATATATATATATATATTTGTAAGCAAATTAAATACACATTAGTTGTAAGTGAATAGTTAAGGAGGAGCCATTTTTGTTTACACACAGTTAAATTGATTCTTATTGATTGCACACAGTTAAATGGCTTCAGTTATTCCATTTAATATCAATTATTTGTTTGCAGACTGTAACTATGATGTTAAACAGTTTCAATTACATTTTATACTAATTATCAATTCAATTTTAAAAACAATCCCTACTAAAAGACTAAACAGTTCAATTTGACCCGTACATCAGATCCTTACAAGTAATACTACTCCAAGACAGAATGGATCTGAGAGTAATTGTAATGAAGGGGTATACCATAATCCATAACAACAAAACTGGAGGTTCAGCATCAGGTAAACTTTAACATCATATCAAGTATACTAAATGGTTTCAAGTATTCCTATCTAACATTAATAATTCTATTTGACATTAGTTATTAATTCGCGCAGAGTTTAACAATTCAATTAAATATCAATCATTTGTTTACACACAGTTCAATGGTTAAACAGATCTATTTCTAACAATCCAATTTAAAATAAGTTAAATCTTTTCACACAGTTTAAATGTGAAACAGTTCTATTTGACCCATAGATAGGACCCTATCAGGTGCTACCACTCCAGGCCAGAGTGGACCTGGGAGCCATTGGAATGAAGGGATACTTCTTATCATCAGATTGTTTAGAGTCACAATCCAGGACACTCATTGGGAGAGTCTTACCCCTCTGCAGAGAAGCAGTCAGTGTATTCTACAGTTCCAGGTTATTGTCTTAGGAAATTGAATCAGCAACCCAAGTTCAAACTCTGGATGAAGCTATTTGCATTTCATTTTGTGCTGATAATCTGGAGAAAGACATGAATATTACTATTTTCCTTCTACCAGTGGGAAATAGTAGAGCAGACTGAGATTTTTTAGTCTTGTTAAAGCAACCAATCCAGGAAAAGGAAAACTCTGAATTTAATCCAGCTGTAGTCTGCTTTGACATCCTGTTCTTGACAGAAAAGTTTGGTGAATACACACTAGCCACAAGATAAGCTTTTATCATTAAAAAGATTATTCATATTGGGAAAGACAGCTCGAATTTAATGAAGGTCTCTAACAATAATGACAAATAATTTCACCCTTCTGTTTGTCCAAATTTACAAGGACAGAAACTACCATGATTAATAATTCTACTTTTCCGTTTGTCCAAATTTGTGAGGACAGATACTCCCATAACTAATAATTTTGCACTTCTGTCCAAATTCACGAGGGCAGATACTCCTGTGATTAATAATTTTACCCTTTTATTTGTCCAAATTTACAAGGACAGATGCTCCCATGATTAATAATTTCACCCTTCTATTTGTCCAAATTTATGAGGACAGATACTCTCATAACAAATAATTTTGCCCTTCTGTCCAAATTTATGAGGACAGATACTTCCATGTCTAATAAGCCTCCAGTGTTATGCTTTAATTCCTTTTAATATCAAAACTATGAAAATTACCCAAATTCTTCAAGTTTACAATTACTGTTATCAACATCAAGGCTTTATTTGTTCGGTGTTCATTTGAATATTTTTCCTCTAGACATTTGACATTAATATAGCCATGTTTTCTTGACATTTATAGATATAACACTTGCTGATGAATATGGTATTGAAATGATGATACAATATCATTGACCAATCATAAATCCCCTTTAACATACTCTTTACTATCCAATATTAATCGTAGTCTCTATGACATGGCTGCAGTATGGTATCTTGAAACTCTAGCAATCTGCCTCTGGGAAATGGTTTTAAAGTGCTTCATAATAGAAAGGTAAACGCTGTCTCTATTTTAGAGTAGACCACTGAATCGATCTCTCAGATATTCAACTAAGATGGCGTGAACTGTTTCCCTAATCAATTGAAAACTCCACTGAAAGTGCAGTCACAGTTCTTTTTGGCTTTTTTTTCATTTGTTTTAAATGCAATAATATTCAATTGTTTTTCACCATTAAGCATTATTCTTTTCTCAAAAAAGAATTTTCCGAACAAATCCCTAAACATTCACTTATTTTTAGCATGGTCTTTGGCCTCATGAAAAGCACAGTTTATTTGTATATCATGTACTAGCTGAATGACCCATGTACTTCAAGTCAGACTTGAATAGCAGATGTTGGAAGACTAGCAGGAAAATGTCAAAAATCTCCTTTGCTTATATCTTTTCACAATCTTGATCATCTGTTAGAAATGGTAAATATTAATCTAAAAGATTAAAACACATAACAGAAAGAGAGATTTACCAAATATAGTTTTCATATTCTATATTAAAATCATTGATATAACATTTTATGAAGTTAATACATTTTTGTGAGATATGTTTGAATTTTGTTAAGAAATAGGTTTTTATTTAAGTCACTGACATTTAAGAGATTTATTGATCTAAACATTTTTGTTTTTTGTCTGTATATCAGTTCTAAACAGTCAATAGTTATGTATCATTACTTTATCTTTCCAGCATGAAGAACTATCAATTAACTTAATTACAATAGAATATAAATTTACACATATTATCTCATAAAATCAGTAGGGTTCTGTGGCATATTTCATGAAATTTTGTGATGAAATGTCTTTTTCTTTTAATTTAACAAAGTGACTCTAAACAGATTTAATCGTTTAAATATTTTTGTATTTTTCTAGATTGTTGGTACTAAAGTAATAATGCTATATCAAGCAAATGATTTAAATTTTTTTCTTTGGAAGTTAGAAAAATTTCATAAAAATCATTTATATTTTACAGTAACATGGCATCCTGGAGATTACCATTTATTGTCATGGGGTCAATATTTGCTAAGTGTAAACAATAATGTTTTAACTACAAAAAGTAATAAAAAAAACTTCAACTTGATGACTGTACTATCATGAACTTATTCAAAAAAAGTAACTTTACTAACAAAAATTGATGTTATCTAATTCCTGTCTCACTACCACCAATGTTCCCATCAGCCCAACAAAAGTTGGGAGGTGTTAATGGATAGGTGACAGGTTAAAAGTCACCTCTAGAGAGCAAAGTGTATTGTGAGGTTTTAACATTTTCAAAGCCTCCTTTTAAAAGAGGGTCAACAGAAACTTCAGAAGATCTACAAGTTTGGAGACCCACAGAAATGCCAAGTTTGATTTCTTAAAACTTCAACAAATAAGGGAACCCAATGATAAATTCCTGTATTTCCTTTTCTTTTGTTATGATGGATCAAGTGACAGCTTTTTGAAGTCTACCTGCAATATTAAATGGGTAATATCAAATTTGAAATAACGTCTAAGTTGGTTAATGCTGACATATTTTTGTTAAATAATTCATCTCCGAAAAATTGTGGAACAATTTTTCCAATTACCAGAGGAACCTATGCCATTGTCAAATAATATTTTTCCTGAAGTATTTACCTTTTCAGTCTTTCACATAATTTCCTGTCAATTATAGTCAGGATTATGTGAGGATACGGGATGTTGTCCTGAAGCCCTACCTAGGGCGATGAACGATAGGGAGGAGTGGCGAGAGAGGGTCAGGGATATCCGTGCTACCAGCGCGATATGATGATGATGATGATGATCATAGTCAGAAATCCTCTTTTAATAATAACTTTCACTCCCACCACATTTCCTCATGAAGGACAAAAAATTATGTTCAAACTTACACCTGAATCCACTAAGTACACAGGTAAAATTTGTTGAATTGGTTGGTTTATTTAACTGTATATCAACTTCTTATGGGTTATTTAAAGCCAAAATTTGATTTGATTGTTATCATAACTATATTTTCAATGTCCCATTACATTATTTTTTAATTTCACATTTTTATATGTGTATGATCATTTGCATATGCAATTATGTGATATCAACTATCTATATCCAGTACAGACACTTTATACACAATTATATTATTTGCAAGCAATTAAATTGTTTCAAGTAACTTATAAAAATAATCTTTAGTAACAATTAAAGCTCCTAAAAATTATCTTTAATACAAATAATTTGCACACTGTTATATGATTTCAAGTATTCTTATCTTACATTAATAAGTATATTTAATAATAATAATTTGTTAGCATAAACTTATAAGTTTTATAAATTCCTATTAAATAGAAATAATTTAAAAAAATATCTATTTGACCCATAGATGGGACCCTAACAGTTACTACCAGGCCAGATAAGAGTGGACATAGAGTAATGGCAATGAAGGGTAACTTGCTGGTGATCTAAAATCCAAGCTTCACCACATGGCGTACTTTAGTGTCATCCTCAGGACACTGGTTTTTGTTGGTCTTACTGCTCTATTTGGTAATAGCTGGAATATTCTAAAACCCAATGAGAGGACTTTGGCTGTCAAGAGAGAACAGACAAACAAACTTTACAGTTATTTATATAGACTCTCATTCTGTAATATGGCTAGTTTTAATTCTTTCAAAAATTATCAATGCTTTTTTCTTTGAATTCAAACTGAAGTCCATTTTCTTTTAAACTCATAGGCACCATTTATTCTTTGATTACAAAAATTGCTATACTTATATATTATATTTTATGCATAGTATCTACCGGCCCATTGGCTTAGTGGTAGAGTGTCACCAATGGCCAGGGAGACCGGGGTTCAATCTCAGGTCGTGTCATACCAAAGACTCAAAAAGTGATACTTTATACTTCCTTGCTTAACACTCAGCATTATAAGGTGAGGATCAAGGGTAAAGTGGAGCAATCCAGGGAAAAAAATAGCACCCTCCTCTACACCTCGGTGTAGTAGCTATTGGAAAAGGAGCTTTTGGGTAGCCCTTGACAACAGTTGCCAACTTTACTTACTTTATCTTAGGCATTATATTTATATATTAGATCTACAAATGAGAATAAATTTTTTACTAATCAAATTTTTTTACAAAAATTTGATTAGATATATTTGGTGGTGGGAGGCATTGCCTATGTTAATTGTTAAAGTTAAAAAATTCCCCTAAAATATTTCTATTTTTTTAAATTTGCTTCATAAGCAATTTGTTTGTCTTCAGCATAAAATAAAAAAGCTATTTTTTTTTAAATTTTGATTAAGAAAAAAAAAAAAAAAAAAAGAAATAAACCAAACTTTTTTTCTAAAGAGAATCTATTTCTCTTGAAACAAAAAGAGACACTAACAGTGAAGCACCATGGTCCAATATTAATCTAATTACTGATGATAATATATCGCCAGATATTGGTAAAATTCATCTGTGTAGATATATGGTAAATGGTAAACATATCTCCAACTGATCCCCTGACTGTGGCAGGAATTAGAACAAAAGCCATTTCTCATGAAGGAATTATGTCCTTTCCAAAAGAAATTGTCAGAATAATTTGCTTTGTGCAGCCAGTAGTTGCTGAGGAATAAATATTCATTTGAGCTAAATTTCTCAATCTAACCAAAGGGGAAGTATTTTTACTGTTGTCTATCTTTTTTTTCTTTATGTCATCTTTAGTGGGGTTTTTTTTGTTTGTTTTTTTTACAAATTTTGCTTCTAGTCTAGCTTGAAATGTTTTTGACTCTGTCCCATGAAAACGTAAAAGTTCATTGAGCAGAGATCAGAATTATTTTGTGTCCTCTGCTCAAATATGAAAATAGATTTTTAGATCCCAGCCATAAATAGATTTTTTGCTTCAATGAAATGGGATTTATTTTTGTGGTGATTGAATCTGGCCTGCATATGATGTACCTGCTGACTGCAATAGAACAAGGCAAAGTGGCTCTTCCTCTTGACCTTTTCTCCATATTAAAATCCCCTAAATAGTCATCAAATGCTGCATTTTGTATAAATTTAATATTCTTCCAAGTTAATAACTTTATAGTCACATGCAGTATTCATTTTGCAGCAAGTGGAAAAAACTTTTTATCTATATATTACTGGTTTTTATTTTAAAGCAGGCAACCTTTACAATATATTCTATTAATGAAATAGATATCTGCTTATTTAAAATTTTGATACAAATAAGTAACGAATAAAAACTATGATAAATAACACTGTGCGTACCAGATAAATGCATACATTATCGAATAAAAAAAATACAGAATTATGTTTCCTCAAATAAATCACTCTATAGAACTAGAATTGATATTAATATAAATTCTTGTGCAGGCAAAGTGAGATTTTTGTTGCCAGTAGAACACTTTTCTCAGATTTTGCCTAGTTCAATATATGGCATTTTCCTATAGGCTGCTCATTGACTAATTCAATGTTAGTGTATAGAAAATAATCCACCCAACCTACAAGCATTTTTAAAAATATCTGCAAAAGGAAAAAATTAAAGAATAAAATCTTTCTTGTACTCCCACTTAGGAGCTATAAATTTGAATACAGGTTTTTTAAATCTGTCAATTTTTTTTTTCCGTTTAGGAAATTGGTACAATACAATTGTTTTTCTTCCAGATTGGTGTGGATATTAATTAGACATCTTTGTCAGGTCTCCTTCCAATGCAAATTAGAAAAGAAAAAGAATTTTTGTATTGGACTTAAGAAATCCTCTAAATTTGACCCATGAAGATTATAAGAAAATGCTTAAAAAAAAATTTTTTTGATAATATGGTTTGATTTGGTTTATTTGATAGCATATCAATACCTTATAGGTTATTTAATGTCAAAACTTGATTAATTTCTAAATGTTTCATTAGAATCATAACTATTTTCAGTGTTTCATTACATTATCTTTATTTGTCCATAATATTTCATTTGCAATTATATGATAGAAAGTATTTCTATCTAATACAAATAATGTGCATATTGTATGGGTTCAAGTATTCCTATCTAATACTCAGTATTTGTTCCCAATTTTAGAGTTTCAAATAACTATCCTTATTTAATAATAATCATTTGTGTGCACACCGTTAAATGGTTTTGAGTAACTAAAACAGATCTACTTGTCCCAGGGATAGGACCCTAATAAGTACCACCACTCTGGATCAAAGTGAACCTGGGAGTAATGGCAAGGAAGGGTTACTCAACACCCCACAAAGTTCCAGAACTAGAGCCTCACTATCAGATGCAATTTTCTGTCATACTTGGGACATTCCTTTTCATAAGCAGAGAGGGTCTTACTCTTCTGCAATTCATTCAAAGCCTCTCAGGGTAATTTATATAACGGCTTTTTTAGTTTAAACATCTAGATAATGTATCCGTCTATAGGATTTTAATAGCACTGACTTCAATTTTGGTGTCAGAAATGAGAAAAATTTAATGTGCCAGAAATCCAAGATGGAAGACAAATTTTCTGCACTTTCCTCTATTGGGACAAGTATTTTCAAAATATGCTTTGTATAGGTTTTTCCCCCATACTGAGTTTGGTATGTAGTAAGCATTTGTTACCCTTTAGAACCAAAGTGGTAAAATACCTGATGAATGAGAGGTGCCCATGGTGTAATGGTTATCGTCGTAGGAAATGGACATGACAATACGAGTTCAAATCCTAGAGAAGGCTGATTGCATTTCACATAGCACTAATACCATTAGGAAAGGTATAAATCCAATTATTCTCCCTCCAGCTATGAGTAAATAGTAGGGCAGACTGGGTTCTTCAGCTTTGGTGAGGCAACTAGTCTAGGAGAAGGAAAACTCTGAATTCAAACCTGTCAAACTCCCCTTAAAAATTGACTTTGTGTCATATCCTACCCGAGCGGAGGGGTTGGTAAATATGAATGAATGAAAGGCCTGAGAAGAGAAGCAAACTTGAGGAGATTAAAAAGAAAAATACAAAATAAATTCAAAAGTAACACAGTTCCCAGGGGGCTCAGACACAAAGCAAAATCAGTGCATGCCCCAAAAGAAAGGCTTTCTAGCACCAAATAGAAATTCTTTCTCAGTAAGCAGTGACTACATCAACAGGAAGGACCAACTCCTCTCTTTTGCTGGTATGAAAGAGCACGTGTCTTCTGAGTCACGACTTACAACAAGCTGGCTCTCCCATCAATAGCAGTCTGTGCTGAACCTACCAACCCGACACACAAAATTTAAGACTTACAATTTACCAAAAGTGACTGATATATTTTTATGCCTAGTCTGAGAGACTAAACTATTTCTACAGGTACAGGAAAATGTTCCACACCACATAATAGTTGTTAAACTCTTAAATAAAGTTTGATGAAAAGGTATTCTTGTCTCCATCCTTTCATCCTTATTTTTCTTGCAACTTCCAGCAAATCAAATGGAGTAATATATTGCTACACCTATTCAAAAAAACAACAAAAAAAAAAGCATAGGTGGTTTCACAAGGTTCAGTCTTCAAGAGATGGCATAGTATCTTTTTCAAAGTTTGGTGATATATTCAAAGCTACTCATAGACTTCAAAAGACTGCCAGTGAATGAATATGAAACAGATTTAAAAGTGTATCTGAATGCATCATATAAAGCCCAAGTCACAATTGATGACTTCAATAATTTCATAGACATGTTACTACTTTAGATGACAGTACTGTATATAAGTGTTTACTCTCATCTGACAATGTATATTTGTTTTCTGTGGCACAGGGTATAATCAAGTCCAATCAAATATCCGACTAAAGTGAAGATTCACTAATTTCAATGGTCTCTCAGTAGCCTATTCTCAATGACGCATCTCATTCTACTCATATTGAATCGACGCAGAGGAAAATAATAGCATTTCTGAATCCATAATGGAACAGGGTGTGCAAAATCAGAGAAATATCCTTTTACAAAGCATACTTTCTAAATCGACAAAAACACCGGAAAATTGCTGCCATCTTTAATTTCGGGCACAATGAAATTTTAAAACTTGTTTTTGACTTCTTATAACTCATTTTTGCTATTTGTACCTATAAGCCATCACTCTTGGAAAGTTCTCTAGAAGGCATGCAGTGTCTGCACAGTGATGATTAATATAAGTTAATGCTGCTCAGCCAACAGTGGTGTCTCCATGGTTTGAACTCCATAGAAGAATGTCACAAGTTTTTAATTAATGCCCAGCATGTTTTGTTTGCCTTTCTCGAATACTTCAGGAAATGGGAGCCAAGAGATTGTAATGCTACTATTTTATAGGGTACTGCTTCCAAGATTTGTTCCAAAGAGTATGTTGCATCTTTGTGTAATTTCCATTACACTCCTCACTATTCCCTGTGCTTTATGTGTCAGACTTGGCTCCATAAATATCAGTATTTCTTAATTCCTTGCAACAATTTTTTATAGACCAATATTATGCACTGGCAACTGAATCAGATGCCAGTGCAACACTAGTCCATCATATTGATGCTTCTGTTTAAGAAAAAGTAAAGGGCTCTAAAAAAATCATACTCTACCCACTCAAAAATCTCATGAGGATGTAGCATTTATATCAAATTATCCCTATTAACAGACATTGTAAGTATTTGTTGTATAGTGACTTGTACTACATGACTTCCGGTATCTCAGAGGAATAAAAAGATGTCATGTGTCTTGACCTCGGTCAGTAGTATGTCCAACTTCAGACGTAACACTAACAACGCAAGACTTATGATATTTGTTGGTCTGTACCACTTCAGTTAATGAATGACTATTTCACTGTGTATCTCTTCCTTACTAAGATACAACAGTATTTTAGCAATATAGACATTTATAACCTATCTATATAATTCAAAAATTCTCCATGCATATTAACAACCAGTCAAAAGTATTTGGAAAATCACAAACATTTTTATTTCTCATCTTAAAAGTTTTATTTTAAATGAAACAAGTTACACACCACAAAGATTTTATTTATCATTTTAAATAAGTCTTACTGAGCCACACTGAATACAAATTAAACTAAAGAATTAAAAAAAATTTCTTCAACTTTTGATAAATCCAAATGACCTCTTTGACCACTATCACTGCTTCATAGATTCTCGGCATTGTTTCCACGAAAGATAGGAGATGGACTGATAATAGTTCTACCCAGCTTTCTAGCAAGATTTGCCAGAGGTGAGCTGCATTTGTGGGTTGTTTAACTCTGATTTTTTGGTCAAGTTCATCCCACACCGGCTCAATAGGATTTAAGTCCTCAAATTGCGCCAGCCAAAACATCAGTTGAAAAATGTGCTATTCCTCTCTGCTTTTAATGTACCTCTGGCAGTGTTTACTACTCTGCTTTGAGTCATTATCTTACATGAGTACTGATCCTTGACCCACAAGCCACATTCCAGAAAGGCTCCTGTGATGCTGCAGTATGCAGTGATATCTGGCCTGATCCAATTTGCCCTTTACCTGATGCTAATTCCCAACTTTGCAATTGGCAAAAGCCCCCCACCCACCATAAAAGATCCTCTTCTATACTTTATGGTTGGTGTGATACAGGAGGTTGCAGCTCTTTCACCAACTCTTGGCAGCACATAGACCCTCCTATTTGACCAAAAGATTTTAAACTTTGATTTGTCACTCCAAAGAACTTGATTCTACTGTTCCCTTGTCTAGACTTGGGGTGCTTTGGTCCACTAAAGCCTTTTGACATGGTTTTGCTTCCTCAACAGTGGATTCTTGACAGTAATTCGGCCATATAGTCTGGTCTCCCAGAATCTTCTACTCAATAGATGTTGACATTTTTTTTTCATGACGTTGGTTCAGTTGTGCTGTTACATTTGGAGTCGTCGGCCTTCTGTCATGCAACCTGATGAAACTGTCCTCCACTCTTGTTTTTGCTTTTGGTCTACAAGCTCTATTTTTAGTGCTGTCATGTATCACTTCCTGATGTTCCCTAAGAGCATAATTCACTGTAGTTCTGAGAATTTTTATTTTAGTACTTTAGAAAAATGCCTTACAATCATTTTTTCAAAAGATATCTGGTTAGACTAAGGTCAAAGTTATTGAGGAAGTATGTTCTACATGACACACAACTATATCAACATTTTACTTTGAAACCATTTTTTGCATACGTTTTCTATTTGTTAAAACACAAGAAGAAATGGTTTAAATTCATTTCTAAAATGTAAAAAAAATAGTTGTTTGTCATATACAAATATTTGACAATGCCTTGCCTATTCATATAATGATAGAAAAACCAAGAAAAAAAAAAAAACAATTTTTTTCATTACAAGTTACATCTGGAACATGGAAAAAGATTTTGCACAATATTTACAAATCAAGAACACAATCAAAATTTTAAAAATTAGTAGGAAAACACATTGTAAAGATTCCTTTAAGGTTAATAAATGTTAATTGCAATATTATTGTTGTGATGTCATATCTTTATTTTTGAACAATGGTTGTCATTTGTAGTTCAATCAACAATGGCACATAGAAGCCACTGTGTCAGCTTTGAAAATGGATTTTACTTTATCAAAAAAACAAATTAAGTAAATTACTTCAATAAGCAATTAATACAAATTATGCATTTGATTTTCTCATACAGATTAAATGTTTAGAAAGCTGAATTAAAATTAATTGCTAGGATAATTGGTTTTAATTCCAGTTTAATTATTTTCTATCAAATGGAAAGAGATGCATGTCTATGTGTGTGCTGTTAATTCACACAAAAGACATCGTCAAAATGTTCAAGAAATATAGGAAGTCTAAATAAAAAAAAAACTGATAACATGGCTGACATGTGTTTTCTTCATTCTATAAAAAAAGAAAGTAGAGATTAATCCAAATCAATTATAAATATCATAGGCACATTCAAATCAAAGAATCAATGTAGAAATTTTGTATCAATGAGGTTAGCTAAATCAATCCATTTAACTATTTCTAAGTGCAGGAAAATCAAGACTGAAAAACTTGTGTTTACCTTTGTAATATAACCAATGACCACTGGAAGAGACAATAAATGCTAAAATTTTCCTGATCAGTGCAACTTAGAATACTTTGACTGTATCAGAAGGATAAAGATTCCATCAAAAGGAGTTTACTTTGTATGGCATCAAACTGCCTATGATGGTGAGGCTCAACTTCTTTAATAAGTGTTCAGTAACCTTTCATTGCCATTCCACTGAGCTCCACTTTCACCAAGAAAGTTATGGTCCCAACTAGGGATCAAAGAGATTGCAAGTTACTTAAATTTTTTTGTTTGTGTTTTATAGCATATCAACTTTTGAAAGTTTTTCTAATGCCAAATCCATTTTTATACAAAAAACAGTTCTATTTCAAACAATTCAGTGAAGCATAAATACCAAGTTTGTCAAAAAACTTTCTATTTCAAGTTATTCAGTTTAGTCAGTTCTAATTTAAACAATTTAGTTTAGCATAAGAATGCAGTTTGCATGTCAAAGCAATTCTGTTTCAAGCAATTCAGTTTAGCATTAGTACAGTTAACTATTTGATCCATAGATAGGACCCTATCAGGTGCTACCACCCAGGGCCAGAGTGGACCTGGGAGTGATGGCAATGAAGGGGTACTCCACACTCCCCAAAGCTTCAGCATTAGCTGAACCTCATCATCAGATTGTTTGGAGTCATATCCAGGACTCTCATTGGGAGGAGGTCTTACCCCTCAGCAGAGAAGCAGTCAGTGTATTGTACAGCCTTAGCGGACTGGATAATTATTTGTTGTAGATTAGAACACCTGTTATCCTCTAAGTAGTAAGTTGGCTAACTGTAGTCAAAAGTGACCCGGAAGCTCCCTTTTCAATAGCTACTACACCAAGATGTAGGGGAGGGTATTACTCCTTTCCTTGGATTAGTCCACTTGTCATTGATCTATACTTCATAATACAAGTGCTAAGCAAGGAGGAATCAAATACCATTATTTCAATCTTTGGTTTGACACTATCTGGGATTGAACCCTGGTCATCCAGACAATTGCATACTTTAATGATTATGCCAATGGGCCCAGTATAACTTGAGAAATTACACTAAAGATGTAGATATTAATGTACAAAGTAGGTAATTCCCAAACTTTTGGCATAAAATAACTGCAAATGGATTGAAATCAATCTACCAATCAATTTCTGATTACAGGAAAACGAAGACCAAAAAAATTGCGTTAACATTTATAATATAAATGATAGGCACTCGGAAGATGATAATAAATGCTAATCTCTCTACAACATTTACTGAATGATGCTTAGTTTAATGGCTATCACTGCAGAAAATGGAATCAGCAGCCAAAAGTCAAATCCAAGACAAGATAGTTTGCACTTCCCTTCATGCTAATGCCCTTAGGAAAGGCATGAATCCATCTGTTCTTGCTTGGCTATTGTTAGATAGTAGGAAAGACTTTAATCTTGGTCTGGTCACCAGTCTCGGTAAAAGTAAATTTTGAATTCAAATCAGCTTTACTCCACTGAAAAATTACCTTCTGCCATATCCTGTCGGTGGCAAAGGAGTTAGGTAACTCACTAGTCATCACAAACATAAACTTTAATGTTTTTTTGTTTCCAGATGCAAATTGGAAAAACATAATTTCAATTTTTTAGCAGTTTCTTCTATAAATGAAATATTTTATTAGTAAATTATTAAAAATAATGTTGGGCAAGAGTAAATGATATTTATTCAACTGACTAAGAGGGATTCCTTAGCTAAGAATAACACTGATCACTAAGAAAATAGAAATAATTAATATAATTAGTAGAATTTTTTTTTTTCAAAAATGTCTAGAATTGTTTGTTCTTAGATCTTAAAATATGTTTTTGGAATATACATACAACACTATTGGTCATTTATGACAGATAATTGAGAAACCTCAGTCTATGAATAAAACAGGTATCTCTGATTACCATATTTAATGGCTAACAAGATGCACTTTTGTTTTTTAAAGACAGTCCCAGAAATTCACCCTGCTTCTTGTAAGACCAAGGTTCAACTTTGGGTCACTGACTAGTGGAGTTCTAGTGGTGCCATGGACCTTAAATTAAACTGAAAAATCACTGCAAATGTAAACAAAAGCAGAATATATAGGAAACTTTAAAAATGACCTGAAAGGGAAGAGGTTTATGAATGCCAGATGAAAACCCTTCACCTGACATTTGTAATTTAAACCTGTTCATGTTTTTAATGCCTGAGGTTTGTCTTATGTGGGATTTAAAATTCTAAAGTAAATAAGTAATAAATAAATAAAAACTGTGATAAATAATCCTGTGTTTATCATATAAATGCATACATTATGTAATAAAAGACCAGAATAATTATTTTCTAAAATAAATCTCTCATGAGAACTGGAGTTGATATTAATATTAATGTACACAGACAGTTAAATACTCAGACTATTTTGCAGTCTCTTGCTGTATCTCTGTTGTGTTTTGGATGAAAGATGAAACCATTTTTTTTTAAAGATTAGTTCTTTTCAGATAGCAATAATAATAATAAATAAAAAAGGTCAGTTAAAAAAAATGAACACGTTTCAGACTTGAATTTAAACTAATTATCGTTACCTAGAAAAGTAATTTGCAAAACTGAATTCCATTCTGCAAAAATGTCTTGTGAAAAAAGTCAAAATGATTGGCAAAAGGGCAAGGGAATTAAAGATGATTAACTCTGAAACATGAGGATTCCAATTACAAGCAGATAAAAAGGGAAAGTGGAAAGCTCTCGGAATTGGCCTATTATCAATTTAATAGCTGGACACAGCTATTAGAATTGCATGGGAACTCAGTATTTCATGTGAAAAAGATGATAATGTTATGTATTCTTCTGTAGCTTTTCATGAATAAAAAAATGGATGTAAAAAGAAGAAAGAAGAGAACTTAGCATCAAAACACTTCTTACTTTTTTCTTTTCTTTCTGTTTTTGCCAAAGAATTTTATTCCTATCATCATTTAAATTTCACTGAAGGCACCATGCAAAGAGAAACACTTAGTCAACAATTTAGGTCACAGTACAATTGAATTCTCCTCATGTTTCCTTTCAACTAAGTTAAATATTTTAATTAAAAGAATATCATCATTTTAATTTACTTTTTTTTTTAAACTAATCAAAAATTTAACAAACAAGCATTACTTTTTTTTTTTTTAAATTTGGTTAATAGAAAATGTTAAGCGGATATTTTTATTTCTAAAGTTGGTATCATATGGAATGGTAAATATTATTTCTTCACTGAAATATAGATTGGGTTGCTGGAATGTGTGTTTCAATTTCAATCAGTGTTTATCCTTTATCATTGTTTTTGATACATTGTTCCTCACTAATTTCAAAATGTCCAAAGTCTGTTGTGACAAAAACCAAAAAATACTAATATACAGTTATACCCCAACCTACGTCATTAGTTTCTTATGAAAATTATGACATAAACCAAATTTAATGGCTTAAAATGAGACTAAAAACCAATACTAAATTCTAATCCAAGACAAATGGAATGTAGTGACATACTGATCAAAGGCATTGAGAGACTATATTTTGATTCAAGGCTGATGGTTTGGTTTCTTTGTTTAATGGCATATCAACCTCTGTGGGTTATTTAATGCCAAAGCTATTCTCCTAGAAGAATAGTAGTGCTACTATTTAACCCATAGCTGGGAGGATAAGGAGGTTCATACCTTTCCCAAGGGTATTTGCCCTAAAGTGAATGTAATATCGCGACTGGAGTACAAACTCGCATACTACGATTCCGCAGTCCATTGTTTTAACCATTACACAACGAGGACATCCCCTGATCCAAGGCTGAGGGTCAGCAATTAACACATTGACCTTAGGAATAATGCACAGATACTATATTCTGATTCTAGTCAGAAGGCTGTGTAGTGACATACTGATCAAAGGCATTGACATTGACTACATTTTGATCCAAGGCCGAGGGTGATGGACTAACACATTGATCCTGGACTTAGTTCCCAGATACTGCAGTAAATACTTGCATATCATTCAACTTTCTAAGACCAAAATTTCAGTCTAATATTAGTGAGTCATACCATATATGCAAGATAAAATGTGGCCTATCCTCTGCCAATTATGTACATGTCATGTTTGTATCTCACAAATGGTGCAACCTCTAATTTAAGGTTAAAATTTAAGTAGAATGTAGCATGATACATATCTATATACAGTGCATTCTTTTCTTAAGCTGAAGGCCATGTAGTCCTGTTCTGATTGCAGGCCTAAGAAATATACTACATTTTGATCCAAAGTCCGAGAGTGGCACATTGATCCTTGTTATATTGCACAGATACTGCATTCTGATCCTAAACTGTAGTGCTGATTAGTATATAAATAATTCTGTCATTTAGTGGTGGGGGGAGAATTAGACTAGTATACAAAAAAGACATAGTAAAAACATAATTACAAATAAATTTGTTTGAGAATATGTGCTTACGAGCAGAAGTAAGGTTATCTGGTGTTATCCAGGATTAAATGTTATCAGGTAATTATATCTGGCTTCTTATCAACTGAGTCACAGGTGCTCATTTCCAATTTTAAATAATCTTTTCCCCCAAGAATCACAATAACTTTGCTTAACATATTATGAACTTCTCTTTCTTGACAATGTTCAGAAGGAATCAGCGGCAAAATTTCCCTAGTCCCACCACTCCCCACTGTTTTGCATCAACTTGCAACCAACAAACATCTACATATATAAGATAAGTCACTTGATAAATTTATTAGTCACACAACTGGGTCTCACAACAAAGCAAGACGAAATTTTGTTTCTAAGTTAACAAGTGGCATTAGATGAGAAAACAGAAGAAAGAAAACCAAAAAAGAAAGCAAATACTTAAGTTTGTTGGTTTATTTAACAGGTGGTCAACCCTTCTTGGTTATCTTATTCCAAAATCCATTTTTTTTACAATTACGAGGATCATTAAATAAGTTTTCAGACTTTCTTCGTATGGACACTTTTATTGATAGTACACACATGAAACTATAGTCCCCTTCAAAGTAATCTCCTCCAGCTGCAATGCACTTGTACCATTCCAACAACTTCTGGAAGGCCCCTTAGAAGTCCTCTTGTATGAGCGTGTCAATGACCTTTGTCACAGCATCTTTCATCTCCTCAATTGTCTCATAACGATAGCCTCTGAGCTTACGAAACAAGCAAAAGTCACAGGGAGCAAGGTCTGAACTACAGGGAGGCTTGATGCCCATCTTGGTCAAATAGTCTGTGACAAGGATGGAGTTGTGGACTGGTGCATTGTCCTGGTGGAAATGCCACTGAGCCGATTTTGAAGAGTGTTTGCCTCTTCCTTAGGAATCTCTTCCTGAACTCCCTTAAAACCTCAACATAGTAACCCTAACCCTTTGGTCAATCAACTCTGGTGTATTGACTTCCTCACTCCTCCCACACATCATCATCCCTCACAGACTCCCTGCTTTCCTTGAATCTCTTATGCCACTTAAAAACTCATGCTCGATTCATGCAAGATGTCGAAAAGCAGTCTGAAGTATTCCATACGTTTCTGAGGCATTTTTTCCAAGTTTAAAACAGAATTTTATGGCATATCCTTCTTCTAAAGTGTCCTGATGTCCAGATTGCATTTTTGAACTTCACCAGCTGTGACAATCTGGCTTTAGTAGGGTGTATTCCAATTCCTAGCATAGCAGTTCATTTGAAGCTGAAATCATAAAAATTAGTCATTCATCTCATAAGATGTATAGCAATAACCTACTGAATTATCAAGAGTCTACGACCATTTTAAATACCTGTACAAAAAAAGTCTGGAACCTTATTGAATGCACCATGTATATGATTTTAATTAACAATTTCTATTTAATGATAATCATTTACTGGCATTCGTTTCAAGTATTTTCATCAAATAACTTTTACTTAGTTACACGTTGGTTGATTTTATGGTGTATCAACTCTTTTCGATTTATTTAACCTCAAAATGAATTTCAAACAATTCAGTTAAGAATAAGGATAGTTTGCGTTTATAAACTGTTAAATGTAAAAACAGATCTATTTCAAACAATTCAGTTTAGCATAAGTAAACAGTTTAGTTCTATTTGATTTATAGATAGGACCCTATCAGATCCTACCACTCAGGGCCAGAGTGGAGCTGGGAACGATGGCAAAAAGGGGTACTTCACATTCCCCAAAGCTGCAGCATTACTGGAACCTCATCATCAGATTGTTTAGTGTCATATCCAAGACATTCATTGTGAGGGAGTCTTACCCATCATCAGAAAAGCAGTCTGTGTATTCTATAGCCCCAGCTGACTGGGCAATCACTTATATGGGTTCAAGTATTCCTATCTAATATAAATAAGTTTCTAGCAGATCTATTTAACCCATAGCTGAAACCCTAACCACTGCTCCAGGTCAGAGATGTTCTGAAAGTCATGGCAATGAAAGAGTGAATCTATGCTCCCCAGCACTTCAAAACTAGAGCCTAACCATCAGACACGGTTTAATATGATACCTAATTTTCTTTTTTTTTTTGCAGGTAATATGATAGACTTATTGTTGGCTTCATTGTCAGGAAAGGGAGGGAGATTAAATTGGAAGGAAAGATAAAAAGAACATAGAATGCTGTAGTTAAAAGAAAAGACAGGTGAATAAAAACTTGGACTACAACATCTAAATCCAGCATGTTAGCAACTTGGCTTAGGGAAGTCATTCCTAAAAAAAGTTAGCATGAAAGAGTAAAGAAAATTAGGCATATTTCACTTCTAGTGTTTAACATGCTTTATCACTCAACATCATTAGTCACATGGCTAAAATACATTAGCACCACCAAATTGTATTCATAACCACTGCTGAATCTCAGTAAATATTTTGCAAGCACTGATGAAAATCAATGGGTGTAATTTTTTCTGTCAAGTAGAACACTATGACACACCACTGCTTTCATATCAGACGCCATTTGTCAAAGTGATAATCAGCTACCATCTGTAACAATGCAAAAAACATGGTTTCTTTGTGGGAACATTCAACCTTCCATGCCATACCACCAAAACCTGCCTCTGATATTGTGGAACAATATAACAAATAAATTGGAGGGTTTTTCCAGGATATCATTAATAGGACTAAAAGTACTCTTTGGTTGTTTGACTTGAATGAAATGTAAACCTTGCAGGATTATTTCATGCATAAATATAAGAAAATTCTGTTCATTTTACATTCATATCTATATTCTTTGTGTAATTGTATTTGTAGTTTTTTTTTTCTACAGCCCTATCAAATATGAATAATTTTTGAACAGATCTATTTGACCCATACATGGAAAAGTAACAGGTACTACCTCTTTAGGCCTGAGAATAATTGCAATAAAAGAGTACTCCATACTCTCTTGATCTCCAGAGTCTCACCATCAGACATAGGTCAGTGTCATATCCAGGGTACCTATTTTAAGGAGTGGTCTCCCTTCACTGCTGGAGATAGTGTTTTTGCCTGATCTTCAATTATCACCTGAATGCAATTAGATATTCTATCCACATTTTTTTAAAATCCTTTTAGAGAAATCAATTAATGCTGGATTTTTTTATCTTTTTTGAATGACTACTCAGTTCCAACTTTTGATTTCTCTTTAATTGTGAGAAAATTACAGCAGACTTCTCAGTTGTTTTTTGGTTAAATAGCAGCTACAAAAGTTTGAGATTACAATCTCCCAAGTAAATATCAGTTAATAAGTATTGTCAAACATGTAGAGGTAACAGACTGATAGAGGTGCCCGTGGTGTAATGGACATGGCAACACGAGTTCAAATCCTGGACTTGACTGACTGCATTTCACATAGCACTAATACTCTTAGGAAAGGTATGAATCCAATTATTCTCCCTCCAGCTATGAGTAAATAGTAGGGCACACTGGGTTCTTCAGCCTTTCTGAGGCAACTAGTCTAGGAGAAGGAAAACTCTGAATTCAAACCTGTTAAACTCCGTTTAAAAATTGACCTTGTGTCATATCCTGCTTGAGCGGAGGGGTTGGTAAATATGGATACAGCACAGAATTTATCAAGAAATGATTGAGCCACTTTTTAGAACCATTAAAAGTAATGTAGAAGTGTTCAAAGGCTTTTATTACAATAAATAACACAATTAAGTTTACTTTTCTGTTTTTAAGTCATAAATGCTGAATTCTTTAACTTAGATTAAAAGACTTTCTTTTTTTATTTTATGACCCACTTATAGAATCTTTTATTAAAAAGTTGGCTTCAATGTTATGGAAGTTATATTTATATATAATTGTACACTATAAAAAAAAAATCAATCTTATTCCCATTAACTTCCTTAGGAAACACACTCATCGATCATCAAATTAAATATGTTTATGTGTGTGTGTATGTGTGTATATATATATATATATATATATATATACACACACGTATACATATATATATATATATATATATATATATATATACATACACACACAAACACACATATACATGCAGACTCATGTACACATATGCATGTGTGTGTGTATATATATATAAAATTTACAGTATAATATACAACTGTGAAAAATATACAATACATGTAAGATAAGTTAGTAAGACTATGTCATTAGATTATTATGATATACGCTTGTGTAACACTTATGACATTCTCTGGGTCTATATATGTAAAGCCCTTTAACAAGCATAGTAAGGTAAGTGGTGATTGCATTTTTATTTGAGAATACCTTATCAATGCTCAGAAATTTAAGAAGGCACAAAATGAATCAACTAACATTCCTAAAAGAACAAACTGAATACTTACAAAATCAGATCAATAAGATTAGAGACTCAGTTGAAGATAGACTATCTAGGATAGCATGGCAGATGGTGAACAAAGTTAGCAGAAGGAAGAGTATTGCAAAAGCTAAACTGAAAGCTACCAGCCAAGAAGAACGAATACACCTGTGGAAACAATATTTTGAAAACTTACTCGAAAAACCTTTGTGAGTTATACATGAACCAAACACATAAATTATTAGTAATCAACGAGACATCAAAATAGGATGGTTTATGCAAGAAGAACTCGACTCAAAAAAATTAAAAATAGGAAAGCAACAGGAATTGAAGAAATATTCCCAAAAGTATGGAAGACCGGGGAATTCGATGACATACTTCTCCAACACTGTAATGCCGTATATAACCAAAACACAATAGCCAGATGAACAAAGGGATGCACCCCACTTTCTCTAAGAAAGGTGACCTCAAAATAGCTAAGAACTACTGAGGTATAAGCCTTACATTCATAGCAGCCAAGATCTACAATGCCCTACTACACAACTGCATAGAACCCAAAATTGAGAAAATACTTAGGAAGAACCAAAATGGCTAGCAGAGAAATCAATCCATGGCATCACAAATTTTGACTATCTGTTGAAGTCTAGAAGGTGTTCATACAAAAATCCTTGACAAGAAAACTATTCATCGACTTCTCCAAAGACTTGGACTCCATACACAGAGGAAAGATGGAGCAAATACTTCTCGCCTACAGCCTCCCCAAAGAAACCATTGCAGCCATAATGATGCTATATAAAAACACGAAACTAAAATTCCACTCACTGGATGGAGACAGACTACTTTGATATTGCAGCAGGTGTGCTGCAAGTCAATACATTAGCCCCATACTTGTTTATCATCTGCATAGACTACATGCTTAGAACGTCTATTGATTTAATCAAAGAAAATAATTTCAAGTTGGCAAAGGAAAGAAGCAGAAGATACCCTGCACAAACCATTATGAATGCGGACTACACCGATGATATAGGGCTTCTGACAAATACACCTGCATAAGCTGAAACCCTGCTGGATTGTCGGAAATGAGCAGCCGCTGGCATTGGTCTCCATGTCAATGTAGACAAGATGGCATACATGTGCTTTATTCAAAGAGACAACATCTCCACACTAAAGGGTGGACCTTAGAAACTAGTTGACAAGTTCACCTATCTAGAGAGCAGTGTCTCATCAACCAAGACAGACATCAACATGAGACTAGCAAAGGCATGGACAGCTATCGATAGGCTATCAGTCATGGAAGTCGAACCTGACCGATAAAATAAAATGCAGTTTTTTTTCCAAGCAGCGGTCATGTCAATACTGCTATGTGAATACACTACTTGGACGTTAACAAAATGTATGTAGAAAAAGCTTGATAGCATTCACACAAGAATGCTGCGAGCAATAATGAGCAAATCTTGGAGGCGACAGCCCACAAAAGAACAGCTGTATGGCCACCTACCACCCATCACAAAAACGAACAAAGTTAGACAAACTACACATGCAGGTTATTGCTGTCAAAGTAAGGACAAACTCATAAGTGATATACTTCTGTGGAGTAGCCCATGGTGTAATGGTTATCGTTGTAGGAAATGGACACGGCCATGTGAGTTCAAATCCTGGACGAGGCTGATTGCATTTCACATAGCACTAATACCCTTGGGAAAGGTATGAATCTAATTATTCTCCCTTCAGCTATGGGTAAATAGTAGGGCAGACTGGTTCTTCAGCCTTGGTGAGGCAACTAGACAAAGGAGAAGGAAAACTCTGAATTCAAACCTGTTAAACTCCACTTAAAAATTGACCTTGTGTCATATCCCGTGCAAGCGGAGGGGTTGGTAAATATAGATATACTTCTGTGGACCCCTTCACATGAATGAGCAAAGGTGGGACGGCCAACTAGAATCAATACACAACAGCTCTGTACTGATACAGGATATAGCCTTGAAGATCTCCTGGAAGTGATGAATGATAGAGACGGGTGGGGGCAAGAAAGGATCACGGAGATCTGTGCTGGCAGCAAGACATGATGATGATGATGATAAATGATACCTCCAATTCAGCAGAGGTTTGATGCTGGAGCTTTCTTCTCGAGTTTTGATTTTTGAGTTAACTTATAGAAGGGTTGCCCTCACCACAACTTCGTCGCTAGCCTGGTAACTATAATCTCAACTTCTTCCTATTGTTTCATTATTGTAAGTTTTATGTCTCTTAAGAACAGAAGACACAATCCTTAGACGAAACTTCAATAGTGATTGAGAGTCACAGTGTGTTTATATGTATATACTGGTCCTTTAGCATAATAATTAGAGTGTTTGCCAATGGCCTGGGAGACCAGAGTTCAATCCCATGTCGAGTCATACCAAAAACAAAAAAAAAAAAAAAGGTACCTGATACCTCCTTGCTTAATATTTAGCATTATAAGGTATTGATCAAGAGTATATGGAGCAATCAAGGTAAAGGAGTAGCTTCTTCCCAACATCTCGGTATAGTAGCTATTGAAAAGGGAGCCTTGACTATCATCAGCCAACTTATATATATATATATATATATATACATTCCAAGAAAAAATCCAAGGAGTAGAAGTCTCCAGTTTGAGTACTCAATGCCAATGGCTATCGACTGTATAATTGATTTGGGATTAAAAATACATCAAAACATATGTGTTGAGTAAACATATTTTTTATATAAAAAGAAAAAAATGGTATTCAAATACAGAACAGTATTTTCATTTCACCATCTTATAAGGGTCATAAGATAGATAAATTTCTAACTCTAAAGAATTTAATTTTTTATTTTTATATAAAATATATATTAGATAGCTATATTTTTTTAAAATTTTTTTTTATAGAGAACTGAGTTAATTATGACATAATGACTATAAAATAAATTCAAATCGTGAATGAAAGTGTTTGTATTCTATATTATACTAATGCTGTTAAGAAAGGCACAAATCTATCTCTTCTCCCTTCCTATGGGTAAATCGTAGGACAAAATAGGCTATTCATTCTTGGTATGGAGACGGAACAACTTATAATTCAAAATACAAGTTTTAATTTTTCTTTTTTTTTTTTTAGTCGAGGAGGGTCTGCAGCAGACCATTCTTTCATTATGAACACTTCCAAAAATGTGTGACTTTACAAAACAAGCCTTCACCACGATCAGGAGATCACCTCTATAATTTAACTGCTTAGCTTTAGTTTATTCAAACATAATCAAATCAATTAACGAACATTATAATTAGTATGAAATTAATATATATATATCTTTAGCCAGAATCAGAACTCTTATTGCTGGTACCATATTTTGTGCTGATAATCAATACACTATAAACGCACACGGTGTAGACTATTTGCCAATGGTCCAGGAAACTGGGGCTCAATTCCAAGTTGAGTCATAACAAAGACTCAAAAAATGATATTTGATGCCACCTTGCTTAAAACCCAGCATTATAAGGTACAGGTTAAGGGCAAAATGTAGCAATCTAGGGAATTCAGTAGCACCCTCCTCAACACCTTGGAGGAGTAGCTACTGAAAAGGGAACCTTTGGGTCACTCTCAACAACAGTCACCAACTTATATATATATATATATATATATAATGCAATTAGAAAAAACTCAAACTGGGTGAAATTGTCATAAATTTATTTTGCCAAAGAATATCATTATACTCTTCATCTCATCAGATAACTCCACATGTTTATATATATATATATATATATATATATATATATACACACATGTGAACATATGAGTATGTTTAATTCAGATTAGTTCCTTCAATGTAATCATAGTTTTTTAAAAATATATATAAATACTATTAAATTCAAAAAGGAATGAGTTGATTCTAGCTCAGTTCAAAGTTTCAAACTTTTAAACCAGTGTTCATCTGGTATATCAAATGCAGCGATCAAGTCTGCATCAAAAATATGAGGGGTGTTCAGCAGTAGTGCACCATTCTTCTGTTACCACCTCATCTGAAAATATCCAAGAAGCCTTCACCAATACAATAAGATCACCTTCCTGATTCATGAGCTTAGCTCTGGCTTAATTCAAACTCATTGAATAAATTGGTCAAAATTATTATTAGTGAGAAATGAATACAGACATCTTCACCCAAGATTTGAACTTTAGATGCTGATTTTATATGGATAAATCAATACACCTATATATATATATATATATATATATATATATATATATAAATAAAACTGTTAAAATAATCTTATTTCACCTGGCCACTCATAAAAGCAAGCAACCATTGTGTGGTGGAAGAGGTTGGTCACTCTTATGATTGACCAGCAGAAACAAAATTCACATGACGGTTTCGAATTTTTAAAAAATTATATGAATTTTCTCAGCAGGAAATTTATAAATTCATCATACATTGAGCACTGTTGGAGATTTATAAGAATACTCATATATTCTCAAATTGAATCTTTCCCAACTCATCTTCTTTGGAGATTATATATATATATATATATATATATATATATATATATAGTATTCTTGGTCCAGTTAAACCGTAGTTGGGAGTAATTCAAAAATGCGTAACAGGATTGAAATAAATTTATAATCCTATGTGACCGGTTTCATTGTTTTTCTTAAAGAGTATATATATATATTTACATACAGTCACACACAAGAATCATTTGAAAAATCCTAAGCATAGTTAAACATTTTTGTAGTGATTACATACTACGACTTCTTATAAAACTAGAAAAATCTGAATTACTTTTACTAGTTTTATAAGAAGTGGTAGCGTGCTGCCATAATAAAAATGTTTTGCTATGCTCTTCTTTATGGGTGGAGCTTACAACTTTTTGAACGTCCCTTAGACACACACATATATATATGTATGTGTCTAAGGGACGTTCAAAAAGTTATAAGCTTCACCGATATATTTATATATATATATATATATATATATATATATATACACACACACACACACAATGCAAACACATTAGTATGCTTAATTTAGATGAATTCATTCAAGGTGATCATAGTTTTAACAAAAGCTATAAATACTAGTAACTTCAAAAAGTACAGAGTTGATTCTAACTCTGTTCAAATAAAAATGTCAAGCTTTTAAACCTGAGTTCATTTGGTATATCAAAAGCAACAATGGACTCTGTTGCAATGAATTCATAACACTGGTAATTCCATTTCATTTGCTTTCACTCACATATCTGCTGGACATCCTGGTTTTCCATTAAACCCACCGGAACACAATCAGTGTCCATCACTAAAGCCATCAGCTTGACTAATCGCAAAACACAAATTACCATAAAGTATTCAATGACTTTTTCAGATGGCTTGTAAGTTGGGTGTTTCTGCATCGACAGACAGCAAACAGAATCAGATGCAAGCAAGTGACAACCATTAGAACCTTGGTGAAAATTGTTCAAACAGCTAAATCCGAGATTGCTAAAGGCAGTTCTTCTGACTCAAAAAGTTGTGTCCTGATTTCATTTTTGTTGAGAGTAAAACAGATATTCACCATTTAATCACCAGCAAACATCCTTTTTTTTCTTTTTTTCCCTGCTCTCTCTCAATAGAATAGGCATGAAATTTTTTAAAAGATGAAAGAAATAGGACTGGATGGTTTTAAAGTAAATGGACAAAAAAAAAAGGAGAAAAAAACGATAATTGCAAAATATTTCTTTTTTTTTTCTTTTCTTTATTTTTAAAGCAGTCTGACTTAAACAATGCAAACAAAATCTCTCGGGTGTTCTGTTTTTACTTTTTTTTTTAGTTAAAATTAATCATTATCAAAAATGTTATTTTAAGTCTCATTAACATTCTTAGATTTTTTTCTTAGAACTATAAAAGATCAAAAGAAAATTTCTAACTTAAATTAACTTGAATAAGACAAGTGAAGTTAAACTTTTTGTGATTAGGGAAAGAAGCAGATCCCTATTAATTACTTTAAAACATGCTGTTAAAAAACATTAGTAAATTGTTTCATGAAAATTAAAGAAGACAATAATACTAAAAAGATTCAGCCCAAGTTCATTGTCTCTAAGGTGAGATTCAACTTTGAAATGACGTATTCCTCAAACAAAATAACTTTTAAAATATGGGTAGGGTTAGTTGGTTTGTTTTATGTTCTATCAGCCCATAGGTTGAGTATACTCAGTTCCATACACTTGAGACATTAGAACTCAGTTAACTCATTTTTGATAAAGAGGTAGAGCTTGAAATTCCTTGAATTTCATTGGATGTATAACACTCATTTTCTTCTTATTGATCAAAAGAAACAGTTTGTGAGAACTGATCTGCATATTCATTGATGTGTTACATCACTAACTTTTAGAACAAATTTTTGAATTTAGAAATTTATCAGCACAGTGAGGGTTAATGATGAACTGTGAGTTAGTTTTTTTTGTTCATTTTATTCCTTTTCACAGCATGCAATATATATATATATATATATATATATATATATATATATACACACACACACACACAAATAATTCCTTTTTCATATGTGCATGTGTGCCTGAAATACAACATAGATATAATGATGATCTGATTTTTGTTGGTGTATATGTTTCTTTAAAATAGACATATAGCATCTGTGATCATCCTCATCCCTTTCATCATAATTGTATGGTTTCCAAGAAACTGACAGTAATGTTCATTTTTAAACCATTATAGCCACAAGTGAACATTCTTACTATAAATAATTTGTTTACAGATATTTAGGTTCAAGTATTTTGATTTAATACTAAAAATTTGCAAGCAATTATATATTCATATTTACCTATAAACACTACTTAGCACTTAGTTATATAATTTCAAATATTCCTATCAGATACTAACAATTTTCAATATAATTGATAGACAGGACCTTACCTGTTATAACCAGTCTAAACCAGAGTGGGCATGGGAGTAATAGCAACAAAGAACCAAATCCATACTCCTCAGAACTCAAACATCAGCACTGGATGCAGTTTACCAACATACCCAGGACATCACTATTTGAGTGGAAGATCTTATTCCTCTTCAGGAGATGCAGTTAGCATATTCAAAGCTCTGCCAACAGGGTAGCATATATATATATATATATATATATATATATATATATTTCAGCTCAAGTAAACATTCATGTTCAGTATCTTGATGTCATTATCTCATGAGTTAATTAAGACCTTACATCATTGAATTAACACTGGGTTCCTGCACAATTTACTGGAAAGTTGTCAATACAATAAAGAATTAGATAATAGCACTTCACTTTTGTTTGGCGTTACTACAAGGTGATGGAATATCAACAAATTCTAGTAGCATTATAAGATATGGTAGGGATATTCTGGGTTAGAGATAATAATGCTTAAACCACAAAACTAAACCTGATAATCTGATAAAGATTTAGTTCATGGCAGAGCCATTAGTCTCTTTACAGTATGAAATTTATCTAAGTATTACCAACTGGGCCATTAGTCTGGGAGACTGAGGTTCAACCCCAGGTAGAGTCATATCAAAGACTCAAAAAATGGTAGTTGATGCCACCTGGCTTAACACTCAGCATTATAAGGTCAGAATCAAGGGTAAAGTGAAGCAGTCCAGGGAATAGAGTAGCACCCTCCCTTACACTTCGGTGTAGTAGCTATTGAAAAGGGAGCTTTTCGGTCACCTTGGACTAGAACCAACTTCTCTGCATGAGAATGATGTAACCAAAAGTGAATTTTTAAAGCAAAGTTTAACAGGTTTGAATTAAGAGTTTTCTCTCTTTTAGACTGGTTGCTCTACCAAATTTGAAGAGTCCAATCTGCCCAAATATTTACCAATAGCTGGAAGGAGAATGGTCAGATATATACCTTTCCCAAGGTTTAAACTAGAGTCACTGCATCCATTTCCTACAATGATAACCATTGCACCATGAAATTCATTCAAATATTTCTGTCTGATGATTGTGTGCTCTTAGTGAAACTTAAATATTCAAATATTTTATGTTTTATATCAGCTCTGCCATAATAATACTGAGTACTTTTTTTATAAATTTTTCTTATTCGAATCAATCAATATCTCTCTCTCTATTATATATATATATATATATATATATATATACTTATGTATAAAAACACACACACAATGATAATTTTTATGTGTGTGTGTGCATGATACATAAAAAGATATTTTGATATTTATAATAGCACTGAGCACTTGAGAATTATTATCATTATTATATATAGATACATAGATATAGACGTGAAGATGATTTTTTTTAAGTGTAAAAAAATATAAAGAGGGATCTATTATGATGATCTGATTTTTAATTTTCTATAGGATGCTCTAACGTATGTTACTGTTTGTAATTTTTATATGTTACAATAAAATTGCAAAAATGGCACATCATAGCAAGGATTTTGTTAGAGCAATAGCATTCATCATCATTATAATATTAAAACATTCTAATATAGAGAATTAAACAAATTGCAGCTAAGTAATGATATTATAGGATCTGTGCTCATGCTCATCCCTATCATTATACTTTTTCAAGTAAGGTAATGATTAAAAACTATCAAGCATTTCTATTCCCCAATTTATTTGCACTAACTCTAATATGAAGTCAATAAATCCTTATGGCTGTCAAATATATTTCTTTATTAAGTATTTAACACATATATGGGTATGCATGGGTGTGAGTGAGGAAGAGATTATATTGGGGAGGGTACTGTTTAATATGAATAATTAAATCAAAGGCGCCTCAGCCACCCAATCAACACTGAAATTAAATAGATGTTTATAATTTGTTATATGATCAAATTTTGACTGACAAATAATTTTCCTCATCTAAGTGTTGGTCATTGTTAGTTGTAAATATATTGATAAAAAATCTTTTTCTTTAGCAGACCTGTCAATCCGTCTGTTTAAAAGGCAGGATATTTGTATTGTTGGATGACATGGATATTAGATTAGTTTAGCTCAATTTTTCTAACTTCATGTGACAAGAAATTTCAACTTAGCTAGAAAAAAACTTAACAAAAACAAGGCAAAACAAAGAAAGTTAAAATATTTTCGAAATATAACAGTGTGTATGATTTTAGGAAGAAAATCTGCATTGATGTTTCCCATAATGCATTAGATCATCATGAAGGGTTTTATGTCAAGTAATTCCCCTTCATAACATTTTTCAGAACAATAAGGAACACTGACCAGTACTTGTATTCTCTACAAGAAATATGTGACAAGTTGAACTGGATTGTAACATAGCAGTGGCAAAGAAATATCCATCACCTATGAAAGCTTAAAAAATGGAAGCAGGAATCTTATTTAAAATCCTAAATGTAACTGTTTTTTAAAAAATAAACTGATAAAACTTATCCAAGAAAGTTAAAATAGGAAAACATTTTACATATACAGATGCGCTTTGAACATAGAATGCGGCTCAAATTCACAAATCAGTAACCTAATATTAATGATCCCCTCAGTGTCCCCCAAACCCTGTCCTTCTCATTAAAAAATAATTCAAAAATCAAAGGGTACATTTGCATTTATAGTTTACTGATTCTTTTCTTTTGTAAATTGTATTTAACTCTGGTAAATTAGTCCTGAGTTGTAACTGAATATTAAATTAATTCATTTGGGGTTGAATGGAAATTAAATTGGGTTACAAGGGGTGCACATGAAGTGAAAGATTTGAGAAGCCCTGATCTATGTATTCCTAAAGGGTGCAGGTCTGTGTGCTTATGTATACTTGTCATAGCAAGATTTTATTCGAGCAATACACAATATTTTAGAGAGTAGGACAAATCAGAGACCAATTTGCAACAGAAGGAAAATTTAGTTGGGTTGGCATATTTGTGCTACCTGTCATTTTTTAAAAATCTTCCACTGACATCACAGAGATAACCATGAAAGGCTCATTAAAATACTTCCCAATTAAATCCTTCCTAAAGAGAACCATCAATACTATCATGGACTGCTTTTATAATGGGGATCTGCTGAGTTTATAGGCCATCTAGTTTACATATAAATTTTACACACCAGACGTAATATCTGACATAGGAAAAAGGCTGTCATGAAAGAGCATGCAGGGTAACATGGTAACCTCCTCAGTAATAAGATTGTGATCTACTAAGCTTTTTTATTTAGATCTGGCACAAGGCCATATGAATGGAGCATCCAATGAGACTCAAACTCACTTGTGAAGGTTTGCTAAACATACACCACCTGAGATGACCTCCTCAGTAATAAGATGATTTGATCTATTTAATTTATAAATCTTAGACAAGGAGAAAGAAATTAATTATGATTATTATACAAATGGGAGATAAGAGTTAATGTTACAATATTTTTTACTGTAAAAATTTTTTCAAGCTATTTTTTTTATTAATATTATTTTTTTTAATGTGTTATCTTATACCTACAGGTTAGTACTAAAAGTGAGAAGTGAAAATGATGTACCAAAAGTCAGAGAAACTCAATGGCACATTTAAATCAAAGAATTTTTAACACTTTGGTATTTCTTCTTCAGGTACGAAAAGAAACAATACATATGAAATCTATTGTTTATAATGGAAAATGACAGTGATTTCCCTCTGGGAATGGAAAATATCTGTATAAACCTAAAAAACAAAGAAAATAGATAAAAATATTATTAAGACAAAGACTGGCCAGTCTGTAAATATGATATATGAAAGTAGATGGAAAACTGAATGTCCTGGTTGAATAAGTGAGAACTGTCATCTATTGGAGAAGCTAGCATGGAAAATCACTAAAATATGAAGAATTACAAGGTTTTGAATAGCTGAATAAATTAAGCCCTGAAGAGAGTGAAAAATTACTCACAAGATTGATAGCAAGTTTTTTGGGGTTTTTTTTAATTTTTTTTTTTTCTCCAGAATATTATCAAGGATAGTTAGAAGAAGAAGAAGAAAAAGAAAATAACATAAAATACTTGGCAATTCTTGTACTAATGTTAGGAACATTAAGTAAGCTCTGTATTTCAGATTGACATAATGTCTCCCTCCAAAATTTTTACATCCCCAATATGAAGGAACTGGTGGGGGTTACTTCGAGTTATGATAAATCATCTTCCAGAATTTTTAGCAAAGGCTAATGTACACATATCTTAACGGCATCTTTGAAAATCAGAAGAGAGCTCTTGGGTGAATAGACGACAATTTCACGAAATTAGTCTGCTTTCAGTGCATCATACTTGCAGCAGTATTATATTTTCTTTGTCAACTATGTGTACGTCATTCAGTCCTTACTTGTAATTTTAATATCAATTTGAGCTCATTTCCATAGTCCATTCCTCTTTTTTAATTCATTCATAATATCAGCCTGTCTGCATTAAGTCTTGGAGAAATTTCTGAATAGCTTAGTGGATAAAGCACTGGCGAGAAGCTCTCAGACTAAAGATTACACTATCAGTGCCCAGTTGATACTATAAATCAACAACAATTTATTCAATACAAACTCAAGTCAGGGAAGTATTTAGATACACCTATGTCCACCTATATTACCACAGTTCAGACCAAAATCTGCCAGATGTACTTAATATAAAATTTATAAAAAATTGTTATATATGTTAAAGGGCCTCTAAATCTGTATCCATTGAAATATATAACTATGCATATTTACCAACCCCTCCGCTCGAGCAGGATATGACACAAGGTCAATTTTTAAGCGGAGTTTAACAGGTTTGAATTCAGAGTTTTCCTTCTCCTAGACTGGTTGCCTTACTAGGCTGTAGAACCTAGTCTGCCCTACTATTTACCCATAGCTGGAGGGAGAATAATTGGTATTAGTGCTATGTGAAATGCAATTAGCCTGGTCCTGTCGTCGTGTCCATATCCTATGACAATGACCATTACACCACGGGCAGATTTGCATTGTTGAAATATATAACAATGCAAATGTATAACATTAGTATGGAAAAATCATGTCACTAACTTCATGCTCTACTGCCTGTACAGTGCTATTCAAATATTAATTACTTTAAAGTAATAATGACATGTGGGATGGTAAAAAAAGAATTTGTACATATATATATACATATATGCTAAATCTACCTCTTCATAATTTGAAATTTTGAAACTTAAAATTTTAATGAAGATATGTAAACAGATGAGCAATTTATATAATATAGTGCTAATGTCTAGATATCTAGATAACTGACTAGATGTATGCAGAGCTGAGCAACACATATGAGAAAGTGATTACTGTCCAGATGTGTGCACAGCTAAGCAACTCATATAACAAAGGGATGATGTCTACATGTCTAGATTACTGTCTGGATTTATGACCAGCTGAGCAATGTATATAAAAAAAATCAACATCCAAACAATGTTTTCAGTTACTCTTGGATATCAATAATTCCAAAAATGATAGATTTTTCCAAAATTTACACATAATTTTAACCAAATTTAAATTTCTACTTTTGTTTTTTATTTAAAAAATTCTAGATATAAAAAAAAAATAATAGCTGCTGCCATTTACTCATTTTTTTTGTTTAATGTTATTTGCTTGAATATTTATTGCTTAGTTTCTGTTGCAATTTAAATTGACACAATAAAATCAAGACAGATTTTATCTGCAACTAATTTTGTTACATTTGTTTGATTTCCCTTGAAAAAGTAAAGTTAAAAATAAGTTTGATACTTTGATGGTTAAGAGAAAGTGTAAATTTAATATAAAAGAACTCCAGCAATTGTGATACTGGGAGAATGAATTTATCTACCTCATACCATCACTGCGTGGTCAGCGCTAATGATGGCCACCCGAAAGTCTCCAGGTAAAATCGTAACTCACTTTCAGAGAGTGCAGAGCGAAGACAATTCTAGTAGATGAAGAGAAACTTAAGCTTAGTGATGATGAATATTTATTCAACCAGACAAATATTATCAGCAGGATTTTTTTAAAGATAAGGTTTTGCTTTAATTTTGACCAAAAATAAGTCAATGAAGATGAATGAAAATTTAATGATAATACAAATAATGAACTACTACTACGACAAAGAACAAAAATGCGCAAACAAGAATCCATCCTAGTGAATGAGACACATTAGATTTTAAGATACAATCCAAATCCCAGCTAGAAGACCAGACCTAGTGTTGATTAGAAAGAAAAAGCCATCTAGTGGATTTTGACATTCCAGCAGACCACAGAGTTAAGATAATGCAAAAATAGAGACAAATACTTGGACCTTGCCAGAGAACTAAAAAACTGTGGTACACAAAGATTATGGTGACAGCGACTGTAGTTTGTGTGTTCAGAACAGTCCCCAAATGTTAGCAAAAATGTCTGGCTGAAATGGAAATCAGAGGAAGAATTGAGACCATTCAGATAACAGCATTGTTAAAATCAATACTCAGGAGAGTCCTGGAGAATTAAGGAGACTTGTTGTCACTCAGACTCCAGTAAAAGACCAGTAGCTGATGTTGATAAAAAAAAAAACTCTAATAATTTTGAAATAAGAATAGATCACCATATCATAGTCAAAAGACCATATTAATTTTAGCTAATGAAAATGCTCAACTCATCAACTCATGGACTTTGCCTTTCAAGCAGATCATGGAGTACAAATAAAGTAACATACTGGGGTCATACCAGACAAGTGAAAAAGCTCTTCAACATGAAGGTGATAATGATAGGGATACCAATCATAGTTAGAGCACTTGGAACAATATTAGATAACCTAGAAAATAGAATGGGAGAACTGGAAACCTGAGGAAGAATTAAAACAATTCAGACCACAGCAGTGCTGAGATTAAAAGTGAAAGAAAACAAAGATCTAGACAAATACATAGATCTGGACAAAGAGGTAAAAAAACTGTGAAACATGAGGATGACTGATTGCAGGTGCAATTGAGGCCCTAGGACCAAGAAAGATTCATTAATTTGAGATTAGCAAAAGAATCAAAACTATCCAGATACCAGCACTATTAAAATTGGCCAGGATTCTTAGGATTCCTAGTGATCTGTGGAGACTTGCTGTCACACAGACTCCAGTGATAAACAATCAAAGTTGGTGTGAAAAACTCGAATAGAGAAAAATAATAATGATAATAAATAAAACAACATGGTGCAATGTTAAAACAAAAATCCTTATTTTAGAAATTCTTGACAGGAATTTAGAATTTTAAAAAATAATATATTTATATCTATTACATGACTAAATCTTATAAATGGGGTAACCAGCAAATTCTGTTTGTTAGAACACACTCAGCATTCTTCCTATGCTTTTAATAAGATATTCAGAATGGGCGGTAACCCTGATTGCTGAGGATAGAGTTGTTAAATTTTATCGCCAATAAACAACGAGCTCTGACTACCCAAGAAAACAGAAATCTCTAAAGATAGAAAAAAAAACTAATTTTTACCCAGTAATGAGATAGAAAATTTCTTTTTTTTTTTCCTTTGTGAGAAACAGACTTTCAAAAATGCTACCAATGTGAATTTATTAGACTTACAGTTCAATTCATCTACCCGCTTTTTGCAGCGGGAAATATATTGATAGAAAAATCCATTTCATTTTACACTGCTCAATCATGAACTTTCCAAATAACACTATATATATATATATATATATATATATATATATACATACACACACACACACAGGTGTATGTGTGTGTGTGTTTTATGGCATATCAGCCTTTGTAGGTTATTTAATGCCAAATCCATTTTTATACAAATGAACAGTACTATTTCCAACCATTCAGTTTAGCCTAGGTATGAAGTTTCAAAGTTAAAACAGTACTATTTCAAACAGTTTAGTTTAGCAAAAGTACACAGTTTAAATATCAAAACAGTTCTATTTCAAGTAACTCAGTTTAGCATAAGTATGCATTTTAGTTCTATTTGATCCATGGATAGAATCCAATCTGATGCTCCCAATCTGGGCCAGAATGGACCTGGGAGCAATTGCAATGAAGGGATACTCTGCATTCCCCAAAGCTCCAGCATTACTGGATAGTCACCATCAGATTGTTTGGTGTCATATCTAGGACACTCATTGTGGGGTGGTCTTATCCCCCTGCAGAGGTGTATTCTTCAGCCCCAGCCGAACGGGCAAGTGTGTATGTGTCAGACACACACACACACTCAAATATACGTGCATACATACATACTTATGTATGTATGTCAAAATATATGTGTGCACACATACACACACATGTATTTATATAAAAATATAGACATAGATATATAGCCCAGTCAGCTGGGGCTGATGAATACATGAACTATTTCTCTGTTGAGGGGTTTGACTTCCCCTTTGAGTGACCTGATTTGATACTAAACAATCAGATGGTGAGGCACCAGTAATGTTGGAGCTTTGGGAAATGCGGAATACCCCTTGATTGCTATCACTCTCAGATCCACTTTTGCCAGGAGTAGTAGCACTTGATAGAGTCCTATCTATAGGTTAAATAGAACTAAACTGCGTACTTAGGCTAAACTCAATTGTTTGAAATAGAACCATTTATACATCTAAAAATGGATTTGGCATTAAATAACCTACAATAGTTGATATGCCATAAATCAAACCAAACAAATATATATACCTACATGAAGTGAAGCCTGCATATTTTATATATATTAGCAGCTTAAAGGTAACCACTGAATTCAGTCACAAGTCACTTTTTATTAATAGAATTTATATCATAATCAATAGAAAATAAATAAGGGGAATTACTCAATTTTTTAATTGCTATCTTTCAAAACAATAACAATGTTGCTAATTACAAATAATCAACATTGTTCATATTTCTTATTGACGTGATTGGACATTTCATTTGATAGAGCATTTTAATACTTGTACACAAACAAAAGGTTTTATCATTATACAAATATTAAATCATTTTGATATCATAGTGAAACCAGGTAAAAAAAATCAAGTCTGAATTAATCAAAAGAAAAAAAGGTTTGATTAGGTTTTATGGCATATCAACCATTGTTGGTTATTTAATGCCAAACCATGTTTTTACATATATATCAAATATATGATTTTTAAATACATTTTGTAAATACACACAGTTAAATAATCAAACAGTTCTATTTCTAACAATTCAATTTAGCATAAGTCAACAACTTTAAATGGTTCCAAGTATTGCTATGTATCACTAACAATTCAATTAAACATCAGTCATTTGTTTACACACAGTTAAATAATCAAACAGTGCTATTTCTAACAATTCAATTTAGCATAAGTCAACAACTTTAAATGGTTCCAAGTATTGCTATGTATCACTAACAATTCAATTAAACATCAGTCATTTGTTTACACACAGTTAAATAATCAAACAGTTCTATTTCTAACAATTCAATTTAGCATAAGTCAACAACTTTAAATGGTTCCAAGTATTGCTATGTATCACTAACAATTCAATTAAACATCAGTCATTTGTTTACACACAGTTAAATAATCAAACAGTTCTATTTCTAACAATTCAATTTAGCATAAGTCAACAACTTTAAATGGTTCCAAGTATTGCTATGTATCACTAACAATTCAATTAAACATCAGTCATTTGTTTACACACAGTTAAATAATCAAACAGTTCTATTTCTAACAATTCAATTTAGCATAAGTCAACAACTTTAAATGGTTCCAAGTATTGCTATGTATCACTAACAATTCAATTAAACATCAGTCATTTGTTTACACACAGTTAAATAATCAAACAGTTCTATTTCTAACAATTCAATTTAGCATAAGTCAACAACTTTAAATGGTTCCAAGTATTGCTATGTATCACTAACAATTCAATTAAACATCAGTCATTTGTTTACACACAGTTAAATAATCAAACAATTCTATCTCTAACAATTCATTTTAGCATTGATCATTTTTTTGCACTCAGCTTAAATAGTTCCATTTGACCCATAGATAGGACCCTGTCAAGTGCTGCTACTACTCCCGACAGGAGTGGACCTGGGAGTAATGGCAATGAAGGAGTACTCTATCTTTCCCAAAGCTCCAGAATTATTGAAGCCTCACCATCAGATTGTTTAATGTCATATCCAGGACATCTGCTGAGATGCGGGTTTTACTGCTCTGCAGAAATGCAGTCAGTGTTTTCTACAGTTCCTGCTGACTGGGATAGAATTCAATTGAATATCAGTTTTTTGTTTATACACAGTTAAATAATAAATCATTTCTATTTCCAAAAATTCAGTTTAGCCTATGTTATTTGTTTGCACACAGTTTAAATGTCAGACAGTTATATTCAGCCCATATATCAGGTGCTACTACAGTGTGATATCCAAGACACTCACTGGAGGGGGTCTTACTGACTGAGATACAGTCAGTGTATTCTATATCCCCAGCCAACTGGGCATATTAAATCAAGTGTGTATAGATTAATAAAAAGTGTCATTTACTTTCATTGTGACAAATATATCAGAAGTGCATCTAATGGTCATCCTATTTTACAAACCTACCATTTAGATAAATCAGTTTTCTTTTATATATCAACAAAGAGAAGAATTTCTGAATAAAAAAAAGTTTTGCTTGATAGAATGAAATTGATAAACTCTAATTGTAATTTATTCAAGAAGAGTTTGTTATTGTTTAAAAAACAGCAAAGAAAATGTGATGTAATATTTTTTGTGTGAAATAAATTTAAAAACTAACTCATCTGTTAAAATATCTAAAACACAAATAATCTATGAGAGAGAAGGAAAAACATTCCTAAAAGAAGATGGTAAAAATTAATTGTGATATAGTCAAAATCTATGTATGGCTATGGCCTGTTATGTGGATACACTCATGAATATATATATATATATATATATATATATACAAACACAAATGTATACAGATGTGTGTGTAAGTATACATGTATTTAATATATATAAATACATGTGCATATTATATATGTATATAATTCAGGGGTCGCAGTCTAAATTCCATGAATTAATTAAATATATATCTAATATATATTTTATTATCATAGCTCTATCCTAGATATTGCACACTCACCATATTATATTGCACTTGGTTCAACACAAACCCACAAAGTGATTTAGTGTCAATCAACACTGTTATAATATATATAAGTAAAAAAAAAAGTAAGTAAAGTTGGCGACCATAGTCGAGGGTGACCCGAAGGCTCCCTTTTTGATAGCTACTACACCAAGGTGTGGGGGGGCGCTACTCCTTCCCTCGATTGCTTCACTTTACCCTTGATCCGTACCTTATAATGCTGAGTGTTAAGCAAGGAGGCATCAAGTACCATTTTTTGAGTCTTTGGTATGACTCGACGTGGGATTGAACCCAGGTCTCCCGGGCCATTGGCGAACACTCTAGATCTGACAATATAGAGAAAAACTGATAAACAAGGTAATCCTAAAAGAAAAATAATTTAATGGGCAATTAAGTCAGTCAATGCTAAAACATTTCAATTCTAAGGAACCAATATCAGGACTAGATATC